>CM023537.1:1326294-2526294 GCA_013350335.1 Chimonanthus salicifolius | reverse complement strand
ATTGGTTGGCATGACTCAACTCACTCATCTGGATCTTTCTTATAATTCTCTAATCGGTCAGATTCCATTGCTTGACAATCTTACGCAACTCATTTATCTTGATCTTTCTTTTAATGCTCAACTAAATTACCTCTCTCCGTCGGTATATGATCCATCTACTGCCCCTTCGCTTCAAGGTCCGATTCCATCCCTTGGGAAGCTTACCCAACTCACTGTTCTGGATCTTTCACATAATGAACTCAATGGCCCTATCCCATCACTAGAAAACCTTACCCAACTCACTCATCTAGATCTTTCGCATAATAAACTCGATGGCCATATCCCATCACTGGAAAACCTTACCCAACTCAATACATTGTATCTATCAGACAATAAACTCAATGGTTTCATCCCCTCCCTTAGTAGCCTCTCGCAACTCGTCGTGTTGGATTTTTCATTTAATTCACTAACTGGTGATATTCCCTCGCTTGAGAACCTCACCAAACTCTGCGTTCTGGATCTTTCATCCAATGAACTTAGTGGTGCAATTCCCTCTCTGGTGAGACTAACAAAACTTCATACTTTGAGCCTTCCTCACAACAATTTGAATGGTCAAGTTCCACTGGCAGCTTCAATAGAAAGTATTGTCGAGTTAAATCTTGCAGAGAACAACTTGTCAGGTCCAATCCCAATGTCCTACGGGTATTTGCTCCAGAATATGAAAATTCTCTTTTTAAGCAACAATTTGTTGAATGGAAGGATCCCATCATCACTGTTTATGCATCCTTCACTTCAATTTTTAGATCTCAGCTACAACAAGTTCAATGGCCAGATTGATGAATTTCGCAATGCTTCATTATCATTGATTTATGTCAATTTGAAAAACAATGAGCTGCAAGGGCCAATTCCTAGATCAATCTTCGATCTTTCAAGCCTAAATGCCCTTGATCTTTTCTCCAACGACTTCAATGGAACCTTCGACCTATCCATGCTTCAAAGATCCGTCACCAATCTTGACCTCTGTAACAATTTGTTATCACTAAACACCAATGTCAACATTTCTTCCTTTCCTATGTTTTCTGAATTGCGATTGCGAGCTTGCAACCTCACCAAGTTTCCAACTTTTTTGAGAAACCAAACAGGTTTGGTCGGTATAGACCTTTCCAATAACAAAATTGATGGTGAAATACCCAACTGGATTTGGAGCATTGGAAATTGGTCTCTGATATGGCTGAACCTTTCCCACAACATGCTAACTCGTCTTGAACAAACTCCTTTGGATCTTTTCTCAAGCCGGTTGGTCATTCTTGACATTCATTCCAATAATCTCCATGGGTCGATTCCTCTCCCACCTCCCTACATCAACACACTAGATTTTTCAAGCAACAGATTCACATCCATCCCAACAAACATGTTCTCTTACCTAATTCAACCATTTTATCTTTCCTTCTCGAACAATAGTATCAAAGGAGAGATCCATCCATCTATTTGTGAAGCAAAGAGCCTTCAAGTTCTCGACTTCTCTAAGAATTACTTGAGCGGGTCGATTCCACCATGTCTTGGCCAAATGGGGAGCAATCTTAAGGTATTAAATCTCGGGAGTAATCATTTCAGTGGAACTCTGTCTCAAAATTTTGGAGATGAATGTGGTTTAAAGACAATTGATTTGAGTGGAAACAAATTAGAAGGCGTCCTTCCAAGATCATTGGCTAAATGTTCACAGTTGGAGGTGTAGCGCCCCTCCCTTTTCCTCCTTATTTATCAGAGTATTTTTCTTTTATATAACAACGGGAAGAGAACAGGAGGAAAGGGGCGGAGACGCCACGACGCGAGTCAAGTCCGAGTCCGAAGACCCGACCCTTGACTGGCCCAACTAGTGTGTGCATAATATTTTGCACACTCTCTCATAATCCTGCGGAAATTTAAACATTTTATATTGCATGAATAACCAAATACATCTCATAGCAGATAAGGAATTCCCAAAAGAAAAAATATAATGAGTCACAAACAATTAAACTGAAAATACATAGATTCCAAAACATGAATATTACATTATCTTCAAAACTCTCAAAACATGAATATATAGCTAAGTCCTCTGGACTTTCTTCTTTGCTCTCCATCTCATTCATGTTCGGTCAGCCCTTGATCCGATGTCATCTACATCTTCCAAAACCTGCATATAAATCTAGAGGGGGAAATTTATGGGCTTAGTCAACGTGCCCAGTAGGAATTCCGATCATATAATATGCCCTACGGCGCTAGACATTGTACATAATTGTACTTTTATCAAAATCCGATCGTATCGTACTTCAAATTACACAAAAACATGCTTAAAACATCACATGATGTATAAGTATTTCAATAATTTATTCAAATCACTCTTAGGTTGTAAAACCCACATCTTACCACAAATTACCTCTTCTCAAGATGAAGATATCACTTCCTTTAAAATATTTATCATGCTATAAATCTCATAATTCAAACATTATAGAGATATCATATTTGAAAACATATTTGCATACTTTTTCATAAGATATTATACGCATGCCTAAATCATCATATACTCTCCAAAATACCATGTATAAATCATATATCATTGATCAAGGTATCAAATTGAAAATACTTTCTTAAAACCTTTCACGAAAGAAACACCCGTCTTATTATTTCAAATACCACATTCAATGTATATAGATGTTCATCAATATGTAACATGTCATGCCATGGATGCCATGATATATGCATACCCTTATCATGCCCTATGCATAGGTATTTCCATACCTCATATAAAACCATGGGGTATTTAACATCCCGTGTACACATTTCATACTCATTGTTTTCCTTGGGGAATACACATTATTACCATTCAACCGGTTCCACCGGAAGACATTATTTCTTTCACGCGCGCGTACGACATCAAAGTCTGCCCGGGTCAATTCAGCACTTTGATTCGTCAAATCATAATACGACTCCAAAGTCCGTCCGGACATTCGGCACTTTGGTTCGTTACTTAACCCCATAATAGTAGTTCATGACCCTAAGGTCCATTTGTTTTCATTTCATGTCTTTCCCATCCCATGCTTCATGCATGAGGAATATGAATGCATTTGATGTCCATGATTCATGTCATGTATTATCAATTATCTTCTTGAACTTGAAAGTATTGTTTTCATCACAAACACTTCATACATTACTAAACACATCAATTCTTTTCAACATAATCATCTTGATGCTTTATACATAGGTTTAAGTCCCAAAGTAGTTCAAAACTCCAAATAACTGAAATCCATATTATTCTCAAAACACTACGTATTAATAATGTACATTTCAAAGTATCTCATATATCATATCATTCTAGAGTACTTCAATTGAAAATACACCCAATTTAATAAATCAAAGACACATGGCCTTCAAAGAAACTCAAAGCATCATTTTCATATTTATAATAGGGTATTAGATTCACACCCATTGCATTTCAATAAAGTAGGAAAACCTACCTGATCAACAAAATCCTGTGTAAGAGTGACTACGGGGTCCGTACAGCTCCTACGTCACCGTCCGATTCTCTGATTACATTCATCAATCAAAACAGACCAAGTAATCAATTTGAGTTCATGATTTCCAACCTCTTAGTTTATTAATTTCTTTAATCTTCATTTACTGATACCTCTTTAATTCTAGGTTCTTTGGTGTTAATAATTTCTCCTATAAATCCTCACTATCAACCTGTGCATTTCTCCTAAGGTATAAACTTTATTTTGCTCTCAGCTATCAAAGTGTTTGGAGGGTAATGTCACTTAAACCCAGAACTTTTCTGGTTGTAAGAAGGAGCAAGTGCCAACTATGCTATATGTTCTTATCTCAAGTATATGATTCTTGTTGGCTAAACTTTGGATTTCTATCATCATCCAATGCCAACATTCTCAATCCATTTTATACACGGTTAGGCTAAACAAATCTCCCAAGAAGGCCCCCACAAGACTGGTCCATTTCACAAAACAGCCACCCACCTTGATATTATCCTTGTTATGTGAAATGATTCCATAACAAATATGGTTCTGTTCCCCAAAGCAGATCAGTCCATCTTTTGTAGGGTTGTCTAAATAAGATGGCAAGCAACTAGTAAACCAATCCTACTTTGCACATACTGCTAGACGAGTGCAGTCAACAGCTGCTTTGAGGTTCCCACATACAGTTTGTCTCCAGGAACCTTCACCATTAGTTTCTCATTCTGTGTCCCAATCAAATATATCCATGTCTTCCATCTCTTCCAATATATCTGCAAGTGTTTTTTCAAAAGTAGTAGCTACAACACTTGTATTTGTCACATTGCATTTGATATACTTATCAAGAAGGGAAACCCCTGACATAGGCATTTGATTCAAACCCAACTCTGATCAAATACCCATGTATCTGTTTAAAACTGAATAAGGTTTCAAAAAGGACTCAGTCTCATTTGTTCTATTTTGAAGGCCAGCAATTGAAGTGAGACAGTCATGTGGTTCTATGTCATTGAATCCACTTGATAATGTTATGGGGAAATAGTAGAAATAAAGATATCATGCCACTGATATGATGTATAATTTTGGCACTGACCCAGTGAACCAGTCACAGTGCCGAGCACCATAGAAACCGTAAGACAGGAGAAAATAAGAATACCATTGGTGTATTTATATACTGCCCAGCAGTTGCTTTCTTAAAAACAAACAACCATGGAGCTACTGAAGAATAGAGTTTTGTATGACTCAATAAGAATAGAACAGTGTATGGCTTCCGAATATGAGAAGATCAATTAATACTGTTTGAGATTTTTGGAATGTAAATGGAAGGCCAAAATCAAATGTGTTACCAGATTGTAGTGGGGCATTTCATCGAACAGTTGGGGTGTGTTCGGCTGGTATTCAGATGGGTGATAATCGATAGCTTCAGCCAGTCTCGGAACATGTTATCTCAGGTAGGACGCTGACTGTTCTGGGTGCAGCAGCGTCTGGGTGGATTTTGGAATGGCCGAAACTGCAGACAGGCAGCAGCAGCAGCAGTTCAGTGTTGCAGGATACCAGTCTCAGATGCTGCCTTAGAAGAAGGAAGAGAAGAAAGATAGCAAGGAAGAGGAGAGAAAGGACTTTCACAACCTCATAGTAATCTCTCTCTCTCTAGCCCCAACTCCCAATTGTTCTCAGTAGAAGATATGGGAGGTAGACTTTTTGCAGTGTAAAGAAAAAAGAGGAAGGAGTATTGTACGTATATGAAGAGGAGAGGGAAAATGAAACTACCCACACTGCCGTGCGCATGATGGAGTGATAGATGGGAGGGTCGTGTACATAGAAAGAGGAATAACCCACTGCCGTGCGCCTAATGAATAGGGATTACTATTCACAGATTACTATTCCACTTCCACCGAGTGACTTAGTCAAAGCTTGTCTTGGGTTTTTCCATTCCCTCTTTGCCCTTCAGTCTTTTAAGATATTCCATTTGAGTCCCTTTTTGACTTGGCGTGACACATGACCGATTCTTTTCCAATAAATTTCATGAATTTATTCTCACTTATATTATTCGACATAATTTTAATTTCATAAACATAAATCTCATTCAATTTCTCTAAATTAATTGACTAAATCTCAATTAATTATTAATACTCCAATATTTTTATTTTCTAAAATTTCGGGGCGTCACAGGAGGTCCTAAACTTTGGGAACAACCAGCTACATGATTACTTCCCTTCTTGGTTGGGGTCCCTACAACAACTACGGGTTCTTGTATTGCGGTCCAATAAACTTTATGGTCCTATTGGAGGAGGAGATTGTAGCGCCCCTCCCTTTTCTCCCTAATTTTCAGAGTAATTTTTTTTTTAAAATAACAACCTGAAGAAAGGGGAGAGTGCCACGACGCGAGTCAAGTCCGAATCCGAAGATTCGACCCTTAACTGGCCCAACCAGTGTGTGCACATGGAAAGATTCCACGTAAACCTAGCAACACACTAACTCACAATAATGCGGAAATAAGTACATCTATTTAAATTCATTATTCAATCTTTCTCAATCTAAGCAAAGCCTGACAATAATCCTGATAACATGTACTTCTCAAATAAAGGTTCATTACATTAACTAAAACTTCTCAAAGTTACTCAATCAACTTAAATGTTCATTCTCTACTGATATTAACAAGTAGACTCTCTGCGCAATCCTCTCTTGTGCCATCCTCGTCTATGCATGATTGACGCTTGGTCCAGCCTCATCACATTTCTCCTTTCCTGTGTTAACTTTTAAAAGAATAGAATATTGTGGGCTTAGTCAACGCCCAGTAGGATTTCCCATCAAAGGGGGTATCAATATGACATATATAAAAATCATGGAAGACATATACAGTTCTTCATATCATATAATTCAGTTGAAAACATTCCCACCCCATATTTCAAAATCAATTCATAATCAATATATATAAAGCATTTGAAATCAAATCATATTCATCTCATATATCAATTAATAATCAATATATATAAAGTATTTGAAATCAAATCATATTCATCTCATATATCAATTCATAATCAACATACTTTTGATAACTCATTAAATCAACATGATGCAAATGCCATGGTACATGAATCAATGCAAACCCCTCTCATGCCCATGCATTTCCTTCTACACACTTTCCATTCAAACAGTTCTAATCATTGGCCATTATGTCCGTAGCTTTCCTGGGGCACCAGATGGGAGCTACTACCCAATTCCTAGTATTTAACCGGAGTTACCGGGGGTATACCATCACCCATACTATCCTGCGCAGGTTTCGGGTCTCTCACCCAGGAGCTTTGAGCCCATCTTAATTGCCCAATTCCTGTGTTCATGGACGCAGCCATACCGAATAGTTATGGTATTTCATATTTCTCATGTTAGAGTTTAACATCCTCTAACCATTATCTCAACTATTCTCATCCCCACCAGATGCATGCTTTCATGCTCATGCATCGATAAATCATTCGAAATATGCATTGAAATTAAATATAATTTCCACATACATAATAGTCATGAGATACATCAAGAAAGTAGGAAAACCTACCTGATCAGTAAAGTTCCTTGAATGAGTTGCTACGGGGTACGTACAGCTCTTGGATCGCCCTCCGATCCTCTGGTTACATTCATTAATCAAGACATACTATATAATCAGTTCGAGATCATGATTTCCAACCTCATAGTTTATTAATCTCATTAATCTTTCATTTAATTGTCTCTCTTTCATTCTAAGTTCTTAGGAGTTAATAATTTCCCATATCAATTCTCACTATCGACCTCACCACTGCCTGGATCATCATTAAAAATAAATCCAATCCCATCCTTCTCATAAAATTCACCATATCTCTAGGTTGTAATCTCTAATAATACAACATTAAGATTATTCACTATTTTCAATTGATCTAAATTATATGTTCAATGGGATGCTTCTAAGCAATTAAACAAATAGATGCATGGTATGTAAAACGAGTACCAAGGAGATATTTCTTCAAGTGCAAATAATTTACTCTTCTTTGACTGTCTGAAATCAAGGTATGCTTGGGATTCTCTTTTCTTTCTTTTCCATGTTAGCTCTCCTTTTGTCAACTGAGTTGAAGCAATTCTCAGAATGTGAGATAGGTTTCCCTAGGATGAAAATAAGAAAAGTGGGTTGGTCCACTTGGAGCGATCATGGAGAGGGAAAGGACTGGCTCATTTTGGAACAGATCCAAAACTGTTTACATAAGTACAATGCTGGCCATTCTTGCAATGATTGGGGCCCACTTATGAAATAGAATGGGCCAGAACATAAGAGCTGAATCATTTCTGCTGCAGTAAGAGAGAGAGGTAGTGGCAAGAGAAGAAGTGACAAAACCATTTCTGCCCTCTCTCTTTCGCCTAAACCCAAACTGCTTAGATTTCTGATCGTGAGACCCGACATTAATTTATAGATTAATTTCCTCAATTAATTTTCCTCTTATTTTCTCTAATTAGTTGATTAATTCCCATTAATCTCAATTAATTAACATAAATTCAATTTTAATAATCTTTAAAATTCTGGGGTGTCACAAATACTAACACCTTTTAGAATTTTCGTCCCGAAAATGGAAATAAGGTAGGGTTTAAATAACTTACATGAAGAGCCCTGGATGATGCGCCCTCATCTCGGACTCTAGCTCCTATGTTGCCTCTTCATTGCCATGTCTTTCCCACATCAACTTGACAAAAGGAATTGCTCGATTCCAGAGTATTCTCTTCGAAGCAGTATCCTGAACACATGTTCATGTATCTATACTTTCAATGGTTCCTCTTGTACTATTTTGTTTTCTACAGTCTCATGTTAATTGAGGTATTTTCAAAGTTCTCTCTACATACTCATATCACACACCCACACATGGGTCTTATTTTCACAAACCACACTTCCCAATGCATAAATTTTGATTATCCTATGCCATTCATACCATCCATCATACACAGATATACAGTGCGGCCATCACAAGGCCCATGCACTACAATTTAACCCTTGGAATTAAATTCCAACACATTGTCAACCAGCATTCGGGAAGTCATATACATCATTCACGAGTGGTTACCATTTTATACATTTTGTTGTAGTCTACACCTCTCAATTTAATCACCTTTTCTTATATTAACCTATGGTTCGAAACACTTCTATGTGTTCGTCATCATACCATTCTTAACCATACTATTACTGTACCCAACTCACTCAGGGATGAGTTTATCACATCCAATCCTATTTCATTATTATACTAACGTATTAGGTCTTCTAGTCCTCATTAGAAATCTACACATATCACATCTTTCCAGTCCTTCTTACCAATCTAATCATAATAATTCTTCCAAACCATCATTCTCACTATTTACCCATATCCGGATCAAGTTACAGTCATTCACTGTCATTGAGTACTTCTAATCTCTACAAAGTTTCTTGTTTCTATTTTTGTAAATTACCAATCACCTTTTACTGCTAATTTGATAGATAACATTGTCAATGGAATTCCAAGGGAACATTCCTTCAGAGTTGGGGAAACTCATATCTCTTCGACTGCTCAACATGTCTCACAACAAACTCACAGGTCCAATTCCACCATCTTTTGCGAAACTTTTGCAACTTGAGTCATTAGATGTATCAGTGAACCAACTCTCAGGACAAATCCCTATGGAGTTGGCATCCCTTACATTCCTTGCATTCTTGAACTTGTCAGAGAATTTCTTTGCGGGAAGGATTCCACAAGGCAATCAATTTTCTACCTTTTCAAATGATTCCTTTGGTTGTAATTTAGGACTGTGCGGACCACCATTATCTAAGGAATGTGATAAGGTTAATGTACCATCACCATCCGAGACTGCAGATTCACAATCAAGAAAGGAATTGAATTGGTATTTCATATGGATGGAATTGGGATTCATTACAGGAATGACAATCGTTATTTGCCCACTAATTTTTTGGACAAAAGGAAGGAGAAGGTACTATGAAAGTGTGGATGGAATAATGTTGATGGCAAGAGAATATTGGAAAAGACTCACAACTGCAAAGATACCACGAATCAAGTGAGTGTTTCCATCATTTCCTCAATTTTGTGATAAGTTTGACACTGGAAGTACAAAATGATGAGGGATATTTTTTATGGAACTTTTGCTTTCTCTATCATTGGATGTAAGCATGATGATGATTTTGTAAATCTGTCTTTGAGTTTAAATAATAATGAAGTTTTTCTTATTTTATCTTGAGTTATTGCATGAATACTTTGATCTTAAAAAAAAACCTCTTCACTTTTAACATGCTACTTGCCTAAAATTTTTGACCTTTGGGGTGGGGTCTTCTAAATGCCTTCTAATGCTAGAATTTGACGAGTCTAATGGTAGATTAGTTTTGTTTAGGGGTTGAAATATCAGTCGCGAAATTTCTCTCTTATTATTATTTTTTAATTAAAACCATAGATATTGGTGATACATGTTAGCAATATATGTTGGATATCGTCTGATATCGGTAAATATCGTATCGACTGATATTAAAACCCCTCGTGTTGTCCAAAGCATGGCTTGTCTTTGTGCCTTCTTCTAAAAGAAAATACACAATTTGGATGATTTGGTTTGAGGTATATTTTTAATGCAAAATCCTTCATTGTAACCACTTTATTTTTATACGTGAACATAAAATTTCATGTTATTTCGATATGATTGACAAAAAAGTTAGGAGAATTCAAAAAATATGTGATTCTATTCGATTCGTAAACCCACTTTAACTAAGTGGCTTTGACATTGATGCATATGAGAGTTTATCAAGTACAATTCAAATTGCTATCAAGTCCATGCCTTGGTTCAACTAGGCAAATCAATTTTGTAATAACGTTTTTGATAAGTCAATAATATTTAATTTTTATAATGACTTAAAATCATGAATTATAAAATCCTATTACTCCATTTTTTTTTATCTACACCTACGGCATTACCTAAAAAGGATCTTTAAATTGAACTCATCGCTATGTAGCCGCCCATGGGCCCACCCATATAGGCTCATAGAGCCTTTTTTATTTTTTTTAATGATTTTTTTCAAAAAAAAGAAACCACCGAAACCACCCCATATATATAGAACATAACCACATATAAAATTGGGTTTTCAGGCCTTTCTGCCTAAGCATATATAAAGCCCAAGGTTGGCCCAATTAACATATTTCGTAGTAATAACTTATCTTAAAACCTTATTTTTTAAATTTACGTGTGGAAAACCGCTAGATATCCAACATAAAACTTTCACGGGTGAGCCAACTACTCCTAAGGCACACTAAGATTAAGCTTTTGGGGCTCGAACCCACAATCTCCCACTTCTTAAAGTGAGAGACAACCGATTGAATTAGACCCTAAAGATAATAGGGCATGGACGTAGAGACCCATATTTAACTTTCGTAAATTATTTCAGTGGAAACTCGAATGACGTGAATATGAAATGTTTTCATTTAAAAAATGAATAGTATCCAACTATACTACAAAGTACAAACTCTGGTCTTCTGTTTGGACTCCAGACTGAAAACATCATAACTTTGAGCATGACCAGGATTGGTTAAATGGAGATTTCTAGCCAAGGTTTGGCCAGACTTACCTGAGTTTCAACTTAATATCTCACTGAGTTGAATAGACTCAACCCAAGACTGAGTTGAGCTCAGTCAGAAAACTTTCAATTGGTCACCTCCCAAAGCTAGCCTTTATTATCTCTCCACCTGGCCAAGCCCAAAAGGTCTTATAATGAGGACGGTTGCCCCCTTTTCAATCTCTCAAACAGATGTGCGACTTTTGGGGTGGGGATGCTACATCAGTATCAGTAGTCCAACTTTGGTGGTCTGACGGTAAAAAATCCGTCTCAGAAAGTGTGGGTCTTATGTTCGATTCATGTTCAACTCCAAATATCACTTTCTATTAAACTTATATAACATGTGTGGATTAAGAGATTTACATATATTTTAAAAATTAGTCGGAAACATCTAAATACCCACCTTCGTTAGAAAAAGGACTGGTGATGGTTCTTGATAACGATTGAAGACTACTAACTTGCCTACTGGGTGAATCCTATGCTTTTCGGATTAGAAAAAGAAAAAGAAAAAGTGGTGAATCACCACCCAGAAGAGAAACTTTGCCAGGTACTCTGAGGGATTTGGCCTTCGCACACATCTCCAGAAGCTGAAAAAGTTAAAAGGGTAATTTACCTATCTATTTCCCAATGAAGTTCGAAGCAATTGCAGCTGCATGTGCTCTGAATTCTGACGACAGACAAACACGGTGGCGGTGGTGGTGGTGCTCTGCCGCAGAAAGAGAAGAATCAAAGAAAGATAAGAGCCTTGGAACTCAAAAATACTACACTTGGCATCTCGTTTGGGCCTTGTCTAACCTTAAGGTTTCGTCCTTTGTAAGTAATTACTTATTTATTGGAGATGGTGATGCTGTTCCATTTCATGCTACAAACCAACACACCTTTCATTTGACAGTCATTTTTCATGCATCACCTTCATTTTTTTATTCATTTAAAAGGAAACTAATTATTTTTTCTTTTCTTTTTCCTTTTTTTTTAAAAACAAAAAAGTGGGCTTCATCTGTCAATCCATATCCAACTCTACTCATATAATCATTTGGGTCAGCGGGTGCCACAGTAAACAATTGATCCTCATTATCATAACCAATCTAATGGATGGTTGTGATTGTAACATTGAAAAGAAATAAAATAGCACAATTTAAACTCATTTATAAGGGTAGTGATCTTCTCATGAGTATTTTTTATAATCAGACACGGATTTTAGTGTATTGTCCATTTTGCCTTTCGAATTAGCTCGTCGACTCACTGACCGGCTCATTGAAATTTATCTAATGAGACTATTTTTTCCATACAAAACAGCAAATTGGATCACTGAAGTTGGAACACTGACTAGATCACTGAATTTTTTTTTTTTAAGTTTTCGTACGGCAGTAGAAGGGTAAAATGAGTAATACCCTAAATCTCATGTCTTGTTACACAAAATACCCGTGAGATGATCGCTACCCATTTATAAATGAGTTGAATTTAAATTTTAAAATTCGCACAATGGCATCATTTGAACTTATAAGAAAAATTAAGCTCAAGTTTTTTTTATGATATTTGAAATAATTAGCCTTTAATCAATGTAATATTTTGGCTGATATTCGAATTATTTCAACTTATTTTGTTAAGAATTTTTTAATTTGAGAAAATGAATACATAACATACTACTGATTTTCATTTTCCTCTCTCTATTATCTTAATAAATATCGATTAAGATTTAAATTCGGTGTATATTTTCAAAATCACGTATTTTTTAAGGTTTATATGTTCTTTTCCTGTGGACTAGTCACCTACTCACGTGTGTATCTTACACCATTGATGGATGAAGCATGGCCTGTTCAAGGTGGGCCCTTCCCAGACGTAAATGGGCACAAAATAAAAACCACTTGAGTTATCCTACCATCCGACAAACGAAATCTACTTGGAGCCTACTTATTCAGATGTGGGCCCATTAAATGGACAGATGAGATTTTGAGAGACAGGATGGCTTAAATATTGAGCAGTGTGTCTTTGGATGAAGATCCATGGCTTGAGTTTGCTGACTTTGCTCTCATGCTTCCACCATATTACTCACTACATAATCATCATTCATGTCACATGCTGCTTTCTTATTTAATATAAGAAAAATCAATATGTGGCCGTACATGGATGGTTCCATTAAAGTCATATTGCACTTTCCTGTGAAGATCACTTAAAACCCAGTATTATTATTATTATTTAAATCAACATGTTGATCACCATAGATTAATATTATTATTCTAATAGTTGGAGAAATATAGAAATTAGAGAATAAAAGGGGTGGAGTAATGGTAGAGTTGTTTGTATATATCTTGAGGATTAGTCAAGTGTTCTAAGAAATCTAAGACAATTTAACAATAAAAAAATATTATGTTGAAAAAGATTGGTTTCATTTAATGTTTATATGAATTTACTTGTATATGAACTTTGAAAGAGATTAATGTAATCTTATTCCTATCACCCTTTCTGTGCAGATGGTCAAAGAACTAAGAAGATATGAATGAAAAAGCTTAGACGAGAACAAATGAAATGGATACATCTCCAATGAGGTTAGATCATAGATTATAAAAAAGACTGCATTCAATCTCCCTTCTATTGGTATCTTCCCCATTCCTCACTCCTTTTCTCTCTGTCATTAGTTAGGGGTGAAAAACATAAGATGAAATGAGTTGCTTCATTAGTTACCTCAAATTCAGAGTCGGCCCTGAGCATAGGCAGCGTAGGCCGCCGCCTAGTGCCTCCAACCATAACGGGCTCCTATACACATAAACTCCTTAATATATCAGTCACAAAGTACCCCTGAAATCTCACTCCACCTAGGGTCCTTGAGATTTTAGGAGATCTCAGGACCGGCCCTGCTCAAATTCAATTTAAATATAGAGGCTTCAGGCCATTTACCATAAGTGATCCCGACAAACTGCAAAATGAAAGATAGCTTCACAAAGTCACACATGGTAAAAACACCAGGGGTGATCTTGGGTTTAAAAGTAAAGAGGTATTGATTTTAAAGTAGCTGGTCATTTCCCCTACCATTGGAGAGTGACGTGTGATGGTTGAAGGCAATTTTGAGTCTACCTTTTAAGAGGATAAAAAGGCAAAAATATATCAGAGGTACTGTAGCCCATCGGAGAACTTGTAGGTCCGAGTCTTCCTCTGATGCGTGGACCTTAAAGTGTAGGTTCTCTTGATGAGAGTGCTAGGGATTGAGCCAGAGAGTCTGTCACATGAGAAAGTCCCGATAACCCTAAGTTTAAAAGTAAAAGGCTGGGACCCTTAAAGTAGCTAGTTATTTTGAGAGTCAAATGGAGCTTGTGGCATTCAGGTGGAAAGTACCGAAGAGAAAAAGAATTTGAAAATTTTGAAATGTCACCTTCTACCTACATAGAAGGCATTTATTCTGGTTCACTACATTTAGGATTGAGTTTTATATATGCTTGAATAACTTGGACTTAGACTGAAAGCTGACTTTCATGTACAACCAGTTACTGCTTTAACAATTATGAATTGAATTATTAAGAGTTTGAAAGGCAAAGTTCTGTTCATGCTTCAGAAATGTGTTAATGTTTTACTGTAAAAACTTTTGCATGGGTTAATTCCAACTGAACATAAAGGTTATGAAAAGAAAAGGAAATCTAACACTTTAAATATAAGATTTATTGTAGATGATGAGGATGAATTAACATCAAAGACTCATAGGAAGTGTTAACTTGAACAAATCAATTTAAGTATTGTTTTAAAAGATAAAAGCTTTTAATTGTTCATATGACTAGAGATTAATTAAAAAATGAGTGTATTTCGAAGTTGGTTCAAAGTTGATACAAATCTAACTTTTGGAATAATTCTGTAGGAGAAAAATAGTTTAAATATGAACTTAAAATTAAAAAAATTAGTCCTCATATTCTCATTAAATAAGATTTAATAGAAAATCAATATAGGATAAACATGATATAATCAATTAAATGTGCTTGAGATTCGAGACTACATAGTTGAAGAATTATGTAATGACAGAGATTTCACATGGCTGCTCATAATGAGTATATAATTTTTAGGGCTAAGCTTAAAATTAATGTAACTTATTAAGATTAGTATTGTCCATGTTAAGAATTTTAATAATAAGAGATAGCAAATTTATTTTCTAAATAATATAATATCTATTCTTTTTAATTTTATTGAAAATTCATAGAAACCCATTAAACAAAATGAGAAAGATGTTGGCTGTAAGGATGATTGAAGAGGCTATTCACACTGCACATGCTGATTTAAAAATGCATGAATGGAGGTGTGTCTACTGTCTAGCATGCAGAAAGCCAATCTTATCCACTCATCACAAGTTTCCACAATGATTAAAAAAATGGACGGTGGGGAATAGCTTGATCTAGGATGGGGATTGATCAAAGGGCTTTCCCATCTGCACTTGGCCATGGTAGCCCATTTGAAAAGCCAACCAATGGTCAATATTTACTGCGAAGGGCGACAGTGAGTGAGACAAATGAGTTTGTTCAAGGAAGATGTCTTAGGGTTCCATTGCTTTTTCTTGGTGTTCCACAATCCCACTCAAAAGAAGCACTCATGACATTGAAACAAGGTCCCACATAAATCAAAATGCTTGACCCATTTATTCATGCATTCTACTTGTTACTATTAGGAAATAGAAATATTATAAAAGATCTGATTAATAGATATATTTAGAAAAAGCAATGCATTGGAAATTCGACTGTATAATTAAAACAAAGTATTGCGATGGTCCTGTATATGTTTACGCAATGTTAACAATGTGATTTTTGTCCAGATATTAAAGTGAAAAAATTCAATCAAGCGTAAGTAAACAGTATTATTAACTATGACTCTCTTAAAATAGTCAAATATCTCGTCATCTAATTAGTGAAGCAAATGAATAGATTAATAAAATTTCAATTGCCTATATTATTAAAATAAAATTGTCTAAGTGCATCATCATTTATACGATGTCGTATCTTTTTTTATGTGATTGTGTAAAATATGACACTGTAAATTTATTTTTTTCAAATGAAGAAATTCAAGACATCTACCTCTCCCTAAATACAAGAGCATTGGATAAAACTCCACATGCAAACAACTCACCACAAGTCAACAGCATGGACAGCGATCCTCCCATGGGCATTTTGTGTAACCCGATACGAGTTTTACTATATTGCCCATTTTTCCCTTCGAATTGGCTCGCTGAACCCTTTGCTGTAAATGATTTGAAGGGTTCAGTGAGCCAATTCGAAGGGTAAAATGGGCAATACAATAAAACACGTGTTGGATTACACAAAACGCCCTTGGAAAGATCGCTAGCCCCATTAAGTGATTGTGAACATGTGACAGTGTGACACTAAGAATTATTTATAACTAATACATTTAAACGTGGACATGGCCTTTCAAAAGCTTAATTTTGATGAAGAGAGCGACTCCATTCAAGTCTGTAGGGACCGACTCTAAAGCCTTTGCAGAAAATGTATAATTGACTTTGTCTCTCTTCAAAGTTCAAACTTTGTTCAAGTCTTTAGTCTAAAGATGATCCAGCTCAGTCCAACCTTTCACACTTTCATCATTTATACTCTTTAATTTCAATCTTTATAACCAAATATCATTAGTAATGAAAAAAAAAATGACCTTCAGAAATTATAATTTAATTTTTCTATTCATATTTGTGAAGTTGGGTCTCACTTTATGTCAATGTAAACCTTACCTTATATACACATTACACTATTACAGTATGAATTAATAAGAATTTTTTTTTTTGAAATATCTATCTAAGTGATCTTTGTTATAGACAATTAAACTGTCAAAATTAAAATAATCAATAGGTCTTGAAATATTACAAGCAAAACATCTAAATAATTCAATATATTTTTGTATCAGATAGGTCTTGAGACAATGCAAGCAAAGTAATTAAGTATAGCTTTATAATAATTTCTAAACAACAAACCTTATATCATAAAATGAAAAGTAAAAGAAAATCACAAAGTAGAATCCTAAATCTAAAATCTCATGCAGAGAAGCTTATTTTAATTTGTACGAGCTTGATTGATCTAAGTTTATAGAATTATATTAGAAGTCTTAGATTCGACTCCTCCGAGACTTATCAGTGAGATTAGCCTCCTCTCAAATGTGAAAGGATATCTATATTCTTTATTATTTAAAAGAAGAAAAGTTTATCTTAATCTCATTTCTCCTCTCTTGACAATGAAGTATACAGCTTCTGCTTTCCGAGACGAATTCCTATATTTATATTATTCTATTCCATGCATGCATTTGCCATCTTCAGTGAAGAACACTGAACAGCAACACCACCTCTCTCTCTAATCTCATTAATCCCACAAAAATGTAAACGGATATTATTGGCATTGAGATATTTCTATTTTCACCAACCCAACAAGCAATGTCTTTTCTTTCTAACGAAGCAACAGCCCACAATAGAAAAGAAAAACCCTACAAATCCCACATTCCAACATTCAGAAAAATCAGCCGCATCAGCATTCAGCAATGCTCAGCTGCTTGTTAGCAGACACCTCAAAAGCAAAGCAACAAAAGAATCTGTGAAGAGAGAGAAAGAGAGAGAGAAAGAGCTCTTCTTCCCACTTACAGACCTTTTTCATTGAAGTCTCTCTTACAGCTTCCATTTATGAATGCATTTAAAATAAATAGAAATGTGTGACCACCGCCCTTTCCATCCATAGAAAGGAATTTCATCCCTTCCCACCCTCTCTCTCTCTCTCTCTCTCTCTCTCCATCCCATTCAACGAGGCGAACCAAAAACCTAACCACCTCTGATTTTCAGGACATGGATGGTGCAGCAACAGCTGCAGGAGCAGCAGCAGAAGCAGGAGCAGGAGAGAAAAACCCAACAGAACAACAGTCCCCCCCTCCTTTTCCAACAACTACTGCCAACAGCAATAACAGCAACAGCAACACAAGCTCAAATAACAACAGCAGCTGTAGCACCAGCAGCAGGAAATGCAAAGGCAAAGGAGGGCCAGACAACAGCAAATTCCGGTACCGAGGAGTCCGGCAACGGAGCTGGGGGAAATGGGTGGCTGAGATCAGGGAGCCCCGGAAGCGGAGCCGTAAATGGCTCGGCACCTTCTCCACTGCCGAAGATGCTGCCCGGGCCTACGACCGGGCTGCCTTGATGCTCTATGGTTCCCGGGCGCAGCTGAATCTTCAGCCATCAGTTGCACCCCAATCATCAAATTCGTCATCAACATCGTCCTCTTCATCGTCAACTCCGTCGCTCAGGCCGCTCCTCCCTCGGCCCGCCGGGTTTGGCGTCAGTTACCCATCTTCATCTGCCTCCTCCCAATTCACTATCAATCCAGGCTTTGCTTACACAATTCATCCTGCTGTCAATTCCCTGCCTGGCCCACCATGTACCACAGGAATAATTTTTGGGCCCATTGGAGGTGATTTCCAAACTAGACCCCATGAACAGCAACATCAGCATCAGCATCATCCCCAGTATGAATTCTCAGCAGGGAATGCCCAAATGAATCCTAATTTGAATCTTTATGAGGAGATTGTAGGCCTCGCGGGCTCTGTCGACTCTAGCTTGTCGCCCTCTTGTCCACCCTCTAATTTAACCACTCCTCTCTCAGCAGCGCAAAATCCACTCTCTCTTGCTCCACCCCCTGGTAATATTCTTCACCAGCCAGACGGAGGACCTCCATTGCCCACAGTGTGGCCCTACGTCGCCGATTACCCGGAGTCTTGCCTTTGGGACGATACCGATTCTTTCTTATTTGATTTCTGATCTATACTCCTTCCATTTGACACAATAGTCAGACATGCATTTGGGTATATTGCTTCCTTCCTTTCTTCTGCATGCATCTAGTTTGCTGCATACGCAGTCAGCTTGGTAAGTAGATTTATGCATGCACCTAGAGTTAGTAGTATGAAGGCTGTCGACAGAATTTTACAGTACTTGAAGTGATCAACAGGGAGAGGTAAATGGATGCACAAGAATGGTCTTTGTTCTATTACTGTCCACACTGATGCCGATTGGGTTTAGTGTCTAGTTAATCGAAGATCTACACCAGGGTTTTCTACTTATGAATTGGTACTTCTCCGCGAAATGAGATTGGAGATCCGAGCCGTACATGATGCATGTCTTCAACTACACCTCCTTTTGTTACTAGTTTGGAGAAAACAGGTAATATCAGAAACCTGAAAATCAACTACAAGAGATCGGCAGATGTTTCTTTCACAAATCCCACATCATACCTTCTTTGCTTACTTTCTTTACCAAGAAGAGATCAAAATAGTGATGACCCTGAAATTTGAAAAAAAAAAAAATGTTGGGTTATTTTGATAGACTAGAAGCATGTAGAGTTAAAATAACAGCAATCTTGTTTCAATGCAATGTGGAAGCCTAGTTTATAGAGAGAAGGCCTTGCGGCCTAATTAGGGTTTCTTGTCATAGTAATGTATTCCATTTCATTGACCTTTCAATATTAAGGGTTGGGCAATAAATCCATTTTCAACTTTCTAAAACAGCACTGATTTTGGTGAATTGAGTTCTTTCACTGTTCCTCCACAGAAAATTATCCTTTCACTGTTCTATTTAATCTCATTCAATTTTGGGTTGAATCACATTCAGAAATAATGAAATTTATTTTGCATGTAAATGATATAAAAAAATTGTTAAGCCCTCTTTCGTTTCTAGGTAAAATGTCCCAAAATACTCTCTTATGTTCTTGTAAAGAAGCTCAGTCGTTTGTTCCTGATGCACTGGGTTATCTATTTTACTGGTATGGATTCTTCAAATAGTAAAAGTGAATTCATCTTCACATCTTATTTGGTTGCAATTTTGCACAGGTATTACTTTAGGAATAAATGAAAGAATCTAAATCAGAGCTTCCACAGCCTAAAATCACCCTATGCACTTTAAGGTAACTTCTTTCTTCTTTTTTTCACCAAGGTGTCCAGGCGTCTCACGTGACTAGAAGTATGTGTAAACTTCCAAGTCACACACAGAATAAGTTCAATGGGCCCTTTGAGGTTGAGCATGTCAACGAATTTTGGATGCCGATGGCTGAGTTGCAATGTAAGAAATAGTCTATAAAGGATTCAAGATATATTAAAAGAAAGGAACTATGATGTATCGGCAACTCGTATCATGATTTGCGTCTTTTGTAAAATAATATGGATTTATGGATTCATGAACTTCTAATACGACCCTAGCACTTTCTCTTCAAAATTCTACATACACTTCCTCACTATCTTGGATCATGAAATTCTGCACAAAATGAGATCTATCTAAAACAAAGTGGGAACCTTATTAGTGTACTGAGGCTAGAAAATTTTACGATTTTACTTGTAGCATATTGCACAGGATGTCTTCAGAGACTGCAAACCTTGCAGTCTCCACATTTTGTTATATGGGTAAAGATATCTTTCTGATCATTCAGATAACATTTCACCTCCCAATTATCCCAGAGAAATACGTTCGCATTTCACAGAGATTTTCCTTTAATATAGTGTTGGAAGAAGCTTCTTTTCCACATCAAATTTCGAGTATCTGGTTTCATTGGACTCCAGGAAAATAAATCCATCATCTCTTTTTTACATGTAGAGGATTGAAACTAGACCCGGAAGTTATGTTCTATGATTTTTTTTTTTTTTTTTGAGAAAAGTGATTTCCTTCACTTTCCAAGAATATTTTCTTCATATTCCTTTACAAGTTCCAAACTGCATAGCTGTTTATTCATGGTACAATGTAGTGTGTAGAAAGAAGGCACCTCATGTATTAGGAGTCTAAATCATCATCAACATCATCAGAGTCAATAACTTCACTTATTTGTGGTTCTCACTCATTTAGACATGGTAAATTTTATCTATGGGCCAAGACCCATCAGCTTAGGACTCATATTTAGAAACTCTCTCTCTCTCTCTCTCTCTCTTCTGTTGCTGCTGTGTCATGTACTTGTTTATATTGAAACTAAATAACTAATGCATAAACTCGACATTAATATCATTGAATGAATTTATTTTTTTAAGACCCAGGAGAAACCTCAGACCCACTACAACTTACGCCTTGGCCATAGCCTCTTAAAACTCTTGGGAGGAGCAACATAAACCCACACTCTCGGGTAAAGATCACCGGGGCTCGAACTCTTGACCTCTCCCTTCCCAAGGAGAGAGGCCACCAGCTGAGCTACCCAGCGGTATGTCATTGGATGATTCCATGTTGATTGTTGGTGGAATCTACGAATGTATTGAGTCATGTTTGATTTCTTTTGTGAGTCATCCCACTACCCTATCTAGGATATGGGTTTTTATTGTTATGAATGTGGGATGGTAGTTTCCTATCAATAAGGGATTAGTTGTTAGATGATGGCTAATTTGTTGTGCCATGTTATGGTAATAGGTCCTTAGACTCAGCGTATGATATAGTAATGGGTCCTTAGACTTGGGGCCATGTTTTCGGGATGGGTGCTTAGAGTTAGGGAGATAGTTGCTTGCTTGTTTGTACAACTCAATATTAATGAACACCTATATTC
Source organism: Chimonanthus salicifolius (assembly GCA_013350335.1). Lineage (NCBI taxonomy): Eukaryota > Viridiplantae > Streptophyta > Magnoliopsida > Laurales > Calycanthaceae > Chimonanthus > Chimonanthus salicifolius. The sequence continues at coordinate 2,504,704 of CM023537.1, read as the reverse complement.
TTATCTCCTTTTCATGTATTTCATTTATTATTTTATGTTAATCAATTGAGAGACTTGGAAGCTTTCTTTTTCCAAGTGTGTGTTACTTCTCTCTACCCTAGCAAGCTGTGAGAAAGAAGATCAAACTTGCCTTATAGCTTGTTTAAAGATAACAGTTGTCCTGCAATTGTTAATCATGTTGATAATTTGTGATCACTTTGGGACATTCTTTTCCCATGTTATGCTCTTTGTTATTCTTCTTTTTTTTTTTTTTATTATTCTTCTTGTCTCCTTTTATCATTTCCGAAATCATGTAAATTAAGAAATCAATGCAACCATGTAAATTCTGCCAACTCCAGACTCTAAAACTAGCCGAAATCAGAAAAACCACTATTCCATGTCCTCTGTGGTCTCCACCTTCTCCTTCATCATGTTCAGGACACTGGATTGGAATGTCAAAAGTGGTTTTTTTGGCCTCAGACTCTTCCCCACTACTAGAGAATAAGACATCTCATTAATTTCCATATATTTCTTTCCTAATTCTTTAGCATCACTTTTCACGCATCAGAGAACAACTACTTAAAGTCCATCGGACCTTTAAGACAAAATTTGTTTAAATGATACACTTTTTTTTTTAATTTACGTGTGAAAAACCGTAGGTATCCAGCATAAAACCCCTACGGGTGAGCCTACTACCCTTAGGGCACACCAAGGTAAGGCCATTAAGATTCGAACTCGCAACCTCCCACTTCCTGAGCTAGGAGGCAACCAGTTTAAATTATACACTTACAGATTATCCCACAATCATTCTTCATCATGAGTGCAAGTGAGGTCTTCCAATATACATCATCATTAACATATTCCTTCTCAATCCACACACACTGGTTAAGTCAATGAGGAGTAACTTCATAGATGGATTGAATGTGAATCAAACTCAAGACTTGACCGCCAGACCAACCTCCCAACTCATCTCACTGCTCCTTTTTCGCATCTTTTCAATTTTCAATACTGGATTCGAGCCCAAGATTCAACCCGATCAAGTTTTGTTCTAAATAGTTGAGCCAACAGCATGTCTGCAGCTACAGGTTCTTTTCATATGTTGTGTAGCAATCAAATGGACTAACAACTATAGGCAGGGGGGCGGTGGGCCTGTCCATCTGCAGATTGAAATATTGATGTTGATCCTTCGCAATCTGTAATCTTGAATTGAAAATGACAAGACACAAGGTTTTTTAGTATATATGTTCAGGACATCCATGTTTTACATCAGTGAATGATTTATAGTATTTTTTTATCCAGGCGATCCTCCCACAGGCATTTTGTATTTAGCGACACGGGTTTTAGTGTATTCCCGATTTTACCCTTCGCATAAACAGTAAAATTTCGATGGGCTGATTTTTATATTCATGTGAATTTCAGCGAGCCGATTTGCACTGTTCATGAATTTTGGTGTACCGATTTGCAATTTCGGTGAACCAATTTGCACTGTTCATGAATTTTGGCGAGCCGATTTGCACTGTTCATGAATTTTGGAGAGCCGATTTGCACTGTTTATGAATTTGGGAGAGCCAATTTACACTGTTCATGAATTTTGGCGAGCCGATTTACATTGTTCATGGATTTTGGCGAACCGGTTTGCACTGTTTATGAATTTCTTGCATTCTTTTTTTTTTTGGTACTGCACGTGGAGGGCAAATTGGGCATCACAGTAAAACCCGTGTTCTGTATACAGAAAATACCCGTGAGAGGATCGCTGGCCCATTTTTTTATCTTTACTAGAGTCTCTGTTTCTTTCTTTCCAATTCTTTTTTTACTTCTTGATACATTCAAATTGAACTTATTTTAAATATCCAAATCAAATGGGTAAATAACGTTAAACTCTTATTTCTAACTTGGCTAATACAGCCAAAGTGCATCAATTCTCAAAAAAGTTAAAGTGTATTAATCTGCATTGTATTGTCAATTTTTGAAATTATTGTTTAAATTGATGCACATGCATGTCGGACTGTTTGAATAGATGGAAGGAACCTTTCAAGGATCTAAAGCAGTTTTGTCATTAGTCACATAGCAAGACTCTTGTCAATGAGAGCTTCATTTGATGGATCTTATTACTTAAATGAATTTCAATGGGCCCTAACATGGCTTTGTTAATTCGATGGTAGACATGTTTAGTGGTTTTCTTTAGTCACCCGAGCGTGCTTTTGTTGGCCCATTTCATGTAGTTGAAAATAACAAGTGAAGTTTGGGTGTTAGCATGCTCATATGTATTGCCTGTTGCTTGCTGTGGCTGGTATCATTGCAGGCAGTATAGGTCAATACTGCATAGTATGGGGTGTATTTAAATTTTATAATTTAAAAAAATATTTTTGCCATTTTTTTAGTTGAATTTTACAATAGATATGATTTAAAAAAAGGGTTTTGAAGCAATATCTTCAAGTGTAAAGGGTATTTGTCAATTTCATTTTTTTCTCTCTTAAAATTAGAGTTTAATGAGAGATGCCAAACTAAAGATGTGTGCTCTTTATATGAAAAAAAAAAAAAACTGAAATTGGAAAAATTAATTTTCAAATATTAGAAGCATGAAAAAAAATGATAACATGGGTATCTCCATCCCACGTTGAAGGTTAGACTAATCATGAAGAAATTTTCTCCAACTCGACAAAAAATTAGAAAACATGAAAAAAAAAATTTTGAACAAAGGTTATTAATTTTTTTTGAACAAAGATTATTATTTTTTCCACCAACTTTGATTCATAAACACAAAAGAGGATGAAGATTCAACTCTTTTAAATCTTATGTATTTCCAAACGAAGGAGTGATGGCCAGGAACTTGTCTCAGAAACTGAGAGTCTTGAGTTCGATTCTCACTTTACTCTAAAGCATCATGCCCGGTAAAATTGTCCAGCGTGTGTAGGTGGAGTTGCATATGCCCCCAGAGATTAGTCGGGTATTCTAAGAGACCTGGATATCTTGGTAAAAAAAAAAATACAGTTTTATTTAATTTTAATAGTACCACATAGATCATTATTATGGTGTACATTCAGATGAAAAAATACCCTTCACACATTATAATAGTAGAGATTAGAGATATTTTCTAGTTTGCATAAACGCAATATATAAACCTGCATTTCAAAATTAAATTCAATAATGCATTTAATTTCATTTATATTAATTAGTTTTTTTTTTAAATTTTTAAAGCATTAAGTATCTAATTTTTTTTTTTTCCTAAAAGGATGTCCCAACTTCAAAACCCCAATTATCTGATAAGCCATGTCCCCCCATCAGCCATCAGCCATGGATGAAGATGGACTACCTACTAAATTATCATTCAAGACAATGTGCATGGATGGATGGTCATTCAAGACAGCCACATCGAATAGTATTAGTGGACCATTCACTCCATTCATCATGTTTCTCATGAAATAGATCATAATAAAAGACAAAATTGATTGTGAAGATACAATTTTTTATTTTTATGCACAAAATCTTCAAGTAAATGCACAAAATTAAAACCATAAAAACAAAATTCAACTATCAAATTATCACCCTTATCCCAACATTTGATTGATTGAAAAAATGTTTTATTAAGTTATCTAATTAGGTCACAAGATACACAACTCTTCTCATAATCATTATAATAAAAATTATAAAGATAATATCTACATGGGGTCATAACACAAACTGTCTTTCAAAAATAGGAAGTCCACAAACTTTAGAATGTGTGGTCATCTTGAAGTCAATGTATATCCTGTTGGATTTTTTAATTAATTTTTTATTTTTTATTTTTTAAGATTTGCTATTTGACATGTTTCTTTTCACTAAAGGTATCTCTTGATTTGAGAGGGTATGCGATCTATTCAAGTGTTCCTTGGAACTTCATGAAACCGTGTCATAGAGGGATTCCTACCATCCATAAAAATATAGTTTGAATGATTGGATTAAAGTAATTTTTGATGGGTCGTATATTCAAACAAAAGCTTTTTCAATAAACTCATCACTATTTCATTTAGTGGACTTTTTTCTTAGATGTGCTGAATAATATTATAGATGCTAATATGCGAATGATCATCATTTAATATTAACATACAAACTCACTGAGCCATATGTATATCTCTTATACACAGAAGAGCTGTGTATGAGCTTAAATGACAAAAGATATGATAATTGTGAACTTAAACTTAATATTTTATGTAAAGGATAATAGCTACACCTAACCACTATGTACACATATCAAATGAAGACAATAAGTTGATGAAAGTTTTTCCAATTGCCTTTTATATGCAGTATAAATGAATCACACAGATTGTGTTTAATTGGAAGTTATTCTATCTTACCATTTTGCTATGAGAATATTGTTATGTAAGCTTAAAAAATTTATAGGTTAGAGGTTCCACTAATGGAAATATGTGGGCCAACAATATCCACTACTAAAGCAAAGATAAGTTTGTTTTGATTTTACATTTGACTTGAACAAATATCACTAGTGCTCCATTACTGTCTAATGTTAAAATTTTAAAAAGGAAAAAAAATTAAAAAATTATAAGTTGTAAATTGGATTGAATTTTAAAAAAAAAAAAATCTTTCTATAGAGTGACTCCTAAACCTGTAAGTTTTTATTCTATCCACTTTTAAAGTTTGTCCATGAAAATAAGAGTCTATCCTTCTCCAATATGTATCAATATAGTAAATTGCTTCACATAGTCACGAATCGAACGAGTGTAGTGATTTACTGAAATCACTTTAGGCTCTCACAAGTGAAGTACTCTATCCTCCAAGGGAGGAACTAAAACTTCTAAGTCCTTCTTTAGCTCGTTTTATATCCCTATATTCTAACTCCATTCTTTATTTCTTTGTAGCAAACTACTGTAGCATAATATCATGAGTGAAGAACACGATTGAAACTCACCTTCTATATTGAAAACTTTGAAGTAGTTGTCCATTTTTAAAAAGAAGTTCAACCAACACCTTCATATCTCTAACACTACTCAAGAACTTTGGCTTTGGGGTGAACGTGTTCCACATTGTAAGTATAGAGGGAGATTTAAGAATTTCTAAAATACTTGGGTCACTCCACTTAATAGGCTAGTATTTTGGGCGGGATACTTAGGTCCTATCAAGTGTTATCAGAGTTAGCTCTCAGATTATCTCATGTGGATTCAGGAGATTTCCTACGCAGACGGGATGGTTGGCCTCATTTGAAGGGGGATTGTTGGGGCTGACTGCGAACGAGTTCCACATTGGAAGTGCAGAGAGAGATATATAGATTTATAAATGACTTGGATCACTCCACCTAATAGACTAGTATCTAGAGCTAGATATCCAGGTCTTAACAATTTTGAGCTTGGAGAAGCCTTAAGTTCCCCCCTCCTACCCTGGAGAATGGCTCATAAAGGGCGATGTGGGACTAGCTGACACTCTCCCTCAGCACCAGAGTTGAAGACACTCAAATCTCCTCCTCCACACAGAGCTAGAGATACGTACCCGACTCATTCCTATAGTACCCCTGCTCATACTATGTTAAAACACATAAGTAAAAGTCATCTTTAAAAATCAACTGTTAAATAGAGAGAATACATATTCTTATAAATCTCATAACCCAAAAATCCACTAGCGATGTGGGACTTGCTAACATATCATTTTTCTCAACCATCCTTTGGAAAGTCTCTTTTCTTAGGGTGACTTGGGCAAAGATAAAAAAAGGGCTGTCCTACCTTTTTAAAGATAGGTGCCCATGCATGAAATAAATAAATGGTCTTAAAAGTTAGGTTAAAAAACATACGAGTTCAACCCAAAATCGACCCAAGAACAGATGAGTGTCACCTAACCATGGCCCCTTATGCATGGATTTGGAAAGGACAGGGAGACAAACTGTACATTTATGTGGATGATTAAAAAAGGAGTTTCCCAGCCAGTCTTCACAATCCAAAGCACTAAATCCTTCGACACCCAACCAACCCTTTTAAACTATGTGAAATTCATCAGGTTTTGATGGCCTCTCTCTGTTTTGGGGGGACCTCTAAATAAAAGCAGAAATGCCAAGAACTCATCCAAGAGGTATGAATCGACAACATAATTCAAGGGAAGAAAGACAATCACCAAAGATATCCAATGCAATCGTAGGGGTTTGGACAGATGTTGGTAACTGGAAGAAGGCAATTGTGGAGAATGGCATGATTAGCAGCCTGGCCCACTAAATGCACAAAGATGCCCCATTAGCACCATCTCTTTTGTAGTTTTCTTCCCAGTGGTGGGACCCACCTGCCTGCCCACGTGTGGGTGCACCCCAGACATAGGCACACGTGCCTAGTGTGCTTTCTTTCATGATTGCAGAAGGAAGTAGTCGTCCCAAGCTTTTTGAGCAGAGAGTTCCAAAATGAGGCTAATGGGAGAATGGGGGAGTGGGGGGGGTTGGGTCTAGACTCGAGAGTGATGGAAACAAAGCTCAAGAAAATGACAATTTGAGAAGTGCGAGCCATTTGTGGAATGGTGACACTACTGATGAATTAAGATATACAGATTTATTTTTTTTTCCCATGATTAGAGGTCTTTATGCGTTTTATTCGACTAGTCTTTCGGAATATATGAAAATTGTTGAATTTTTGTTGATATTTGTGGATCTTGGACGTAGGTATTTGGCTGAATTACGTAAATATGTGTATTCTTCGTGTGATTGTTTATTTTGATGATTTGATTGTCACTTCCATCTGTTTAATCGGGGATTGTCAAAGAATGTTAGAGAATACCATTCCTTGTAAAAAACAGAGATCCTGATTGGCCCCATATGATTGGTATCAAAGGCGAAAGGAGAAAGAGCAGGCACTTTTACAAGGATTGCCTAAATAAGTAAACTAGCTTGAGTAAAAAATGAAATTACAAACAAGAAACATACTTGTTTCCATGTCATTAAAGCCAAATAGGGTTTCTCGTACATATTGAAAATAATTGCTACCTTCTGAATTCATAATCAAACTTGTATGCATTTCAAAAGTATTAATGGAAGCACAGAAACCCCAAGAGTTGGCTCTAAGCATACTTACAATTCAAAATCCTCCAATCACTATTTTAGTTTGCTTGCAGCACAATTTTTCAAATTCGATGGGTGTGGCTGATTTCAATCAGCAAAGGAGCAGCTGGTGTCATAATTCTTCATGTGATAGTTTATTTTGATGATTTGATTATCACTTCCATTTGTTTATTTGGAGATTTCGCCTAACAAAAACCTTCTAATCCAGACACACCGACTACAACTACGGTGTTGAGGTGAAAGATCTACAGATTATCATGAACATTTGGGTGTAAGAGACCCATTAGTTTGGGTGTAGATAGAGTTTCAATGAGGAAGTCTAAATATGAAAATATGATTCACTAACAATTAGTTTGATTAAGATAAATTAAACTATACTTTCAAATCTTTTCAAATTTATTCATTCTACAGTATTTTGAATTAATAAACTGTGTGATTTTTAAAAATATATTTTAACTAATACTAAAGTAAAATCCTTTTCTATCAACCCATAAAACTTTATAAGAAAATATTATACACCTCAGTGTGCAGGTGAGCACTGTCAATTTCTGAATGTGCTTGCATTAGGGCTTTTGTGTTTTTTCTTTTTATTTTTTTTATCTATGGTTGTAAGGGAATTATGATTGTTAGTGGGTATTCAATTTCAAATATAAGTGTAACACTTGGAGGACCATCCAAGGGCCAATGTCCAACACATGAACAATCCCATCAACTTTTAAGAATAAAAAATTAAAAAAAATGGAAAGACTAGACTGTAGAGAACTGTAACGAAAGAGAGACCAACTGTTGCCATACACCTCAGCTCCATGGATAAACACACCAAGGGTCTTAAATCCCTTTTGGATTTGGACCAATGGGAACAGGCCAACAAGGACAGAAAAGAGTGAATCCATGGCGTGAGGCTGAGGTTATCCTAACGTGGATGGCCTAGTTAGGTTAACAATTCCATTGCCAGAGACGAAAAACATACTATTATTCATCACTTTGTCTTTTCTTTTCCATATTTTATTTGTTCTTATTAAAGTCTGGTCGGGTTTTGATGAGTATATATGGCCTTGGCATGGCTAATTCAAGGAGTGCAGCTCCTCATCTATTCAAGATTTTTATCCCTCCTCTCTCTCTCTTCTCTTCTCTTCTCTTTTCTTCTCTGTAATGTTGAACTTTCCATGTCTTGCTTCTTTTCAATCTTGTTGAATCAAATTTTGATCAACCACAAAGGAGTGAGTGAGTTTTGAGGAGATTGTATGGTTAGGATGGCATGTGATGAGATTAAAATTAGGATTTTTGACAAGCAAAGAGATATGTCAAGGGTAGAAGAACTTGACAGGAAGTGTGAAGTAGGCCCAAGAGGGAGCTCATTTCTATTCACCGACACCATGGGTGACCCCATATGTAGGATCCGCAACAGCCCGCAGTACAAAATGCTGGTACCTCTCGATCCGATCATAGCTTTCGCCTTCTTTTCTGTGCATTTTTTATAGTAATGATGTTTACAACGTGACAAGAGTCTCACATTGGTTAATTCGATAAACCAATTACTTCAACGGCTATCTTTTGAAAGTGAGTTCATGGTTTTCTAACAATGTTAATTCTCAATTTTCTTACTTCAGGTTGCTGAATTGGAGAATGATTTGGTTGGAATCATTCGCGGGTCAGTAAAGATCATAACAATTGGTAGCTCCCCAAGAGGTGAAGCCAAAGTTGGATACATATTGGGTCTTCGAGTATCTCCACGCCATCGCCGAAGAGGAATAGGTTCAAGCCTAGTTCAGAGGTTGGAGGAGTGGTTCAATGCCAACGGCGTCGAATATGCTTATATGGCAACAGAGAAAGATAACAAAGCTTCTCTCAAGCTCTTCATTGATAAGCTAGGGTTTGTCAAGTTCAGGACACCATCAATACTAGTTCACCCCGTCAGCCACCGCATTAAACGTTTGTCGCCGAGGATCAAGATAATGAAGCTCAACAAGGAACAAGCTGAGCGTCTCTATCGGAAGTTCATGGGTGCAACAGAGTTCTTCCCTCTTGACATTGATAGAATTTTAAGCAACAAGCTCAGCTTGGGCACTTGGGTGGCTTATCCAAGAGAAGAGAAATGGGATGGCATAGACATAGATACATGTGTTCCCACCAGTTGGGCCATTTTGAGTGTTTGGAACACCGGGGATGTTTTCAAGTTAAGGGTAGGAAAGCCCCCCCTTTCTTGCCTCCTTTATGCGAAAAGCTCGAATTCAGTGAACCAGATCCTCCCCTGCTTTGGAATACCGCTTATGCCGGATGTCTTCGATGATTTTGGATTCTATTTCATGTATGGAATACACTGTGAGGGCCCAAAATCAAGCATGCTGGTGCACTCCCTTTCTCAGTTTGTACACAACATGGCAACAAAGTGCGACGACTGTAAGATTATTGTCACTGAAGTTGGGGGATATGATCCATTGAGGCATCACATCCCTCACTGGAAGTTACTATCTTGCTCTGAGGATTTGTGGTGCGTAAAATCGCTGAGCAACAACACCAAGAAGATCCAATTCAATTGGACCAAAACACCTTCCCCTGGGTCCCTTTTCGTCGACCCGAGAGAAGTTTGAAAAAAAAATAAAAATAAAGGATGTCTCTATCAATTCATCCTTCTTCTTTCTCAATCACTTGAATGAATCGAACATTTTACATTTTCCATCTAGTTTTGTTCTAACTCAAATGTTCAATGACTTCCTCGTTTAGGTGCCCACCTTCGGGTGGTTATCCTTTCTCTATATGCTCCAGTTCCTCTGTGATGAGCCAACTTCATGTTAGAATTGATTCCAAGCTCTATGAGTGGGTGTGGCCCTCTTAGTTATGTCCCATCTCAGCCATTTTCACCATCCCTCTCTCATTTCACTTCATGTCCTCTGGACCTTGATATGTTACTTCTAAAGATATGATTGAGAAGAGCTTGTAACTTCTCCTCTACCTAAGCTCAAGCCCACATGGAGACCGTTGAGTTTTTTTAGGTTAAAGTCTTGAGGTCTACTGTTTTCTTCATTCACGTATTTAAGAGTATTCGGTTAATTTTCAAGATATGTGCAAGCCTCACTATCCACCCACACTAGATAATTTTACATAGAGTGACTCTTTAAGATTGAGTGGGAATTGAACTCGACTAGTAGAGCCTGTTTTTATATTGAATACGTCAATTGTTGGTGGTTGTTTTTATATTGAATTATTTGGACAAAGTGAGTGTAAAAGACCAATTTTAATGCTTAATTTCTTATTTCACTTTGAGAAAAAAAAAAGGTTTGTATTATGTTCGAAAAGTTGAGAGATATGTTTTATTACACACCAGAGTATTAGCATTTAATTAATACAAGACAGTAAAAAGAATATATTATACATATTTATATTTGTAAACAAATATATTAACGGACACAACCGATTAGTTTCATAGGTTTTCAAAGAGCCCCTAAGTCCACCAATTGCACTAAATAAGCTCAAAGATGAGCTCAAGTTTGGTTCGCCGAGGCACTTTTGTGTAGGACTGGGACTTCCCCTGACGCGCTACATAAAAGAAGGTTGGGTATCCTTGGCAAGGGCACCAAGGATTGGACCGAAGAGAATGTAACGAGGGCAGTCTCGGATCAAAAATGTCTCGAGAAATGTTGAATTTATAAGCGGGGGTGAGAGCTAGCCCTTTTGAGTGTCAAACCGACCTCTAACAAACAACTTCTTCAAATAAGCTTTGGGAAGATGGTCAGATTTCACCTGATTCTTTAAATTATCCAATCATAAAGTTTTAACATATGCAAGTACATGTCTTTATTATTTTTATCGTGTGCAAGTGGGTACTGAAGTACTGATGATTGTCTCATTTTACAAGTAGAAAGTCACCATCTTCGATTCTATTTTTATGAAAACAGGGATGAGTTAGGCCTTTATTCTCCCCTCTCAAACAAGGATTCCCCATCTTGCTAGCCACATCCTTATGGATCATAAGAGCAATGAATTGACCAAGCTTGGTTTTGTATTATTAGAAAGTAGAAACATTAAAGGTCGGTCTTCAATGTGCACAAACTGCAAAGGTCTTCCACATGATGGATGGACTGGCCTGACTTTTCGGGTGCCTTTTCTTGCATAAACTTTTCTAGAAAAATTCATTTTCTTTGAATTCTCTCAACCCACTTTCCATAGTCTTTATCCTTCAAAAGCCCTTGAATAACGTGGCTACCTTATGGAGCCTTATTTCAGATTATTATGGCCCACAACATAATTAGGAAAATCTTTTCTTAATTGGGTTTTCATAATTTTCTAAACAGTTCTTGCACAATACAATTCATTGATGAAAATTAGTCGCCAAATGATTCAACACTCAAAAAAAAAAAAAAGTTAGATAAGCACCATGGACCCATACTTTGGGGTCATTAGATCATTGTGTCAATCATAGACTAATGTAAAATTGACCTCGAGGCACAATATTATCTATTTTCTGACCGACTTAGAATCTGCAAGATCGATCTCACAGCTTTGTTTTTAATTGAAGATAGATTTCAAGTCAAAGGTTTCAAAATTGATGAAACCCAACCCGACCCCACCCAATGCCAGCACTAAATACAGGTTAGGTAAACCAGATTCGTTTTGCACTTGGGTCCTTGTCCAAGTATACATCTCAGGTCCACCAACTTTGTCTATAGCCAAAACTGGACCCCTACGTTAAGACATGTTTATATTTCACATCTCTCCTATATATTTACCTCCCCCTCTCTCTCTCATTTTACAATTTTTTTTTATGAATGAGATGATCTGGCCGATTAATCTTTGATGCATGTGCAAACCACCCTATCCATACAGACTGGATAATTCTACCGCGAATGACCGTTTACGGTAGAGTGAGAATCGAACTCAATACTCCTACTTATTGAAGTGGGTTTCTAACCATTATTCCACCCCTTTACATGTAATTGTTAGAGTAATCCATGATACAATCGAATGCAGTTTAGACAAATCATCAAAGCATCAAAATTATTTCCCTTTTTCACAGAAAATGATGGATATAGTCTGACAGCCCCAAAATCTCTTCTAAAATTCTTATTTGAACCAGTCATCGGACTGATATTTTCCCGTCGTTATCTCTATCAGATCCTCTGGAGATACCCATTGCTGAACCATCCAATGCAAAATTGTGATCCTTGATCAAGCATAAAAAATATCTTACTTACGATAACGATGAGAGATGGCGATCATGGGGGCTGATTCTTATTGGGTAGGTGATAGAGAAAGATGTCAAAGCCAATGGATGAGTACAGGTCCAGCTAACATGATGGTCATGCTTGCTTAAAGAAATTATTTATTGCAAATTAGTCTATTGTAAATTAAAAAAACTAATTTTTTGTAGAATTTATATTGAATGATAATGATAAGTTGAATTTATATAAAAAATAAGCCACAAATCAATTTTGAAAAGTTAGATAAAGTATATAATTTAAAAAGTAATAAATCTTAATTTTAACCCAGAGAGGGTTGGCCTGACAATAGCCACTCCTCATGGAGTTACTCTTCATCGATTTAACTGACTTAACCCGTGTGTGAATTGAGAGGTTTACACATACTCGTGAAATTAGTCTCATGTTCAATATAGGATGGAGATACCCATGTTAAAAAAAAATCTTAATTATTTACAAAGCTCTTAACCTTAATCCAATTTATAAGATAATAATATATATGAGAAAAAAGTATATGTATAAGCTTGATAAAAAATAATTTTCTTTTCTCACCAAATAATTTCTTATTTATAAGAAAACACCACTCCAACAGAAAGAAAAATGAAACTCACAACTCACCATCCAAACAATGACATTTGAAGTGTGGAAAGCAATTTCCCTTATCTTTTCAATGATCCGTTGAATAGTCAGTCAATCACATCCCAACCGGCCCATGTTTGCTTGTCCAACATTCATTGTTCCATGTAGGAATAAGACCTTTTTTGACTGCTTAGTTTGGATGGATGGAAAATGCTTTTCCAAGAATGTTTGTCACTATCTTATGCCGAGTTATTGTAAATTTGTAATATTTTGAACATGTGATTTGATATTTTGAAATTGAGTTAGAAGATAAGTTTGAAAAAGAAAAATATTTAAATTAATAATTAAAATAAAATTTAATGAACAAAATTATGATAGTCAATTCAATGCTTTGTATCAAAATGCTTATAATTTCAACTTATATTGTGATTAATTTTCAAATATTTTCATGTCTTTGAAATACTATAATATACAGATTGTTAAGATCAACTTATCACTTTAATTACAAAAGATTATATAAATTATTAGTTTTTAACTTTAGCTTCAAAAGCTCATGATATATAAAAAGTTTGGGTTAGAATTGGAAAGTAAGACGCCGTTGGACTAATGATTTCTTAATCTTACGAAGCATCTAGTGAAATTATAATCAAGTTGTTGAAATTTCGAAATTATTTTAAAGGTTCTTATTATAAATATAATCTTCATTTGTAAAAATATCAATTATTTGAACATTAATTCTCCTTAAACATTTGTAAAATAGCTCTCCAATCTATAGAGTTAATACAAGAACCATAAGAGCTCTTCACTATAGAAAAAACCATATTCCAACATTCGACGTATAATTATTGGGTATTTTAGTTTTACTAGTTATTTAGAAACCCGACTTTTCTTTGAAGAAACACTCGATTTCAAAATTTTATGTAAAATTGTCATTTTGCCCCTTAGTTTTATGTGGAGAAATCGCCTTTTTTGAAAAACTGAGAGGCAAAATGGTAATTTTCACACAAATTTTCAAATCGAATGTCTCATAAAAGAAAAATCGAGTGTCTAAATAGCCTTCTTTAATTTTCTAAACATTTGAATTAATTGTTGTTCTATTGAGTAAGTAGCATCTTAAAATAAAATAATGGAGGTTGACATTTGCAGAACATTCTTTGAGATGGGTGTTATACAGAGAACCACATTAATAATACTTGAACAAAAGTTCACCCATTTAAATTTTAAACCATTGATTTCTTTTTGCTTGACAGGATGGCTGTGATAACACATATCAGTGTGACCATCTTATCTCAACATTTGGTATGTCTCAACAATTTGTTTTAGTTCATTGAATGAAACACATTTTATGCATGTCTTAAGGACATTAATTTAATTGCTTTCTTTCTTTATTCATCATATAATTAAAAATATTTGTTCTACTTATTTTGAATAAATAAGTTAATGATTGAGGCCGGCAAATTCAAAAAAAATCTTATAGAGAGACTAACATACAATTTTTAATTTTTTTTAGGGTCAAATTACAAATTCTTTAAATATGTTAAGAGAACCTTTACAAAAAATTTAGAGGAGGCACTAGCCCTCCCTCTCCCCACCCCTTCTCTTCTTTCCCACTCTGAAAGAAGGCACTCTCCGCAGTTTTACACGTGTTATCATTTAAATGATAAAAAGTATAAAAATTCAACTGATTACGTAAAAAAAATTACTTAAATTATAATCCTTTATATTCCTTCTAACTCAAATCAAATATCGTTCATAATTACATCTTTTTCACATATTTGCTAATTTAAATGAACTCCCTTTCAAATAAATGAAGCATTAGTACTAGTCTAAGGTAAAACATGTAGTCGACACTATGAAATATTCTGGAAAAATTCCGACCGCAATATATCGATGTATTGTGACCAGGGTCGAAACAAATGACGGGTGATCGTGTATTGGCCTGTAATCGCTAACACATTACAATGCAATGCATCTTTTAGACTAAGATCTCTAAAAAAAAAAAAAATCTACGCAAAACTTACACACGGAGTTTAAAAAAAAAAAATACATATTGAAATAAGTGATACCCACTAAACATCAAAGAGGACTAAGAGTGAAGTGATATAATAGCATGTGCAATCATGTAAGATTGATTCACAAAAGGATCATAAAAGATGCCCTCATTAGCTTGTCATATCAACATAATTGTATGTTATTAGTTCTTCCTCCAATCAACATCTACACTTCATATAAATTTGTCCTTTTGGAGTTATTTCAACTTGAAGACATAATTGTACTTGGTTTTGGAAGTATCTAATTAGTGATTTACAAAAAAGAAACTTCCAAATCGAAATACAACCAAGACCATTGGATTAAAGAGCTAATGGATCATAAATTTTGAAATAATTGATCTAGGGTTTTTGGCCGACAAATTTAAATTTCAAATCTGTTCAAATTTAAAACTTGACCAAATAGAAATTTTAAAAATTTACTTCAACCCCCAAACATAGAATTTCTGGTTCTAACCCTATTTTTAGAGAGTTTGAATTGAGAAAGATTCCATTATTACTGCAATAATAGAAAAATATTGTAAATATAGACTCAATAAAAATTAGTGAACCAATTTACAGGTCCAATTGATAAAAAGTTAAAGTTAAAAACATTTTACTTTGAAGTGTTCACAGGTCCAATTCAGATAGACCTATACTTTATCACAGTTTAAGCCCATTTATATATTTGAAAGCATGAGCTCATCCATAATTTATTAGATTTTTCAAAGTTAAAGTCTAAGCCCATCTCTTTGAAAAATAGTAAGATTGTTAAAATAACAATCTTTTATATTGAAATTAAATATAATGAGCTAGAAGCGAATTAAACTTGAATTCAAAACTAAATATTCATATACTTGATAATACTGGTCAATTAATTGAGCGTTCTTCAAAAACAGTTAGACAAAAATGTCTCATGACTTTAACCACTAAGATTAAGTAATTAGAAGTTTATTTTTAAATTCTCATGTCCCTAACTAGGCATGGGTACCTCTCAAATTGAACAATTTTGGCCATGGTCTTTCTTCCATTCAATGTGAATTGAATTCAGAGATTTTTTTCTAGCCAAAGTTAAAAATTAAACTGAACTACTAGACTCGATAGAATTTTGAGTTAAACTAAATGATAAATTTGGTGAAAATCATTGTCCTCTTTCTTTCTTTCTTTTTAAATGTAGAAGGCGAAAGTGTACTTTTTCATTGTATCATCACATCATGTTCTACCAAATATGAAGTTTACCAATTTGAATTAGATGGAGGAGAACATGGTGCCCTTTCCCTCCCTCCAATCATGGATCCTAGTGCCTCGAATATTATCATCAAAAGATCCAAACCATCTAATCAAAGCCTCTAAACCAAGTTTCTTAGCTTGGACAGGGGCCTATCTTTGAATTGAATGGACCATATTTTTGTTCTTGTTTAGAGCCATCTATATGAAGAGAACATATTTGATCAAACAATTTCATGTGCGGGCATTTTCCAATAGGTCGGACTTATTAGAGCAGGTTGATCATGAAAGTTGCAAGGCATCCAAAGTTTGGTTCCCATCCATTCAAAGGCATTTCCATCAAAGTTGTACTTTAATATATTAGAAAGGAAGCAGCAAAGTTTCAATCTTGCCACTCGTTTAGGGGTAACAATCTTCTCACAAGCGTTTTGTATAATCCAACACAGGTTTTACTATATTACACATTATACCTTTCACCTGTAGATTTCGGTGATCCGATTTGTTGTTCTATATGAAAAAAACAGTATCACTTAGATAAATTTCAGTAATTCGGTTAATGAGCCGATTTCTGACTTCTTTTTTTTTTAAATTTCGGTACAACAAGACAAGAGTAAAGTGAAAAATCTACGAAATCCCGTATCTGGTTATACAAAATACCCATCGGAGGATTGCTACCCCTAGTTTAAAGAAGTGATTGGTGCACCAAACTTATGTAACATACCCATTTTGCCCAACAAATTGAAAGAGGAAAAGAAGAGACCTTAAAGAAAGTTTGGATAAAATAGGTTTTTTACATAAATTTGGTGCAGTTAAGATAAAAGTATTAGTGCACAATCACTTCCCCTAGTCTAGCATTGTGATTTTAATTTTTGAAAATTAATTTTTATGACTCACTCTCTTTAAGAAAAATCAAATTCTTACATAGGCACCTCTGTGTGGAATCTTCTGCACGTTTCATTCGATCATTGACTCAATTCAATTACTTTGATAAGCTCTCAATAAAATTTCTTGCCTGAAATATTTAGGGTTTCAAGTATAATGTACGGCAGAAATGCAACGGGAATTGCTTTCACTTAGGTGATTCCATTATTCATGAGTTTCTTCTCCATCTAGACCCAGTGGAGTTCATATAGTTGGACTCAGATGTCTAATTGAATGTAGTTGAAAGGCATTTTCATGGTCATGCTTTTCGTAAAAAATTAAGTTCATTAGATTTGAAAAATCATAATTTTTAAAGGTTCAAAAAGTCAATAGTCAAAATGAAACTGATTTTAAATGACTATTCATCCGACGGGGAAACCATCTTGATTAACTTCAAATTTGATAAAGATCTAATTCACGGGTACGAAAGAACAGCCCTTATGGGTAGAGCCGGCCATGAGATCCCCTAAAATCTCAAGCTCAAGGGCCCTAGGCAGAGTGAGATTTCAGGGGTCTTTTGTAACTGGTATATTAAAGAGTTTAAATGTGTAGGGGCCCTTTTTGTGTGGAGGCCTTAGGCGGCGGCCTATGCCGCTTATGCCCAAGGCCGGCCCTGCTTGTGGGGACTTGGTGGGCCTGACATGGGGCTCCATATTTGGAATGCACTGTTGATTTCAGTTCAACTAAGTATAATCAGTTCTGCACTGTTGGAGGTAAAGATAGTAATTTGGTCTCTTAAAATCTGGAGTGGCTGTTCTAAGAAAAAGAGGTTTGGCCCATTAAATTTTAGCCCAAATACTATTGATTCTAGCTCAAATTTCAAGCCTGCTTTTTCAGTGATGTTCAAAAGCCTAAAAGACTGAAAATGCAATTTATATAAAAATATAATAAACTTAGTAAAATATAAAAAAAAATTGCATATTCTCCATATGTTACATACCAACTCTCTTAAACTCCAAATCATGGTTAGAATTTATATGTTAAGAACATTAAAAACAACAAATGAAAGATAATAATAGAAAAGAAAAAAAAAAAGCCTTGCTTCTTTTAGGCTTTTAATCAGGCTTGGGCCTTCCATCAACCCAGTCAAGCTAGTCGGGCTTAGGCTTGCGTTTGGGCTTGGGTTTGAGCTTGGGCATATCTTTTTGAACTTGTTCGGCACATACTCGAGCTCGAACTCAAGTTCAACCTAAAACTTTCTCATTTTAATCGGATTTGAAGTTTACATAGCATGGGCCTGGCCCAAATACGGCCCCTTTCCTACTTGCCATATAACTCACAGATCGAAGAGTTGTGTGCAAGACACACATTGCTTTCAACTCCCTAATAAAATACTTTCTAACCCAAATTGTTTATATCATTAAAGAGCTTTGACCTTCTCTTAAAAAGTAATCTTGAAAAATAAAATAGTAGAACAGTATAATTTGGCACCAAATTTCCAACGAAATTTGCTAAGTAAAATATTGATTTTTTTTCATAAATTCTCCCCTAAAATCTGCCAATTACACATATATATATATAGGAAAAAAAAACCCCACTTACATGAACCAACCCTCATGTAATAGTTTTAATTCAACACTACCATTATAGTTTTAAATCAACACCAACAACTAATCACAACAAAATTACCATTAATACAATCCTAAGAAACTATTTGGGACTCTCACTCTCTAACGAGAGTTGGTGCATCGTTTGCAATTAGTTTAGGACTCCTAAAGCAACTAGACCTAAGTTTGAATTTCAAATAAACTAATCCTAAACTAATTACTACCGTGACCGACCATGGAATCCCAATCATAGTTGATTTTAGGACTCCCAAATTGTTGGGACTATGTCACACACCCCATGCTTGGGTTATGGCCTGAGTTGCTGAAATGGCTTGGATTGAGTGGCTGATGTGTGTTGGGCTTGCCTGATCATCATGGATTTGACTGCTCTTAACTGGACTTTGGACTTTGATCGAACATATAATTTTCATCATTTGACTCGGAGTCCGAACTTACTAATTTGCAAATACATTCTCCTGAATCAAAATTAAAATTTTGCTCACGTCCATATATGTAACACCCACACCTAATGGGGATGTGGGAGTCCCACATTGCCCAACACTGGGAGGTGTCAAGTGGATAGTAAGAGGGGGCAACCCTCACCCATCACAAGGCCTTTTGGGCCTGGCTTAGTGGGTCAGGCTCCAAAGCAATGCCATGAGGGCTCGTGTGGTCCAAAGCGGACAGTATTGTGATGTGGTAGGGTCAGGTCATTAAAAGTAGTATCAGAGCACGGTTCAACACTCGGACTATGTGGACTCTACTTGTGTGATGTTGCATGTCTGTGTGTGTAGACCCTCTGTCAGTGTAACAGACAGAGTTGAGGAAGGCTCTGGTCTAAGGGGGGATGGATTGTAACACCCACACCCAATGGAGATATAGGAGTCCCACATCGCCTAAAGCTGGGAGGTGTCAAGTGGATATTAAGAGGGGACAACCCTCATCCCATCACAAAACCTTTTGAGCCTGGCCTTGTGGACTAGGGCCCAAAGCAAAATCATGAAGGGCTCATGGGGCCCAAAGCAGAAAATATTGTAATGGGATAGTCGGGTCGTAACGATAAATGTCTGCATCTGAGAACCTCAAAAAACTCATAAAATGTAATTAAAAAAAAATCGAATTAACAAAATATATGGGATGCTACTTGTAAAAATAAACTAGTATCAGACCAAGAAATGAGAGATAAGTACAGACATTTTTTAGAATTATTAGATACTTAGGGGGTTTTAGAATTTTCTCAAAATTTAATCAATTCTTAATTTAAACTCAAACACTAATCTAAAATCTCTCATCCATCGGTTGCCTCTCACGGAAGTGAGAGGTTGCGGGTTCGAGCCCCCATAGCCTAACCTTGGTGTGTTCTAGGGGTAGTGGGCTCACTCGTGGGAGTTTTACACTGGGTATCCCGCAGTTTCCCACACGTAAATTCAAAAAAAAAAAAAAAAAACTCTCATCCATCTACTATAATTTAAATACCTAATAAAATTTAGGTATAGAAAAGTTTAGTAAGATTTTTTCTACTGGACTTACATTGAGATTATCGTTTAAATTGATGTTAGGCTCTAATTTCGCTTAGTCTCATCTAATGTCAAGAGGAATATTTGAATGAGGGTGTATAAAGCATCATGATCATATAGGCACCTATTTTTTTTTTATAGATCAATGATTTTATTAATTAAAGTTTAAAAAAGTCAGATCACATTGCTAAAGTAATTAATCTGTGGTGAAACTTTATAAACCTGAAACCTATACGATCCCAACTTAAGTGTATGAAGTTCAAGATCCAATCTAATCAATGGATCTCATGGGTTGTGTTTATGAGATTTGGAATTGAAGCAGGATGTATAATCTTATAAAATGAAAGAAATAAGTAAAAATTTACAATATATTAGTCTTCGTAGATAAATACAATGACTAAATTTAAATTAAGAAAAATATATAAAAGAAAAAGATAATTTCAAGAATTATTGACTCTATTTAATTAAATGTAATTAAAAATTATTTCTTATAATCATTTGTTGACCATATATAATTTATTTATTTTAAAATTGTTATATTTAATAAATCAATATATTAATATTATTTAAATAGAGTCACGAGTCACGACTCCACAGAACTCGTGAATCAATTACGTGAGATCAGAGTTTTGGCCATAAAAAGTCGGTGTAGCATTCCACACTGCCGAACACCTCAGAATCTTCTCCACTTTAAAAAAACTCTGCTATTTCTTTCAGCAAAGGGTAAAAGGTTCCTTTCTTCGTCAGACGTTTCTCTGTCGTCGCTCCCTTTGTGCTTGCTTACTATCCACTCTCTCTCTCTCTTGCAGTTGCAGTGGGGTTGGTGAAGATGAAAGGAATTTCAAATCCCAGCAGAGAGAATGGGAATGAGGATATAGAGTGGGAGCTGAGGCCCGGTGGAATGCTTGTCCAGAAGAGAGATGATGGAGCAGAGGCTTCTGGGCCCATGATCAAAATCAAGGTCTCACATGGCTCTTACCAGCATGACATCTCTGTTCCTGCCCAAGCCACTTTTGGTGATCTGCCGTTCATTCATTTACTTCTTTTATTGGCTTTATTATTATTATTTTGTATTTTTTGCATTCTTTTTCTTTGCCCCCGTCTTTACTCTTGATTGATATGCTTAGATTAGAGATTGCCCATGAAACCAAACCACTTTTGCAATTTGCAAGTTATTGGTTGTCAGTATTATTCCTTTCTGTTAGTTGATATGGAAGGTAGACATTTTTTCGATCTTTAGAGGCGTTCCTCTTTTTTTATGCTGGAGGAACCTCTCTGGGAAATGGCAAACTCAAGTACGATTTTGTCTTTTATATAACATGTTGTTGATCTAGTTAATTTTCCAATTTGTGATTTGAGTTTTTTAGTTTCCTTAATCTTTTGATCCTTTGATTTATATGGAACACACTGCCCATGATAGTACTTACTTTGGCTAAACACATTTTGGATTTTTTTGGGTTCTCCATAGTTTCTTCCACTACCTTTTTTATTGCTCCTCCTTTTCCTTTTATATCCTTAGTGACTTAGGCTGCATTTGGAGTAAGAGAAACAAATTCAATGTGACAACTAGTGAGGATATCCTCCAACTACGGAATTATCCTTGAGTCTAAAAGGTATTACACAAGTTTGTCCCAGATGATAGTAGAACTAATCATCCTTAAAAGTAGAACATGCTGCTGTGACGTAATCTTATCTTGTGTCTTTTGTTTCCTCTGTAAACTACCAAAGAGCGCATTTATAGGGAACCTGTACAACTTCACTTCCTCCTTTGTTCTCCCAATCCAACTGCAGCCATAGAGAATGCCTATGTTCAAACTGCTGATTTGTTATTTTCATGGATTGCATGTGATCATGTCTTCTTTTATTTGTTTGTGTGTCAAATTATCACTTTCTTGTATCATTTCTTGCTTAGGCCTTTTAAGTTTTCAAATCTTTCATTTCTTTGTGCATCCTGGCATGCTTATCTTTGTGAGGGAATCAGTAGAGTGGAGATGTGATGACAGTAGGAACATGGATGACTCGGTCCATTATAAACATAGGAACACTGATTATTGATTGGGACATTTAGCAAATGAGGCTTGCCTATCCCTTGATCATTGCACTTCAAAAAATTGGTGAAAACATATCTTTTGACCTTTGACATTCACTAGGGTTGTGGGTGAGTAGTCTTTGCATCTTCTTCCATTCATGGCAATGCCCATCTGTTTGATACTTTGATACTTGCTCAACCCTACCACGTGGATAGTGGGAAAATGTTGTTGTCTCATTGAAACCTTTGTCTCGTCTATTTGGGGTTGTCTTTTCAAGTTCTACTTTTCCCTTCAACCCTACTGTCTAACATGTTCTTAATCACCGCATATTCTATCATGTACTAGCCTCCCCCTTCTCCAAGTACCTTATATTTGTGATCTTTTGGTTCTTCATGTTGAACCTTTTTCTAGTTTTCAATGGATATTTAAATTGATATCCCTTCATCTTGTCTTAAATTGAAGCGACTTTTAGGCTTTTCTGATACAAATTGTTATTTGCATTTGTAACTTTTCCATTGTATCCTTTCTCATTATTGTGATTTTTAGCATGTCATTTTCTAGATCCCATCCCCCACCCCCACCTCCACCTCCATCTCTTTGGCATGTTTTTGGTTGCTTTCTTTATTTCCATTGTGGCTACATTTGTTTCTTATGATCTTGGGAGATGAGAACATTCTCTTGTTTTTGGATTTTTTTATAATAAAAGGAATGCAAATATAATGGGAGATGATTTTGTTGATACTCAAAAAGGGAAGGAGTCCAACATGGATCTATGCCAATTGTGTACATACTTCTTTAATGAATGTCGATGGAAAAGTCTCACATGTTCTCGTTTTATTATTTTTCTCTCTTTTATACTTCCAATGCAGGTGATCTGAAGAGGATACTTGCCCTGGAGACTGGTTTGGAGCCTCAGGAACAAAGACTTCTGTTCAGAGGCAAAGAGAAAGATGATGGAGAGTGCTTGCACATGGTAGGTGTCAAAGACATGTCAAAGGTGATCCTCTTGGAGGATCCTGCTAGTAAGGAGAGGAAGCTTGAGCAGATGAAGAGAGATGAAGGAATATCCAAGGCTTGTGAAGCTGTTGCATGTGTGAGAGCTGAGGTTGATAAGCTTTCTGATAAGGTGAGTTTTTCTTCTCTCTTATACTCAAGAGCATGCCTATTTGGTCTATTGCAGAGTAAATAGTCTTCAGAAACTCAGTTGTGTCAAATTTTGTAGGTTTCTGCATTGGAGGTGGCTGTGTATGGTGGTACCAAGGTTGCGGAGAAGGAGTTCATTGTGTTGACTGAATTGCTCATGACGCAGTTGTTGAAATTGGACAGCATTGAGGCTGATGGAGAAGCAAAAGTGCAGAGACGAATTGAGGTACACAATCTTCTATCAGTTTTTTTTTCTTATTGCATTTCTTCCATATTCTGATGCATTTAACTGTTGCAAAATGAGTTTCTTGAGAGTCCTGGTAATTCACTTCTAGTAGGGTGTTTGCATGGGATGGCAAAGACATCGTCTCTGATGAAAAAATAGTTCATCTTGTACTTTCTATAGGTAGGTTGGAAATATATGATTTCAGAAGAGTGGTTTTCAATTCATATGAAAACTTGTGGGTCTTGAGAATCCAAAGATGTGATCTTTATCCATGTGCATTTTATTGTTTCACATGAATCAACAAATGCACATCTACCCTCATTTCCATACTTCTTGTTTTCATTTTATATATTTCTTTCTTCACTTTTTGTTACAAAAATAATAATTTTGTGAAGCAGCCATAGAATTTTTTTTTGTCATTGCCAAGTGCACCTGAGATGTGATCCAGCAACAACTAGTCGTACAACTCTAGGTAACCAAGTCTATGATCCAAGCAAGGGAACCATGTCTTTTCATTTCCAAGGAAGAAAAATAAGAAAATTCCAGTCTCAATTATTAAATCATGAATATGTCAGATGTAAAGGAGGGAAGGGAGGAAAGGTTTGGAAGATTGTGTCCTCCGGATAAGAAACACACGGCTTGTATTGCATCCTTTTTGTTTGTATGCATGTGGGTGTGATAAATAATTCCCCTTTTATGGAATGGTAAGGGACTAGGTAAGGTAAATACAAATGTATCCATAACCTTCTGTAGAAAGGATGGGTGTTCATTTGGAAAATCTGTGTATTAATTATTAAATCAAAACAAGCTGAGGATTTGTCTGTAACAAGTGAATGGTCAAGGTTCTCCCGTTCTCATGAACAAGAGTAAGGGAAAGTAGAAGAATCTGATTTATAAATTTAGAAGTGGAGAAATGAGCAGGCTTGTGGAGACCAGTCCTGAGATTCCTTGCATCATGTTCATGGAACTCAAATAGGTTTTGTGGGCTTGTGGTGGGGGTATCAGAAAGTTCTTTGAGGGGCTATAACGAATGTATGGTTTAATCTCTCAGACAATTGTCTCTGGTCATGGGATCCATACTCAGAAGATGGTTTCTCTTCAAGGAGCCAATTCCCTATATCTACTTTGCTTTCACAGCCACCTTATTTTCTGGTGTTTGTTCATTGTTCTTCAGATCCATTAAGTTTGGAATTCTGCAAACTGCTAAGCTGTTTTTAGATCTTGATTCGCTCCATGAGACGAGAACTATAAAGATTTCTCTTTAGTTTACTCTGCTTCCTTGTTTTTTAGGTTGTTTCTTTGTTCTTTTCTTCATCTCTGGAACTTGGGTAGCTTTCTGCTGTCTGGCTGTATTTTTCTCCTCTATTAATAAAATCATACTCATTCAAAAAAAAAAAAAGGAGGGGGAGGGGGGAGGGGGAGGGGGAGGGGGGGAAGGAAGGAGAGAAGAAAGCATGACATCAATTGTCACACGACTCTGGGGTAATCAATGTTTATAAGTATTTCAATTGAGTGGTTCAACCCTTACCATAGGCTATATAACTATTGCTTCGGGAAAAAGCCATTTTGACTGGTATTACCCTTTATTCTACTGTTGAGAAATTGCTTCAGAAGAATATCCAAATATAATTTTTTTTAATGGCAGTCTCTCTGTTTCTACTGGGCCTACAGATATGTTAGTGTGTGACTCACAGCTAGTATCTTATCACCTTTGTATTATCCTGTCGAGGGTAGAATGCCATTGAATTGGAGGTTGAGACTCAACATTTAAAGGCTGTCAGCTTTTGAATTCTATTTGATCTATCTCAAGCACTAATAGAGGAAGACTTTTGTTGTTCAATGGGCTAAGAGAGAATTATGAATCCTTGGACGCTTGCAATTTTTTTTGGGAAGAAATTGTTAGGGCCTCGGTTGGACCGAGTCTATGTATTGTCAATTCTGTGACCGAGCGTGACCGTGTGTCTTGGACCTTGCCTTGGAAGAATGCAAAAATGTCCGAAGATCTAATGTGCATTGAAGAATCCACACCGAACATGTGATTGGCACACAGGTAAGTGAACCTTAGTGGACCTTAGGTTAAGCCTAAATACCTTAGAAATCAATAGTTAATAAATTGGAAAACTGAAAAATGTTTTACTCTCAGCCTTGAGGCCTCAAGCATTTTGTCGAGGTCTCAAAGACTGTCTATATTTGAGTGAAAATTATGACAACTAGATTTCAGTGTGAAATCTCAAGTCCCTCTGTCGTTTGACCAAAAAACTCACAAGATATGGTAAGAAAAATCTGAAAAAGGGAAGGGCTCCCATTGATTTCGAAAAAATTCTAGGTCTTATTATTATTGGCAATCTTATACATATTTGGAAAGACTCCTCGTTCTTGAGAAGTTTACATATCTGGAAAATCTTAAGAGGCTCTTTATTTGAAACATCATGGAAAATCTTTTCAACCTCTTTTTAACTCTATCCTTATCATGATTGTCAATAAAAAGTCTAGAATATTTCAAGAGGCTCCCTTTGATTTTAAAAGATCTTTGAATATCATCTTGCCATCTCATGCCTTGTCAAGTCAAATATCTTTATTGGAAATCAAGGACATGTGTCAAATAAATGAACTGGTCTTTGACTACATATCATTAGAAATTGGAAAAACTAGTGTGTTGTATTATCTTATACAGGCTGAAGGCCTCGAAGAAAACCTGGAGGCCTCGAGACTCAGTTGTTGCAAAATTGTCTTATAAATACATGGCTGGCTGAATTCAAATGTAGTCCTGAATATTGGAAAATACAGAACAGCTATCAGAGAGCTTTCAGCCCCTCGTCACTCCATCTTCATTATCCTTTAACAAGGATATAATCATGTATTCAATACTTCATTAATGATGAAGATGAAGATGTTTCTCTAGGACCCAAAATTAGTCATATCCATGTCCTAGTACCCATGTTCCGCTGTGCCAATACTCAACAAAGATGGACCTAATCTAAAGGAAAAAGGCGCAGAGACATCTACAAGAAGAACACACATTTTAAAGAATTGTTAAGGCCCAAGGCAAGTATTCTTTGTTTACTTTGTTTATCATTTTACAGTGGATTAGATCAGTGTGATTGAACCACCTTAAAAAATAGGTGTCGAGGATATAGACCAGGGCGGTCGAACATTTCAAAATTAGGTTGTAATGTTTGGGTGTGACTCCCATACATAGTGGATTTGGGTTAGCCCTAGAGAGGGTGAGTCCAACAGTGGATGTAGGTTCATGTGAATCGAACTACTATATATCGTTGTGCATGTGTGTTTGCTGTAATGGTTTGATTCATTTGTTTCTCACTTGCACACACGTTTATTCCGCTGCACATATTGTTAAATTGCTTTATTTTAAAAAAAGGAAATAAAATCTGATCAGACCTATTCACCCCCCCCCTCCCATCCTCTCCCCCTCTAGGTCTTGTATACTTCTAGTAACGGAATTTTAGAAATCAGGTCAAGAAGGTGGATATAAACATTCCAACATCCCTAGATCATCTTGATACAGAACAAAGGATAGGGTAACCCTAAATGCCTAAATGTGGATTAAAGGGATGAAAATAATGCACCCTAAATCTAAATGGGCTGAAATTAAACAATCAATTAATACTAACAATTCAAGAATATAAATCTACCACAAATAATCAATAAAATTCAGAGGATTCAATGTAAGTAATAAAATCACAATCCAAACCATGTCATAACTCGAAGTAGAAGGTTTCAAAATCAAGAGGACAGGTGTAAGAAAGGTTCAGTACAATAGGACAGCAATGATTAAGACCGTGTGGGATATCTGGGGGTCAGGAAAGGCCTAAGATGGATCCAGAACAGCAATAAAAGGACTGTTCAAGGTAGGGGAGGGACTAAGAAGGGTATATGGCAGTAAAGGGGACAGGAAATTGAAATGGTAATGGCAGCAGAGATGGCAGTTTGGTTGTGGATGGGTATAGGAGGGTCAAAAGTCCTTGGGACAGGAGTTTAGGGACTGTATGGGCTGCAGAAAGAGGGGACGAAGGTAGTATGGTGGGTATAAGGGTTGGATAAAAGTAATGGCAGAAATCTGGGCAGCAGTTAAAGGGATTGGGGAACTTTGGAAGTCACGGCCAGTAAAGGAAAAGATTAAAAGGAAAGAAAAGAGAAGAGAGAAAAGGAAGAGGAAGAGGATCAAGTACCTGGAAGGGAGACAGCTTCACGCCAAACTCTCGGATTCGCTCCAAGATAATCACGGCAGAGGATTTGCAGATAAATTCTCAATCTTGATTTTATTTCATTGTAAAAACTGTCTTTGCCCAAAGGGGTACAAAGCCTTATATAAAGAATCACTTACTTAAAATAAAATAAAGTAAAATTACAACACTACCCTTGCTTAAAATAAAACTAACTAAATATAGCAATAAACAAAATAGAAACTAACTAAAACCAACCTAAAAGAAAATTAAATACAACAACTACTAATTATGGAAAGCAACTACTAATTGTGGAATCTGCAATGAACGCTCCGCATCACATCTTCCTTTAGGGAAATGAATCAATTTATTTTCCAGTCGTGGAGGTTGCAGAGCTTCCTTTAGGGAAATGAATTCTTTTTGGAATTTTCTTTCTAATACTTATTATCCATGTGGATCATTATTGGTGAGGAGTTTCTGTATAAAGACCCTTTTTGGTTGGTTAATTTTTGTTTTCTTCCAATAATAAAAATAAAATAAAAAGATAGAAGGAAAGAAAGAGTCCAACATATCCACTAATTTATGCAGAGGATGGGCTGACATGTCATAAAGATAAACATTCAATATCATCTCAACTTGCTTTGGTGACCCAAGAAGAGAAGGGTGAGAAATTGAAAACTGAATAGAAGAGTAAGGAGCTAAGAAAATGATACATGCAAGTTTAGAATCACATCTAGCGCTACAATTGATATACAATGATAATAATAATTTCCATACTGTTGGAACGCAACAATAGAATTTTTAAGGATAGTGCTGAATCGCCCGAAGCTGTTTCTACAAGAGTTTTTGCCAAGTGTGCTTTCTGGGCCTCTACTCTAGCAGTTTTCAAGAATATCTCTTCTAATGATATCCTCCGAGCATGGAAAGAATGTATTGACTTAGCTTAAGATATTCTGGGCGTGCTTTTGGGTTGTGCTTACTTCGCGGTTGACTTGGGCCAGCTTTGTTTCCTTTTCTTCTTTTTTTGGTCTTGTAGGTCTATGTATTTGCACCTCTGGTGCTCTCTTTTATCTTAATATATTAACCATTCAAAAAAAAAAAAAAATTCCATACAGTTGAGAGGATAATTGTATACAATTGGTGATGGGCTATATGGAAGTATTCTCCCTTTTGAAGGCCTCAGATGAGCAGAACAATGAGTACAAACTTCTACTTTCCAAGAAAGCAATTCCCAGAGATAGTTGTAGATACAGATCCATTATTTGCTTTCTTAGTTAGCTTTATTAGAAGTTTCTATTGAGACTGCTAGATAGGATCCCTATCTTTTGTGTAATTTTCACTCATCATCAATCTCTATCGCCAAGAGAGTTAGTAGTCCTAGCTTTTAGTCAAGTGCAATTGGAGTAAAATTTAGGAATAGAAATGGTGATACCATTTCACTGTTTCATTTTATTATCAAGAGCCCTTACTTTTTAAGTCACCGGGTTTGCAACCTTTATAGTGTTGGAGTGAAGCCAGCACAACTCTCTTTGGATGTATAATCCTGGATTTAGCCTGATTTACATTCATTTCTCCTTCTGATCCCATCTAGATTCTAGGTTGCATTGCTCTTATATCGATTGACAGTGGGCATTCTCAGTAGACAGGTTGGTGGCATGATGATATCTGCATTGCATGCAATTTTATTTCACTGTTGACTGGAACTTTATTCTGGTAGGAATTTATTGACTAGGATGAGGCAAAAGATGAAGTATTATTTTATTTTTATTTTATTTTTTCCATGTATTGAATCCAATGGTAAACACTTCTACAGTTGGAGTGAAATGTTAGTGCTTTTCTAATCAGACGGTCTAGCATGGAGATTTAAATGATAGGCAAAATGTCTTTTATGAAATCAAAAAACGTTCTTTAAACTGGTCAATCCACCAGCCTGCCATTACTCTGATTAGAGTGAAATCTGATCCATTGGCAGAGGGATGAGGTGACAGAATGGATTGGAATTGTGGGCCCAACCTTTGGCTTTTTAAAGTGAAACTATGCTCCTAGTTTTACTAGTGGGAGAAAATACTCTCTCTCAACACTCCTACAGTGGAAAGTTCAGTATCATAATGAAAGAAACCTTTACCAATTAGTCAGTTCTTGAACTGTTTCTTGCTGAGTTTCGGCAACTGTAGTTTGAATTTACCTAGATCACAAGTAACTTGAATATTCTGGTAAAAGACATGGTTATCTGTTCTATGGACCATTTAGGATTTGGGACACCATGAAAAAAAGGAAATCCACTGGGTAAAATAGTTTCCTTATATTTTCAATCGAAGTCAGTTTCACTGTGATCACTGGCAATGACTCTGGGCTGAAAAGCTGTATCCACAGGCTGGTCCCAGACTGCAGAAAATATAACCATTCTCTCTAGTCTCTACTAAAACATCCAAGCTGCTTGATTTGGGAGAAATTATACGTGTGAACCTCATGGCTAAATTTTTATAGGTCTTATATTAGATGGTGAGAATGAGTTTGTTTGATTAGAAAGTGACACAAACTGACTTGGAAAAATTATTTTAAATATAACTTTAAAGGATAAAAATCTCTAACCATTGATGGACTTGAGCTTAATCCAATGGTGAGAATATTTCTAAATGATTTCAAATCAAATACAAATAATATTTATGAGATGATAATGAGTATGAAAAAGAAAAAAAAAAGTATAAATAAGATAAACAAAAAAGCAGCCATGAGGTTCACAGTCAACCGGTTCACAACAGATAATTTCTCTTGATTTGGTGCTTTTGGACTGATGAATTTCCAGTAAGAGATTGAAAATAAATTGCAGGTAGACGATTAGTCAGTAAAATCATGTAATAACTAACATTTGATGAGGAAAAGAATGCCATTTAATTTTACATGTTCGGTAGGGGTTAGCTATTCATTCATAAATTTAGCGTGTTGATACAATGTTGTAATTATATTCTGACAAATTCCTTGTATAGGTCCGCCGGGTACAGAACCTTGTGGATAAACTCGACAATCTGAAGGCAAGAAATTCAAACCCATTTTGTGGAAGTAGTGATGCGGTGTCTGTCACGACCAAATGGGAGACATTTGATTCTGGAGTTGGAAGTCTGAGTGCTCCACCTCCAATGGCATCATCTACAAAAATAACCCAAGACTGGGAACAGTTTGACTAGCTTGAAATTCTCAAATTCCAATTTGTATTATTTTTAAAGCAATTGCCCATGAATTATGTGCTTCTTTGATTGCTCGGTTTTTGTGGTGAGGACTGAGGAGACTTATCATACTCGAATAGATTTTTTCCCCTCTTTGAGATGGTATTGTACTATAACTGATACCAGTATATATACAAGTCAGTTCTTTTTTATTCTGATTGATTGCTCATCTCTGCAGAACCAGTTACTTTTTTTGTTCACAAATTCTTTCTGCTCCCAAGTTTGTGTTTAGATGTCCTTGCAGGTTGCCATGTTTGTATCTCAGTGGAATGTTCTTTATCTTGTTTTATTTCCTTCCACATGTGATTCTTTATATACAAGTTGCTTAAAATGAAGAATAGGCAAATAATTGTCCATTATATGACGATGCTCTAACTACCTTCTATGTGAGATACATCCTAACCAAATTCTTATCCTTTATACCAAATCTCATTGATGCTTAAGGCCCTTGTCTTACATGGAACCTAGAATATGTTTGCAATATTCAACCTTATAGAATCAACACCTGAGGAGTCTGGCTCTTGGTACCATTTGAGGTTCAAACTGAATTGTTTTGTGTATGGTCACCCCTCTCTTGTTCTCTGGCTGGAGCATATGCCTCTTCTCCACGGACTGCATCATCCCCTTTCACAAGCTGTTCTGCAGACATCCTTGTATAAAGATTCTGATGATGAGTAAGATAATGGATGTGACAGCGACATTCCATCCTATCACAAAAGCTGCACCAACCAACTGTTTCAGGAACTGGGTCCCATCACCATAGAAGGCCCCTTTGGAATTGGGTACAGCCAAGAACATGCCACTGAGCGTTTGGGTGTGCAAAGAGTCCTGCCAGGGATCCACCTGAGGTGCCGGCAATTGCATGGGTGTGAAGAACGCCAACTGTGTCATCAACCTTCTGCAGTAAGCGAGACTTCTTATTTAGACACATCATGGTGTACCAAGGTATACTTGCCGAAACAATTCCCATGATCAGCGCAGCCCATCCCTGAAACAGCCCTGTAAATCAAGACTATGGACAAGATCAGCAAGTAAAAAACCCAAAAAGTCCCTCCATCATTGTTAAGTTTGATGTAGATTGCTGCAGTACCTGCACAGGCAGTGATGCAGACCAATCCTGTTATCATTCCTTGGATGGTTCCTATTACAGATGGTTTTCCGAAGCAAACAATATCGAATCAGGACAAGAAGGCTGGAGGTGCACAGATGTAAGTGTTCAAAACTGCAACCCAGGAATCCACATTTGCAGCAAATGGATCACCTCCATTGAAGCCTGTCCAGCCCATCCATAAGATGCCAACTCCAGCCAGTGCTAGTGGAAGATTGCTAAGGAAGAATTTATCCCTGTTCCTTTGCAGTCGTGGCCCTACCTGCAAATAAAGTAAAACAAGAAACCAAGGAAGAAAGTAATAATAGACAACGTATTATATAGATTTTATTTACATGTCTAAGGTGTTTTTTTTTTCCTACAAAGGAAGGAATGAAATGGATGCGGTTTGTGGTTGGTAGACTGAAAAAGTATGGACTTACCCATTTGGTAATTGAGATTCATGACAAAAGTTCTCTCCATTTTTTCCATTGAACAATTCTTGCCTTGTGAAGACTGCCCCAAAAAATAAAATATTGATGAGTAGATCCAATAGATATATAATATGGTTTGTTGGGAATAATTTGCATAAATATTTTA
This sequence comes from Chimonanthus salicifolius, assembly GCA_013350335.1. Taxonomy (NCBI): domain Eukaryota; kingdom Viridiplantae; phylum Streptophyta; class Magnoliopsida; order Laurales; family Calycanthaceae; genus Chimonanthus; species Chimonanthus salicifolius. The sequence continues at coordinate 2,472,194 of CM023537.1, read as the reverse complement.
AAAGTTGATCTATAAATTAAACCATCTTAGGAGAAGATTGGGTCAAATGGGATTCAACAGAAGTTCAACAGTGATCAAGTTCAATCGAACTCATGACATTAACATAGTGTCATAAATAATATTAATTAATTAATAATAAATTAGAACATAATAGCATGTAATTAACTATAACATGTGAAGAACATAAAATATAAAATGATAAATAATCACATATTTATAAAAAAATGTCGTGTTCACGCTAATTACAATTATAAATAACAAAAAACGCCAACCACTAAATTAATAAAGTTCAAACCTTTAGTCAATTATCATCATGCATTTTTAAACCTTAGTGCTATTGATCTCCAAGTGGGTTCTATAATATACATCTGAAAATCTTAAAGCAAAAATCAATTGATTACTAGTGAAATATGATCAAGGGACTTCTTTCGAAACACCAAAAGTGAGAAGCATTTTTAAAATTATGAAAAATATAAGATTTTTTCAAGAGGACTTCTCCTATACACCATGGCTTATAACATTTTTTAGTTTTGTCACGTAAAAAGTCAATTAATCATTAAAAGTATAAATTAACGAGAATATATGATAATTTCGAATGTCCATTAAAATTTTTTTTTTTGAAATAAATTTAAAAGATAAAGAACTTTTTGGAAAAGACCTTTTTAGGTGAGGTAATAATCATTGTCAATAAAGGCTCATCTATGGAGATTTTACGCTGGGTATCCTGCAGTAACCCACACGTAAATTCAAAAAAAAAAGTTCTGATTATAATATTGAGATGCTTTCATATCTTCGATTTCTCTTGAGATGTTACTGAGTAACTCTATAACAAAACAAAAGTGATCAAGAAACCTTAGCTATGAAAATATATGCAAGGTTTTAGGTAAATATTGTGAGAGAGAGTGATAAAATTGCAATATCATTATATTTTGAAAATGATGTTAATGTCTGAGAGTTCAATTAGTTTATTTATTTATGATAAATAATACTACAATATTTATAAAAATACAGTCAATATTTGCATCGCTGGTCCTTAATGACCCATTTAAATGTCAGAGAATACATAAATGGGTCAGATATAGGTCGATCTTTGATCATATTTTGGGGTTGGATCCTTGTGGTGATCTTTGTAAATGTGGATCCGATTACATCCGAATGCAAATTGGGCCAAAGGAATTAACCTTCTCTTCATTTATATCAACTGAACTAAGGAATTGACTCAACATGTTTCGACTTTATTCTAAAATACAACCAAGTAAATCTGATGAGGCTTAGTTTTCAGTTGACTCCAGTTTTAGAATTGTGAAGCTTTTTATTCTACAATTATTTATGTGTTTGGAAGGACCAATGGAAGTAAGTAAAACCTTAATATGGTTGGAATAATTACATTAGAAAGGTTATTTAATTAGAGGTTCTAGTAAATTAGCTTTCAGTATTCATTTTCAAAAAACTCCTTAAATTCTCACTGTCGTGAAAATCCTTTAGAATGAAATCATTTTATGTTCATTCTCTTTCTGCCCCATTGATTATTGCTGCCTGAAAGTCAGACTTTCACCTATTGTCGCCATTGGATCCTCTCTGCCTGCAATCTTCAAGACTAGCGAAAAACCCTACCATTTCAACCAGATCTGGAAACAAATCATATTATGATTGTTTTTCAGAATGTTTATGACGTAGTTAGTTACTTTTACAGTAATTTTGTATTCTAAATATATGGAATACTATTTTACAAAATAGTTGGGATAAAATATTTTTTATTATGAATATAATGAGTGCTAAATTAGAGGGATTTATTATATTTTGTATAGGGCTGAAGTCGAGACCAATACAAATATTTTACACAGATTATAACTTTACATAATAATCAGGGGCATAAATCTTGGCCGATATGACCGAGATCTCGCCAATATTGGCCGATACGGCCAAGATTTGTAAAAAAAAAAATAAAAGAGAGAGAAATATCAGCCGATATTCATCGGGCCCGAAATCTCGGATGGGTCATTTTGGTACCGCTGCTAGTTATACATTATAATGGCTTAAGTGTACAGTAGAGAATAGGCAGCGGTGAGTCCAGTAACGCCCGAGAGCCCAGCCCTGTTTGTACCATTCATCTCTCTAATATTCGAGACATCTAAAACCCTCAGGAATGGGTTTTCCGAAGAAGCTGGCCACTGCTACTGCTCTCAGCAGTAGTTACTAAGAAAGAGGAGAGAGTAGCGAGGAGAGAGCGAGAGGATGGAGGAGCTGCTGAAGAATCACATGTTCGGAACCCATGCAATAGCAGCTGTTGGATCTGTCACTTTGGCATCTGCTCTCAGTCATCCTCTCGATACCCTTAAAACCATTCTCCAGGTATCTGTTCCTTTCTATTCCCATCACTACTACCTTCTGCTTCTTCTCTCTCCTTTCATTTTAGAGTGAAATATTGAGAACCCATATAGATGTGTTCAGCATCTGTGAGATTCTGAACCCGTCAGATTGAAATGCGATTAGATTATAAATTTTGTCAGATTAAAATCCTATGTATTCAAACTAATGTGTTTGGTAGCTCTAGAAAATTCTAATAGTTTCAAATTTGTTGTTAGGCTATCTCATTGGATTTGAAAATGAAAGTTTGGAAAAATATTATATAATTAAATATAAATTATAAATATCAAACTTATTAAATATCATCAATATCAATCATTATATGAGTTAATTTGTTTCAATTACTGTATAACCATTCATAATGAAATTGATTTACTATCTATAGAAAGGCATTCGACCGTTATAAAAAAAAAAAAGTGAGAATGCAGTTTCTGGGGTGAGGCCATAAAAGAAATCTGAGCTTTTAAGAGATTCAAATTGAATCTCACGTAAATGAGAGGTTTTCTCAGACATGGATATCTCATGGTCACAGTTTTCGATCTAAATATGAGAAAATCTCATGAATCTCATGCTTCTGAAACAGGCATTATGACCAAAAAATCATAAAAATTGAAAAGAGATGGAGAATTATGTTTACCAGGGGCAGTATGAAATGTAATATTCAGTACCTGTGAATTAGAAAACACAAATGTTGAAAATGAAATGAGAAAAAATCATGTACATGAAATATTTCAATTGATAAGGCAAAAAGCATGGAATTGAAAAGAAATGGAGCAACTGTATAGGAGCCATTTCTAATTTTTTATTTAAGACCCATAAAGGAGATATCATGGATGGCTGAAAATAAATGGAGAAATCAGTTGACAAGAGCAATAAGAAATGGGAGGAGAAGTGTTATACCACCCTTTTGTAAACTGTTGTGATAGGTTTCTTGAGGTGGTTTATTTATTTATTTATTTTGGTGGATTTGGAATTGCCTATCTGGGTATTTAGGGTGGGATTCGAATGGGTTGATAAAAACAATAAAAGTTCAGATATTTGATATATTTGTGAGGTGTGCTACTGGTCTATTTATAATGTTGGCATTTATATAGATTGTTCTATGGACTGTGAAGGTTTGCGAGCTTGAAGTGGAAAAATGTTCTATGAAGCAGAGTGTCGGGCGATGAAGAAATGATGAATGGACAAAGTTAGAGTGACGTAGATGCACATGTTAGGTTAGATGAGTGGGCCAACTTTGAAGGATATAGTTCAAAATGATCACATTAGGAATAGTTTAAAAGTAGCCTCAATAGATGACAAGTTGAGACAAACTAATTCGAGATAGTATGGACATGTAAGTGGAAGACAAGAGACAACCCTCTTACGGAGGAGTTGATGGGGTACAAGTTGCAAGTGCAAATAGGAGGGATAGACCAAGAAAAACGTGGAGAAAAGGGATAAAGAAAGACATGATAGATAATAGAGTGACACAAAGCATGGTTTTACGGGGTCAAATGGAGAAGTAGAACTCGAAAATCCAACCCCAAGTAGATGGGATGAGGGCTTTGATGATGATGATGATAATTTTATTTTCTTTGAGCTTCTTACGTTATCTAAGAATGAAAGGATTTGATATTTCAGCTGCCACTGAAGATTGATTACTTCATTCAATTTTAGTAAAGGTGTTATAATGTTATATTCAATGAGTTTAGTTCATAAATACATCGGGCCTGCAGCTCCAGTTTCAACTCATGGACCTCGTTTAATCACTTACTGCCAGCTCTGTTCCTGGTGGGTCTATGGACTCGGGTCAACTCTTGGGCCTGTCCAAGATCTACCTCAGTCTCTGCTTTAGGCCTAGGCTCAGCACTCTACTCTAGGTTTTGGTGAATCACATACATCTTGAGGAGGTACTCTGTCCCATAATTGGGCAGATATGGTAGAGGCTGATGATGTAACATGTGTTTTTTTTTTTTTTTCAAATGATGATAATTTTATTCCAGAAGCAAGAAACTAGAATTCAACAAAAAAGTTCCACGAGACCAAAATTGGAAGAAGGGATACAGAGAGCACCTTGGAAATGATGCAAAATAAAAAATGAAAAAGTACCTGACGAGGAAAATACATTCAACCCCTTAGCAAAGAGGCCTAAGCATTTTGCAGAAATCAAAAGGTCCTATCACCATCTGAGGTCTCCCCACCCCTTTTTTTTGTAAGAGAATCTGCATCACCATTAACTTCTCTAGGCACTTGAGAAAAGGATGTGGACGTAAAAAGAATGAAGTTTTATTGAAACAAACTCTAAGAATTGTTTGAAATTCCGGACAGAAAAACCTTAAATATGGCCAAGGATTTGGAATTGTCTTTTCCATGTGGTGAATAAGACACTCTGAGGCCTTCTAACTGTATGGATGAGAGACATTTTCTTAATGCTCAGATGTTCGACTAATTCAAAATTGAAGAGACATTAAAGGGCTCCAAAAGTTGCAGATTTCTGTTAATTATAATATCATCATATGGATTTATCTTTTCAAGGGGTGTTTGATGGGATTATTGATGTAGTTATTGTATTTAATTATTTATGAGCTGGTAATGTGACTTTGACACACAATCTTCATAGTTGCAACAATGTGCACTTAGCAATAATTAGCAACCTTTTTTGATTTATTGTATTATTGACATGGAATTTTTGTAATCGGGATTGTCCAGCCTGGGAATGGCTCTCTTTAGTATTTCTTCTGATTTTTTTCTTGTTGTTAATAATTTATTGTAACCATTAAAAAATTCAAAGGCTCTTTTTGTTCTAACTCTGCAAAAGTTCTATGATTTCAAGTCTTGTCTAAATAGATACCTCACTCTTACGTGGTTAAGTGGATGATATTTCTTCAATAAATCTTACACCAGTTTAACTTTTTCTTTCTTTGTTGGTAACAGCAATGGGTTTTTTTTTTTTCAAAATGAAATAAAATAATGAAAATCTATATGGTATGCCAGATCCTAGTATGTAACTCCTTTCCATCTGCACTCTGATACACAGCACCTCTTAATCAATCCAATTTGGTAATTTTATGCTCTCTCTTGAAAAAAAAGAACTCCAATTTCGTAGACCCAATGAAAATGGGTGTCTAAGAACATTAGTTGATTTTAAGGTGAGAACAGTTTCTGGTTGTTAACTACCTTAAGCTTAAAAGGTTGAACAGAGAATTGATTTCAAATTTCCTCATAATGCTGCAATATCATGCCTTGTTTTTTATGCACATTTTGTTCTTGTCATTGGAAAAAGGTGCATAGTGTCAAGGGTATCTAGGAGTTCTCTGAGTTGGTGGCTTAAGCCAGACATCAAAAACCTGAGTTTAGATGGAGTCACATGTGGGTTTTCAACAAACTCATATTTATGGTGCTTGCCTTTAAGATCAGTTGGTTTATTGACTTGGATTTCTTATTCACCTCAAGTTTGAGGCAGACTTTAAAAAGGAATGTGTTGAGATTGACCGTTATTGAATAACTCATTGTTTTTGTTTTGTTCAGCGGGTACATGTTTGAGATAACATTGTACTTGGAACTTGGCTGAGGTTTGGTTCTAGGGCATCACATAGACATCTATGAGAAGTATATAATCATGATACTTAGGGTTGTTACATGCTCATGATTATGTGATGAATACCGTTCTTTTTTTTAATGATTCCATGATATATACTGTTAAGTACCAGCATGAAGTAGATTTGATTTCTCGCCTCTTAAAATTCTAAACCATGCCTTGAAGGGATTGTAGTCATAACATTCAAGGGGTTTCCATTGAATATTCCTTCTTTGTGGAGAATGTGAAACTGCGAGGCAGAAATTAAAGCCCTTGTGCTTGAGGGTTTGTTTCTTTTCTAGTCTTTTAACCAGGAGGCAAACTAAGTTGTAGGACAATAAGTAGGGTTATACCAGGCCACTCTTGTGTCTGCATTTGTTGATTCTTTTTCTGTTTATTGTACTTTTTTTTGTCTTAATGCAATTTTGTAGCTATATTTATTCTGTTGAAGTTGTGAACAGGTTGGCGTAGGTTCTAATCAACCTTATGTCATCCCTCAAGTTTTTGATAGAGTTCGATCAGTATCAGGGAGTTCAGGTAAAGTCACCAGACAAATGATAATGCCTCATATCATAATTAACAGACTGTTGCATCCTTCCCCATCCCCCCCCTTTTTTCTTCGTTTCAAAAATACTAAAAAAGACCATAAAAGCAAATGCAGAACCCCACCCCCCTCCTACACACGCCCCCAACCCCCCCCTTCTCTTCCCCCCTTTTTTAAAGACTGAGTATCTTTTAATTGGCTGGGGCCTGTGCAGGAATAGTTGGCTTCAACAGAATGGGAAATCATAAACAGCAGTATTTCTGTTGTACATCATTTCTGTCGTTGAGCGATGAACACTTTCCGTGACTGCATATTATTTTGATTAATAACTGCATTACTGTTTCTCATTCTTGTTTTCCTTGTTGAAAAATCCATCTATATAGTTATAACAAAAACTTTTAATTACACAAAAAGTGTCTAGACTTGCAATTTTTTCTTCAACAAAAAGCAGTGTCATTCAACTTCTACAAGTCGTTATTGCAGGAGTGTTCCACTTGGGGAATCACTTCATCTTCAGAATTTCATGTTTCTAATCTTTATATAACTTTCTGCTTGTATTATCTGCTTATTCATTCACTAAGTCACTGAAGCAGTGCAATTTTGAGTTCCATGCAACTCTGGAAGTGAAGCAGTGCAATTTTCCTTCATCCCTTCTGTACATTGTGCAGATAGATCTGAAACTCCTTCTCCCATTCCTTACCCTCCATATCATTCAAAGAACCATAGGTAAAACTGAAATTTCATGTCATTCCCATCTAGCAGATCTTAAGCTCCCACACTACAGGTCAGTCAGGCTTTCAAGAGAATCAAGCAAGAACCACTTCATGTCAAAGAGTTCCAAGATCATTTCAACCTACATCTCATTTATAAAACAATGTGAAATGTGAATATGCCGTGCCTTCTTTTATAGCTCTAATGAGCATTGTATATTCTATAGTGTATTCACTTTTTAGATTTTCTCAAGTCAATATCACTCATTACAGACTGGCATCATTACTATCATATGAATTGTTTAGTTTTTATTTATTTGTGTTTTGAAATGGCGTGAAATGGTTAATTTATTCATATGCTTTCTGAATGTTTAGGTTTTTATAGTGGGTTTGGATGGTCAGCATTGGGTAGGATCACGGGCTTGGGAGTTCGTTTTGGAATGTATGAACTTTTGACTGCTTTCTACAAAGGTATCGCCTTATTTTGTCTGCTTTTCATTTCCATATGAGAACTAATTTTTCCTTTGCTTGTTACTCAACTTATAAGAAGTGAGGCAGATAATGAGCTGTTGAGCAGGTTTATTTGAAAGCATTTTAGTTAATCATGTTATTGCTTTACTTCCAATTAAGTGGCCTAGTAATTTAGAGCAACGAGCCAATGTCTATATGGCATGGGGGGTTCACCTTCCATGAACACAAACCTTCACAAACCATCTTCTCTCTGAATTTGATTGTTTGGTGGGCTTACAATTGGAAGAAACTGAATGGTGGATGTACCACATCATGGAGGGCATCCTGTAGAGCTTGGATTCATGAAAGTATGAGGGCATTGCTCGAAGGTTCCCTTCAAATTATAGAATGGCTTTGAAAATGGATAGTGAAAGTGAAAATTCTAAAATGTCCATTTTGCATGCGTATGTTATATGGTTTTAATAATCAACCAAGGTGGTTTGGGGCTACATGCAATCTACAGTAAGCACCACCCTTATAACTGGTTTAAGTAACAATGTCTCTGTATGACCTCCATAAAGCAGCATACTATCTGTTACACTGTGTATCATTCATCTAGGAAATATACTGTAGTTGATTGTAAGAGTTAATTCTTGCAATTCTGGTTGTTTGGATCTCCCTTTTTATGACTGGCCAGTCCATTGGCCAAGTGCCATTGCCTCTTTGAAATCCCCTCAAAGGGGTGGTGAACAATAGGACTGAGGAGAAATATAAATTGGTTATTTGCTTTGAAAGGGAAATCTTATCTACTTGCTTAGTGCACTATATGAGAAGTTTCTGAATTGGAGATTGATAAGCTATGTCCAAGGGAGAGTAGAGTTTAGCAGCATTGCCATTGGAGGTGTGGAGAGAGATTGAGCTGGATGTCATGCCCAGATGATGCAACAAGAAAAAGAAGAAGTCAATGAAAGCTGGAAAAGACCAGAAATGGGTGTCTTGAAATTCAAGACCGATGGAGCAGCAAAAGGGAAACCTAGATTGGCAAGGATTAGAGGGATACCCTATAATTCTTGGAAGGAAGAAGGAATCCAGCAAGGTGGAGCTATAACAATAAGGATGGCGCTGAACTTTCTCCACTCAGTTTTCCAGAAATTATTTTTACCATTTGAGAAAAGGGAAGCACTGAAGATCTTCATGGTGCATTTCCAAGGCAAATTAATCATAGAAGGGGACACATCAAATGCATTGAAATTGGCAGCTGGAAAGAAGAAAACACCTTTAAAATAAGACTTTTATCAACGGAAATAAGAATTTTGATGCAAAATTTTGGATGTTTCCTTCTTATAAGTCAAGCATTTGGCTAATGGTGTTGCTGATTTCCTAGCAAAAGGAGAGGGAGGTGGGGAAGGGGAGATATTCTTTGGACAGGTGGGTGATAGATTTCTCTTTGGATCGAATTGGATGGTATTAGATGATTTATTCATGTAAATCTTGTGCAATTTTGTAAAGTGAGTGGCATTCATCTCAATGTTACATGCTTTGTACTTATATCATGATTACAGTAATGAAAGTTTTTTTAAAAAAAAGAAAAACTCATATAGTGTGATAAGGGTTCTGATATGGTGTGGGTCAAGTTTGTTATCGGGGTCAATAGCCAATTTTCTGGACTAAAGCTGATCCAAATTTCAGTCACTTAACCGAAACCAAATTTTTGTGGTAAATCGAAATAGAAAAATTTCTTCTTCAGAAAAAAAGAAACAAGAAACTCAAAATTAGAAAAATTCTACAGAAAATGAAAGAGTGAAGGTTTTTTTATTGTATATGGGGGCCATGAGGTGGGATTTGGGGCTGGGTATATAATTTCATCACCGCTCTCCCCCTCCCCCCATCCCCCCCCAAAAAAAAAAACACAATCAGAAGGCTGATAAAATGAAGTGTTGGTATGTAGCATACATCAGGAAGGTTGAGCATGTCAGAGACTATCTTCTAGACTACTTTCTACCTTAAGAGCATTGAGTAATCCTCTAGATTGAACTAGTACCATCTATGTCTTTACAGCGTGTGCATGAGACTAACACAAGTTCGAAGTTGTTGATTCTCCTAGAACCTTTTATATTCGTATGGGAAGTCCACATGTTCCACTCTCCATGACTTTTTGGATGTCCTACATCTTGTATCCTGCACTAAATTAGGCTGCACATCTCGTATCAAGTTCTTGCTTCTGCCAGAACCTTTTAGATTGTCAAGGTGTAGTCAACAAGTTCCATTCCCTATGGCTTTTTTGGCATCTCATTTGTCATTGAAGCCCTCTGCCATGCACAAGTGGCCAGCAGGTAGGCTGTTGCAGGGTTTGGGCACTGCTGATGTGATGTCCATGATGATTTTCTCTCGTCAACATTGTGCACATCCTTGTTGCAGACTTGAATGCCCTTTCCATTATACCTGGCTCTGAATCACTTATCTTCATTATGAGCATCTTTTATAGTATTGTTGAGTTCGAACAGAGTTGTGGTATGCAAGAGAATAGAAGACTTCAGCACAAAGAGTCTGTGAAATGGCTGTTTGTATGCATCTTAGATGTTTACTAGGTTGTCCATTGCCCTTACGAACAGCTGATGCTTGTAAAGTAATTTTCCTTTAGCCCTTGTTTGTGTTTCCACACATATGAAAGTTGGTGAGAAAACAGTTGTCCATCCCCTTTAGCCCATGTTTGTGTTTCCACGCATATAAAAGTTAGCAAGGAAAAACTACTTTCTGCATAGGTAACAATAGACAATTCATTGAAAATGTGATCTACTAGCAAAATGGGAAAATAAAAAGTGAAGCTGAAAAACACCATGCTTTTTGCAAAAACTGCAAAAACTATCCCATTTTTGTGCAAATGCCCCTTTTCAAAAAGACAAATATGGCCCTAATAAAATTTATCATTACCTTTGAGAAAGTTCTATATCAATGCTGTTTTCAACTAAGGAATTTAGGAAATTACTGATGAAGTACGACACAACAATATATTTGTACTGTTTTTGCTCTTTATGTCTGTATGTGTCTTTTAATCATTGGCTTAAGCATGTAGCACAGTTAGCAAGTGCTCGCTGTTGCAGATATAGAGGTTGATTGTGAGCATCTATTTTCAAAATGTTAAATTGTCATTCTCACAAAGCTTCATAACAGGAGTGTGATAAGTGCTTCTGCTAACTATTCCTTCTGTTCTTGTTGTCGATTGCCAACATGTTTGCACTGTTCACCAATGCTTCTGCAGATGGTCGAGAAGAGAATTATGTGTATGTCTCTGAAGCTCTTTTGGCAGGCATTGCTGCTGGTACCGTAGAAGCTCTTATAAGCACTCCCTTTGAGCTTTTTAAAATTCGTGCACAGGTGTCTTCTGCTTTTCGCTGCCCTACCTCTAGCTCTGTCAAGGCACAGCAAAGCATCAAACCAGAATTTTCAAAATTTCTACGTGGATATAGCCCTGACAAGAAGGCATGGATGGACACTATTGGTCTTTTGTCGACCCTATCTCCAAAACATTCTAATTTGGCTGGTGCTCTTAAAGAGTATCCATGGATCATGACTGGATCTGGAAGGTCACCCTTTGCGTTCGAAGTTAATGGGCCTTTAAGTATTATCTCTTTTGAAGGATGGCGTGCCTTGTGGCGCGGTCTCCGATCAGGAATAGTTCGAGACTCCATTTTTTGTGGCATTTTCTTTTCAAGCTGGCAATTCCTTCACATAGCAATGCTTGATTGGAAGGCAATTGATATGAACCCACCTCCAAGGTTCTTCTTGTAATTGTTCCTTAGTGTTGCTTAATGATCTCCTTAAATGTAAGTATTCCAACACCAGTTTCTACTTTTATTGATTAATGTTTTTTCTTTCAGGTCTCTAGAAGAAATTGGCCCTGTGTCCCCTATGGCTGCCAGTCTTGCAGCTGGATTTTCTGGTTCAATAGCTGCTGCTGCTTCCCATTGTTTTGACACTGCAAAATGTCGTTCACAGTCTACTGTTTTGCCAAAGGTATTGAATTTTTGTATAGTAAGATCAAACTCTGAATGGATCATATTTCAAAAACTCGAAAATCGAAACTCGACTCAAAATCCTAGCGAGTCAAGTAATTTGGCCGAGTTTTTGGACTTGACCTGAAAAAACTTGGTAAAACTTGTTGACTCACTCAACTCGGAAGTCCATTGAATTGAGTCAACTCAAACTGACTCTGTTTTTCAAGATTTTAAACTATAGACTGGATCTTACTGTAAAATTTTGTATTTATGTGTATAGCATGTCTGAGTTTGATCCCCCTTCTTTAAAATTCCCACGAGTAAAATTCAGTTTTGTACACATGAATAATTGGCCTGATGACATGATAGAATATTTTAGGGATTAGGGAATCAAAAGAAAATCAGGAAATTAAATTGGTTTGACTTAAAGCCATGTGGGTACAGAAAAAAAAATTCCTCTCATTTTGGGAACTGGACCAGAAAATTCTGTTGCCAAAGTTGGATCTAATGATCCAAATGTTTCATTAACTGGGTCACAACTTTTCTTTCTGTATGTGTGTTGTGTCCTGAGTTGCAAATTTTGGATGGGAGAAAAAATTTCACTCTCTGCTCAGACCAAAAAATTTCCGTTGATATTTGAAAATTTTGGCCGATATTTATGAAAAAACATTACGCTTGGGTCCAGACTGAGAATTTTCGGCTGAAATTTTTAACTGATTTTGTGTCCCAAACTTGAACTTGAACTTGAACTTGAACTGTGTCCCAATGGAGGAGAGATGTCTAACCCACTTGGTTCTTAACTTGATGTTTTTATCTTGTTGGCTGATTTCTACAGTATATTTCTATGGAGAAGAGGCTTCTCAGATGGAAACCACCGGGATATTGGATTGAGAGAGTCACAGGGATCTCTCCATCTGATAGAAACATTCTATTCCGTGGTATTTTTCTGCGGATGGCTCGCAGCGGTTTGGCATCCTTTGTACTTGTTGGGAGTTACTTCATGGCAGTTGATCATCTCTTATAGAGGTGTCTTGAATGATGCTTTACTCTTTGAGGCTGAAGATGATAATTGTCCGACCCTCCAACCAGACATGAAGATGGCTGACCTTTCAATAAAGATACGAAGATAGCTATTTTTTCACAAACAAGAACAAGGAAGATAATTACCTGTTAAAAAGCTCAAGGGAGGGAAACACTTGGAAAAGCACTTGAGCTAGCAGGTTTTTCTCCTCATCATTACTATCATTTGTACTGATTTTGTTATCATCCAAAAAAGAAAGTAATTGCTACTGATATTCTTTCTGTCAATCACTTAGAGCACGCCACATGTAATTAATTTTTTCCCCTAAATTCTTGCTTAATTCTACAATCAAACGCAGAGGCTTGTGATGCTGTTGTAGACATTCTTGTGCCTTGCTTACACCAATGAAATCCTTCCAGAGTTGATATTGCCGATTTTTTTAAAAAAAATCTGGACTGATCGTTTTTATATATATTTTTTTAAAAAAAATTCAGAGCCATGTTATTTTTGTACAGCCAATATTATTTTCGTATTGGCCGATATATATCATATCGGCCAATATTATCACCTATGGGATCAGCAATCAAAATCATGGGGTAAGTTAACATATTTGTATCCAATGGTGGATGGGTGCCATGGATGCCTAAAATGGTACCAGATTCCTTAACCATTTTGAGGGTAAAAATCCGAAGAAAGACCCTTATTTTTTTTTTTGAACGAAAGGGTAAGTTCATTCAAAGGGAAAAAATCTCAAAAAAATATACTAAAAGAGCTCTGAACGAAAGGGTAAGTTCATTCAAAGGGGAAAAAATCTCAAAAAAATATACTAAAAGGGCTCGCAACGGGAGCAAACAAAAGCAACCAAGAAAGACCCTCTTTTGTTAAAACTTCTTAAAATGTTAGGTTTGTATTGTAAATGAAACTAACAATACTTATTTCTTTAACAAGTCAAAATCTAAATAGATATTTCAACCAAACGGGACAAATGTGTCATCACATATTTTGCTAGGAGATGACAATCAAATGAATTTCTTACTTTTACTGATAAAAACCTAAATTGATATATACTCATGTTGCAAAAATTGTACACGTGTTTCCATCTTTTAATTTTAAATGCACGAAGTTCTTCAAACTGAAAGTCTAGAATAAAAATAAAAAATAAAATCGCAGGACAAGTCCGATAATCGGGTCTACATCATAGAAACACTTCACACATGAAATGTAAAATATTTCTGCAGCATCATTGGATTAAATTGTTTTAAGATAACATGGTAGGAATATATTTCAGGAAGTGGAGCTCTAAGTTCGATTTCCACTCCACCTTTAAGGGTCACTCTCTGCAGAATTATTCGGTATCTGTAGATGGAGGGACTTGTACATGTCTCAAGAATTAGTCCGATGCTCTAAAAGACCTAAATATTTTAGACATCAAAAGAAAAAAGAAAAAAAGACAAAATGGTTTGAATAAAAAAAATTCAATTTTTTCTTAGAAAAATTCTCAATTATTTTCAATATTGACAAACATATGCATGTGATTTTTTAATAGTAAGCTCTTGTCAAGGTGCTTAGAGGGGTGGGGGTCTAGTATATGATGATACACGCAATTGAAAAGTGTTTTGAGGAAAATTCTTCTCATAAAACAGTGGGTCCATTGAACTTCAAAAGCCTGATGATTTTCAACGGTCTACAGATATCTAATATGAGATACTCTCTTTTTTACACCCATCTACCCTCTTAATCATATTTGTTTTTTTTTTTTTAATTTCAAGGCATTTAAATTGATCTCATTGTTAAATTGAAACTTCTTGCAAAATTTATTCCATTTTAACCGTTGAAGTTTTTTTAAATTTGAGTAATTGATGTGAATTTTGAAACCTATTAAATGAAAGTAAATTTTACATTAATCTAAAAATAAAATTCTTGTTCCATCTAATTTTTTTTCTCATACAACAAATTCATGTATTAGATTTTTTCAATATTGGACTTTCTATACAAGCATTGGCATATCCTCATGGGCAAAACCACTTGCCCCAGACAGCTTGAAAGGGTTGTCTACGTGGGTGTATGGCTCCATGTAGCACTCATTCAATGAGAAATTTTAAGTGCTATAAATTTTCTTTAAATTTAGATCAACTTTAATTGACATCTATTCGATTCATCCTCACCATTGGATAAAACTTTGTATGTATAAATATTTATTCAATGGCTTACAAAAATCTTAAATTAAGGGATAAGAAGATTTTATAGACTTTATTTTGAACAGTTTGATAGTTTCAATAATCATCTTTCTAAACATCTAATTTTTAAATATTTCTGATGTGAATTTTCTAACGTTCCAACTTTTCAAGACATGATTTGCTAGACCTACCCTTCTTATAAAAAAACTCATGCAACTTTGCCTAATAGAAGTTACAATTGTTAGTTTTTATATCAACATTAACAGACCACAGGGTTTTTGACTGAGGAGTTTTGCCAAAGCAAATAGTTGATGGGTTTTTCATTTTTTTTTATGATCGAAAGTGTTCAGGTGTCTTATCAGACTAGTTTTTCATGGCATGTGCACGCCTCTCTACACACATACTAAGTTCTAATAATGGGACTTTACTCTATATATATTCTACGAATAGTGGCTTTTAATTAAAGTTATATTAAGATTAAACCCAAACCCTCAATCTTAAAGTTTTATATGTTTGATGGGTTTTTCATTATCATTATCATTGAAACCATTGTTCCATTTATCTGCAATTTGCTACTCTTTGAATTCTATTTTTCCAAACAATCGTGTCAATAATTTTATTATTTATTAACCCATGCTCTCTGATTCTCTTCATTCTGTCTCTAACAGTTGGCTGTCTCCTTCACCATTACTTTACATGCCTTTCTTTTCCTCCTCCATTTGGAAAAGATAAAATTGCATTACTCAAGATGATTCAGGTTTATTTGTAAATAGTCCCCACGCCACCTTTCTCTTTATCGGTGGAAGGAAACCCATACTTCAAATATTAAATTATTTAACGGATAAGAAGAAATACTATATTTAATTATCTTGGTAGAAGGACCAAGAAAGGTATTGTGCTACTTGGAATTGTGCCCCAAACTTGGTCAATTTTTTCCATTTGAATGAAGAATTCCTCAAACTTGGGTCGTTCTTGATTCTCTCCTTACCATATTCAAGTGGTTTTCTATTTTTGGTGTCCTTCCACACCATGGAACTTCCTCTTCAACTTACATACTTTGAGCCCCATCCCCTCTTCTTACCCTCATACCTCTTTTCTACTTTCGATTCTCACTCCTTAGAGTTATTCTGCGTGAATAAAGAAACTAGCACATGTCCTAAAGATTAGTCGGGTGCTCTAAAAAATGTCGACATCTTAATCATAAAAAAAAATATACTTAGAGATGTAGATCAACGAGTTTGAATTAAACTAAAATCCTTTGTTTATACCAAGCTTTTGATGGCTAGAGCCTACTTTGACGCGGCCTCCCCGGCCTAAGGATTAAGTAAAAGCATACCAGTGAGATAGGCATTAGAGAGAATCTTCCACAACAGCAACATGCTTTTTGCTACCTTAACTGATATTAACCACAACAGACAATAATATAATTTACAAAATAAAGATGTATACACCTTTTGAAGAGAGAGGAGAGACTGTAGACGATGTCTAAAAGATCACTCTCTCTAAAGTTATTCGATACTTTGATAATAAATAAAATGATGTAGATGACTAGCCTAGAATTGCTTATAACTAAAATGATCTGTATTTTGCTTTTTCTAGTTGATGAGTCCAATTTAGATAGCTCTCCAATTCAAATCAAGTGTTCTCAACATGAGAATATTGTACTTCCCAAAGAGTTTGACTCAAATATAACTTTTATGATTGTAGTTAACAAATGTGACAAGTCTAAGTAAATGCCCAAGTAATTTTTGGGATTGAGCACAGTGTGATGCTCGATCATAGATTTAAATGATTGAAATTAATCATAATAAATAAAAATATTTATTTAAAAATAATTTTTATAATAACACATTTTAAATAATTTGACAACTCTGATCACAAACTATTTCTATCTTTTGTACCTCAGCTCAAGGTAAGTTGTTTATGCTACATATAAGGTCTCTTTTGGGTTACATGAATCCAATCTGATTTCAATTTGGCCTATATTTTGTACTGTTTTTACTGTTTTTAAAAACTCTTAAAATCTGCTACATTGCAAAGTTTTGGCTGAAATGGGCCAACATCTACGGTGGTAATTTCAACCTATTTTAGGGATTTTTACAAAATCCTAAAAAATCTGATATTGAACATTGAACCTGTGCCCCTCCCTCTCACACCCACCAAACCCTAAAAATATTAACCAATATTTTGAATATTGGCCATTTTTTTTTTCTAAATCTAAGTTTTAAACTTCACCTAACATTGATATTTGAGCCCTTTCAAAAGCAAAAACTCCAAAACCTGATATATCTTCAAAGTTTTAGCTAAAAGACCATCATTCTGGCTAAAATTTTGGAGTATTTGTTTTCAAAATATTTCTTAAAAATTTACAATATTTCAATATTATCTTTTTAAAATAAAAATATCAAACAAAATTTTAAATATTACCCATTGTTTTTTTTTCTCAGACCAGTAATCTAAAGTGTGCACAAATCATAGACTCCAAATATTGTTTACATCCCTCTCATCTCATAGCATGCCAAGCCACACAGTCCCACACGTGTAGAATCTGTGAGCTAATCACCAAAGGGCCCCACCATGAACATGGCCCATTGCAAAAATCAGGTCAGTAAACATCATTCCTACCCACAGAATTAGGAAAAGAGAAAATGGGTCATTAAGTAGTTGACTGTGAACTGCTAAATTCCAAATGTAAAATTGGCATCTTTTGTCTGGCCATTCTACTTTTTGACACAACAGTCAAATCAGTGGTGGGGCCCACCTATGATGAGTGCCATGGGAACCGCCCACTTGTACATGCGTCTACGCTAAAGTTTGCTGATGAATCAATCCATCTCACCAGGTTTTATATTCTCAACTTTCATCATGGTTGCCCTACAACTGATGAAAAATGTGGTGCGTTTCCTTGGCCACTGTTGTGTGACTACAATATTTTGTTTGTTCCAATCATGGAGACGCCGAGATCTCGCGCTCATGAATATTTGCTGATATTTTTCTCTTTTTTTTTTTTTTTCTTTTTTGAAATTTTGACTGAGATGTATTGTATTGATTGATATAGACGAGATCTCTGTCATATCTTGTATCGGTCGAGATTTAGACCTTTGGTTTCAATATAGTGCCATGGGTGCATTTTAGAATGAAGATAATGTAATTTTTTTCCCTTTTTATTATGAGATATATTGGTGTTATGTCTCTATCAATTTTTTAAAGAAAAAAATGAGATTTAGAGATTAACATGACTCAATGGTTAAGATGTTTGTCTTATAAAGTAGGATTTTAAGTTTGATTCACGTTTAATCTCAACGGACCATTCTTCGTAAACTTAACTGTTGTCTGTGTATTGTTAGATTTACACATGTCCAATAATTAACATGTATATTCTAGTTTGACTTTACAATTATTGAGGTCTACTGTGGATTTTAACCATTTTATGGTTTAGACTTTAGAAATTGGGATTATACGATGGTTATAATCATTGATTGTGATGATTATCTAAGATATCTATTCAATGTCAGTCCGAGTTTTACTTCACTTATTAGTAATTAAACATATTTTGTGTGACTTAAACTGATATCCTTTCTAACTCCTTAAATAGAAGATTCTATCTGCCTATTTTCCCTTATGTAGTAGTTATAAGGTTACTGATTATTAAAAACCTCTGGCACAATCACTTTGATAGGTCGTTTCCTGCTGTGGCAGAGACTATATTTGAAATAGCAAAAAGGTTGAATTAGAAAATGATAGAGATTCTATTTTAGCATAATATAGAAATATATGAGTAGTAGATACTTTTTTTTTAAAATAGGTATTTAGTATCTCACCCGACTAATTCTTGGGACATATGTAAACTTTTCAATCCGCACACACTTGGTACAGAACAATATAGAGTAACTCTTTTTATAGTGAGGTAAACTTGATCTCAAGCCTTCCCACAAATAAGAGTTAGTTTTGACCACCAAACCAACCTCTCAGAATAACGAGGAGCAAACATTAAAAAGAAATCACCTAAGTAAAGAAAAATCAAGTAAATACACAAAAATACAGCAAAATATATGGAACTTGGTGATGCATTTATGTCTATAATTAGATGGGAGCAACAAAATTTGGAAGTTTATGCTTTCTTCTTTTTCATATCACAATATTGTATAATATATAATATATACCCAAGGACCTATATTAGGATTCAGTGACTAATTTGATTTAGAGCACCACAGAATATAATGTTAGGACTGCTGCGAACGAATCACACATTGGAAGTATAGAGGGAGATTTAGGAGTTTATAAAGGACTTGGATCACTCTACCTAATAAACTAGTCTTCCAGCCCAGGTTCTAACATATAAAACATCTTTAAAATCTTCAAATGTGAAAAAAAAAAACTCTAATCCCATGGGACTGTATGACTCCTCTTCTTATAAAATTACCACATGGATGATTTGAAGTAAAAATACTATGGAATGAATTGTAGGAGTCTCTAGATTGAGGGTTGAGGAACACAAGCCATGTGCAAAGGAATGTGATTATAGAGCATAGTGTGGAATAGAATCATTGCTCTACTTTGGCATGAAACCACAGATTCTCATTGTTAACAGCATGAAAAGCATGAAGCAAAGGGTCAAGGCTCCTTTGATGAGAAATCCATTTCTTGATTCATGTCTGATAGCAATCTTCCTAGAGACCTGAACTCTTTGCTTGACTAAAGAATTGGTAGTCAAGTAGAGAGAGTATGGTTGAGCATACTTAGTGGGTGCTACTGTTCTTGGATGGGAGAAAGAAAAGGTCTAGTCTCTGGTGGGTCATCAAATCCAAGTTATAAATATATGCCTTTATCAGATAATAATGACTGACTTTAGTTTTTTTAGGTAGACAATGTGCATCATAGGTAATTGTTAGGGATATTATTTTTTACGAGGGTGTGAAGGTCTCTTAGAGAACTTACTTAATCTTCGACGTATGTATAAGTTAAGCTAAAAGGATGGATCCTAATTGGGTTACTGAGACATGTTCACTCTGTATTGTCTTGGGTTAGTTTCAGTTGGATTGACCATTGATGGAAGAATACATTAAATAGTTTCAGTTATTACTTTGAAGGAAAATATTTGTTTTTGAATACCTCGAAATGTTAATAATATGACAACTATTTTGATAGGATATTATTTTAACTCTTGAAAAGTTAAGCAATTATAATTTACGGAAACCACATTAAGGTATGAAAAACATATAATTTCATACAGTAGTTCTCCAAAATGGTGCACTTGGGCCTCAGTTAGTCCTACAACCATTCACGGTTCTAGTTAAAATGATCGGGTCAGGTCAGATTCAATAAGTTTTGACTATGGGTTCAATTAGATTTATTAAAATTTGATCTGATCTGACTCGAATTTCAACTCTAATAAGAAGCCTCGATCGGTTTAATGCATGATTTGTGGCCCATTTGCAGTGGGGCCCACAAATTGGGAACCAAGAGTGTGGAGATGTACAATGTGGATGGATCAAAATAATATAAAAATAAAAAATAAAAAATTGTGTGCTAGGGTGAGAGAGGCTCTGCTTTTTGAGAACTCAACGCAGCAATGATGTTGCAAGGCATCTTCTTTCCAAGGAGGCAGTCACTCCTATTATCCCAAGGCTTCTCTTTTGAGCAAGGCTGATATTCTATCTCATCCAATCTGCCTTGCTTGCTTTTATGAAAAGACTCCAACTTTTGCCAAAAGAACAACACAACTGGAACATGTGGACAGAATCAGCTCCATATCATGAGAACTAGGTGACTTCACTCTCTTTTTTTTCATGGGTTTGTCTGGAATTTTTTTTTTTTTTTTTTTAAAGTAGCATGAGAAATCTTTTGTCTTTCATTTCATGTTCTTGCCGGCCTATTATAGGACGATTTTCCAGGTATCTACTGCTAAAGATATACTACTCTAGCAAGGTAGGTGAAGATGGCAAAGAGCATCATCCACACAACTAGGTATCTTTCTTCCATTTTTCATGGATCTGGCAATGGAGGAATTATGTGACCCTCTAACCTAATTTTTTTTTTTTTTTTGGTATTCACTATTGAAAATAAAGAAAATACGTACACATGTTGTGTTGGATAAGTGATTGACTTTAAAAGATGAAGATAAAGATAATAATATCATAGACAACAATTTAAAGATAGTCACAATAGATGACAAAATGAGAGAAATATGTTTAAAGTAATTTGTTCATGTAAATAGAAGATTAGAGATGACTCAGTACATAGAGTTGACAGATGAGATAAACCATTGAAAATATAGCGAAAAGGAAAAAATTATATATAATAGTAGAGTAGTAACTTTATAATTTATGAAATGATCACGGAAAAACAGAATTCAAAAATTGATCTAAAAAAAGAGGATTATAACGTTTTGTGACGATGACGATGAAATTTTATTGTAAAATAAATAGTCATGCAACATACACATAATTTTTTTGGCTGGAAGCCCCATCCCAACAGTGATATCAGAGCTACGTTCCCCAAACCACCATATGTGGACTTAGTGATGCCCTATCCGAACGGGATGGTTGGCGACGTTCTATCCGCAGGAGAGCCCTGTTCGAGGGGAAGATTGTTGGGGTACAAACAAGCCCACATCAGTGAGAGGGAGAACAATATAAGGCCTTATATGGGGTTGGATGTCTCCACCTATCAGACTAGTCTTTTGAGCTAGAAGCCCAGTCCAAACAGTGATATCAATACCATGTTCCTCAACTCACTACATGGGAACTCAAGGATCCCCTAGCCGAATGGAATGGTTGGCGATGTTCTATCCGTCGGAGAACCTAGTTCGAGGGAGGATTTTTGGAATACAAACGAGTCTCACACCGATAAGAGAGAAAAAATATAAGGACTTATATAGAGTTGGATATTTCCACCTATCAAACTAGTTTTTTGGATTGAACCCAGTCCCACCAAAATTTCTACCATACCCTAAAATAGTTCGTACTTTTAATGACAAACCTAGTGCCCAACTTAATTGTTCCTCGAAGGAGACTTGAGTCAGGATCTACATTTGTATGGCCCATCATATATTCACTATAATCAGCCTCACGTATGCATACACATTCATTGGGCTAAAATTCTAGGCATATATTCTATTCCTTCATTTCCTATATAAGTTAGGTCAACATTAGTGAAGCATCTGTAGATGGTATTCACAGTAATTATCAAAATTCTTAGTATAGGATTCCTTGTGTTCCTTGGTCAGAATACAAAAGTGTCCCTATCTAGTTACCATTGCAAACTATTGTATTATGAACCTAGGTTCCAAGCATCTTTTTTTTTTAATGTACTATACGGTAAAAATAATAACCTAACACATGAAGACAAAGTAGGTGGAACCAAGACCATATCAAACAATATCAAATCAAATCACAAATCCAAATCATAATAATTCCCAAGTTACAAAATTTGTGTGGAAAAATCACTTTAGAGATAACAAAAAGTAACACTTTAATCAACTCGAGTTAATATTAAACTAGCATCAAGGTTCAAAAATCGGGGTACCGACATGTATCGTCGATTCATTCGTAGTACGGTCCTCTCTCTTTACTCATTTTTTTGTTTTAACACATCTCTATTTAATTTCACAAGCACTGAATATTATTTCATTAAATTATTTTCACAAAAAACTCAAAATTTGAGATTATCTTAGAGCCTAAACTCAAAAAAAAAAAAAAAAAAAAAATGAAAAAACTCAAAATGGTCAAAATTGATGAAAATAAGTCTAAAATTGAATAATTTGATTTTAAACCTTTTTAAAATCAAAATTATTAGTGAAAAAAACTCAAATCAGCATCACTGATATTATGCAGTATCCACCGATAAATCAGCCAGTATCAACGCATCACACCTTCACAATACGTATCGGCTATGAAATGCATTAGGAAGCAAAAATAGAAAACATTCATCTCACAGATGTCTAAGAAAAAAAAAATCCTTATTTAAAGGTTATAAGCTATTGATTAAAAGGTACAAAGTTCAACGATATTTAAGAGGTAATATTTTTATATTGCAATCGAAAGTACATAACATGGCAACGGTGTCAAATGGAAACATATGATGAAGAGATAAGTAGTGTGTTCGATGATTTGAATTGATCACAAAGTGAATCTTATTCTATTATAATAAAATTGAATGCAATTCCAACTCTATTTTTCAGAATTTATTAGAATTTTATATTAGTACAGAATATCTAGCTTAAAAAAATAGCATATTAAGTTGAGTGACCTAAGTCCAATATAAATCTCTAGATATCTCACCTCTAGATCTCTCATTCTCCTTTCACAACTGATGTGAGACTCGTTCGGCTGCAGAACAATCTCCCTTTGAATAAGGCTTTTCAATAGTAGAATGTCGCTGGTCATCATGTTCAATTAGGAGATCTCTTGAGTTCACATATCGTAGATCAGAACTTAGTTCTGATATCACTATTATAACTGAGTATTCAACTTAAAAACTTAAGTCATTAGATGAAATAACCCAAATCTAATATAAAGTTTTTGATCTCTCCTGTCCAACATCATTATCTTATCATAAAGAATCGAAACAAAGCCATTAGAAAGTCCATTTTGTGATTTTTCATATTACAAGGGCCTCCAACCAAAGAGAGCCATACTTTGTTGAAAAACCAATCCATGGTTCGTGACTACACAGATTCCATACGTACGTATTACTGCTTTATGAGTCCAAGCAATCTTATCAGATTTTATAGGTTAAATCAAGTCGCATGTCGCGTTGTTCATGAATATATAAAGAGAAAGAAAAAGGAAGGAGAAGACATTCCTCACATGGTCAGAAAGCCAGACTCCATCATCCGTAAAGTGGATACGGAAACAGAATCCGACGCAAATCTTACCAGAATAAAGAAAAATCATAATAATAATAATAATGGATGGTGATTTATGTGCAGACACTTTGAAAAAAAATTAAATTTTACTTTTTACTTTTTGAAGAAGAGAAATAGAATAGAGAATAGAAGTATGGGTAAAATTGAAATTTTCTTTTAAAGTTAATGAAAAATGACCAATATATCATGAGTTTTCACAATGGTGCATAATATTTAAAAAGGAAAAAAATTATTTTATCATTACATTTTTTCTTTTCTTTTGATCTTTTCTTTTTAAAGGAACTGCAGAACAGTATCCAAAAAATATAGTGGGACAAAAATTACTATCCGTAATAATTACAACGATAAGGATAATGTTTGAACTCTCAAATAATCATCATTACAGTTATCAGAGGGAGGAAGAAAAGAGTACAAAAGGAGGCCACATCTTCTATGTTCTCCAAACTCCAAAGGCCTTACAGCAATCAAAACTCCATTTTCATAGGGTTGAGTAATAAATGGAACAAATAGAAGTTGAAGTGAAAGAAAGAGTGCTTCTAACTCCATCAGACCCAACACCTACGCAAATTCTTCAGCTCTCTGCATTGGACTCTCAGCCCTTCCTTCGTTTCACCATTGAATATTTATTCATCTATCCATCTTGTTTGGAACAAGATCGGGCCGCAACGGTAGCCCGGATCAAGGATGGGCTGCGCCGGGCACTCGTCGCATACTACCCTCTGGCGGGGCGGCTCAGGCCCGGAGCCGATGGGTCGAATCTTGAAGTCGTGTGCCAAGCACAGGGTGCTCTCTTCATCGAGGCAGTGTCGGATGCTTCCATCCATGATTTTGAGAATGCCCCACGAAATTGTGATCACTGGAGGAAGCTTCTCAAGTTGCATTCCGGCGATGTTCTCCGGTGTCCGCCTCTCGTGGTGCAAATAACGAGGCTGGCTGATGGGGCCGTGGCCGTCGGTGTGGGGATCAGCCACTGCATTTGTGATGGTATTGGCAGTGGTGAGTTTCTCAACAATTGGGCCGAGTTCACCAGCGGCCGACAAGGCCCAATGGGCCTTTGGCCCAAGCCCGTGTGGGAGCGCCACCTTCTCGACCCCATGCAAGCTCTGAGTTGCTCCGTGTCACACCCCGAGTTCGACCGAGTTCAGGACCTTTGCCGCTTCTCTGCTCGGCTTTCCCGTGAACGGCTCGTCCCCACTGCCAAGTGCTTCAACCGGCAACACCTAACTAAGCTAAAAAAACTTGCCTCATTGAGTGAGAGCGAGCAGGTTGGCTCACCACAACGGCTGAGTCGACTCAGTGAGTGTTCATACACATCATTCGAAGTGCTCGCAGCACACATCTGGAGGAGCTGGGTGAAAGCAATGGGATTACCCTCAAGACAGACGATAAAACTTCTATTCAGCATTAATGTGCGAAGACGGGTCGAACCCAGTCTACCGGAAGGATACTACGGCAACGGGTTCGTGCTCGGCTGCGCGCAGACTACGGTGAAAGAGCTCGGAGAGAAAGGACTTGGGTGGGCAGCGAAGCTGGTGAGGAAGGCCAAGGAGAGGGTGGACGACGGCTACGTGAAATCGGTAGTGGAAGCAGTGAGCGAGTCAAGAGCGAGTCCTGACTCAGTGGGAGTGTTGATCCTATCACAGTGGTCTAGATTGGGCTTGGACAGGGTGGACTTTGGGTTTGGAAAGCCACTGAATGTGGGGCCCATCATCAGTGATATATACTGTCTATTTTTGCCTGTTTTCAATCAAGAAGACGCAGTGAAGGTAATGCTTGCTGTGCCCAAGAATGCAGTTTCCAAGTATGAGAATTTTCTTAGAAATCCTTTTTCTTAGAAATCTTTTCAGCCAATGAACTCCTTTTGGGACTGATTTAGAAGTCAGTGGGTCAGCTTGGAAAGTGAAGCCATGGACTATTGGCCTTAATTGAATACCAGCCTCAGTTATCAAAACCCTTCATGCAATGAAGCCCAAGATGATGAATCGAAGATCTTTTTCAGACCTTAAAAAGAAGGTTGCTCCTTATGGGAATTCTTTTCTTTTCTTTTTTCCTTCTTTATTTTCACTGAAGGTGCCTTAAGAGATGACAGCTTCAAACCCAAAATGGAGGTTCATTGGTAATCAACATGCCTATTCCATTTCAACTTATGTCGTTGGGGTTGATTAAACCCATTTTAATGAAAGTAAACCATGAAAATATATGAATTGATTGAGAGATCACTCTTGAAAAACTAAATATTTTGAAGAAAGTAGATGATTTGGGTTGAGAGATATACTCAGATTTTCACCTGCCACATCACTATAGGGGACAAAATCGAGATGAGGCCTACTTGTGCTTTACTTACACTTTGTTCTGATCTGCAGCGAATCAGTCTCACATTGGTTGTGAATGAAAAAATTTAGATATTTATATAGAACTTGAGTCACTCCACTTATCAAGCTAGTCTTTTAGGCTGAATACCGAGTCCCAACAAGGGATCTCCTAATCAGACGGGATGATTGACGATGTTCTATCCACTAGAGAGCCAAGTTCGGAGGGAATCTAAGAACTTGTATATGAAATTTAGATCACTCTATCAATCAAGGTAGTCTTTTAGACCGGGTACCAATCCCAACACACATAGGCTCTCACACTCTACTTCTCTATGTGAATTGAATCTCTATATAATTTGAATACATTCTGAGTTGATCTCACTGTTAGAATTGAAATTTATCAGTGTATTTCTAATTTTATCATTGTTTATTTAATTTATTAGTGTGTTTCTAATTTTATCGTTGATTATTTATCTTTATAATTTATAATTTTAATATTCAATAAATTTATTTTTTATAAAAAATATTATTCTAAAATTACCTTAGATTGCACTCAAATCTATTCTCTACGTTCTTCCAAGAAGTTTGCTATTTAAAAGGAAAACAAAAGTGAGAGAGAGAGAGAGAGGCCTTTCGCGATGACTTTTTTGCATTGGGTTATAAATAAAAGGTCTTCAAATATTAAAAGGTGACAGTGATGCATGAATATGACGACCAAATGATACGTTAATGAAGGGGAAAACTGCTCTCAAAGTCTCAAGCACAGAGCTCTAAAAGCTGTCCACTTTACGGCAAATCTGAATTATTTAATTATTCATTTTTCTTTTGAATTTAAATTTAATTTTTCATTTAATATATTTTTATTAATGAACTTATTATGATAAATAGAAATATTTATTCAATAGTTTGTATTAGTCTCAAAAGTTAAAAATTAGAAATAATTTAATATTTTTTATAATTTAAGAATATTCATAATAATTTATCTATTTATTTAATTCAATTTCACATTTACATAGAACAAAAGTGAAAAATTATGAACTAGAAAGTGTTTCATGGCCCATGGAACTTAGCTTTATCAAATTCTCCTCCTTTACTTCTTCCAAGAGTTACATGAACAAGGCAACAAATAATTTTATAAAATTCATTTTACGTGATTAAGATAAGTTGATTTGAACACTTACACGAAAAGTTTGTCAAACTTCAACTTAAACAAATTATTCTAACATACTTTTAAATGTTATGGAATTTTAACAGTTAGAACTTAATCCAATTTATAAGATAATAATAAGTATAGAAGAGATATATACACACCTCAAGGATTGATAGAAGAGAAATATATTATAATTATAAATCAGTAATCTAGTCCACAACAAATTAATTCGCAACGGGTAATTTCTCAGTACTCAAACTTGTGACAAGTGTAGTTGATGAGCATCCTTAAGCTTCTCTTCAATCTCCAACCCTCTCTCTGTCATCTCTCTCAAAACCACTCCCAACTCCTCCCACCTCTTCCTCCTCAACAATCCCCTGCCCAACACCCCAAAGTTCTCCAAATCTACCCTCCCATCTCTCCCCCCAACTGCCCTCACAAAATCTAGGGCCTCCTCATAAGCCCCCATCCCCAACAGATTGGTAATGACATGGGCATAAGAGCAATACAGCACCTTCACCCCATCCTCCTCCATTCTCCTCACCAGCGACACCGCGGCATCCAATCTTCCAACCCTGCAAGTAAGGATGTAAACATGTAACAATTCAGGTGAGATTTGAGAAAAATTGAAATTCAAATGGGAAACTAAATTCTAGATGTAACTTCAATTATGAAACCAGTCAAATTCTCATCTATAAGACCTAAATCTGAATCTCTATATAGCTAAGTTGCATGGGTATCGTTCTGAGTGTCCGAGTCTAATGTGGGTACAAGAATAAAACTAGGCAAACAAAAAGAATAGGAAATGAGGATTCAGCACTTTGTTTAAATGAATATAAGGTCTAAAACAACATCATGTGCTGGTTATGTTATAAGTATAAACAATGAATTGACAATCAAATCAATATTTTAATTAAGTTTCAAAAGAAGAAAGTTGTTCTAATATTTTAGTTATCTTTAAAAAAAACGTTAAAAGGTAATAGAAGAATCCACGATGAATCCGAAAAAAGTCCTAACATACATACAAGGGTCTAAAATATGTTGTCAGACATTTTTCCATATAGATGCTTCTTTCGAATTCTTGTGCAAATCTGACTTATGCTTTGAATTGAATTCCACAATTCAAATTCTCTCTAAGTCTTTTGCACTACATTACTTGTATTACATTTATATCATCTTGATTTAGATTGTTGCCCACCCAAGTCAGCACATTACTGAACTCAAATCTAGTCATATCCAAATTCATATAAAAAATGATTGGATATTAAATTCGAATGAGAATAGAATTTATTTACATTCAAACCTAGTTATTTCAAATTAGATTTTTTTTTTTAACATTTCCAAACTTTTAAATATAAACTTTCATTCATACCTGCAAGACCCAATTACCAGTGCATCAAATGTAAGCGAATCTGGCACCAACCCATCAGCCAACATTGCAGATAACATCTCCCCGGCGGCAGACAATTCGCCCACATGACAGTATGCGCAGATAATATAGTTGTAGCAGGCGGCATCGGGAGGGATGAACTGCTCTTTCATGAAGGCGAGGGTGCGGAGGACGTCGTCCAATCGCTTCTGTCTGCTGAGAGTGGAAATGATGGGGTGGAAGGAGATGGCGTTGGGGCCATAGTGTTGTTGGAGCATTTCGTCGAGCACATGGCGTGCATGGTCGATTTCGCGGGATTTACATAGCCGAGCGATGAGAGAGTCGAAGGCATTCTTGCGGCCGAAGGTGTGGGGGAGGGCGGCGATGGATTTGATGGTGGGGCCCAAGAGGGAGTTGGGGTCGTCAACGACGAAGGTGAAGGTGTTGGTGGTGTTGAAGAGGCCGGCTGTGATGCGTTGCGAGAGGAGGGTTTCGACGGTGGAGAAGTCGCCAGCACGGCCGGCTTGATTTATCAGATCGTCGTAGAAATCCGAGGTGGGCTTTTCCGAATCGGAAATGGAGTTCGAAGTTGGATTGGAAATGAAACGGATTGAGAAAAGAGAAGTTGAAAGGGAGAGTTTGGGAGATTTGGCGCGGAAGAAGGGAAGCATGATTTCCCGGGTTTCGGATTCAAGGAGCGTTTCGCTGAGAATTTCATAGGGGTGAAACTTGAGAGCCCAACCGCATTATCCTAACTCAAGAATTTAATTGGGTTGGATTTCACATTTTTTAAATTAGAATTGGATTGGAAAGGGTCGAACTCAATTTGGATTGAATCGGGTCAAACTTTTTTTAATTGATCCGATCCAATCTGAATTGACTTGACTTAATCTACAAATTTTTTTTAATAAAATACTCACGTTAAGTCAGACCAGCAATTCGGTTCAGCACTCGAATTGAGTCAGATCATAAATTCATGTCGGATTGGATTAAGCAATTCAGATTGTGTCACGTCGAATTCAATAATTTTTTATATGACTTGATTGAGTTTATTAGAACCGATCTAATCAGCTCGAGTTTAAGCCCCAAAATATCATAATTAAAAAAAAAAAAAAAGGGCTACGTTACATAATTATGTGACAAATTTTCATGACTGAATTTTTAATTATATAATAGAGTGGATCTATGACACTATAAAGATTATTTAAAGAAGTGACTTTTCATATGTGAATTTTAAATAGATTAGACCTATTAAATATATATAATCATAATTTGAATCAAATCAAATAAATGATAAAATTAACCTTTTTATTATATTCGTTTCATTTACTTAAATTAAATAGATACTTATATATAAAACTATAAATTATATTTATTCTTACAATTGGTATCTCCACTTTTCCTTCTTCAATTTAATAAGCCTACTAGATATTGTATTATGCTGCATGTCAATTTTGTAATATACTCACAAAATTCTATTACTAATAATCATGAATCAATTATGTGAAGATTAAAGTAGATGTTATCTTGACAAGCGAATGTATCTTGTAAAACTGATAATGATCTGTGTATTAAGAGTTTTCACCATGATGCATTACACTTAAAAAAAGAAAACATTTTGACTTCTCTTTCTTGAAAGAGGGAAGAGAGATAAAGAAAAAAAAAATAATGTTAAAATGGTCTTTTTCTTTTAAAAGTTGGCACGAATCATTATCCCTAAAAATTATTCTTTATCTTTGATGCTATGGTTTAGTATTATAATTTTAATAGTTAAAAAATAATGTATAATTTGACATTTTAGACGGCTTCCGTAGATAGACATTTCCAAAAAAATCATAACATTGAATTAGTGTTAAAAGGTAAGATTAGGAAAAAATGTGGGACCTACTACCTAAAATTAAAAGAAAGTATGAATAATTGAGTATATTGAAAATGGTGTATTTATATAGTAATAAATAAATAATTATAAATGAGCATGACATGATGAAAGAACGATGAGCACCAAGTCATTTACAATATTTATTTAATTATTTTTTGTCATTTATTATGTTCATTATATTTATTTCGTGATTATGCTTAACTAATTAGAGATTTGAACAATTTACTTTGCCCCCTCCAACATATTTTTTTTGGTTCCATCCCTATTTATGAAGCCTACTTAATGGTAAATTTAAACTATTAAAATTGTTATTTTTTATTCTCAGCTTAGATATAACTAGGGGTCAAAAATTCGGCCAGGCCGATAATTTTCTCTCTCATCCGTTTTTTTCATTTTATTGCATTTCTCTCTCCTCCGATATTCAAAATCATGAAAAACAGTATCGATTTTTTTTTTAATTCAAATAAATTTTAAATACCGATTTTTATGCGTATCGGTCATATCAGCCAATAACTTTTTTTACTGGCCGATATATATTATATCAGTCGATATCATTTGGTCCTGAAAAACTGATACATATCAGTTGATACGATATATATCGGCCGATATTTCGACCCCTGCATATAACTTTTGTGATGTCAACCCATCTAACATTTACTGCACTTTACCTTGAGCTTATATTTACACAAATTTTCTTTCTTATATTCATTATCATACTATGAATTTGATTTATATTTAACTCATTTTGACATATATTACATTAAGTGTAAATATTATTAATAGTTACAACTTTTTAATCTTTAAAATTAGGGTTAAAATGATTTTTTAAAATTGATTTTTTTCACTTTACAATTAAGGATAGACTATTAAACCAAGGACTATCTAATACTAAAATTCATTAAAAATTAATTGTCTAATTTAGATAAACCAAATTCCCAACTAAGTTTAAGCTCAAAGCTTTAATATAAATAATTGAAAAATGAGTTTAAAAACCAATTTTTAACTTAAATGCTAATTATTCTCAAATTCAAATCTATTTTATAAATTAAGTAGTTAAATTAAAATTTAATTAATAAATTAGTTTATTAAAAATTTATAATATAGATTCGATTTATGAAAAGGAAACACCATCCAGGGGCAAGTGGGACCCACTGAAAGCCAACTGACCCAGTGGGAAAATGAAAAATAGGAATTCTATCTTTCAGAGAAACAAGGACGAGTGGCGTTATCGTCGGACAGATGCAGGGCCGACGGAGCAAGGCTGGCAACGCTTCCTCCGCCGCCATCACCACCACCACCAGCCTACTAAAGATGCTGAGATCGCTCGCCTTTCCTTCTCCTCTTCCCTACAGCGTACCTCTGCACTCCCCCTCTTAGAAATAAGGCCCGGCCCCCTCACCCCACCTCCCTCTTTGTTCACATTTCACGAGCACCAAAACTGATCTACTTCCAATGAAGGCGTCCATAGAAGGCCAGGGTGCGCTCAGTGCGCCTCGCCATCATCACAACCCAAACCCCTTTCCCAACGGCCGCGAAGACTGCTGGAGCGAGGGCGCCACGTCTGTCCTCATCGACGCCTGGGGCGACCGTTATCTCCACCTCAACCGTGGGAATCTCCGTCAAAACGATTGGAAAGACGTCTCCGACGCCGTCAACTCCCGTCATAACGGCATCAAGCCCCGCAAAACCGACGTCCAGTGTAAGAACCGGATCGACACCCTGAAAAAGAAGTACAAGATCGAGAAGGCCAAACCCTCTCCTTCCCAATGGCCCTTCTTCTCCCGCATCGACTTTCTCATTGGCCCCTCTTCTGCCTCCGTCAAACCAGCCGGTAAAACCCCCGCATTCCCCTCTTTCAAGCAGCTTGTTTACTCTGGCGGCTCCTCATCAAAGTCCCGCCCGAATTCCGCCGAGAGTTCAAGGGGTGGTGGTAATAATCACAATAATGATGATGAGGATGATGATGATGTTGGGTATGAAGGGGGAAGTGGGCGGAGGAAGCAGCGGCGGACAAGTGGGGATTCTGGGGATGGGGCGTTGCGGGAGTTGGCACAGGCGATTGTGAAATTTGGGGAGGTTTATGAGAGGATTGAGAACTCGAAGCAGCGGCAGATGATGGAGCTGGAGCGGCAGAGGATGGAATTCACCAAGGAGCTGGAGTTCCAGAGGATGCAGATGTTCATGGAGGCTCAGCTCGAGCTTGAGAAGATGAAGAGGCCAAAGTTGAATTCTGGGACTTCTGGTAAGCCTTTTTGCATGATCGGTTTCTTCCCATTTTTGGGTGATCGCAGATTGGATGATGCTATGTTTGTAAATTGGTATGATCTTACATTGCCTTTAACTGTATGTAGTGATCCTGATTCACACGAGATATTGGCCATATGTGTAAATCTTAGGACAGTACATAGGATAATGGGAAGCTAAGAACCTGCTTGAAAATGACCCTATTTGGAATTGGCTTAGCTACTGATTCATTGTAGTATATAACACATCATACGCTGCAAATCCCAATGCAGAGACATGTATTTTGATATGATGGAATGGAAGAGAACGCAGAAATTAGACTCCAAAGTAGATAGGGTTAGTGACTTAAATGATGATGACTACTTTATTTAGGTAGAAATGGGCCCTGCTGATCCGATTTTCAATATGCATAAAAACATACCCAATTATGTTATTCTTAAGGTATATTTGGATGTTTTCCTTGAGGATGGTACATTTCATAGATCATCCAGAGCAAGCTGAAATGATCTCGTTTTGGTTTTCTGATAACTATGTACCATGGCTTGCAACTTTTGTGGGTGCTATATTTTTCATAGTCTCCTACTGTAGGCAAATGTGCAAATTATATCACTGCAATCAAAGAAAGAGATACACGAAAATACATTTCTGTCCAAAAACATATTAGGGAATGATGTCTTTCTTATCTTGTTTTGCCAGTCAATTCTACAGATTGTCTGCACTCTTAGATACCTGGACACTTGTATCCTCTAAACATATCCATTTAGGATACCCCCATACAAGTAGGATACTTTGCAAAATATGATCTAAAAGTAATTCTTAGGGCTGTTAAATTTTAACTTGTAATGATTTTAGTCTACCTTTGTCATAACACATAAGAGATATACAAAAGAAAGGCTTAAAAAAGATTTTACTGTTGAAAAGCTCTATAAAGTCAGCACTAATGTGACATTTTACATACTTGGGAAGACTAATTCATTTAATAGAATTTAGAGAAGAATTGTGTAGGTAATGTTTCAAGTGAAAAATAACAAAACCAATGTCGATATATACTTTGAATAGGATGCCCATATTCACCGAACCAAACAAAGTTTGGTGTAGCCAATAGAATAGGAGGGGGTGGGCTAACTGTTGGTGAGCTAGTGGAGTGCAATGTGATGAAGAAGAATGCTATGCCAATCGAAGGATGGATTTTATAAAATGACTATTAGACCAACAATGAATTATGGAGCTAAGTGTTGGGCAACAAAAAAAGACAAGTGGACTAGGTAATAATGAGTGAGATGTGTAGTCCATGATGGATGATTAGAGTAGCATTAAAAAGGTAGAATTTTTAAAGAACATAATAGGGAGATCTTGAAAATTAGTGCCAATAGATGAGAAAATAAGAGAACCATTTAAGGTAGTTTGGACACATATGCAAGAGACCAAAAACAACCCCAATGAGAAAAAAACCAGAAGATTGAAACTGGAAGGAACAAGGAGGAAACAACGATTGAAGGGATAAGAAAGGATATAATGGATGGCATGGTAACAAGGGTATGGTTTTTGATAGGGGAAAATGGAAGAGAAGAACTTAGAAAGCCAACTCCAGCTAAATGGGACAAATGACTTTGATGATGATCGACACCCATGTGCATGTGTCTTGGATATTGGAAAGATAGAGTTTTATATCGACAATGCTGTAGTCTAATCCCATGTTTGTACCCGTGCATCATAGTATACGCTTCTATGAATGTCATAGAAAAACACTTCCAAAAAGGTTAATGGTCCTTATCTCTTTTGTAACATGATCCAATCTCCAAGGTGCTTTCTTTTTCCTTAAAACCCATCTCCAAGATTTCTTCGCTCACCCTTAATTGTTAATAGCTTCTTCTTGGAAAACCTTGAAAAATTCATAGTGTATGTCTCATTGCATAAACTCCTGCTTCATGTGAATCCCTTATTCCCGTTGGACCTGAGAATGAAGTCCAAATTTTCTTTGTTTGATAAAACTTCGAAGCCGTGCATTGCATATCTTTTCTTGCTCTTAGTTGTTCACTAGATTTTTTTAGACAACAAATTACTTATTCATTAGATGCCTTGTTCAATCTTTGGCCTATCACAAAATGGTTATGTGCTGCTTAATGTTTTGACTGTAGAAAACAACCTTCTAACTTTGAAACTTTGTCTATTGGGACCCATAAAGTTTTCCATTTTTTGAATAATGAATATGCTCCTTGATAAGCATAGGTGGACATTTATGTATAGACACTGGTGAGGCTTATCAAGTTAGTTTTAAACGTATGCTGTGTTTTTCTTTGGTGTGACTAGTAGATATTTGACTAAATATGTTTTTTTTTTAAATAATAGGCTTCATGTCATGATAATTCATTACTTTCATAATTGCTAAATGCTAATCATAAAAGAGAGTCCATGGATGGGTCCAGTAGCTGTGCATGATGTGTATCAAAAATAGGGGGAGTTATCAATTATAAGAATGGTGGTATTATTTTATTCTTTCTCAGGTCCACTAGGTTTGTGGTTTGAGTAGAATGAAAATCCTAGATATGAAATAAGGGTTCCAAAGTATAAAATCAAGTGGCTCTTTTTGTCTTTTTTGTTTTATATGTTTTCTTCTAAATTATGAAGATTCCTTGAATGATATCTCATGGGCTAGTTCTACAGCTTGAATGACATTAGAGCCTTGTCAAAATAATTAAGTACCATGTATGTTTTTTTTTTTTTTTCATCTTATTTTATTTTTGAAATGGCAACAAAACAAAAGAAACTTTATTAATAAAGGGAATGAAGAGAAAATGAATTATTTTTTTTGGTAGGGGTGGGTGGGGGTAGGTTCTGGCTGGGAAACACTTCAGATGACATAGAGAGGAGCCCCCACCATGAGATGGTCATCCTGTGATAGATTCTTCAAGTCCTCACAGTCTTGAAATAAAGCCCGTAACTCCACCTCACTGACAGGGTGATCTTGCAAAAGGTTGCTACAGGAGATGGGCATTATCCTCATGGTCTCCAGCCACTCAACCATATCCCACAATACCATGATTAGCACAAATGCTATCATTGGAAGTTTAACACCCCCACAAGTGGAGGTTCTCATTACTCATTGCAGTGGTGCACGGCATTACCACCTGTATGACATCTTTTTTTTTTTTTTTTGGGGGGGGGGCTCCTTTTTACTCCACTTTTTAGTGAACTTTTGTTTCAAGAGAAAAAGAAAGAAAAAAAAAGAAAAGGAAAAAGATAATAACGAATCACATGAGAGCTATATTTGCCCCTAAATGAGCTAGAGTATCATTTTTGGAATTAGCTGATCAATGGATGTTCCGTGATTACCAAACCTCTTGAGTCAATAAAGTCCTTATTTTGAAAAACAAGTTTGCAAGATACCATGGAAAAGCGGTAGAGGAGCACCAACTAATATTACTTTTAGAGTCCCCTTAAACAATTGCATTGAGAGACATCTACTGATCAAGGTTTTAGCAATTGGCCGAGTCCGAGTTGACTCAGCCAGCTCGACTCGAACTTGGTCCTGCCCGATATGACTAGGAATTGGTCCCTCCAAAGTCGGAGACCGAATCTGATATTTAAAACCTTGCTTTTGATACCAGAAGCTTGTAACCCTAAGAAGAGCTTTCATTGCCCTTTTTTTTTGGCTATTTTCAGTTCAGTACATTTTCTCATGTTTTCTTGCATTCCCCCTCTTGTTACCCATTTGGTTGGTATTCATTTTTTGTTCAACATTTTTGGGTTATTCTTCAAATTTTTTCCCCTAATCTCCATCTACAAAGAAAGGTGGTATGGCAATAGGTTTGATGAAAACATTTTTTAAACATTTGTAATTAATATTGAATGAGAGTAACAAAAAAAAGATTTCAGGGTGAAGCTTATACTCCTCATTTACTTTGACATGGTCCTCTAGCATTGAATGGAGCTCGGTGGTGAAGGAGCTGAAAGGAATATCTATGTAGTTATATAGAGTTGACAATTACTGATTTAATACATGGTTTTGATATATTGTTTTCATAGTGTAATCATGGTCTCTCCTCTGTATTTCAGGTCTATAACGATTGCCTATTCTCTTTGGAGAATCAATATCTATATTCTTCTCACTTGAGGATGATATTTTATTCTCCCTCCAAATAAATTATTTCGCATTTAAGAAGGGGTCAGTTGTCTCATCTGATCTGTTGAGGGATCTTCCTCTTGTCAGAATCTTTAGCCTTTTACATTTTCCCCATTTATAATAATGCCTTTTCCTTTGAAATTGCAGTTATGTATTTTACAGGTAAAATTTTATTTTCTTTTTTCCATAAAGAAAGAAAAGAATGAGTGGCTGATCAATCTTTGAGACTCTTGACCTTAATGCATATTTAGTTGGACTCTCAGGTTTTGTTATCTTTCAGAACTAGGATATTATCATATCTTCTCAATTTGCCAAGCCCAGACAGATGGATAAATGGATTGAAAGTGATGATGATGATGATGCCATTTCTTCTCATTTAATGTCTAGATGTTGAGGTAGAATCAATGCCAAAGAATGATGCCTATGGGTCAAACATTTGGGTCCTCTCTCTCTCCCCAGTATCTTAGAAAATACATCTGGTTTGATCTCTGTGACATGTCTCTCTCTCTCTCTCTCTCTTCCCCTCTCCCTAGTATGTCAGAAAATAATCTGGTTTGATCTCTCTCACATGTGTATATTTAGGGCATTTATGCTGTTTTTCCCTGTATCAATTTGAATTAGATTCTGCACTCGTGATGCAACTTGGATTTCATAATTTGAAATTTGACGCTAATGATTTTTCCTTCTCTATGTTGTAAAGATGCAAAGCTTGAATAAGTTTTACTGTTCTCAAAGAAACTGCAAGTTTGGCTCCATTTATTTGGATAGTCATGACTGTCATTTGCGTCACAGATATGGAGGAAATGTTTTATGCATGTCACCAACCATGTGTGTCCTAGTATCTCAGTGTCAGTG
The DNA here is from genome assembly GCA_013350335.1 of Chimonanthus salicifolius. Lineage (NCBI taxonomy): Eukaryota > Viridiplantae > Streptophyta > Magnoliopsida > Laurales > Calycanthaceae > Chimonanthus > Chimonanthus salicifolius. Next base: position 2,434,570 of record CM023537.1, on the reverse strand, counting down.
TTGCTTCTAGTACTGCAGAGAGCCTGATCGGTTATTATTCCTTGAGTAGTAACCTTGCCATTCTCATGCTTCATCATCCCTTGTGTAGTAAATAAGTTCTTTTCCTTCTTGGTGTATTAGGATTCTGCCATTAAATAACCTACATGAACTCAAAATGACAAGTAACACCAGATAAGGTAAACCTTTCGAAAAAGGAAAAAACACGGCATAAGGTGAAAATGGCTTGATAGTTGTTTCCCTCAATCAGTGTAAAGGCATAAAGTGCAAGGGGCAGGGAAGCTGCATCCTTCCAAGCTTCAAAAGTAAATAAATGCATCCCTCCCCTTTCACCTTGAGTGAACCAGCATCAACTTGGTTGTGGATAGTTACTGGACAGTCTCTTTATATTGTGTGTGGTTTCTCATAGATGACAGTATCAAAATCATTCTTGGTCAAGTTTAGCATCCTCATTTTTAAATTTCGGCTGAATTTTTTTTGTTCTGGCAATTGTCTAGAATATTTTAATTTCAGAAATTCATCTGAAATTCCCAAATATCAGCCAAAAGTTTTTGGTCCATGTCTGAGACTGAAAATTTTCTGTTGGTCAAGATTTTTACCTGAGGCAGTATTAGTCTCTTGTTGCCAAAGGGACTTTAGGGGTTCTAATGCCATGACATTACAGTGTTTATGCATAAGAAAGCTGTATAAATGGTCTCCCAAAGCTACAAACATTTTCTTAGGAAAGATTAAGTTTTAGTGTCTTTGTCCATATTTGTCTTCCTAGAGAGAGAAAAAAGAAGGGAATTGATTGGTGCATCAACACTTTTATCTTTGGTGCACCAAAAATGAGTGAAATACCCATTTTGTCCAAACAAATGAGAAGAAGGATTGAAAAAAATTTAGACAGAATTGATATTTCACTCATTTTTGGAGCACCAAGGATAAAAGTGTTGGTGCATCAATCACTTTCCAAAAAGAACTTAGCCTGTATTTGTTCGATGTTGTTCGGTGTTTTTTGACTTGTCAAATCACTTCCCCATGTGAATGTGGTTTGTTGTTTTTCCTTCATTTTTGCTTACTTGTTCTGTTTGTCACAAATCTAAACTTTATAATTGACTATCAGGCAAAAAGTTATAGCTGAGATGATTCAGAAGGAAGCAGCTACCATGCTGGCAATTCAAGGATTTAGTTACTGACCAATGTATACTTGTGGCAACGTGGTTTTCTGTATATGTGTGATTGTATCAGTAGATAAGATATTACTGTTATTTTGTCATTGGAACATTGTATTTGATTACTTAAGCTCTAAAATTCTTTTTCATTTTAATGCTATTGTTTTTTATTGTTGCCATGTGATACTCTTCAACTTTTTTTCTTTTTTATTACAGATGGGTATTGACCCGAGCAGGGGTGAAAATATCGTTTCACCTAATATATCGGCCGATAAACTTCGCTCTTCCTTTTTAAAAAAAAAATATTGGTTGTTTTTTATTAATTAAAAAAACCTGAACATGGGCTTCTTTTAAAATAAATTTTTTCTGAATTTTTTTTTTGAAAATTAAAAACTAAAATATCAGCTGATATTGGCTGAAATATCGGTCGGGCCCACTATACTCAAAAAATATAATATCTTTAATTACTTTCCATTTCTACTCTTACCCGCTACTCGCAATCTTTAAAACATTTTATACTCGTGCAGCTTTTTGTCTTCTATGTCCGTGCAAACGCCATCAGGAAGACTTGCTCTACTCATGCTTGAAAATAAGCATAACTTTCACTGTTTTCCATCTGTATTTTCTCATGGTTCAGCATTCAGCCCTGTAACATTAAAGTCTAACCCCATAATATTAAGCCCATGATCTTCTTACTGCATTGTATATTTTATCCTTGGAATCGATTTGAATTTTACTGTATTGTCCATTTTACTCTTCAAATACTTCTTTAATTAATTTAGCACTTTAATATTTTGTTAAAATTTTCACCTTCTTTTTTATACTTAGCCCATCTTACACCCATCATAGCTATATTCTAGTCAGACCCTTCAGTTTTAAAAAAGTTGTAAACAAAACTATCGAAAGCTCTCCCTATGTCGTATTAATTTTTAATTTTAATTAGTTCATCCTTTTACTCTTTAAGTTCACTGAATTTACACTATATTTTTTGCCTTTGCCTACTGACTTTTAGATTCTTTGTCTTAGAAATTTTTCTTCACATTTTCAATTTACCATTTAGCCAATTTTTTTAGCAATTATTACTACACTATTTAATTTAAGAAATAAAATTAATAATCATTAGAATACTTAACTTTAACTATAAATTTTATTTTATTTAAATCAGATGATTATATATATTAATAAATTATATTTTTAAAACTCCAAATAAGCAACTACTCATTTAATTTTATAAAATTAATGATCACTTGCATCTCAAAGTGTAATTATGAGCACTCAGATATAGGTCTATATCTTCAATACACAATCTAAAAAAATCACCTTTTGTCAAATTAATCAAGCTATATTTTTAGACATCATAAAATTTTGAGATTAAAAATAATTCTAGATTTTAAGAGTTCTTAAAACATGACTTAATCAATTCGACGAAGGTGATATTTTATGGGACTACATATTGAAAAAAGGACGGAGTTCATCACCATCCCATTTAATAGATCTCACACGTAGGTTTAGGTGGTAATAGTATGCAACCTAATGCATAGGTGATTGATTATCTTATTTTATATAAACTGAACTTTATTAAATCATTTTAATTATTTAATATAAGTATTTAAAATTTAAATCAGTAATAAAGTGAAGCTATTCATAAAAGAATTAGCTTGGCGCAATATCTAAAATAAAATTAAGTTTAGTGTGAATAGGTTTTAGATTCAATGGACGGACTCCTCTTTCAACACAATCTTGGTGTGTCCTAAGGGTAGTGGGTTCACCCGTGGAGGTTTTACACTGGGTATTCTGGGTTTTCCACACGTAAATTAAAAAAAAAAAAAAGACTAAGGATTTAAATATTCTTATTTACATTTGGTACGTTAGAGCCAACCAAACACCATTAGGTTTAATTTTTCTTTTTTCAAGATTTGCTGGCCTACTTTTACATCGGTAGATGGAGAGTATAATCATCAGGACGTCTTAGAAAAAAAGTCTCAGTTTCTCAGCAGTACCCATCATAAAAATTATTAAATTGTTAAAAACGAAGCCTAATAAATTAATTTAATTTTACTTTTAAAATAAAAATAAAATAATTAGATAAATATTTTTATCTACGATATTCAATTTAATAACTTAGATACATAAATGAATATAAGTTAAAAAAAGAAAGTAGTAATTTTAATAATTTAAATTTATCATTAAATATTTTATTCGTGAGGTTTATTATATATATAATTACACAGCATGTGAAATTATCAATAATAAATTAAGGTATCAACCAATACGTTGCAAAATCTTTTTCATTATTTTTTGAATTTACGTGTGGGAAACCGTGGGATACCCAGCGTAAAACCCCACGGGTGAGCCCACTACCCCTAGGACACACCAAAATTAGACCATGAGGGCTTGAACCCATAACCTCATGGGTAGATTCGCAAATCTTTTTCATCACTTAAAATAAAATATTGGGTATATTTAAAGGATCATCACTTAAAATAAAACATTGGATATATTTATAGGACACATATTACATGTCGTGTAAACATTTATAATGTTTTTTATTGGCTGTAGCCTGTACAACGTGAACACTATAAAAATCAAATAAACAGCGACATTGAAACTACTTTTTTTTTTTTTTCTAATTTTTTAGTTTATATTATAAATTAAGCTACGAAAGATCTTAAATTAAATTACCCTTGTTATGCAGTCAATTTGAAGAGTATATCACTTGAAACATGTTATACTAAAAATATGTCATATATCATATTTTAAAATATTATGATAGATTACCTAGATGAGTTTTTGAAAAATTATCTATTTCCATTTAATTTGTTGTAAAGTAGATTATCAAACCTTTTATTCTCAATCTCACACAATTGCCATTCCGTAAATTAAATTCATATCCATTTTCTTTTTAAAATGAGATCTATATACAATTTGATCCTTTAGATTAAGATAATTCCTAAAAATCATTGAATATTTGTAACCTTTGAAACATAAATAAAATAGTTTGTTGAAGTTTATTTTTTGCCAAATCATTCTCAATTTCTCACCATTCAGGATAGGCTTTATAAAAAATGTTTAGATAATTAAAAGCTTTGATAGATGACAAAAGATTAAACCACAAACGTTAGAATTGCTTCTGGTGAGACAAGAGAATTCATTGTTTGAATAAAATTCCACAAGGTCCGCTTTAAGTTTATACTTGTTTGCACCAATCATAAATGAGTTAATATCAAGAGTCCAAGATAAAGTGCTATGATGTATGTTTTTTTTGCAGACGATATACTATTAATTAGTGAGACGAAACCAACTCAACGTGAGACTTGATTTGTTGAGGAGAACTTGCAATCAATCAGTTTGAAAATTAGTAGAACTAAAACAGAATACATGAATAAACGATGGTTAAGGTAACATGATGAAAATAAGAATCAACTTAGTTTTTTTTTGATTTAGATACAATGAATAGTTAGTAAGAGCCTTAAATAAATAAAGTTAGGACAGTGGATTAGGCTTTCCTAATTTGGGCTGTATTTCTTGGCATACAGAATTAGGCTTTCTTTCCTAAGTTGGGTCTCATCCAATGGCTGGTTGCCAAGTGGATTTTTATAAAAAAAATTAGCTGCATTTATTATATTGTCTTCTCTTTTCTCAATCTGGTGTCACACCACATACACCCACTCTTTGGCTTTTACAGTGCAAATAAATTTTGGGCGATATTCGATATATATCTGTCGATAAAAATAGTTTAAAAAAAAATAAGAGAAAAATTTCTCAGTGAGATATTGGTCGATACCGAAATTTAAATCCCGAATGTCATCCAGTGAGATACAATGACCTATCATCCACCCATGCATACGTCCCTCTCTTTAGAAGGCAAAAAAAAAGAAGAGAAGTTTTACTAAGTTGCCCACATAATGCTTTATTTATTATTAATGAAAATAAAGAATTTAATCATAATATTGGATTTTTCTCTCTTAACTTATGTTAGGAGAGGTTATTTTTGTCACGAAGAAAATACATTATTTACTTTTTTGATATAAATATCTTGCACATGTAATAGAAAGAATTGTTTAATTTTCACAGCTCAATATGAGGTCAGATTTAATAGCACATGATAATTCGAAGTCAAATATAAAATTATTTGTAGAATTACATTTCTCAAAGAATATGAATGGTTTGACAAAGTAGACCCACAATTTATTGTTGGATGTAGATCAAATTTCTTTGATGCTTTGTTTATGGAGTTTAGAATCTATTTATCTTAACTTAGGACCCTAAGATTTAAAATTCATATAATAGTACGTTAAATTTTGAATATTTAAATAATCTTTATAATAAATTATGGGGAGCAATTTAGAGACGGACAAAATCTTTCCGCAGACACAGGTTTTCTATTTTTTGGTGGAAATTACCGTGTTGCCCCTTTCACTTTAGCATGATCCGAACTTGAGATATACCATCGGATCGTTCGTACCATTATTCCATTCGTCCGGACGATATGCAGATGCTATAGTAATACTGTATTATTTAAATAATAAAATCTCATTTAAAACTTTAAAGTTATTTTTAAGTACTGTGTATTTTCAAAATGTCTCAAATTAAATATCCGGAGTAATTACGATAATTTCATAAAAATACTTTAAGATTTGAAGGTCTTTTGACACTCCCAAATACTTAAAACACAGTATTTTACAAATAAGAGTATCCATCGGCTGTGCCGAAAACACATTTGGGAGTGTCAAGAGACCTTGAAGTTTTAAAGTATTTTTATCAGGTTATCGTAATTAGTCTGGATTTTCAATTTGAAATTTTTTGAAAATAGACAGTACCTAAAAAATAACGGTAGTTGTCAATGCTACATTAATGCACAATACATTATTTAAATAATAAAATCACCTACAGTAATTCACATTATATTATTTAAATAATAAAATCTCCTTTAAAACTTTAAAGTTATTTTTTAAGAACGGTCTATTTTCAAAATTTCTCAAATTGAATATCTGGACTAATTACGATAACCTGATAAAAATACTTTAAAACTTAAAGGTCTTTTGACACTCCCAAATATGTTTTCGGTACAGTCGAGGGATACCTTTATTTGTAAAATACTGTGTTTTAAACATTTAGAAGTGTTAAGAAATCTTGAAGTTTTAAAGTATTTTTATGAGGTTATCGAATTAGTTCAGATATTTAATTTGAAATTTTTTGAAAATATGCAGTAATTAAAAAATAACTTTAAAAATTTAAAGGAAATTTTATTATTTAAATAATATAATATTACTGTAGCACATGCAAAATGAACGGACCAATAAATATTCTTTATCTTACGTCCGGAGCATACTAACGCAGCATGCAGAAGGCATGCGCGATAATTTTCACCAAAAATCGCGAATCCCGTGTGTAGTCTAAATTGCTCGCCTAACTTATTTAAATATTATTAATGTATAAAAAAGTTTCGAGATGGAAAAAAGAAAAACAAAATTTGAGATCCATGCCTCTCTCGTTGAAGATGTTTATTTATATTCCTCGTGGCTGCGGTGTTATACTGTTAATACAACTAAGATTGTACTGAAGTCCACTTCTCCTTTTGGTGGTTTTAGTGGAAGAAGACAAGAGGACTTCTCTGCGTCTACTAGGCTTTGTCATTTCAACTCTGCTCTGCTTTGCTATTTAATTCTCTCACAATCTCTGAGGATGGCTTTGGATAATCTGATTCTTTACGATGTGGGTTTCGCCCTTCTCTCATCATCCGTTGCTCTGCTTCTCCTTCGCTTCTGGGAATTCACTGCAAAGCTTGGCGTTGACCAGGTTTCTCCCTCTCTCTGTCTCTGTCTGTGTGTGTGTTATTATTCTGGGTAATTTGTGTCAACAGTCAATAGAAGATGGACCCTTTTTTCAGTGGCCGGTCATACGGGAAAATTCTGATGAGAAGTTCCATTAGTCCAGCTCAGTCTATCATATTACTTAGTTACAAAAGAAAAAAAAAAAAGGTAAAAGAGAAATAATTAAATGCAGGAGACTTGACCATGATATCAGATTCTGGCTCTACATTTCCATCTTTTATTTGATGAATTTTCAAATTGAGGATGGAGAAGTCAAGTTTCCATATTTCTCAGAAGAAAAAGGTAAGAAAAGAATTGCTTTTTTGGGATTGGTGGGTGGAGGAGAGTTTTGCTCTACCGTCCATCCAGTATGTTCTGGCAGATGACCTGAATGGAGTTTTCACTTTGTTGTCCAATTGTTTCCTATTTCTAATAATTGCTACTAATTTCTTGGAAAATCTTTTATCGGGCAACAGTTGGTGGACCTTGAAAAGTTGAAAGTAATTAGATTCTAACATTACAACTTGGATCCATCTTTCTGAGGTTGCCTTTGGAGCTGTACGTTGTCAGAAATGGTGTTCTCTATTAATTTTTCGGAATGCACCCTCTCCTGTAAAACCCAATAGGAAGGGACCAAATTATGGGATACATTGTGATATAGAATTTTGTAAACATTTTAAAACCAAATTTCAGCCTAATTTGATCAAGGTAACACTTCATATTCATGGCCCCAACGTCTTACCATCCACTGTGAAGGGTTAGACCAATGCCCTGCATGTAGAATAGAGAGACCAATGCCCTGTATTATATTAAGGTATTAGTTTGATGGCAAAGTGTCTAAAATTCATATAAGACAGGGGCAGGGTGTATCAATTTGATTGGTGGCAAAGTGTAGAGTTTGGTAATTTAGGGTGCAGGGGTGGAGGTGGTTCTATCAATTTGATGGCTGTCAAAGTGAAGAGTTAGACTACTCGGGGACAGGGCCGGCCCTGAGATTTCAGGGGCCCTAGGCGAACTTTGGAAAATGGGCCTTTTAGACACTCACAAAAAATAAAATTATAATTTTTTTTTTACAAAGTGTGAAATATTTAAATAAACATCATAATCAAATTTATAACAAACTATTATTTAAAATTTATTCGATCTTGAGATGCAAAATTATTAATTAAATTACTATATTCAAGTTTTTTTAACATTTTTTTTTCGATAGATAATATAGTTAATCCATTCAATCTTTCTTGTGACATTGTAGACCGAAAATAAGATTTTATCAGTTTTAGCTTTGAAAAACTTCTTTCTGCAGAGGTAATTGTAACGGGTGTAGTCAACATTATTCTATAAACAATGCATGTATTTGGAAAACAACAATTCATTCTTTTTATATAATTTAGCACTTCAATTATTCCTTTTAATTTTTTTCGTACTGCATCTTTTATTATATTCGAGTCCAACACTAATGCCAATTCTCATTCAAAACGAAGATATTATTATTATTTTAATTTTTCTGAATTTTTTAAAAAATTAAAAATTTTCTTAATTATAATGATTTATACTTGTATATTACGTCTAATAAAATCTACATTGATCAGATGAATAAAGCTATATTTTTTCATCTTTTCAAATTTTAAAAGCTTTAAATTATTTTTAATTTAAAATTACCAACTCAATATAGGTTTCTCTTTCGCTCTATTTAGATGATACATATATTTTAAAATATTTGTTATTAATTAAAATTATTGTTATTTTCATTATTATTATTAAACTCAATAAAATGAGAATTATAATAATTATTATTATGATTGTTAGTATCATTATTTTAATTTTTTAAGTTTAAATTGAGTAGAAAAATTATATAAATTTCCAATTTTGAGTATTTTAAATTCGAAATAGTTAAAAATAGTCAAATGATTTCAAGTGGTAGTAACTTAAAAGTTATAAACGGAATTAGTTAGGATTTGAAGGCCGCTCTATTTAGATGATACGTATATTTTAAAAGATTCTTTATTAATTAAAATTATTGATATTTTCATTATTATTAAACTCAACAAAAATAAAAAATAAAAATTATTAAGGTAAACAACGAGATATGAAACCAGGCCACTCGTATGAAAGAGAAACACCCTAACCAACGTAGACAACAATGAATTTAGTCTTTTATGTGCATTATTAACTATTTAATATATAACAAAGGAGTTTATGGACTTTGGGGGGCCTTTTTATTTGGGGGCCCTAGGCGACCGCCTACTTCGCCTATAGGCAGGGCCTGCCCTGCTCGGGGAGCAGGGGTGGTGGTGGGTGTCATCAGGTTCTGAATTGGTTAGGAGTGGGTCAGTAATTCTTCAAGTATGTCAATCGTTCAGCCACCAGGTGAGTAGCCCAAGTGGTCCTTAGCGTGGGGTTTGCTCTCTCATATCTTGGAATCAAACCTTGGTGCTACCACCTGACTTATCCTGGCCGGCTGTATGGGCAATGACGGTGCGGGCCCCAAGGGATTAGTCTTGTTGGATTAATACCTCAGGGATACCCTTGTTATCCAAAAAAAAAGAGAAAAAAAAAAGGATTGATATTGGGAGTTTTCCATTTGTCGGGAGGATAGAGGCTTTTATAATTGTGGTTGAGTGTTTGTTTTTTATTTTTTCGGTGTTTGTTTTTCTTTCGGGCCTAATTCTCTTAGGCCTTTTGTTCTTTTTCCTTTTTCTCTTTGTATCTCTGTTCCCTTTTTAATGAAATTTATCTGTTACTAAAAAAAAATGGGTCAGTAATTCACATTTTTAGGAGCATTTGTGGGTCTCAAAACATTTCTCCTTACATATGACTCAATTCCAGTATTAGGAGGCACATTGTTCTATTAATACCTTCTACTTGTAATTCTTTGGAGGGAAGGAATAAAGAAAAACATGACATATAGTGGGGTGATTGATTGTATGGTTTACGATAGGCTCATATGGAGAAGTAGAACTTGAATGACTGGCCCCAAATAGATGAGATTTTGGTTTTGATGATGATGATGATGAGTCCATATTAGATATCTGTCCCAAACCATCTTAAGCCACAACTTGATCTTTTCTTCTATTGGGAAATAGGGTTTTATGCTCTTAATTATGACCCAAAACCATGGTATTTGGGTGGCGATAACTATTGATTTCATATTCTGAATGATCAAGTCTAGGTCACTCTAATCAGGACTGAAGTTGGGCACATACAAGTTATAGGAGGTTTAGTGTGTTGAGGGAGTTGGGTTTACCCTAGCCGTGTTGAAAATGAAGCCTCTATGTTTGTACAAATTGGAAAGAAGTCCATTTTTATAGAAGTTCCTAGCTCGTGGTGTCAATAGATCATTTACTTTGGTTAATTTCAACTCTATCATTACAGAAGTTGACCCGGAAGCTAGGTCATATAAGTGTTGGATTGGTCTTTGTGCTATTCTGGCCCTTTTACAGGTAACTATTTTATCGTTAAGCTTCATTTAATATTCGATTTAGTTGCATGATGATTCATTATCTATATTCATTCATTGCAGTAATGGAAAACAGGCACGACTACTTGCAGCTGTTGCTCCAGGTATCAACATAATAAGAATGCTTATACTGGGACTTGGGATACAGAGAAATGATTCAGTTGTCAAAACAATGAGTAGATACGGAGATTACAGGTCAGAACCTGTACTTGCTACACTCAAGCATTATTAGTGATTGCCCAAATCATTGCACTATGAACTTGGCCACAATATCATATTCAAATTGCTCACTAGTCATACCCATCTTCTATATTGTTGGGGATGCATAACTCTTCCCCTCTATGTGAGTTACATACGAATTTCAATGAACACAAGGGCTGCAATATAAAATACACCAACCCACCACAACCACTGCAAGTAGTGAAATGAAGAAAATGAAAAGAGCAAGAGGAAGAGATTAACGCCCTGATTTACATGGAAATCCCTCTCAAATCAAGAGAGAAAATCAATGGAACCACAATTCAAACCCACTATGCAGGAATAGGCTTACAAGCATATATTATTTAGGCACCGGCTTAAGTTTCACCATCTCATGAATATAAGAACCCCCTTTGCCATTGTTTTTTTTTTTTTTAAAGAAAACAAAATCTCTCTCTCTCTACAATAAGAGGAACTCTCGCATAGTTTTCCCTCTCTCCCAACTCTCCTTTCTACACTCAAGCCAAGGATTTTGATGTGTTATAAAGCAAGGAATGAGGAACGACTCATAAGTCACCCATACACATGAAGAGACTCACGTGTACCAAATCCTACTAAATATTGGTCCCATAATTTATTTGCCCATATTTGAAAAACCCATCCATTTAGCTAAAATTGAGTGGGCCCCAAATGAGGATGGACCACTAAAATCTGACAATCTTGTTATCCAAACTGATGAGGGAGGCACATCTTGCATAGGATGGCCCAACCAACTGATGTTTACATAGCATCGAGCTTCACCAAGCTTTAACAAGTGAATGTTAAGTTGTTCATTATCATGTTTGATGGATTTCTATTTGAGTGAATTTTCTTCAACTCACACAAGCAACATTTATGCAAAAGCCACATTTGCAAACCCATTACTTAGACTTGACTCAAAATTCAATTGAGTTGTGTAAACTCGAGTCAAATTCCTCTAACTTTGCAAAACTTGGTGACTCGCACAAATCAAAATATAATTAAGTGAAGTTGACTTGGTTGAGTGAATTTTATGTCGACTAAGAGCAATAGTTCTATTAGTTGTTTTATGCATGTACTTTTGCGTTGCAAACTGCAATCCTACCATCAAATGTGAATTGTAATGGTCTGGATAAGAGTGATATTTATTGTTGGAATTACGAGTTTATATATATGTATATATATATATATATATATATATATATAGAGAGAGAGAGAGAGAGAGAGAGAGAGAGAGAGAGTCCAGGCACCTGCATGCATTCCCATGTGCATGTGTGTGTGTGCTTCTATACGTGCGTCTGTGCATGTCTATACGTGCATATGTGGTGTGTGCTTGCAGGGCCGGCCCTGAGATCCCCTAAAATCTCAGGGGCCCTAGGCGGAGTGAGATTTTAGGGCCCTTTGTGACTGGTATATTAAGGACTTTAAGTGTGTGGGACCCTTTCTGTCTGGGGGCCCAAGGCGGCGGCCTACGCCGCCGATGCTCAGGGCCGGCCCTGTGTGCTTGTATGTGCATCAGGGTTCTTTGTCCTTGTCCTTGTGCTTGTGCTTATGTGTTTCTCACCTAGCTTGTTTTTTTAATATTTTGAGTTTTGATGCTTTAGGGAACTTCTGAAGGGACCATTGTACTATGCATGCACTATAACTTTGGCAACTATAGTTTTCTGGCGAACATCCCCCGTTGCAATTGCTGCAGTTTGCAATCTGTGTTCTGGTGATGGTAATTTTGCTACTTTGGTTTTCATAATATATCAATGGCATGAGCCTGGTGAAATGCCATGTTCTTCACACACAATGAATTAGGCTTTGGTGCACAAGTAACTTAGCAAATTTATCTTGCCTTGGGCTCCAGTGCCAACTATGATCATTTCATGGAATTCCATTTGTAATTCAGGATTTTAAAAAATCGCATAAGTCCAGGACAGCTATTTTCAATATTAAGTATTTCGCTCAGACTTGGCTGAGTTAGGCGGATACCTTGCCAATTCAACGGTTTCGGTTCACTCCTCACCTAGTCTCTGGCTGATTTTGATATTTAAAACCCATCTTATAAAGAAACGATCTGCTCAGGTTTTTGTATCAGCAATAGAGGTGTATGTTTGTTCACTTTGCTTATTAAGGAGTTCCCTTGGCTTCAGCCTTGGGATGTGACTGGTGTCCAAGGTGCCTAGCTCTGTACAAGTGGGCTTCTGGTTTGACATGCATTCCACACTGGTTGGGGAATGCCCCAGAACCTTTAGATTATGAGGATCTCCTTTTCTCCTGAAAGGTAGATTGTAATGGTCCATTCCTGTTGCGTTCATTTAATTCATCTTGCATAGAATCACATTTCATAAGATTATGCTCATCTAATTTGATGTACTTTTGCAAGCTTTGGGGCATCCCCCATTTAAACAGGGTCTGCAAGATGAGTGATCTAGAACACCGAATCATGAGGCTGCTACAAACTTGCACACCTTTGGACACACTAAGTCATAAAATGCAGTAGATCATTCATCTTCATGAGGTTGTGCTGATGGTTTGGAATGGCATACTTTTACCTAGTTATTTGATTAGGGGAGATTTAAGTCATTTTTGTTTCTCCATGTAGAAGGGCTGGACACCATGGTTCTGTTGCCATGAGAGCTCTTGCATCCATGCAAATATTGATCATATAGCATAATCTTAGTTGGGTTATGTTGGCGTATTGCTGAAAAATAACTGATGCACGTTTGCCAGAACACTAAAATAGGATAGTTGTTGTGATCCAAGTTCCCAATGTCCATATCCTTCCAAAAAAAGTTCCTATTATTCATGTGGTACCACTGCCCCTTCTCCCCCCCAACGCCGATACCCCTGCACACACAGCGACAACAAGAACAATAATTTACATTCTCATGCCACCTACATAAGTTAATCCACATGTTTAGATGTCCACATATGTGGCTGCATATAGATGGATGATGGAAAATTGGAAACTGAAATAAACACAAGTGGGGTGAGCTCACACTTGGCCCCACCCTGCCCCACTCCTACCACAGACATGCGCACACACAAAAAGAAAATAAAGAACCCAAAACCCTACACCCATCTACTTCCAGTATTACACAATAAGGAGCATGTAACAGCGCAAGAAAATTGGAGAACACATCTGAATCAGTCTATCTCTAAACAAGTGAAAAAACAAAAATAAAGTTATAAACAATAATTTCCCAATATTTCACAATAAAAAAATGTTATTTGAGAACAGAAGGAGTACCCTAGTTGAATGCGAATGTCAGTGTTACGGGCACAATATTTCACAATCCCAAACCACACATTTGAATAAACAAGTTGGACAAACATATTTCTGCTACTGATACTTCAAAGGAACTACACACTCAGCTGAGATGTCCAGATCAAATGTGCTGCACTGTTTCTTGATCTTGTATGTGTCAGAATGGCATCATGCATACCTTGCAATCTGAAAATCTGTTGCATGTTTTGGTCTCAGGTTTTGCTGACATAGTAGGAAGGCGATTCGGAAGACAAAAGCTTCCTTATAACCGTGAAAAATCCTTTGCAGGAAGTATTGCAATGGCATGCGCTGGTTTCTTAGCATGCATTGGGTAACTACTCAATCTTTTCTTAATTAATCTTAAGAGGAATGACAATGTGAAGTTTGGACAAGTTTAGCACGTCTGTCATGTAAGGACTGGTCCACTTAAAAAAAATAAAGAGGAGGTGGGCACCAATGTTATCCTGTCATACATTCGATGCACACAATTCTAGGCCTATTCGTTCGTTTTAACCCAGCCTAATCATGTGAAAAATGAATGGGCCTGAACATATATACAAATGGTCTGATGGGCTGGGTGGTAGCTCATCTTATTAGCCTGTTCAGTGGACTAATTGAAGAAAAGCCTGTGAAACCCGTCGATCTTTTTAGCATGTTTAGCTATATTTATGTTGCATGGGTACACATGGTCCAATTTTTTTTAATTTTTTGAAATTTATTAAAAGTAACCGTTTAAGTTGAAACTACACTTGATGAACTAAAAGTAGACCAAAGTTCAACTTAAAACTCAATTTCTAGTTACTTGATCTTAATGATTAAAATCACTAAACGTCTTTGTCTTGGTGATTATTAAGAATCCAATTGATTTTGACCACTAGGATCAAGTGTCTAGAATTCGTGTTTTGAGTTGAATTTTGGTCGTCTTGTAAATCATCATATTTACTATCGATTTGAATGGTCGTCTTGACATGTGCTGCAGGTTTATGCGTTACTTCTCCTCGTTCGGCTTCATCGAAGAAAGTTGGGATCTAATTCTAGGGTTCCTTTTGGTGTCCATAGGGTCGGCGATAGTAGAATCACTCCCTATTAGTACAGAGTTTGATGACAACCTCACTGTCACATTCACTTCATTTTTGCTAGGTTGTCTTGTTTTTTGATTCCTTGGTTCAACAACAGAACAACTCATTTCTGGTCTGTCTCGGGCTTAATGTTGTTGTATGGCATTTTGCTATCCCCAATTTATATGTATGTTACACATCAATTTACAATAATAAGAAGTGCATTAGAAATTAAATAACAATAAATAATAGTTTTTTTTTTTTAATTTGGATCATTACTTTTTTATTCACGATGCGTGACAGAAAAAGAGAGAAAAACTAAAGAAAAAGACACAACTATAACTAAAATGACATTTTAATCATCATCATCATTAAAGGTACAATTCCATCCATTCCATTTGAAGTCGGTTTTTGAGTTCTATTTCTTCAATTGTCCATATCGTAAACTATGGCTGTGTTTAGATGGAGGGGTTGCTCCAGGTAATATGAAAATCCCTTCATTGAAAAGGGTTTTCAAAAGTTGATGGAGAGGGGTAAAAAGTTACCCCTTAGTTACTAAACATGGATAATGGAGGTTACCCTCTATTACCTCCTGTTACCCCCATCCAAACGCAGCCTATGTAAGGGTGAAACTTGGATTGGGTGTTGACTTGACCAGATCAGAAAAACTAGTGGGTTGAGTTATAAATTTTTAAAATTAGGGTTAGTTGAGTTGAAGAAAAAAAGTCTGAATTATTTTATAACTATTTCTTTAAATTAGTTTTAAATGATAAAATGTTTAATTTCGCTATTATTTTAAATTTTTAGTTGTATTTTATTATATATTTTTATGCTTGAAATTTTTATTTTATCTTTTTCAAAATAAAATGCCGGAACATTCCAATATGAAAACAAACTAGAACATCTACCAGAGTAGATTTGACAAATGTCCAATACTCACTCAGGTTTTACTGGTCTGTATAGACCTAAGAGTGAAAATTTTCAACCTGACACACCAACTCAATAGGACACAAACTTAAAAAAAAAAAAGTATTTAGGTTGAAAACAAAAACCAGTTCAATAAATGGATTGATCCGTTTCGAACACTTATAATAAAAAGGTGAATATGATTTAGATGTTAAAGTAAATGGGTCAGGTAGCCCGACCCACAAATCCACTAACTTCGACATAGACCTATTTTAAAAAAAGTAAGTTCTTTCAACCCATTTAATATGCAAGTTAATTAAATTTAAATCTATTTAGTAGATGAATATATCCAAATTGAGAACTCAAAATACATAGGCTGCTATCCTACTATCTAAACTTGAAAAAAAAAAATCAGTCAAAGATCCCATTAAATTGAAAAAACAGGAGTATGATATTTCAAACCTTGTTTAAACTTATTTCCATTAAATTAAAGATAGAATCTGATATTTCAGATATTGTTTAAAGTGGGTAAAAAAGTCGGTTCGTCGATACGGGTATGTATTGACCGAAGCAGGCCGATACGCCTCCGTCTGTCACCCCGACTGCAATGCTCCGATTGTTATCGCCGATACGTATTAGCCGGATTTTTTAAGGATGAAAACTGAACCCAATTCGTTTTATACCCTCAGAACTGAAGGAAACCCATTGTTCAGTCGAGTAAGCCCAAAATAGAATATTTTGACAAAGAAGTTTATTTTCCATTTAATTGCCAATTAAATCCAAAATAATATATTCTGGAGATTGTATTTGGATATTTCCAGTAATATAATTAGTAATTTAACAAAGAAAGTCAGCCCACTGCGATCGCTACTAATTCGGTTGATTTATTTGGATATTTATGCTGTTTTATTACCTATTATGCATGGCATCCTTCTTCTTCTCCTCTCTCTCTCTACAATCTATATCTATTCAATGCTTGCTTGCCGGAGATTTTTCGATAAAAATCATCAAATTCGAAACAGGTACCAACTTCATTATTTTCTAAATCTTATCACTTTAATTCTTCTTCTCCTTTCTCCACGTTTATATTAATGCAAACTCAGTTACTTTAAATTCTTGTATCTTAGATGAAGATTTAATTAAGATCATTATAAAATCAGAAACTTTGGTGTCATTTATGTGATTTTGGGATCAAGAGCATGAAAGCTTAAATACAGATATGATAATTATGGATTAAAATGATAAATCTTCTGTTTACTTTAATATAATCTACAGAAACTGGCACCTCCAAATCGTGCAGAATAGTTTGAAATCAAGAAGTCTATTCTCAGTTGAGATCTATTATGGGACTTTAGAGTTCGGTTGACAATGGAAATATTGGAAAATATTTTTATAGGAGATAATATGGGTATTCTTATTTTATATTAAATGTGAGACTAATTTTATGAATATACGAAATCACATGCTAGTTTTGTGTATCAGATAAAGTCTGAGAAGAGTCGAATTTAGGATCTCAAATCTAATCTTAAAATCGTAGGCCAACTGAGCTTTGTGTTTCTTAGAGATTCAGAGAATATTTGAGTACAAGATGTTGACCCACATATTCACATAGATTACTCTTACCTCCCATGTGAGGTGGAGATATCATGTTCCAAGAAAAAAAATTTAGATTTGTACTCTTGATAGTAATTACTATTATAGTACTCTCTTGGTGAAATATCTTTTCAAACTCTTAAAAGATTAATTGGTTGTGGTTCGACACATGACCAACCTCTTTCATTATTATCATCATCGTATGACAATCTCATAGTCCATTTAAAGTTGACTGCTCAAGTTATACTCTTATATTATTGACTCTATTGGAAACTATAACTTTTGTTAGTAAAAAATCTATCATAACTTTTTATTCCCTTTTTTTCAACATTTTCAATGGTATAGCTCTCCTCGTGTCGGTGATTTATAATATTTCAACTATACATACTTGAGTTGTTGCTAGTTTTCTAATAAAAACACTAAACCATTTTAAGCAAGTTTCTCTCATTTTTTCATCTAAACGTTATTTTTAAAGTCTCTATTATGACCATTATAAACCCTATGTTTTAACGTTAGTCTGACCTAGAATATACATCTCTATTACTATAATTTTTTCTATTTATATTTTTCTTATCAATCAGTACTGTATTCCATTAAAAATTCAAATTTATTGACTATATGTTAGCTTAGATACCTCTCTTTCTCATAATATTTTGAAATTTGCAGTTCAATTTCAGGCACTACGGCAAGATTTAGAAAGATTACGTCGTCTTTCTCAACAACAGGAGCAGCAGCAGCAGCAACAACCACAGCAGATGATGGGTTTTGAGCAGGATCAAACCCAAAACATGAATATGAGAGAAGATCTATCAGACTTCATCTACGATTAATTCCATATATTCTGAAGATGATGCTGGATTATGGGGATTATTACTTAATTTCTTCAAAGAAAGGAGAAAATGTTAAACTAGCATTGCATTGAATGGTTTGACCAAGTAGACCCACAATTTATTGAGTTTAGAATCTATTTATCTTAACTTATGATCCTAAGATTTAAAATTCATGTAATAGTACGTTAAATTTTGATAATGAAAATATTTAAATAATCTTTATAATAACTTATTTAAATATTATTAATGTATAAAAAAGTTTCGAGATGGAAAAAAGAAAAACAAAATTTGAGATCCATCCCTCTCGCATTGAAGATGTTTATTTATATTCCTCGTGGCTGCGGTGTTAATACTTCATACAACTAAGATTGTACTAAAGTCCACTCCCCTTTTGTTTGTTTTAGTGGAAGAAGATAAAGAGGAATCCTCTGCGTCTACTAGTCTTTGTCATTTCAACTCTGCTCTGCTTTGCTCTTTAATTCTCTCAGAATCTCTGAGGATGGCTTTGGATAATCTGATTTTTTACGATGTGGGCGTCGCCCTTCTCTCATCATCCGTTGCTCTGCTTCTCCTTCGCTTCTGGGAAACCACTGCAAAGCTTGGCGTCGACCAGGTTTCTCCCTCTCTCTCTCTCTCTCTCTCTCTCTCTCTCTCTCTCTCTGTGTGTGTGTGTGTGTGTGTGTGTGTGTTATTATTCTGGGTAATTTGTGTCAACACTCAATAGAAGATTGACCCTTTTTTCAGTGGCCAGTCATACGGGAAAATTCTGATGAGAAGTTCTATCAGTCCAGCTCAGTCTATCATATAACTTAGTTACAAAAGAAAAAAAAGGTTTAAAGAAAACTAATTAAATGCAGAGACTTGGCCATGATATCAGATTCTGGTTCTACATTTCCATCTTTTATTTGATGAATTTTCAAATTGAGGATGGAGAAGTCAAGTTTCCATATTTCTCAGAAGAAAAAGGTAAGAAAAGAATTGCATTTATGGGATTGGTGGGTCGAGGAGAGTTTTGCTCTACTGTCCATCCATTATGTTCTGGCAGATGACGGGTTCTGATGGTAATTGGAAGGTAGGCCTCTGACCTGAATGGAGTTTTCACTTTGTTGTCCAATTGTTTCCTATTTCTAATAATTGCTACTAATTTCTTGGAAAATCTTTTATTGGGCAACAGTTGGCGGACCTTGAAAAGTTGAAAGTAATTAGATTCTAACATTACAACTTGGATCCATCTTTCTGAGGTTGCCTTTGGAGCTGTACGTTGTCAGAAATGGTGTTCTCTATTAATTTTTCGGAATGTACCCTCTCCTGTAAAACCCAATAGGAAGGGACCAAATTATGGGATACATTGTGATATATATAGAATTTTGTAAAATATTTAAAACCAAATTTCACCCTAATTTGATCAAGGTAACACTTCCTATTCATGGGCCCAAAGTCTTACCATCCACTGTGAAGGTTTAAGACCAATGCTCTGCATGTACAATAGAAAGACCAATGCCTTGCGTTATACTCTCTTCGTCCCATTTTAGTTGTCTCATTTGAAACATTTGTATTTTTTAAGGAATTCTCTGTACAAGCCTAACACCCCATGTGATCTCATCCATTTTCAACACAATTTATACTACTCCAATATAAATGAGACAACTATTTTGAGACAATTCCAAAATTCATATAAGACAGGGGCAGGGTGTATCAATTTGATTGGTGGCAAAGTGTAGATTTTGGTAATTCAGGGTGCAGGGGTGGAGGTGGTTCTATCAATTTGATGGGTGTCAAAGTGAAGAGTTAGACTATTCGGGGAGCAGGGATGGTGGTGGGTGTCATCAGGTTCAGAATTGGTTAGGAGTGGGTCAGTAATTCACATTTTTAGGAGCATTTGTGGGTCTCAAAACATTTCTCCTTGCATATGACTCAATTCAAGTATTAGGAGGCACGTAGTTCTATTAATACCTTCTACTTGTAATTCTTTGGAGGTGAGGGATAAAGAAAAACATGACATATAGTGGGGTGATTGATTGTATGGTTTATGATAGGCTCATATGGAGAAGTAGAACTTGAATGACTGAACCCAAATAGATGAGATTTTGATTTTGATGATGATGATGATGAGTCCATATTAGATATCTGCCCCAAACCATCTTAAGCCACATATTGATCTTTCTTCTATTGGGAAATAGGGTTTTATGCTCTTAATTATGACCCAAAACCATGGTATTTGGGTGGCAATAACTATTGATTTCATATTGTGAAAATGAGGTCTAGGTCACTCTAATCAGCACTGAAGTTGGGCACATACAAGTTATAGGAGGTTTAGTGTGTTGAGGGAGTTGGGTTTACCCTAGCCGTGTTGAAAATGAAGCCTTTATGTTTATACAAATTGGAAAGAAGTCCATTTTTATAGAAGTTCCTGGCTCGTGGTGTCAATAGATCATTTACTTTGGTTAATTTCAAATCTATCATTACAGAAGTTGAACCGGAAGCTAGTTCATATAAGTGTTGGATTGGTCTTTGTGCTATTCTGGCCCTTTTACAGGTAACTATTTTATCGTTAAGCTTCATTTAATATTCGATTTAGTTGCATGATGATTCATTATCTATATTCATTCATTGCAGTAATGGGAAACAGGCACCACTACTTGCAGCTGTTGCTCCAGGTATCAACATAATAAGAATGCTTATACTGGGACTTGGGATACAGAGAAATGATTCAGTTGTCAAATCAATGAGTAGATATGGAGATTACAGGTCATAACCTGTACTTGCTACACTCAAGCATTATTATTGATTGCCCAAATCATTGCACTTTGAACTTGGCCACAATATCATATTCAAATTGCTCACTAGTCATACCCATCTTCTATATTGTTTGGGATGCATAACTCTTCCCCTCTATGTGAGTTACATACAAATTTCAATGAACACAAGGCCTGCAATATAAAATACACCAACCCACCACAACCACTGCAAGTAGTGAAATGAAGAAAATGAAAAGAGCAAGAGGAAGAGATTAACGCTCTGATTTTCATGGAAATCTCTCTCAAATCAAGAGCGAAAATCAATGGAACCACAATTCAAATCCACTATTCAGGAATAGGCTTACAAGCATATATTATTTAGGCACCTGCTTAAGTTTCACCATCTCATGAATATAAGAACCCCTTTCGCCATTGTTTTTCTCTTTTCTTTTTTTTAAAGAAAACAAAATCTCTCTCTCTACAATAAGAGGAACTCTCACATAGTTTTCCTTCTCTCCCAACTCTCCTTTCTACACTCAAGCCAAGGATTTTGATGTGTTATAAAGCAAGGAATGAGGAACGACTCATAAGTCACTCATACACATGAAGAGACTCACGTGTACCAAATCCTACTAAATATTGGTCCCATTATTTATTTGCCCATATTTGAAAAACCCATCCATTTAGCTATAATTGAGTGGGCCCCAAATGAGGATGGACCACTAAAATCTGACAATCTTGTTCTCCAAACTGATGAGGGAGGCACATCTTGCATACGATGGCCCAACCAACTGATACTTACATAGTATCGAGCTTCACCAAGCTTTCACAAAGTGAATGTTAAGTTGTTCATTATCATGTTTGATGGATTTCCATTTGAGTGAATTTCCATTTGAGTGAATTTTCCTCAACTCACGCAAGCAACATTTATGCAAATGCCACATTTGCAAACCTATTACTTAGACTTGACTCAAAATTCAATTGAGTTGTGTAAACAAGAGTCAAATTCCTCTAACTTTGCAAAACTTGGTGACTCGCACAAATCAAAATATAGTTAAGTGAAGTTGACTTGGTTGAGTGAATTTTATGTCGACTAAGAGCAATAGTTCTATTAGTTGTTTTATGCATGTACTTTTGTGTTGCAAACTGCAATCCTACCATCAAATGTGAATTGTAATGGTCTGGATAAGAGTGATATTTGTTGTTGGAATTGCGAGTTATTATACATACATACATACAGAGAGAGAGAGAGAGAGAGAGAGAGAGTGCAGGCACCTGCATGCATTCCCATGTGCATGTGTGTGTGTGCGCTTCTGTACGTGCGTCTGTGCATGTCTATACGTGCATATGTGGTGTGTGCTTGCAGGGCCGGCCCTAAGATCCCCTAAAATCTCAGGGGGCCTAGGCGGAGTGAGATTTCAGGGCCCTTTGTGACTGGTATATTAAGAAGTTTAAGTGTGTGGAGCCCTTCCTGTCTGGGCGCCTATGCCCAGGGCAGACCCTGTGTGCTTGTATGTGCATCAGGGTTCTTTGTCCTTGTGCTTGTGCTTGTGCTTGTGTTTATGTGTGTTTCTCACCTAGCTTGTTTTTTTAATATTTTGAGTTTTGATGCTTTAGGGAACTTCTGAAGGGACCATTGTACTATGCATGCACTATAACTTTGGCAACTATAGTTTTCTGGCGAACATCCCCTGTTGCAATTGCTGCAGTTTGCAATCTGTGTTCTGGTGATGGTAATTTTGCTACTTTGTTTTTCATAATATATCAATGGCATGAGCCTAGTGAAATGCCATGTTCTTCACACAAATGAATTAGGGTTTGGTGCACAAGTAACTTAGCAAATTTATCTTTGCTTGGGCTCCAGTGCCAACTATGATCATTTCATGGAATTCCATTTGTAATTCAGGATTTTAAAAAATCGCATAAGTCCAGGACAGCTATTTTCAATATTAAGTATTTCGCTCAGACTTGGCTGAGTTAGGCGGATACCTTGCCAATTCAACGGTTTCGGTCCACTCCTCACCTAGTCTCTGACTGATTTTGATATTTAAAACCCATCTTATAAAGAAAAGATCTGCCCAGGTTTTTGAATCAGCAGCAGAGGTGTATGTTTGTTCACTTTGCTTATTAAGGAGTTCCCTTGGCTTCAGCCTTGGGATGTGACTGGTGTCCAAGGTGCCTAGCTCTGTACAAGTGGGCTTCTGGTTTGACAACTGGTGATTCAGATTGTTTAACTAATGGTTTCCAACAGAATGCATTCCACACTGGTTGGGGAATGCCCCAGAACCTTTAGATTATGAGGATCTCCTTTTCTCCTGAAAGGTAGATTGTAATGGTCCATTCCTGTTGCTTTCATTTAATTCATCTTCCATAGAATCACATTTCATAAGATTATGCTCATCTAATTTGATATACTTTTGCAAGCTTTGGGGCATCCCCCATTTAAACAGGGTCTGCAAGATGAGTGATCTAGAACACTGAATCATGAGGCCGCTACAAACTTGCACACCTTTGGACACACTAAGTCATAAAATGTAGTAGATCATTCATCTTCATGAGGTTGTGCTGATGGTTTGGAATGGCATACTTTTACCTAGTTATTTGATTAGGGGAGATTTAAGTCATTTTTGTTTCTCCATGTAAAAGGGCTGGACGCCATGGTTCTGTTGCCATGAGAGCTCTTGCATCCATGCAAATATTGATCATATAGCATAATCTTAGTTGGGTTATGTTGGCGTATTGCTGAAAAATAACTGATGCACGTTTGCCAGTAACACTAAAACTGAAATAAACACAAGTGAGGTGAGCTCACACTTGGCCCCACCCTGCCCCACTTCTACCACAGACATATACACACACAAAAAGAAAATAAAGAACCCAAAACCCTACACCCATCAACTTCCAGTATTACACAATAAGGAGCATGTAACAGTGCAAGAAAATTGGAGAACACATCTGAATCAGCCTATCTCTAAACAAGTGAAAAAACAAAAATAAAGTTATAAACAATAATTTCCCAATATTTCACAATAAAACATTGTTATTTGAGAACAGAAAGAGTACCCTAGTTGAATGAGAATGTCAGTGTTACGGGCACAATATTTCACAATCCCAAACCACACATTTGAATAAACAAGTTGGACAAATATATTTCTGCTACTGATACTTCAAAGGAACTACACACTCAGCTGAGATGTCCAGAGTCAAATGTGTTGCACTGTTTCTTGAGCTTGTATGTGTCAGAATGGCATCATGCATACCTTACAATCTGAAAATCTGTTGCATGTTTTGGTCTCAGGTTTTGCTGACATAGTAGGAAGGCGATTCGGAAGACAAAAGCTTCCTTATAACCGTGAAAAATCCTTTGCAGGAAGTATTGCAATGGCATGCACTGGTTTCTTAGCATGCATTGGGTAACTACTCAATATTTTCTTAATTAATCTTAAGAGGAATGACAAAGTGAAGTTTGGACAAGTTTAGCAAGTCTGTCATGTAAGGACTGCTCCACTTAAAAAAAATAAAGAGGAGGTTGGCACCAATGTTATCCTGTCATACATTCGATGCACCCAATTCTAGGCCTATTCATTCGTTTTAACCCAGCCTAATCATGTGAAAAATGAACGGGCTTGAACATATATACAAATGGTCTGATGGGCTGGGTTCTATCTCATCTTATTAGCTTGTTCAGTGGACTAATTGAAGAAAAACCTGTGAAACCCGTCGATCTTTTTAGCATGTTTAGCTATATTTATGTTGTGTGGGTACGCATGGTCCAATTTTTTTTAATTTTTTGAAATTTATTAAAAGTAACCGTTTAAGTTGAAACTACACTTGATGAACTAAAAGTAGACCAAAGTTCAACTCAAGTTCTAGTCACTTGATCTTAATGATTAAAATCACTAGACGTCTTTGTTTGGGTGATTATTAAGAATGCAATTGATTTTGACCACTCGGATCAAGTGTCTAGAAATCTTGTTTTGAGTTGAATTTTGGCCGTCTTGTAAATCATCATATTTACTATGATTTGAATGGTCGTCTTGACATGTGCTGCAGGTTTATGCGTTACTTCTCCTCGTTCGGCTTCATCGAAGAAAGTTGGGATCTAATTCTAGGGTTCCTTTTGGTGTCTATAGCGTCGGCGATAGTAGAATCACTCCCTATCAGTACAGAGCTTGATGACAACCTCACTGTTACATTCACTTCATTTTTGCTAGGTTGTCTTGTTTTTTGATTCCTTGGTTCAACAACTCATTTCTGGTCTGTCTCGGGCTTAATGTTGTTGTAAAGCATTATGCAATCCCCTTTTTATATGTATGTTACACATCAATTTACAATAACAAGAAGTGCATTAGAAATTAAATAAAAATAAATTATAGTTTTTTTTTTTAATTTGGATCATTACTTTTTTATTCACGATACGTGAAGGAAAACATCCAGAAAAGAGATAAAAACTAAAGGAAAAGACACGACTATAACTAAAAATGACATTTTAATCATCATCATCATCATTAAAGTTACAATTCCATCCATTCCATCTGAAGTCGATTTTTTAGTTCTATTTCTTCAATTGTCCATATCCTAAACCAATGGTCGAAATATCGGCTGATACATATCGTATCGGTCGATATGTATCGATTTTCTAGGGTTGAACGATATCGGCCGATACGATATGTATTGGTCAGTCAAAAAGGTTATCAGTCGATATGACCGATATTCGGTCCAGAATATTGGTCACTATATTCGCCGATATGTATAAAAATTGGTATTTAAAATTTTTTTTTTAAAAAAAAAACAAAAATTGATATTACCATTTTGACGTTTTTTTATGGTTTTTGAACATCGGAGGAGAGAGAAATGCAGTTAAATGCAAATATTGGAGGAGAGAGAAATTTATCGGCTGATATTTCGACCCTTGTCGTAAACTATGGCAGTGTTTAGATGGAGGGGTTACTTGACGTAACTCCTTATAAGGGGTTACTCCAGGTAATATGAAAATCCCTTCATTGAAAAGGGTATTCAAAAGTTGAGGGGGAGGGGTAAAAATTTACCCTCCATTACCTCCTGTTACCTCCATTCAAACGCAGTCTATATGGTATGTAAGGGTGAAACTTGGATTGGGTGTTGATCTGACTTGTATGACCCGATCCGAAAAATTAGTGGGTTGAGTTATAAATTTTTAAAATTAGGGTTAATTGAGTTGAAGAAAAAAAGTCTGAATTATTTTGTAACTATTTCTTTAAATTAGTTTTAAATGATAAAATGTTTAATTTCGCTATTATTTTAAATTTTTAGTTTTATTTTATTATATATTTGTATGCTTGAAATTTTTATTTTATCTTTTTTCAAAATAAAATGCCGGAACATTCCAATATGAAAACAAACTAGAATATCTACCAGAGTAGATTTGACAATCTTGACTAAAGATGTCCACTACTCACTCAGGTTTTACTGGTCTGTATAGACCTAAGAGTGAAAATTTTCAACCTGACACACCAACTCAATAGGACACAAACTTTAAAAAAAAAAAAAGTATTTAGGTTGAAAACAAAAACCAGTTCAATAAATGGATTGATCCGATTCGAACACTTATAATAAAAAGGTGAATATGATTTAGATGTTAAAGTAAATGGGTCAGGTAGCCCGACCCACAAATCCACTAACTTCGACATAGACCTATTTTAAAAAAAGTAAGTTCTTTCAACCCATTTAATATGCAAGTTAATTAAATTTAAATCTATTTAGTAGATGAATATATCCAAATTGAGAACTCAAAATACATAGGCTGCTATCCTACTATCTAAACTTGAAAAAAAAAAAAAAAAATTAGTCAAAGATCCCATTAAATTAAAAACAGGAGTATGATATTTCAAACCTTGTTTAAACTTATTTCCATTAAATTAAAGATCGAATCTGATATTTCAAATATTGTTTAAAGTGGGTAAAAAAGTCGGTTCACCAATACAGATATGTATTGGCCGAAGCAGGCCGATATGCCTTCGTCCGTCACCCCAACCGTAATGCACCATGTGTTATCGCCGGTACATATTAGCCGGATTTTTTAAGGGTGAAAACTGAACCCAATTCGTTTTATACCGTCAGAACTGAAGGAAACCCATTGTTCAGTCGAGTAAGCCCAAAATAGATTATTTTGACAAAGAAGTTTATTTTCCATTTAATTGCCAATTAAATCCAAAATAATATATTCTGGAGATTGTACTTGGATATTTCCAGTAATATAATTAGTAATTTAACAAAGAAAGTCAGCCCACTGCGATCGCTACTAATTCGGTTGATTTATTTGGATATTTATGCTGTTTTATTACCTATTATGCGTGGCAGCCTTCTTCTTCTCCTCTCTCTCTACAATCTACATCTATTCAATGCTTGCTTGCCGGAGATTTTTCGATAAAAATCATCAAATCCGAAACAGGTACCAACTTCATTATTTTCTTAATCTTATCACTTTAATTCTTCTTCTACTTTCTCCACTTTTAGATTAATGCAAACTCAGTTACTTTAAATTCTTTAAGATCATTATATCATCAGAAACTCTGGTGTCATTTATGTGATTTTAGGATCAAGAGCATGAAAGCTTAAATACAGATATGATAATTATGGATTAAAATGATAAATCTTCTGTTTACTTTAATATAATCTACAGAAACTGACTCCTCCAAATCGTGCAGAATAGTTTGAATTCAAGAAGTCGAGTCTCAGTTGAGATCTATTATGGGACTTACGAGTTTGGTTGACAATTGAAATATTGGACAATGTTTTTATAGGAGATACTACGGGTATCTTTATTTTATATTAAAGGTGAGATTAATTTCATAAATATATGAAATCACGAATAAGTCTTGTATATCAGATAAAGTCTGAGAAGAGTCCAATCTAGGATTTTTAGTTTAATCTTAAAAACGTAGTGTCTTAGAGATTCAGAGAATATTTTTTGAGTACAAGATGTTGACCCACATGAGTAATATCGTCTGATATATCGAAAACATTAGAGGTCACTGATATTTCTGATATCAGTCAATATATCTCGTATATGGGTTATTTTTTATTACAACTAAAATTTTAATTTTAGATGATTTTTTTTCTTCGAATGCATTAGATTTTCTATCTATTTTTTTCTCTCTACTCACATTCTATTATGGATGGAGAAAAATGAATGAAAGATCCTTTGAAAAACATCCTCGATGGTTACTATTGTATGTAGGCATACTAATAAAACATCTATTTGTGAAATAGAGGCTGATTTTCCCATTGATGGCTTGATGGTTATTCTACTCATTTTGATACTTTTATTTTGTATTTGTTAAATTTTTTTTATTAATTTTAGTTGAAATGAGATATGGTAATTTTTGATAGATAAGATCAGAAAAGGAACGAGAATAGAAGAAAATGGACATGGGATTACCACCAAAGGGCCCTATGCCATGGAGTAAATGCCCGACTCACAATTGTAAGTATTATCTTTCTTCTCGACGGTCAAGACATCTATTTTATGAAGTGAGATTTTGAATTCAATTCATGTTCAATCCTTCTGAGCCACTCTTTACGGAATTGCACTCAATCGACTTAACTAATGTGTAGATTGAAAGGTTTACACATGTTTGTGAAATTAGTCTCACCTCCAATGTGAAGTGAAGATACCCATATTACAAAAATAAAATTTAATCATAAATTTTCACGCGATTCTTTTAAATCACACGAAAAATCTAATATCAGTGAATTGGAAATTAATGGTGCTTGTGTAGACAATACAATCTTTCCAAAGAAGGGAGAGTTATCAGGTGGAGAAGATCAATTGGCATTGCCTACATCACCAGATGCCAATAGTTCTTCAGAAGAGGGAGGTGTAGTCATTGCAAGTTCAAAGAATGAAGCTGAGTCGAACATGGATCCCAAGAAGATGAAACGGTGAGTCCCCATTCCTCTTATTTTTATTGGAACTTTATTCTACTTAAATGTATTATGTTCATGTTTATTTTTATAAAGAAGCCATCCCTTTGTTTCTTTATTAAGTAAATAATAAAAATATCTATTTTAAGAAATATACTCATTGTTGCAATAAAAATCTACAAAACGTATTTTTGTATTTTATTTAAAAAGAGATAAGTGGGTTAGATCCTCTCTCCTCATCTTACTTCTTGCTGCTTCTTTTTTTTACCATCATCTTCAAAGTATATTTTTTCAAAAAAGAATATATATATATTTAACTTCTTTTTTCCATCTTATGCTTATTTAATTTTTTTTTGCACGACAAAGGGTTGAAACCCAATTTTTAAGTATAATTATCATTTAAATACTTAAGTATAATTATCATTCATTGTATAGAATTATATGATTTAGTGGTCGTTCTAAATATGTTTCTTGTTTTGCAGTATCTTGGCAAATAGGCTATCTGCACAAAGATCTCGGGTAAAAAAACTTGTTTACATCAGTCAACATGAAAAAAGAATCACCGAGTTAGAGGTACACATGCAACGTCCATTATTTTTTACCATTATAAATAATTTATAACTATTGAATAGGTTGTTTTAATCATGTATAAATATTGGTCGATATATATTATATTGGCCGATATATAGCGGTTTGTTAGGGGTCGAATATATTGGCCGGTACAATATATATCGGCCCGTAGAGTATAATATCGATGATATCAGTTGATATATTGACCATGATATTGCCGATATTCAAAATCTCGGTCCGGAAACGATTTTTTTTTTAAATATCGGTGATGGGCCCACCAATATATTGCCGATATTATATTTTTTTCCAGATTTTTTTAAAAGGTCTACTTTTCTGCTTTCTTATTTTTTTCAGTTTAGAAAAATTTTAAAAAGAGCCAGCCAATATTTGAAAAAATAAAAAAAAGAGGAGAGAAACTAACTCGGCCGATATATCAGCCAATCCGATTTTTTAACCCCAGGTACTTTTAACAAAGGGGACCTTCTCTATCTCCTTATGAAAAAAAATGGGTAACTGAAATTATATAAAAATATTAGTGTTTAAATTATAATTTTAATTTATTAGAAAGTTTAAATTATATTTTCTGACTATCATGCAAATTTACAGGCTGAAATAGGGTTATTTACACCTCAAGTTGAATATTATGATAACCAGCGGCGAATGTTGAATATGGAGAACAATGTTATGAAGCAAAGAATAGCGTTTCTCATCCATGAGAAGGTCTTGAAAGATGGTAAGTTACATAAAATATATGTAATCAAATCCAACACACACACTCTCTTTCTCTCTCTTAATGACCAAGATGTCCAGGTCTCATAGAGCACTTAACTCATCATGGACAATACCGGCCCTGAAATCTCAAGGGCTCTAGTTGCAGTGCATTGGTGGGGCCCTAGACCTTGAGAGCAACACAAGTGAAAGCCCTACAACCCATTGGTCACATTGGAGGCCCTAGGCGGTGGCCTAGTTAACCTAAAGCCAGTACCGGCCCTGATCGTGGAGCATTTGCAAGCCTTTCTCTATCTATTTATCAAAAAGCAAATGCTTTCAGTTGGATATGATCTTCCAAGATTGTTAAATATCCAAAATAATATGGAAGGATTGGCTTAACTGTTAAGATACTCACCTCATGAAGTTAGATCTTAAGTTCAATTCACGTTCAATTCTTCTGAGCCACTCTGCATGAACCATTGACTAAACCAGTCTACGTGGATTGGGTGGTTTACATATGCTCATAGATTACTCTCACCTCCAATGTAAGGTGGAGATATCATGTTACAAGAAAAAAAAAAAATATAGATTTGTACTCTTGATAGTACCTACTATTATAGTACTCTCTTGGTGAAATATCTTTTCAAACTCTTAAAAGATTAATTAGTTGTGGTTTGACACATGACTAACCTCTTTCATTATTATCATTTTCGTATGACATAATCTCATAATCCATTTAAAGTTGACTGTTTAAGTTATACTTTTATATTATTGATTCTATTGTAAACTATAACTTTTATTAGTAAAAAATCTATCATAACTTTTTATTCTCTTTTTTTTCCAACATTTTCAATGGTATACCTCTCCTCGTACCGGTGATTTATAATATTTCAACTATACATACTTGAGTTGTTGCTAGTTTTCTAATAAATACACTAAACCATTTTAAACAAGTTTTTCTCATTTTTTCATCTAAACCTTATTTTTAAAGTCTCTATTATGACCATTATAAACCCTATGTTTTAACGTTATTCTGACGTAGAATATACATCTCTATTACTATAATTTTTTTTATTTATATTTTTCTTATCACTCAGCACTGTATTCCATTAAAAATTCAAATTTGTTGACTATATGTTAGCTTAGATACCTCTCTTTCTCATAATATTTTGAAATTTGCAGCTCAATTCCAGACACTACGGCAAGATTTAGAAAGATTACGTCGTCTTTCTCAACAACAGGAGCAGCAACAGCAGCAACAACCACAGCAGATGATGGGTTTTGAGCAGGATCAAACCCAAAACATGAATATGAGAGAAGATCTATCAGACTTCATCTACGATTAATTCTATATATTCTGAAGATGATGCTGGTTTATGGGGATTATTACTTAATTTCTTCAAAGAAAGGAGAAAATGTTAAACTAGCATTGAGTTCCTCTGCTGTGGATCGTGAAGAATTTTTCATTGTGAGGAAATGCAGACGACGGATTGCTTTGGAAAATTTTATGAACTGAATTCGAAGTCAGATGTTGGTCTTTCCTTGTATTAAAACACTTCTTTGCATGGTCAATCACGTAGTTGGCCTGTATAAATATATCTAGCATAGAATTCTCAACAAATTGAGTGATATTATGTGACAAAATTTAAATATATATATATATATATATATATTTGGATAATATGGTATCTACACCCTATGTTGGAGGTGAGATTAGCCTCATAGACATGTGTAAACCTCTCAATCTATACACACCAGTTAAATATGCAAAAAGTGATCCGTTGGAATTGAACATGAGAACTTTTTAGTCGGACAAACCCATAAGAGATACTTTTACACATGTTGATAAAAAATTGGGAATAGAGATCTTGGTATGCCCTATGCAATTAATTTAAACAAGTTTTTGGACAACTTACATTGATGACAAGCCAATTCTCTTACAGCAGTGACTTATCAGACCATGAAAGAAATAACTTATTAGCCTTTCTATAAAAAAAAAATTTGAGACAGTTCGAGCTGACGAAATTAGTAATATTATCTGTGAACGTATTAAATAATATAATAAAGAAGTCAAGATTGTGATTTGATTTTATCTCAAGATAAATTTCTACTATATTAAATTTAAATACAACTAGAAATTTTATAATCGTTAAAAAATAGTATGTAGAATAATTTAGTAGAAGTTAATTTTTGCTACATCATAAGCAAGCATGGATTTTTCCCTCTAACCTATCTCAAATAAAATAAACTCTATCACGTGTGTTTGACAATGTCGTCCGGGCGTTGTTTGGCAGTTTCAGATTTGGACCATGGCATTTGGAGTGATGCAATGGCATATACCCAAGAAAACCCTAGACTCAATAGAATTTGGGATTGACGGCCGATAAAACCAATATATATATATATATATATATATATATATATATAACTTTTTTTTTTTGTCAAAAATGAAGAAAACACATACCAAGTCTTTAATGCTAGCCCAATAAATATTGGTCGAGATAAACTGAATTTTTTTTTTTTGACGAAAAAATCCAAGACTCCCAACTCTCTCCAAGTAAGAAAGCATTGGTTAAAACTCTGGATACACGCAAGTGGCAGGTATTGAGTGACTATAGGACTTAAACTTGAGACCTCTGGTTCTTGAACCAAAATGACTCCGAGTTGAATTATCCCATGCAAGGTGCAGGCCGAGAAGTCAATACTCAGTCGTATCACCTCGTATATGATATGTATTATGTGATACATATCAACCATTCCAAAACTGATTCATTGACCGATACTTAAATATTCTAACTTACTTCAATTAGATTGAATTACTCCAAAGCGGTTAGAGTGATGGCCAAAAATCTACTTTAGAAAGCGAGAGTTCTAAGTTTGATTCTCACTCTTCTAAAGTTACATGGTGTGTGTGTGTCAGTATAAAGGCTTCCACATACTCCGAAGATTAGCCAAGTGCTCTGAGAGATCTGTACACCTTGATCAGAAAAAAAAACTTCTATCAGATTGAATCATATGACGTTTTTCATTCTCATACTCTCGTTACCAAGTTTCTTTTGAGATGGACCACGAGACCAAATTTTTGGCCAAAAAATTTCACTGCCCCCAGGAGCCCTCAACATATACCAAGTTTTTTTCAATTCAGTAATATTTAAAAGCCCAACCAACCATAAGATTGTAGTAGATGAACCAATATAGGTTCATCACGACAAAACCAGAATCTCAACCTTAAATAAATATAAAATAAATGACTATTCCGGCAAAGCGGTTCCTCCACATGGCAGTAGCAGGAGCCCTTTTATCCCCCTTCCAACTCTCTATTACTTCCTACTAGCTACAGCACAAAACAAAGGTCAAAATTTTGAAATATTCTAATCTCTTCATATCATTCATTAAAAATCATGACACAGAGAAAGGGAGGGACTATCAAAATAAAGCTTTCAGTAGCTAAAAGAAATCTTAAAAAGAAAGGAAACCCATGTAGTAGATTGCATCGAAACAGTTCCATCTACCATGGTTCCTGGTTTCCTTTCTTCAACCTCTCTACGAGGGGCTCTTGTTGATATGTCTAGTGAAGTTGCATCCATGGACAAACTCCCCTTCTTTCAAGTGCGAAATGCTGCATCGATGATATGGCAAATCAAGCTCTTATCTTCCCTCTTTGAAGATATTCGAGACATAGACACCACCCTCCCACCCTCGACGATTCTGTGTTTCACTGAGCTCTTGTCTACAATCCAAAAGACTAAGGCTCTTATACAAGAGTGTATTGTTGGTGCCGTCCTTTGGAACCTCATTCAAACAGAATTTGTGTCTCAACAATTTTACAGATTGGAAAAAGAGATGGGTAGTGCTCTTGACATTCTCCCATGGAGCTTGTTAGATGTAACACCCGATGTTCGGGAGCAGGTGGAGCTTCTTCACAAGCAGTCTAGGCGGGCTCAAGTGTATGTCGACCCTCAAGATAGACATCGAAGAGAAGAACTACTCCAACTGATGGCTATCAATAATGAGAAGCACCATGTGAGCAATTACAAGAAATTGGAAGAGATAATGTGGAGCCTTGGGGTGAGAAGTCCGTTGGATTACCAGGAAGAAATCTGGAGGTTAGAGTCGGAGGTTCAAAAGCAGGCGGGAACAGGTGGCCTTGCTGTCATCTACAACATGAACAATCTTATCTCCCTCCTTAATTCTTTGACGACGATGATTTTCCGTGACAACAGTGATGAAGAGTCCAATCATAACATGGAGAAACTTTCATGGGGCAATCAAAAGAACCATAAGCGTTCCTTGTCTAGTTATCAGTTGGCCCTCAACATTCCTGACGAGTTCAGATGCCCAATTTCTCTGGACATAATGAGAGATCCTGTAGTTATATCATCTGGTCACACTTATGACCGAATATCAATTACTCAGTGGTTCAACACGGGTCACTACACTTGCCCAAAGAGCGGGCAAAAGCTAATTCACATGCCCCCCCTACCCAATTATGCACTCAAGAGTTTAATTCATCAATGGTGCCAAGAGAACAATGTCCCATCAAGCAAATCTTTGTCCTCTTCCTCTCACTCAAAGAGCTGCAATAGAAAGCCATCAGCTCCAAACAACGCCTATCGCAACACCAACAAAAAATCAGCCATGGAAGCTGTCAAGATGACTGCTGATTTCTTAGTTGGAAAACTCGCAACTGGGTCACCTGAGATCCAAAGACAGGCAGCTTTTGAGCTCCGCCTGCTGGCAAAATCTGGGATGGATAATCGGAGTATCATTGCAGAGGCAGGTGCAATACCATTTCTGGTCACATTACTTGGCACTAATGATCCAAAAACCCAAGAGAATGCTGTCACAGCACTACTCAACCTCTCCATCTTTGACAACAACAAGAGTCTAATAGTGGAGGCTGGTGCAATCAAAGCCATCATAGAGGTTTTGCAGATGGGGAAGAGTATGGAGGCAAGGGAGAATGCCGCAGCATCAATCTTCAGTTTGTCAATGGTAGATGAGTACAAGGTGGTGATTGGAACCCAGCCCAAAGCGATCCCAGGATTAGTAAGGTTGCTCAGAGAGGGAACTGCCATGGGGAAAAGGGACGCTGCAACAGCACTTCTCAACCTAGCAGTCTACAATGCAAACAAGGTGAGCATTGTGGTTGCTGGTGCAATCCCTTTGCTCATTAACCTCTTGATGGATGACAAGGCCGGGATCACAGACAATGCCTTGGCAGTACTGCTGCTTCTTTCTGGGTCTTGTGAAGGCTTGAAAGAGATAAAGGAGAACAGGGAGATCGTGCCTCTTCTTCTTGATCTCTTGAGGGTTGGATCTCCAAGAGGGAAAGCAAACTCTGTAGCTCTTCTTTTAGGACTCTGCAGGAATGGAGGAGAAGATATTGCACAGCAGTTACTCATAAACCCACGTGCTATTTCTTCTCTCCGGAACTTGTCACCTGATGGTTCTGCCAGGGCTAGAAAGCAGGCAGATGTCCTCCTTAGATTACTCAATAGATATTGTTCTCAATGTCTGTACCCACTGTAATGACAGCAGTAACAATAACAACATGCTTTGGAGATAAAAACACTATTCACAGTTTCACACATCACCGCATTTCCTCTTCACATGGAAATGCTTTGTACATCATTTTGGAAATAACTTGATTCATTGTAGGAAGCTCATAAATTAATTAATTGAAAGAAGTATAAGTGTGATGGCCATATTCCTGTTATTTTCAGGTATCTGCAATTGCTATTAGTATTATAGCATTATGAATATGGTTAAAAATGGTTAAATGCTCAAGGGATCTAACTAGCAATTTGAATAATTTTACCATCTTAAAGGTAAAGCAATCCAAGTAGACGCTACCATTGATTTTTCTGAGCAATGTGTGAAGATGTGCTTAATTGTGTCTAGTACTGGTAAAGAAAACCAATCAGTTACATTAGTTTTTGAAGACTTAACTGCAAAATTAAATGCATCTCTTTCATTGATCAATGGATGGAGCTATTTGATTACATAAAGGGTTAGGAACTGAACCCTCACTAATTTTACAAAGCATGGAGCAAAGGTTTTATTACAAAATTTACATCAAAGATGTTGAACTTCTGTTCAACCGATGAAGGATGAAAAAGGAGATAAAAAGTTGATCTCTAGGTCAATCTGTGAACAACAATTCACAGTTGATGGGATCAACAGTTTCACTAGTTTACATTACAATTCCACCATCTCCAAATGAATGTGGGTGCCCTTTAGTGTGTACTTCCAGAACCAGCTTCCACTATCCATCACTTCGTTCTTTAAGGGATCTAACTTGATTGACAAACCTGAAAATTAGAGCTAGTCTAGTAAGTAATTTAAAAAGAAAAACATGAGATCTTGAAATGGATGACACACATTGACCAATAAAGATTTATAGATGTTTCATGGTAACTTACCATGTGATTCAGTATAGGTTTTTAAATATAGAACCACTGTGATTACTCAGAGCAATTCAGAATGCCTTTCCATGAGTGGCACCATTAGTGTCGTGATTGAGGATATCTATTCAGAGCTACAAGTCTCACCAACAATATGTCTATTTCAACCAACTTTTTCAGCAATGGGATTATGAATAAAAAAATGGTTTCTTCAGGAAAATCAATCAAATTCCATTTACCATCCAACAAGAAGAATCTCCCACTTGCACAACAGCAAGGAAAACCAATCAAACAGAGCCTACCAAACATAAATTAATCATTAACTGAAAAGATGAAAACCTACTCTATGCACAAATTTTAAGTCTTAAAACTCAACAGTCTACAAATATAGATTGTCTATCCAATATGTTTCAATTATGGAAACAAAGTACTCCAACAGGCCAATGGTTTCTCAATGGAAGAACAGCCTGTAACCCTTTGTACAAGGAGAAAATAAGAACTTCTATAAATTTTCACAGACATACATCATTAATATGATTAGTATCAACATGATTTTTTTTTTTATTGGTATCAGGAATTTATACCACAACAACTTCCAGTGGAGAAAACCCAGAAGGTCATTTTTTCCATTCAAGGAGAAAACTTGGAATTTTTCTCAAGTTTCTACTTGTCCATGATAGGAAATCCTTGATTGACATGAAGAATCCTGCAGAAAATTTTACTCTCTTCAAACAGCCTCTTCTGAGAAGTATTAATTGAGGCAGTAGCCTCAAAAATTATATCTTTTCAATTAATATGTATTAATTAATGTTCAAGCACTTCTTTGTACTTGAAAATTCTCATACTAATATAATTCGTTCTCTTACCGCTCAAATTATATATATATTTGTTTTGAGCAGTAACAGAAGAAACTTTTATTAAAAAAACAAAATAAATACAAAACAAAGTATAGAAGACCTAAGAGGATTAGGCCCAAGAAAGATAGAAACAACCAAAAATAAAAACAACAAGAACAATAAGTCTCCAATGAAACAATATAAACTATCCTCCTGGTAGGTGGAAGGTGCCACAATCGAACCACCAACACCATTCTTAGTGAAGAAATTTTCCACTCCGTTGGCTATGAGGTTGATATGCACAAAGGACAACTCTAGGCCCAATACCAATTCCTTAATCTCCCTAACTAAAGTGATTAACCTCCATGGAGAGTGCTTCGATCCCTTGGCCCATTTGATGACATTCGATGAATCACTTTCAACCACTAATTTTTCTCCCCCTAATCCCGCTCCTATAGTCAAGGCTCTCCTAATACTAAGAAGTCCCGCATCGTTAGAGGCCTTAGTTCCTACTGATTCTGTAAAGACTACTAGTGTGGAGCCCAAATGATCCCTAAGGACGCCCCCTATCCCAGCCGGTCCAGATTTACCCCTTGAGGCCCCATCCACGTTATATTTCAACGTTCCACTTGGAGGGGGAGGACCAATCAACCCATTTCTTCCGATTCCGAAAACTAGGGCTCATACAACCCACTCTAGACTGAAAGAGATCTGCGGCTTTAAGATCTTTAAATTCCTTATTGGAACAAAGCCAAACACACAATCCCCATTTCGCTTTTTGGAAGAACTCACTAAACTCCAAAGTCTTACCCTCAAAGATCATGGAATTCCTCTCCTTCCAAATAGCCCACAAAACCGCAGCAAGAATCGTAATCCAAGACCCCACCAAACCATCCCAAGAGTCAGAACATAACCAGGAAACTCCCATAAGATTCAAGAAACAACTCCATAACTTTCAAGTCATAGGGCAACAAGTGTCTCCATCTGGTCTCAACAAACCTCTTCTCCTAAGGTCCATCCTAGTAAGGATTTTCCTCTTCGCGCCACACCATACAAACATCTGGACTCTGTGTGGAGAAAGTCTCTTCCAAATTAGATTCTGAGATACTAATGAGCCATTTACATTCCGATTCACCACCTCGATCATAGACTTAACCGAAAAAATCTCCGATGGATCTCCCGTCCACACCAACTCATCATCTTCCTTTAGATCCAATATATAGATATAAGGATAAAAGCCCTTGAACAGCCTCAAATAAGTTCTTAGGGAGTAAAGAACCCAAACCACTATTCTTTTTCTTTTTCAAGGAAGAAAGAAAGAACTGTATGATTCTTCCAAGTTTTCCAATTTTATCCAAGCTTTTCCAAGTTCTTCCAAGTATTTACAAGTTCTCCAAAGTTTCCTTGAAACTCTTTTAAGCTTTTATTTCATTTCCATGTCCGATTCAACCTTGTTCTTTGTATTGGAGAGCTAACTCAATGGTTCATGTGATGGTACCAAATTTGGGATACTTTTAAATCAAGAGGTGGGAACACATGATCATAAAAGTGAACACATATGCTATTGGAGACAATTTTGGTATTTTGGTTCATATCAGTGATCTATAAGTTATGTTGGGAAGGTAATTCAAGGATCTCTCAAGTGGTGCCATAGGTATGATCACATGATCATCATGACTGTGACCCACATTGTATCTTTCAATCTGCATATTAAATCAAATATCAATCCATAGCATCTCCTACACTCTGTGATTTAACAAATCTTAAGACATCTTTGAACTATCTGTAGCCTCCTTTGGTCAATCAAACAGTTTAAAGTCACGCCACTTTTCATGGATCTCATTAGATCTTCAGTAGACTCCATTGAAAAAGGCCAATCAGAACTTGTGGATACCCAGATCATGTGGTACAAGCTAAGGCAGTTTTTAAGTGAGAACACCAACGGCAAGCACTCATATAAAAGAAATGGTTCATACACATGATATGGAGAAAAGATTGAAAAGAAATATGATTATTAGTTAACTAGAACAATGTGATAGTAGTTAATGGGTCGTCAATCTCATTAAAAAGTTAATATAGGAATAATTGGGAAAAAAAGAC
Organism: Chimonanthus salicifolius; assembly: GCA_013350335.1. NCBI lineage: Eukaryota > Viridiplantae > Streptophyta > Magnoliopsida > Laurales > Calycanthaceae > Chimonanthus > Chimonanthus salicifolius. Next base: position 2,395,023 of record CM023537.1, on the reverse strand, counting down.
ATAAATCTCAAAACAGATTATCATAACAAATAGGTCACATTGGTTAAATGAGATTTGAGAGACATGACAACAAGGCCAATGCTCACTAAGCTTTATGTAGATTGTGATCCAAGAACCACAACACATCACAAGAGTGTGCAAACCAGCTTTGGAGGCTCATGTAGGGCTTCCTTTACCCACTGGTTTTCCATTCCCCCCTCTCCCGTCCCCCACCCCCACAACAACAACCCTCCTCCTCCATCCTCTCTTCAAATAATAATAAATAAAAAAAACAAAAACATTTTGAGTTACAATTTTGCAGCTGAACAGTGTTATAGAGAGCACAGACACACAGGCAGAGAATGACAAGATAAACAAAATTATAAAATACAGAAATGGAGTCTAAATTAATAAACATAAGAGGGATCATGCCACTGATGCATCAACATTGAAAAGTTAAGAATCAACATTCATACAGCAGTGATACAGCAGAACCAAGTACTAATGCAAATTTATTGACTCAGCAAAGTAATGAACAATTATTAACTCAAAAATTGCATAGTGATTGTAGAAGCACCTTCAATTGCAAACCATAAGAACACTAAATGTTCATTAGTTCAGCCATGTATACCCTATCTAATGTAATTTCCAAATTCCTTACCACCAAATACATAGAAAACATGTAACCATTCATTCTATTGAAATGTTTAATATATGCAAATGCATCCTCATGTTTAGAGGAATTAAGAATTAAAAACCTGGATTTCCTGAAGTTATGCGTAGCCTGTGACCACTTGGAACTTCAAAAACATGATTTCCCTGAACAAGAATAAAAAGGTTTTTTATATTTCACTAATAAAGAACAGAAAAATGACAATTTCTTGCATGCCATTTCTTACCTGTAATATGACATCTTTTGCCTCAAATTCTGCATTCCCATGCAAAATGACCTTTAATGTTTCAAATCGCTTTGCTTTGTGCTTCCAATAAATGTTCTCAGCAGAATTCCAGTCAATTCCTTTATTCAAGACCTTGACATTCTCTAACTTACATCTTCCACACCTTTCGCCAAATACAAAGTAATAAACACCAGTTTCAATTGTTTAACATAAAACTATTCTTGAAACCATTCGAGCCAACATATTACCTATACCCATAATGTAGAATTGGTTCATCATGTTCATAAGTCCTTGTTGAGCCCATAACATTTTCAGCAACAATAATCAAACTTCCATCAAGCTGAACAACATATGATTAAAAAAAATAGCATGTCATGGCCTTAAGTTGTCCAATACAATGTTGCAACATAAACAATTAATAAATAGAGTAATTATAAGGCCCAAATCCCAGTAAATGCATAGTATGCAAAGATGAAGGACACCAGACTATGTGGAGTCGCAAATCATCAATCCAGACCATTAACCTGAGGGCTACATGGTAGATGGCCAATGCTAGAAATTATTGAAATTGAATGATCCTAGCTCCATTCTTATACATCTCTTAACAATCTCTTTTTTTTTTTTTTGAGCGGCTTCTCTTAACAATCATCAATGCACGCCATTTGTAAATGTGTGTTTCAATACCACCTATCAAAAGGTTTGGATCATCCAAACTCACTATTTACTGGGAATTACTAATTGGCGGAGGTTCCTATCAACTCAATAGTTTGGATTGCTGATATTTGGACATGCTTGAAAGGAACTGGCTGCCAACTATATATTCCCTTAGGGTCAGGAACAAATAACATATTTAACTTATGATGGCTACCTGAACATCCCTCCACAAAAACTCTGCCACTTCTATCTGTAATTCAGAGCCTTTGGAAATAGAGCCTCCATAAAACTGTGAGAGATCCAAAGCACGTGTCATTCATGATTACAATCGGTTGTAAATTCAAAATAATATTTAAGAAAGTGAATGCAGCAATTACAGAGTTGTATGTGAAGTAAGATGCATGTTGGCAGTTTACAAATGGACTCTAAATCTCAAATTAAACACTTATAAAAGTGTCAAGAGAATTAACATATTACCTGTTGAAATCTTAAATTAAAGAAATTCCACTAATTAATAAATGAACAAGAAAAAATTTCTTCGTTCGTTGTCCATAAAAGCAGAAAATAACTCCCATGAATAAAATTGCCGAAGGTCAGGGACAATGTACTAATAAAAAAAATTGTTGTGAAGACTGTAGAGGCAAACAAACAGCAGATAACATCAATATTTCCACACAAACAAACCATTCATATGCCTGGAACCTTCTTCAAGACTGGATCACCCAGTGGGCTCAACAATCCCTGCCATTATGATGCAGAATCTTTTCCAAATAAATAAGGAGCAGTGCATATGTACATCAATCATTTGTATTCCTCAGTAATGCTTGGATAGTTCAATGGGAACATCTTCAGACATCCACTGTAAAACCCACCGGCTGAATTGATGAAGTGAGGGTAACATGTAAAGAATACTGGTCAAAAGATACCAGAAATTCAATGCTATCATTACTATTTGCTTTTCTACGAACCATATATGCCATTTAAGTAAGCTACTTCACATGCTCATGAAACAGCAGAATCAAAGCTACCACAGAAACAACAATGTGCAGTCCCCTATCTAATCATATGAGTTCAATGGCACAATCATTTGCCTCTCAAGTAATGGGTTTAAGAAAGAATTGGTATTAGAACATTTCTCAGTCCAAAATACAAAAAATTTCAGAACAACAAATTGTATAGGAATAAAAAGACATAAACTAGCAAACCTTCAAAACATAATGGGAAGGTTAACAATTAACAATTACCTTTTGTCTGGAGACCTCCCATAGTGGGCCCAAAGCAGGATGAAGCAGTATGAGGAATGGAGGTCCAGTGTCAGCATATTTGTTGTTGTCTTCAACCTAACAAATTAGTAAGGAAAGAACTTTTGTTTACCTCCCATAAACATTGTACATCTCGTGACCATTGTAAATAGTTCCCTTCATTGAGTGGAACTGTTTCCATTTAATGGATACAATCTCTATAATCAAATTTCCAAAAGGTTCAAATGGTCCCGCAAAGTCCCCATGAAAAATTAGAAGCAGCAGCATTCCCCATTAGAAAATCCAATCCAAAAAATGAAATGCTTGAAATTCAATTAGAGATGAGCAAATAGCAGCGAAAAATGGTACAGTTCCCGAAAGATACAGAAAGAAATTGGAAAAAAATATTTTTCTGGCCACCCTTAAGCAGCTTTGCATCTGGGTAAAAAGTGGGCCCCATAGTGATCAGAATCTACATTAAACCCCCACAAACAGATTCCCTGCCTAAAATGGCAAAAGGTGGCAGGGTCCATTAATTCAATACTTAATATCTGTAGTTTTAAACAGTCAAAATGAAAATTCGTCCTACCTTTTTCAAAACCTAGGAGAAGGGGGGAAAATGAAAAAGGATAACCTGTGAAAAGTCTTGAAAATATGCCAAAAATCTTAGAAAAATAGAATGAATCAGTGCATAAAATTTTTGATAGATTCTATTGCATGATATTGAGCCCCATAGCAGCTAGTACAGAGAGAGAAAGGAAATGACGTCTGTGTAAGTAGTAAATTTGGGTCAGACAGTGGGCCCCACAACACATCTAATTCACAATCTGACATGAATGTCGAACTCTTTTACAGACAACATAGATGTTAATAATGTCAAAGTTCATGATATTCTAAAATACAAGATAAAGGAGGTGGCAGCAGTCCTAGAATGAAGATGGATGTCAAATTACGATGCAAGTTATTTAAAGCATATTACCCAATGGGGGAAAAACAAGTAAACTAATCAGATTTTGGAAAGGCTTCCATATGGTGAAACATCAAGGAGTAAAATTTCTACAATTATTCTTCTTTTGAGCTATGAGCAAAGTATTCACCAAAAGTTGCAGTTTGTGTGTCAAGGTCACAAGACATTGGCCGCCAAACAAAGAGTTTCAGAAACAGCCAATCTTCAAGTGAACACTCAAGTAGTTGCAACCCACTCTATCTGGAAAATGACTACACCTAAAAGAAAGCCCTTGCAATTGCAAAATGACAAAATGAGGCTCAAATTATATATATATACATTTTCTATTGAGTTTTTTTTTTCCTTTGCTTGCCCTCTCTCTCTTTTGTTTGCTATTGATAAACAAGGAATAAGGGTAAGACCCTGACCACCCCTCACCCCAGAAAGAAAAAAGGGGGGAAATTTTTTTGTGGTTTCTTTTTCACTTGAAGTTAATCAAAGAATTAACGAAATTCCTGGCATAAAATTATTTTTCTTTTAGCATTTTAGAATTTTGTAACAGATCACTCAAAAAAGGAAAAGGAATATTGTGACTAATCAATAATTTCAACACAGAAAGTTGAAACGAGAATGTCAAAATAAAATGAAAATATTGATTTCTATATCCATAACTCATTGTAGGAAGCATACCTTTGGAACTTTAATGTCACAATGAGACAGTAGATCAGCGGCATTCCGTATAATATCCAATAACGAACCATCTGGTGTCTATAAGTCAAATTTGAACATGTCCCGATCAAATTAATTAGGCAGAATAGTAAGTTTATAGGCGAAGTTAAACATCAAAGAAAACATAAGTAGTAAACAGGAAAGGCCATTACATATCATTTGTGGCACTTACAAGCTATTTTTGTATCATCATCGAAGTCCCCCATTCTCATCTATCTAGGGTGCAATACATTTTCATATGTACTTCCAGAACAAAAAAAGTGACTACTTTTTTTCTTTTTTTGAATGGGAGTACAAAAGGTAAATATCCATAACTATGTTGGTGAAAATAACAATACATTGCAGTCATATCATTAGGCCCACTTCTGTTCAAGGTAGATCAACGGTTCCAAGATTCAATAATCAAATCCATTGATTACCAACACTGATCAAATTCACGCTTGCATTCAAGTGTTTTCCTTCATGTAGTGACAGAATGAATTTGTACATCTCTTCTTTCCCTTGTAGTATCCATTCAAGTCTACTAGCTTGATAAAAGTAACCGTTGAAATGCTTGCTCAAGTAGCCAGATAAACCAACTAAAGTCTCCTGATGTAGTGTGTTTAATCATTGAGACAATTTCTGTTTCATTTGAATTATGGATAACGATCAAAGAGAACTGCATGGTAGTTCATAACAAGCAAATACCATTGCATCTCTAAAACCAGGTGTAGATGGTGAATCCTAGGATTATCTGAATGGACGTATAACAAACAGTATAAATGAATTTAAAAAGATTTGTTTAACAAATTTGAGAAGTTATCATAACAAACTGCAATACTTAATATTACTTAACCATGAGAAACAAAATTCAGACTCGTCAACTTTTGAGTACCATTGCAATACCAATAAAAAAAAATATCAAATATTACCGCACACCATCGCAATATAAGAAATGGGCAAGTCAACTGCGCTAGTGACAAACTTATTTGGGCATCTCTCCTTATCTTTTTCCCCTTTTTTCTTGTTGTTCGTTCTTTATTAATATTATTATTTTAATATTGGTGCATGCCTAATGAGAATGTTGAGGTTATATAGGACATATATAAGGAGCATCAAAAAAATTAAGGACAATACGTGGTGAAACAACAAAGTTCCTAGTTCGATTGAGATTTCACAAAGAATTTTCTTTGAGCCTGTATTTATTTGCTTTCATAATGGACAACTTTAACATAAAAAATCTAAGATGAGGTGTCATGGTGTATATTATTCACCGATGATATTGTATTAATTGGTGGAGAAAACATCAATTAGATAATGAGTTGGAATTATGGAGGAAATATTTTGAGATGTAAATTAGCAAAACTAACACAAAATCTATGGAGTGTAACTTTAGTAGAACAAAGGATAGAGAGTAGTCCAACAAAAATTAGACATGACTTAGTGTTGCAATGAGATAATTTAGATACTTGGGTTCAACGGCAGAATCAAACGAGGAGCACATCTCAACATAAATTAATAGGATTGGAACTGGGTGGACAAAGTGTAGATAAGCTAGCGGAGTATTGCATTTCAGTAATTTATCATGGGTTAGGTGGGATGGATAAACGACTTCATGGATGATAAAATTCAAGGGAAACTCCTCCTCCAATCATAATAATTGTGACATTAGGTCACAAAAAATCAATGACTTATAGCAATCAAATTTTCAAAATCCAAAATCATTACGCTAAAATAATCAAATAAGGTTTAAATTTTGATCACCCATTACCTTCGCCATTTTCTACATATCCCATCCAAAAAAATGTAGTCTTCAAATTTTAATGAGCAATCTTTCTAAATAGGGAGGACTTAGAGAGCCTTGCTAGAGTTTTTGTACATTAAATAGGAAGTCTCCTTAAGGAGCCTACCTTAGGGACCTTCCCTAGAGTTAAAACACAAACTAGAATCGTATCATAAGATCAATTGCATTTTCCATTGGCTTCAACACTAAAATGGATTTTCCAAATAAGCCATTTGGTTGTTAAATCAAAAAAGGGTAAAGTTGCTTCACAATGGGGAAAAATACATTAAATTAGCTAGCCTTGAAGGAGTGAAAAATAAATAAATAAAACTATTTCTCAGGTAGAACATGTTATTCAATAGATTGGTGAAAGGTACAATGGTTTAAAAATAGAGGTTTTCCCCTTCTTTTGTAAACCCCATTGTTTGTCTAGACCCCACTAAACCCTCAATTATAAGCCAATCTTACTAAGCACACATTGAATGAAACAACTAACCTGATGCAAAGATTTGTCAGAATGTCTCCTTTTCTTTTTAGCAGATGAAGTGACCTTTTTTCTTTCATTGTACACGATGAAGGTGTCCAGTGCATCTATAGACATGTTTTGTTCAATTAGTACAAGAGAACCAAATAAAAATAGGGTAGTGATACCATGCGAAGTAAGCCTGTCAGTGGAAGATAGTTAATCCTACATTATACCTTCGACATCTTTATAACACCTAGATGAAAATGTATTTAGAAAGCTATCTGCAATATTTTGCATTGTGCACTCCAACCTGCCCCCAGAGACACTGTCACATAGGAATGATTCCATGTCAAATATGAGAAGCATCAATATTAAAGAATCAAAACATCTCTCAAAAAGATTTCTCACAAGAAATAATGTAGAATTAGAACAGTTCTTCTGGCGCATAACACATAATAGAAACAAGGAGAGGTTCTATTTGATTAGATTCAAACTCTGCTCACTTAATCCTTTAATGTGGCAAATATCAACTTGACCCATCAGCACATTCTTTTGGTCCATGAGAAAAGCAAGATCATAGAATCAGACTAACAGGACCAAATATGCAAGTAATGATGCAAGCAAAGGCCTGATATTTGTGTTGATGGATCTTGACTTGTTGCAATCAAAAGGTTGAAACAGATATTACTGACCCCAAAAATATCTGAAATAGAAACCTAATGGGCCATGGCTTGTGAGTGGCCCACTTCAAAGGAAGCCACTAATAGACACTATATGAGCGTTGTTTCTTACATACTAAGCAAGGTGTGAGTACTCATGTCATCCAAAGTGGAAGAAGCCAATGGTAGTGACTGGAGTCCATAAAAAAAAAGAAATATGCAGTGGGGTGCAAGTGCATGCGCATGCTTAAACACAAACTAGATGGTTCAATGCAAAAGGTTTAAACATGAATGAGTGGAGAAGTATACCCCAGACATCAATCTAAATTTCATCATGGAAATTTTGTCTCTTCAAACTAACCAATTCCTTCAAATATATAACCAACATGAGGGTTTCAGCATTTATGTCCACCAGTTCCACTTCATACAGACTCCCCAATGCACTCCTATTCATTTTCTTCTACAACCTTCTTTCTTTTTAACCTAAATATACTTCTTTTTTTTCAATGGTAACATTTATTACCAAGGTGATCTCAAGATAAGAGCCCCAAAAAGCAACAAGAGAGAAAAGAAGCTCCAAAACAACTAAAATAGGAGACGAAGCTGAAGAATCCAAAACAAAGACAAGCAGAAAACTCCCTGATAAAAAAAAGGGGAGAGAGAAGCTAAGAATGAGAAAATTCAGCCAAGAACTTTGAGACATCCCGCCTTAGCAAGCTTCTCTTCTAATTCATTTTCAGATCTGCCAATATGCCTAAGAGAAGTCTGACCATTGCGAAGAATACTTCATCCATTCGATAAGCCAAGAACCATGGGTGAGGGAGCTGACAGCTGGCCCAACTGATGGGACAAGCTGAATCACCTCTGATTTTGACATTCTTAAGGCACAGAGAATCTTAAATTTTGCAGCCCTTTTTTTTAAGACGAATAACCCTAAACCCCCACATCTCCCCGAGTACAAGGGTGTTGGGTATAATTCTGGATGCACACATCTCTCCACAAGCCACGGGCACTCGGTTACCATGGGACTCGAACGTCAGACCTCTAGTTCCTGAGTCAAAGTATCTACTAGTTGAGCTAGCCCGTGCGGGGTAATTTTGCAGCCTCATAATAAAGCATTAATCTCAAATCTCAATTTCATTAACCTGAAGAGTTTCAGTAAATACATAATAAATTTCCCATTATCATTAGGAAGAGCTCCTCCAATGCCTCAAAAACCAGTATCATGATCCAGACTACCATAAAACAAAAAACAGCTTAATCTCCAGATGACATTTACCACCAAAGTTTCTACTCAATGGGTGATTCGAAATGAACAATGATATTTACCACCAAAGTTTCTACTGAATGGGTGTTCAATACGAAAAACCAACAGACCAAAAATAGGAGCATTGATGCTAATAAATGCTTGCATATAGAATGGCAGTGAATGTGTGATGCAGTATTGCCATGACCGGTCAAAATAATAATTGTTAGTTTCATCATTTTTGTGGGTCACCTTAGAAGGCTACATAGAATCTAATTTGGAATGTAATTACTTATGGTTGGCCATATAGTAAGTTGGATTAGGATTCTTCTATAACTCGAGAGTAAAATTTTCAAGATCTTTTAGGTTCTACAAATATAAGAATATGCCAAGTGATGGATTTAAGTTTGAATAAATGGAATTAATTTTGGTAATCTCTCCTTAGTGAGTGGATTCTCATCATCCCCTTTTCTCATCCCTTTGTCAAGGTATCATCTTTCCTTATCCTTTTCTCTCTCAATGTTTCTTCTCTGAGGTTTATCCTTTTGCTTCTTTCTCTTCGTGTTTATTTCTACTTTCAAATTCAACATTGATGGAAAATATGGAACTTTCATGGACATGTACAAGTCAGAATAAGAGGTACCAATAAAAGAGTGAATGGGGAATTAAATTCAAAAACCGAACCAACAAAAACAAGATCTAAAAGTGATAAGAAACAATCCGTACCTGTGTGGGATTCCAAGATTATCCACATAAACAATGGACTTCTTGAGATTTAGTACCATTCCAGGTAAGCTTCTTGCATTTTGACTACATCCAACTTTCTCAGCAGAAGCTAAATCGACATACAAGATGTTTGTATTGGCAGGAAACTCTGCCTGCAAACTTCACGCACACAAAGAACAAGGTATACATTGGAGTTAATTGTAGAGTCACTCAGTAAAGAATTACAGAAAATGGATGTCATAGGCTACAATTGACGACTAGAGCATACTGTAACAAGAAATTATAAGTAGACACCTACATAGTCTGGTGGAGCTTATTCTTCTAAGAAGCAAAACCAGTGATACCAATCATTTAGCCAAAAATCCGAATTTCAAATTTGATGTTATTTCCTTGAAAAACTATATTTTGAAAATCCTATGGGTTTTTTTCTTTCTTGTGAAAATATATGGTACACATATATCTCAATGTGGACAATGTATCTATTTTCATTGAATTTAGTACTTCATCTTTATGTGCATAACCTATGTCTCTGCCGTATAGGATCACATGGTCAAGTAGTATCAAGACATCATAAATAATATAATTCAACATATCTAGAGTTTTAGTTGAATAAAGGAAAAGAAATGGCTTTTATTTTTCAAAAATCAAACATATAACTTTTTTCTTCACTGATTAATCTCTTTTTTTTTTAAAATATTGACGACTTAATTCATTAAGAAACAAAAAGAGAGTACAAGAGATGGATCCAAGTATAGGAGGGTTATACCTGGATCCAAAGAAGAAGAGGGTAAATAAACATGAAAAAAACACAAGGTAAAAGAAAAAAATACAACAATACACTCCTCTCAACACAAGATATACTAAGGAGTCTCCTACTACCCTAGCTCTCAAAGCTGAAATGATAAAAAAAATTCCAAAACTGGTCTTTGTTTTTGTACACCAACTTCCGCCAAGAAGTCTGCCACATTGTTTACCGACCGAGGTGTGTGAATGAAAGTGAGGCCACCCGACTTGCACAGCCTCCAAATGTCTCTAGCAATACTTACCAACCTCCACGGGGGAAACTTCCTACTACTAGCCTAAGAGATGGCATTAGTCGAGTCACCTTTGATGATGAGGTTATCGTTCCTAAGACTAAACCAAAACTTGAGTGGAGTGCTCTCCTAATTGCTCTCAGTTCTACCTCGTTGGACTCCATTATCACTGATTAATTTCACCATCATCATCATCACCAAATGTTAAAACTCATCTGTTTGGAGTCGACTTTTCAAGTTCTAGTACTCCATTTGCCATATATTAAAACGTAGCCCAATCACTCTACTCAACTATCATGTCTTTCTTTATCCCTTCCTTCCATATTTTCAATAGTCTACCCCATCTCCCTATACGACTATCTCTAACCTCCCAATTCCACACACTGGGGCCACCTTGTGACTTCTACTTACATACCCAAACCACCTGAAAAGTGTTCCCTTATTTTTCCATCAATTGGTGTTATTTTTAAACTGCACCCAATAAAGTCATTCTAAATCTTTTCTTTTAGAGCTAAATCGCTCATCAACGTAGCATAATCATCTTTGTTACCTAATTACCTTAACTTTATCTGTTTGTCTTTTCTTCACTGTCTAACACTCTACTCCATTGAGCAATGCGAATTTGATAATTGTTCCGTAAATCGCCCCTTTAGGTGACAAGGACTCTTTTATCACATAAAACTCCACCGACTTATTTACATTTTGCCCACTCCCCCTCCCATCTTATTAGTGATATCAAGTCGGATCCTCCCTGAGATTCTACCAATGAGCCTACGTATTTAAACTTATTACAGTGCATTACTAAACCATTTCCAATTTCAATGATTAATTTAATATAAAAAAAAAATTTGAGAGCATGTAGCACAGATGAAAGGTGCTCTCTATTGCAACCACAATTCTGGGGTTGAAGCCAGCTTAATGTTCAAAAGAATAATAATAAATAGAAGAGAAAGAATGAAATAAAGAAAAAAGACTTGAACTAGATGGGTTCTACTGTAGAAAAAGATTATGATGTAGGTTCCACTATAAATTTGTAAGGAATTAAACATATTTCTCTCTATATTGTGTGGGTAATTCAATATGTATCTAATTACTTGGAGGGAAGATCATTAGGTACAATTTAAAGACGGCACTTAACCAACTAGCCCATGATAAAAGAACATCCCTAAGTACCAGATACAGCCTGTAATCATGTTATGGATACTGGTTACATTGCAAAGTACAAGTTATGAGCACATTAAGGTTGCAAGTACACGTAAAAGATCAGATTTAGTTGCCATCCTTTATTTCCAATGGCCAAATATCTTTTACCCCTCATTTCTTGAGGGGTATCATGAAAATTTTAGCAAACAGTAAGAATGAAATATTAAATAACAAACAAAAGGAGACAAAATCCAATAGAAAGACTCTTCTAGCCCTCATTTTCATAATGAATAGACCATTTAGGATCTCTCCGTAAATGAAATAAAGACAAATTTATTAAGATAGTATCCAACAGTAAATCAAATCATCAAGACCCTATTGAACATATCCAATGGTAGATCAAGTCATCGAGACCCTACTAGACATATTCAACAGTGGATCAAGTCATCAAGATCCTAATGAGCATATCCGATGGTGGATTAGGCCATTAAGGCCTCCCGTCGACACATCCCATGGCAGATCAAGTCATCAAGACCATGTCAACACATCTAACGGTGAAACAAGTCATCAAAACGCACCAAAAGCATATTTGATGATGGATCAAGCCATCTATACATGCGAGATCAAAACTTTGCCAACATATTCAAGTGAATTGCCTCATTGAGAAATCCTCGTTCGGGCCGCTCTCATCAGGGCTACCCTCGTTAGAGTCTCTCTTGCCCAAGCTACCCTCTTTAGGGCTGCTCTCGTCTGGGTTTCCCTCGCTCGGGCTGCCCTCATCAGGGTTGCCCTCGTCAGGGTAACTCTCATCTAGGCTACCGCCTACCCCTGTCAAGGCTGTCCTCATCAAGGCTACCCTCGTCAGGGCTACCTTCGTTGAGCGACACCTCTCCACTCCAAAACTACGAATACCCCCTTGGCCTAGAGAGGGAGGATCCTTTTTGGCCCAAGCATTCTTTAGACACACTATAATAACAAGCAAACGAGAGACTTTCCCCGATAACCAGACATAGTGTGGTTAGAGGTTTCTAATCTCTTTCACAATTCAACTTAGCGTGGTTTGAAAGTAGTACTTCCATTCACAAATCGTCTCCACAATGTAGTTTGTTTCTGGTTCGAGGACTCAAATCTTCACCCGGCGTGTAAGTAAGATCAAGTCTTTGTTGTCAAATCTTCGCATCAAGTGCATACAAGTTGCCATTCATGGATCAGGTCTTGAAGACACCACTTAAGGCTTTTTAAATTTGTATTTTAGTTTTATAATCATTTGTATGCATGCTGAAAACTTTCACTTGTAAAAGGAATGATGTACCAATCTCTCTAGGAAGAGCCAAGATCTGTTATTTACAATTGTGTACCCATTTTACATTATTCAAATATCAAATGAAAAATTTGTGATGCAAATTTGAAAATTTGTGTCTACACATATGAAACAATATTACCTGTTACAAGATATGGGTTCATTTGTGATGAAGAACTTTTCAAATTCCGTGTATTCAATACATGTTAGACCATATGACCATTGTCCATCAAGTTCTTTTTTCTCAATAAGAACATTAATCCCTTCTGTAGCTCCAGATTTTCGCTCACAGGATGCAAAGCCCAATTTCTGTAACATGGGAATATTAGAATGAAATGGCAAGGGAAAGTTAAAGGAGAAAAACTATCAAGGATAAAAGTTATGAAATGAACACATTCAAAAAGAGAAACATCCCTAAATACCATCAAAAAGATAAATGGGCACTCCTTGCATTGCACTCTTTATTGAACTTCAAAAAACTAAGATAGTTGAAAATCCATTTTAAATGTAATTTGTGAGAGCCAAAAAATAAAAAAATAAAAAAAGTGTTGAAGTGAAAAATAAGTATATCATCTACACTAACACATTTCATATAAAAACTTCTACATGAAATTACTGTTACATAAAAACAGGAGCAAAAACAACATTTAAAGGATATAAATGAAAATTATACAGAAGCCAAGAAATATTTTGCAGAGCACATCTGAAAGAGAGATTAAAAAGGTTGGCAGAAACAACATCTCTCTCTCTCTCCCCATGACAAACGCAAATATTGACAGTTTGCTACACCTATGAGATTCTTGAGAGACACTAGGATCCAAGCAAATGTGACTCTTATTTACATAATCACTCTCCCTAATGTCAATGGAGTTGAGATAAATCGAGGATTAACAGAGTATATAGTTTTCAATATGGTACAATGGAAATTAGAACTTAAAGTTGTGATTACGATGATGATGGATAAGATCACGTAATTCCTTTGATGAGTGATGCCAATGGAATTTGAGTCCCAAATTACAACACAGAGGATAACTAATCAACATAAATACTGCAATCTTTCACCAAACACCTTGGAGGGAGGAAGTCCAAGCAAATATGATCAAAGCAATGGAATTATAGTCCCAAATTACAACACAGTAGCAGACCTTGGAGGCTGATTCATGTAGTAAGGGAGATTAGGAGGATATGTAGGGGAATAGTTGTTCACTTCAGGCATATTAGGAGGTCAGCTAACGCAGGAACAGATTTTTTGGCAAAAGTAGGCGTTGAGAGCCATGAGCCCATTGTGGAAGTGATGTAGGGGTGTTTTTTCATGCTTTGATATGTTATCTTGCTTTTAATTACCCTAGCACAGCTCTTCTATACTGTTAGAGTGGCATGTAATGGGGTGAGACCATATCAACACTAATGCACCGGATCCCATCAAACCTCCAAAAGAAGGCATGCTCGGGCTAGAGCAATGATAGGATGGGTGACCTCCTGGGAAGTCCTCGTGTTGCACCCCTCCTTTATCATTCCAAAAAAAAAAAAAGTGTTGTGCAATGGGTTTTGATTTTTTTTTCCTTTTTTTAACTTTTTGTATCTCTTTTATTTTTAATACTATTTTTCTAGTCTCCATTACAAAAAAAAAATTACAACACAAAGGATACCCAATCAACATAAATACTGAAACCTTTCACCAAACACCTTGGAGGAAGTCCAAGCAAATATGACAAAAGCATAAAAAGTATCGCACTCAAGATTCTGAAAACACATGTTGTTTCTTTCTCCCCACATCACCGAAGAGGCAGCAGAAAGCACAAGGGACCAAACAACTCTACATTTCTTTGATCCAAAGTCATCGGGCCACATAAACAGGAATTTGTTGATTTTGGAGGGAAGACCCAATCAATTCCAATAAGATTCAAAGTACCTCCCCACCTACCTTGCAAATGGTCAACACTTTCACATAATTTTGTACATAATACAAACATTAATAATAGCACCCCGCTATTTCTTAGGGATGACCAAGTCTTGTTTAGACTCACAACCCAATGGAAAAGCTGAAGTTCTTGGAGGGCATTTGAGCAACCAAAGCCAGGCATTAACAGATTTTGTCACCCAATCAAACTGAATGAACAGATAAAAAGGACTTCATAATGAAATAGCATTACCCACAAGAACCAAATTCTCTCGTTAGATTTGGTGACAATATATTGGACATTGCCAAGATCCCCCAACATAACAACAAAGCAATCTCCTCGTTGAACATCCTCCAAAATCTCAAAACCCATACAGCATTGTTACCATGATAAGGCAAGTAATCTTCAATGACTGCATACTTATCAGGATTTATAAAGAAATCAGGTAACCGTAAAGAAAGGGATTTCCAATACCAAATATTTAACAAGAAGAGAAACTTTGGAGCTATTGTTCGTTCCTTCTTTAAGTGATACAACCAATAAATTTCACCGTCATGCTTCCAAGTTCCAATATCACACACATTCTGGATACCTCATGTCCTATTTATAATGATGTCTAGAATGCATGGCCATGTATAAGAAAGACCAAATACAGCTCAGTACAACAAAGTTAAAAAGTCACTCGGAACTAGGACTCCATTGGAACTTCTAAACAATGGTCCGATAGTCATTTAGGAAAATTGTAAAGCTTCACAGAGATAAAATGTGAATGGCTTGGTGATCACATGAGGACCATGAACACAGGGCCCACTGTCCACTTGTCAGCAAAACAGAGGAGAAGGGGTCAAAAGACAAGAGGCCTTATTCAAAGGGCATAACGTCTACAGCCAACAAATAAAGAACATATTAGCAGTTTACCAACATTTTCATTCTTTTCAGCATCTGTATTTTATATTTGCTACACATTCTTATGCTGCCAAATTAGCCTCTATTTCTTTTTTCTTTTTTTTGAGTGGCAACTGAAGACAATTTTATTGATGATATAGAAGTTACACTGACTGAAACCATGCCGAAGGAAACATTCAGCAGGTCGTACATGCCAACTGCAGATACATACAAGTAGAAGAGGAAATAAGAGAGAAAAAATACAACACTATGATATGGACCCAACTTCAAGAGAAATGATCCTCCAATGACAAAATTTCTCTCCTAAGTAAATAAAAGATAAGCATTTCCAGAAATAACAAATCATTAGTGCACACGCATAATCTGCAATATCAGGATGTGAAGAATAAAAGAATCCTTCCAAACATTCCATACCTTTCCACGGCGGAGGCCTATCCCTGCTAATGCCAAAAGGGTTATATCTGTAGCAGCCACAACATTACTGCAGTCACCTCCACAAATATTACTTGTGCATCAAAATAAAACCAATAAACTGCTAATTTCACTAAAACATGAAAAAGCTGATTAATAAGCTATTGCTGGATAAGTGGAACTAGCCTGACTTGTCGCACAGTAGCACCCTTTCTACCATAAGCAGAAAACCATCTGAAAATGCCTTTATCATGTGCAAGTTTCCATATAACACCATGGCCACCAGGTTTGCAGACAGGAGATAATGGCTTGTTGATCAGCCATTGACCATCCTCTGTACCAATAGCAGGAACAAGAGGCTGGAAATGCACATAATTATGAAATTATTTGACTTCAAAATGATTTTAGTATCATTACTTGAATCAATTTTTCAGAAGTTATTTAGCAAGTAAACATATAAAAGACACTTTCCATATTTGAACCTGTTCAAAAAGTTGAAAACTCATTCGTCCCCTTCCAAACCATTTGAGTCTTTCACAGAGTGCCATGATGCGCTGATGATTATTCTTTGCTGCACTTGTCATGATTGCGACAGGAGTGATACATTGCTTTCCATAGAGCTTATAATAGAGGAACTCTCTAGCCTGGTATTCATAAAAGAGTGGCATAAATGTCTTCTAAAACACAGGAAAGTCCAGTACCCAGTAAACATAAGATTAAAATCGGCCCCAGTTCAAAAAAAAAAAAAAAATGAAAGCTCACAAGTGCAAGGAACTAGTAGAGGGAGGCACTGAAGACGAGAAATAAAGCAATGGAAAATGACCTTTAGATTATAGCCAAACCCACATTGATGGGATAAGGGCTTTGATGATGATGAGATCACATTTTGATTATAAAAAGGCTTTGAGTTTGAGCCTGAGTGAAAAAGAGTAACTCACAAAATCAACACAAAATGGACGGATGTAGGGATTCAATGATGATTACAGAGTTATGTCTAGACAACTTTGATCAAAGGCAATGAACCTTGTCATGCAATGCATGTAAGCCACATGAGTGGATGAGAAATTTAGGGAACCATGTCAATCACTTTATATGAAAAGCCAGCCCCATTAAAGAACCTCAGTCTTGTGTTCAATCACAAATATTTGCAATGGGCTGCAATAAGTAAGGTCAAGATCACAAGGCAAGAGGCCTGGATATGATCTAAATCGGTGGATAAGAATATCTGTCTATCTGTAATGGAAACGACATTAGTAAGAATATAAGCCAAAGTTGCAAGATTGAGTCTCAACTATTGGTAAAGAAGTTACAGTTCCTTCACCTAAAGGAGAACTTAATTTAGCGGCTATTCCTAAAAGGCGAGCATGCAAATTTTGCTGGATAGGTGTGCTTGCGCTTGTTTGGAGGGATCATCACAAATTATTGAAGTATGCCATTCATGGTACATAAATATTCAATTCCCTCCCTGTTGAGATATATTTAGATTTTGATATATTTAGTTACTAAAGTTGTATTTTCCATTTTAGTCATTTCCTCTTTTATTTTAGTTACCTTCTCTATTTGTATATCTGATTCTCTATAAATATAAATCATGGGGTCTCTCCTTGATTAAAAGGAAGACACACCAAACTTTGTGTGTGTTATTCAACATAGTATCAAGAGCGGGAACAATGCAATGATTGGGAGCACTGCTCACGACCATATGAATAGATCCTCCTTCTTGGGTTCTCCACTTTCAACCCTTTTTTCGTCTTTAGTTTTGCCCACCCATCCCTGCACTGGGCTCTGAACTGCTTCTTGCATTCGTTCATCCCAAACAAACAAACAAAAAAAATCTCCACCGCTGGTCTTCCCTGCACCAGTTCCTTCTCGCCTCTCTCTCTCTCTCTCTCTCTACAAGGAAAAGCTTAGATGCATTGCAAGAGAAAAAACCAAAAGAAACAAACCCTGCAAACCAGTTCCAGTATACAAGTATTTGACATAATCTTCAACACTACAGACTACAAAGCTCTAAACAGAACAGATATTTTGTACCTGAAGATCTCTTATAAGACCTTCCAATAAAGTCCGCCCACAATAAGGAAGCATCGCAGCAGGAAGACATTCACCAGTGTCAGGGTCAACTAAACCAAGCCTATCCCCAGAGCCTCCCAAAGGATAAATTTCACCGAGTTCTTCCAAGCCCTAGAAATGATGAAACCTTGATTATGATTTCAGTAAAATATCTGGCATACCCTGACTCACAAAGTCAACAATAGCCTTTCAACTGCTCTGCAGTTAAAAGGCTTCCAAATCCTGGTGTTAAGAAAGGACTGCACAAGCTAACCTCGATTCCCCATAAAGCCACTTGAGATGCATATTCTATATTTTTAGAAAGATCAAGTCCACTGGGAACATGAATATCTTTGTATTGGCATTTCATTGACTCATCCAGGTGCCGGGACCAATTCATGATCTGCTGCCTCGCTGATTGCGAAAGGAGCTCTAATACTGCAATCTGATATCTGCATTAGTAGACGTAATAAGAGCACAATTTCCTAATAAAATCAAAGAAAAATTGCAGTTTATGTAAAATTCAATGGCAAATTCCATAAAAGTGAAGGAATCCGAGTGGTGCAAATTTTCATTAAATCTACAAGCATCATGCTGTTGAGGAATATTACTGTTGCTGATATTGCTACTGCTACTCCTACTTTTTTTTTTTGAAAAGTAACTATTTTTATCCACAAAAAAGGGAAAGCTATACAAAGAGGAAAGCCACAAAACCGGCCCAAAAAGACCCACAACCCAAATTTACAAAATTCTGTTACAATTTCTGAGGGCAAAAAAGACCTTGTCTCGCTTTCTAAACTGCTGCAAAGTTCGTAGCTTTAGGGACCCAGGACACATTAATACCACAAGAAGAGATATAGTGACGAATCCTCTCCACTTTATCCAGAAATTTCCAAGGACAAGCGGAGCCCAAGGCTCAACCCAAGATCACCTTGGAGTCACCTTCAAGAGTGCCACTATCTGCTCCCAAGGCTTCCAGCTCGATAACACCTTTCCAAAGGTCATGCAGCTCCACTTCAATAGCAGAGCAAACCAACAGAGGGCCAGCAAAAGAAGACCACACCACCCCTGAATGGTCTCTATTCAAACCCCCCACCCCATAACCCCAAACCCAGCCATGTGTTGTTCTCGCACACAGTTGCCGTCAAAGTTTAGCTTCAGATATCCCAGCTCAAGAGGATTCCAGTAAGCCTGGCGAGGATAATCGGAATCTTTCAAATAACAATCAGTCAAAGACCAATCCCTACAGATGTCTGAAACATGCAGTCTCTAATTCGGCTTGACTCCCAAAATCCACCACGCAACTCTAAACTTAACAGTCTCAATAACTTAGACTGCATTGGAAGACTTCCCCTGGAAGATCCTTTTATTCCTCTCAAGCCAGATAGACCAAACAATGCTGAGCAACATAAATTTCCATAGATTTCTTCGGAATGAGCTCCCACTCATTATAACTGTTTCATTAATCATTAGGTATCAAGCTGATGGGATACAAAAAGCAATAGAAGCTGAAAGAAATGAGAGCAAATGGAATAAGCGTATGGACAATGTAAAAGAAGATGATTGACCGACTCTGCATCTGACAGGCATAACGGGCATGTACTAACGATAATCATCCTACGATGTCTGAGATGATCAATCGTCAAAATCTTCTCCAACCGAGCAAGCCAGCCGAACACCTTCACCCTCAAAGGGGCATCACCCTTCCAAATACTCGGATGAACCCTAGGAATTTCCCCAATCCGCATTAACTTTTGACCGAATGATTTAACACTAAAAAGGCCGTGAATAATGTGAACAGTAACAGTATTAATATTAGCATTAATATTTATAAACATATACAAATGAATGAGTTATGTCATAAACATCATAACAGCAGACAGAACAAGCTCATCAAAGAACAAGATCCAGTTGTATAGACATGAAATTCAACATCATAGGAACAGTACTTAAATTTGAAATTGTGAAGTCCCACAAACTGCTCAAGTAACATAATAAAAGATACTAACGAACTGCTCAAGTAACATAACAGAAGATACTAACCACCGTGTAAAGGATAAGAATAATAGGACAGTAGATAGACAAATTCCATTTGTCGGGAATTATGAAACGCCAGGGATTTGGATATCATGTTTTTTATAAAGAGGGTACCACCCTAACCCCTTTTTAGTATTGAAGTAGAGTCAACACTACAAAAAGATAAAGTATATACCCTTTATCAAAAAATATGTCGTCCCAATTACTATTTAATGAAAATAATATGTCAATAGTATTTGCAAATGAAGAGTCGAATCATCTTCTACTGCACTGCCATTTCTCTTCAGAAGTTTGGTACTCAGTGCTTTATCAGTTTGGAGTGTCATGGGTTATGCCATCATCGATTGTTGAGTTGTCCTTTGCCGGGGACATTGCTTCTATATCACCGAAATGCGCCTCATTGTGGCAATTATCTTTATTTGCAACAATTTGGAGCCTTTGGTGGGAACGGAATAATCGGCTTTTCAAAAATAAAAGTGAATCAAGTGCGGCGGTTGGACGACGTGTTCTTGCTAAGTGTGCTTCTTGGGTTGTGTCGTTACAGGAGTTTCGGAATATTTCCATGTCAGACATCTTGCACGTCTGGAAAGAATGCTTTGATCTTGCTTGAGCCTTCACAATTGGTTTCATTTCCAGTTATTTTTTATTCTAGTTTTATCTGTGTTAAATCTTTGTATTTGCAACTCTGGTGCCTCTTTATATATTAATATATGAACCATTTCAAAAAAAAAAAAATATATATATATATATATATATATATATATTTGCAAATGCTCAATATTTGGCCATAGATAGATTGCAGTTGCACATAATTTCGATCTAGTTGTTCTCTTTTGGTTGAATCGCTCCTTAAAACCCAGATATTTCTCAGGTGCATGCTTGGTTTGTCTAATTCAAATGTAATTTCAAATTTTAAAGCATCCATCCAGAACCTACATTTTCCCCTAGTTTTGCATCTGTCCATGGCTTTCCTCCATAGCCTGATAAACTCTTTTTCCTTCTGGGAATTAACAAGAAGCTTCATGAAACAAGAACACTAAGCTGAGAAAAAGACTACTCGAGGAGAAATTGTGCAGTCATCTCAGAACACCAACCACAATACAATGAGGGGTAGATTTTTTATAAGAAGTAAAATGAAAGGGGTATGTACCAATACAAAAACTGTAATAAACCCAAAAAGATCATTGACCACTCACGCTCAAAGCATTTACTGAACACCATATGATTATGGTAATCACCGAAGTTCACTAGAAAATGTTTGACTTGATTTTTTTTCTAATTTCAATCACCTCTGGTCTAGAGGAAGCTTCATCCTCGAATACCCACCTATTGTGTTCAAGCCAAACTAACCAAGCAATAGCCAAAGGTACCAACTTCCAAAAGATTTGACCTTTCTTTGCCAACCCAGAGGCACATCCTACATGAAGAACATGAAAAGGACGAGACCAATGAACTAAAATGATGGACAGAAGAAGGACCGCAGTGGAGCCACACTTTGGAGACAGCCTAATAAACTCGATTTTCAACACGTGGGTCATCCATAAGTAGTTGTCGACCATGTTTGAATAGCATTCGACCATGGATGATAATGTACTTATCACCTTCCTCTGCATACTTAAATTCCTTACAATCTGGGAACAAACATTTCTACACCTTGCATATAAGTCTACCATGACATCGATCATTGTTCTTGAGCTTATTGTAAGACCATTTATGGTGACAAAATGACAGAGAGTGCTTTAACACAGCCACAGGATGGCACTCCATCATGTTCTTTTCCATGATGTGCTTGTCCAAAGGCAGGACAAAGAAGAATTATATTGGGTGTTAGATAATAATAATACTAATCATTAAAGACAAAACCAGATATCATCATCGCCATCAGATAAGTAGCTGGCCCATATAAAACAATTTGCCAAAAACAAAGTCCACAGTCGACCCCAAATAGACTGGACTAATAGCTTTGATGATGAGAGGGACAAGGGACTAGCTGAGTGCTTGACGATTTAAATGTACCACATGAGTGGAGCTAACCTTAGCTTGCACATGAATTACTCCATTATGTATTATTATCCAGGCATGAAGTCATGATGATATTTCAATCCAAATAAGGCAGGACAAAGAAGAATTATATTGGGTGTTAGATAATAATAATACTAATCATTAAAGACAAAACCAGATATCATCATCGCCATCAGATAAGTAGCTGGCCCATATAAAACAATTTGCCAAAAACAAAGTCCACAGTCGACCCCAAATAGACTGGACTAATAGCTTTGATGATGAGAGGGACAAGGGACTAGCTGAGTGCTTGACAATTTAAATGTACCACATGAGTGGAGCTAACCTTAGCTTGCACATGAATTACTCCATTATGTATTATTATCCAGGCATGAAGTCATGATGATATTTCAATCCAAATTTGAATAGGAAGGGTCATATACTTCTAGTAGTAGTAGGAGGAGGAGGAAGAACAACAACAGTACCAACGTCAATAACAGCTTTAGCAACAGCCAAAATTTCAGGAAATAAAACATAAATAATAATGCCATAGCTACTTTATTAGGCAGCGTAAAAAGGTTAAGTACGCAGATAGATGTACCTCAAATACAAGCAAATTGAATATTTTGACAGAATACGTAACCCACAAGGCAATGCCTAATAGAACAGTACTTAAAATCAAGAGCTGGTCTGGGTACAGTTTTCTCCATTTCCCCACCCCAAATCTTAACCAAGCAAGAAAAGTAGAAACCAACAAAATCTAATTTCTAAGAATTCAGCTCGCATCCCAAATAAACAATCAACTGAAAATTTCAAGTGATGGCAAGCTCACCCAATGATTCCTCCAATGCAATCGTAGAACTGTTCAATCTCCCCGAGCGTCCGAATCAGCTTATTCAACTCCTCCAAAAAACCGTCAGCATAAAACACCCCGAAAGCACTCTCGAGTGGCTCTGACTGAAGCACGTGTTCTTGGCCCGCGGCAACAAGGCACTTGAGGAGGAAGATATCGGAAAGGCTGAGACTGAGAGAGGACAAGATGTGGGGAACACCAAATGATGAGGAGCAGAAGAATTGAATGACTCTGGGGTCGGAGTCGAGGACGTGGAGCTTGGAATTGAGATTGGGGGAATTGGCAAGGCTAGTGCGCATAATTCGGAGACGTTGGATCTCCCTGTGGAAATCGGATTCAGGGGCGGGGGCGCAGTCTACAGGTGCAGTGGAGACACGGGGGATTGGAGAAGAGAGAGAGGAGAGGGGCTTATATAGCACAGTTCGGGGAGTTTTGGAGAGGAAGGGGAAGAAAGGGAGAGAAGGAGAGGAGAGGCTGGAACTGGGTGAAGGAGAAGGGAAGAGAGGTGGGTGTAGGATAGCAGAGGTTCGAGCCATGGCGGAGGTTAGAGAGAGTGAGGGAGAAATGGTAAGAGACGAAACGAGGGGCTCCCAGACTCCCAGTGAGAGGGAGATTGTAACTCCTTTTAAATGTTGAGAGAGAAGATTGGACCGTTATCTGTCCATCCAAGTATGGATAGACCTCGGAGTTAAAACCAGAGAGTACAAGGTAACTGAGTTACGAGTTCTCTTTTAACTCAGTTTCAACTTTAACAATAAATTTATTAAATATAATATTTGTATCAAAATCAATTAAATATTTTTGATATGCTGATTATAATAAATAATATTTATTTAAAAATTTCTACATATTTGATTTAAATAAATAAAATATATATCTGACAAAGAATTCTACCATAGTTAATTCAAATGAAACCGCTATATTATAGATGGCCTATTTATTAAAATGAGTAATTATTTTAAAAATTTCTTATCAGTAACCATTTTTTAATTTTATGGATTTATTAGATACCCTCGTTTCTAAAACCTCTATAACTTAAATTACATTTAATGTGATCAACATTTAAAAACAGAACATTGATTAATTAATTGAAACTTTGACATGCTATTATTTTTATGGTTAGCAATTAACATATGAAAAGTGTTAAATATTAAATATGAAACGCAAAATATTAAATGTGAAAAATAACTACTTATCACTATAATATTAGTATACTGAATAGAAATTCTTTTACTAGTAAACCAAACATCAAGCTCCACTTTTGTCATGCAAAAACACTTCTATTATATTATTTTTTGTGTAATATATTGAGAATTTTTATTAACCATGTGCTCAATTTTTTTAATGTCTATATCTCTGGTCTTATAAATTAGAGTTAAAGCATAAAGATCGAAGTTGTAAATCCACTTATTGTATCCATTATGAAAAAACCATATTTTCCATTTTTTAATGGTAATAGCTTCTTTATTGGTGGCCCAGTTTTATACTAAAAGAAAAAAATTCTTAATTATTGATACCGCTGAAACTCGGACGGGTCAGGCCTGGTTAATAAATCTAATTCAACTCATATAAAAAATTATTGAACCCGACCGGATCCGAATTGTTCAAGTCAACTAGACCCAAATTGCTGACTCGACCTGAATTGCTCAAGCCAATCCAACCCGAATTGCTGATCCGACTCAACCCGAGTGTTGAACCAAATTGCTAACCCGACTCAACCTCCGTGAGATATTAAAATTTTTGAGTGGGTTGGGTCAAGTCAAATCAGGCTGGATCGGGTCAAGTCAATTTTAAAAAAGCCTGACCCGACTCGATCCAAATTTAATTTGGATTTTTTTTTCCTTCAAGCAAATCCGATCCTAATTTAAAAAATATAAAATCCAACCCACTTAATTTTTCGGATTGGGTCATGCTGGTCGAGTTTTAACCCGACCCAAGTTTCACCCCTAATTATTGAATAAAAAATAAAAAATTAATAGGAATTAAGGCAACAAGAAATCTTAATCGACACATGTACAGATTATAGTTAAATAATGAATTGTAATAATATATGTTCTAAAAATTAAATTGAATATGATTTTTCATTTTTTATTCTTTTATAATTTATTTTTAACTATAACAATGTATTTTATCATTATGATTTTATACTGACCCTATCATTTCAAATAATTTAAAATGATTGGACTCATTTATTAAACCTAATTAAATCAAAATTGTGGCAAAAATGATTTAATTAAAGGAAAATGGACCCCACTAGAGAGAGATGGATGATGCTCCATTCAATGGCGACGGATGGAAAAGAAAGGAGGGTGAGAGGATAAGACGAGATGCCTGGAATATGCCGTCGGAGGGAATCTCGTATCGAATTTCTCCTTTTCTAATGGTCGATACTTCCCCTCATCTTCTGATAAGCACATTGTACATGACAAAAGATCCATCACTCTTAACTTTTTTGCAGGTTTTAGAAAATTGGAGGTTGACAATGACGGTTGAAAATAAAATTATTAAAATATTTCAATAAAAAGTATTTTTTTAAAATAAAGTAATTTTTTACTTATTTTCTTCTCCTGTTTGTTAAATAGATGAGGCTTTCAATAAAATTATATATTTTTGTTGGTGAAAAAAGTAAAATTTTTTTATTTAAAAATTGTTCTTAATTAAGTTTCTTTCAAAAAAATTCATGCGTCAATATATAGCAACGTAATCTTATTTATAGAGCTGAAACTCAGGTCAGGCCAGGTCAGATTTTAATAAACTTAATTCAATCCATATGAAGAATTTTTATTTTTCCAATCCGACCCGACCCAACCTAAAATATACAAATATATAACACAAACTCATTAATTTCTCATGTCGGGTCATGCAGGCTACTAATTTATGTAAAGCTTACAAATTACAAGTTTATTTTTCCTAGGCACACTTTTCCTTCTTTTATTAAATCCTTGTCTAATAATCTGATGACCATTGAAGTTTTGATATGAACTCAAGAATTTCCAATATTAATTGTTTATTCATTTGTTCAACAAAGATAGTTTTAATAATCAGACTATTTAAGCAAAGACATTTCTAAATAACTCAACCCGAATGAGCTCTAGTTGGCCTCTGGAAAGTATAAATAAGAGTAGTTAGGAGAAATGAGCTGATTATAATTATAAAGGTGTGACTTGCAAGATCAAATTATCAACCTTGATATATGACACTATCATTCGTGTTTTAACATAAATGATGAGTTTTAACATATACTTCATCCGTCTCATTTTAGTTGTCTCATATGAAACATTTGTGTTTTTTAAGAAACTCTCTATATAAGACTAGCACTCCATGTGATATCATCTATTTTCAACATACTTTATGCTACTCTAACATAAATTGACAACTATTTTGGGACAATTCTAAAATTCATACCAGACAGTTAAATTAAAACAGATGGAATATAATCTTATGTTATGATAGGCTAAAGCTAATATTTTAGCCCATTTAGCTATCATTCGGGTTCAAGTTAATTAAATAAGTCCATGAAAGTTCGTTGGGTTTTTGGCCCATTCAGCCATATATGTATATGCTGGCCATTTTTCTTTTAAAAAAATTATTGTAAAATTTATTGAAGAAGCAACATTCACATTAAAATTGAATTTGACGAAAGCTTAACGGGTAGCCTTCCGCTTCAGAAAGCAGGATGTTGCGGGTTCGAGTTTCCATGATCTAACCTTGGTGTGCCCTAGGGGTAATGGGGTAATAGACTCACCCTTGGGGGTTTTATACTAGATATCCTACAGTTTTCCACACATAAATTCTTAAAAATACATTAAAGTTTAAACTAAAATTTAATTTCTTGCCACTAGATCTTAGTGGTCAATTTACCATGCAAACGGTTTCAGTGATTCTTATGGACACAAGGTAATTTTAACTATAAAGATTAACTGATTAGAAATTGAGTCTTTTAAGACTATTTTTTATACAGGTACATCTATACCAAGCCAAACGAGAGAAATCGAAGTCGGAGATGGGATCCGAGAGAGCCAAATGCATTGTTGCTCTGAGTGAGTATTCTCCGAAGGAATCCCTTGTCCATGTTCTCTTATCTTCCTCTTCTCTCGATATTGGAAACTCTCCTAGCATCACTTCAGCTGCTCCATACTTTCTCTCTCAAATTCCCAATGGTCGACGAAACTAAATATCCCAAGTGGCGACCGCCCTTTCTACTCTATAATAATCTTCGACCTTTGCTTGTTTATTCCTAGCTGCTCTGAACAGTTTGCGAAACAACTCATTTAATGGTCGCTCCACCATCCATAAGTCGTGCCAGAATAGCGTCATATCTCCCCTTCCCACCATAATCCTAAGTTTATCTTTAAATATGCTCCCAACCCGTCCCCTCCCCTTGCCTATTCTCCACCAAGCTTTAATCACTGAGGACCCATTCTTCTCTACCTTTTGGTCTAGTTCCCATTCTCCAATATTCTCTACCCGGTATCTAACAGCAAGAACTCTCCTTCATAAGGTTGTCCTCTCTTTTCCAAACCTCCAGCTCCACTTACACAGTAAGGCCCAATTCCTAACTTCTAGTTGAACCATTCCTAAGCCCCTGCAGGAGTTAGGATTCAACACCTTTGAGCACACTATTAAGTGGACCCTCTTTCTGCTTTCTTTGTCTCTCCAAAGAAAGTTTCTACACAATTCTTCCAACTTTCTAATAACTCCTTTCGGCATCTCAAAGATGAACAAGACCTCTTCTCTATCACATTGACATGTTACAGTGACTTGGTTACATATTTGTTGAGCTTTTTAGCTTGATTACTCTCTATGGACATCGTATAATTTTTTTTCTCAAAAGGATAAACCAAATGATTCCCAATGAAGCCATTGCAGAGTTATAATTAAATAGAAATAATAGCCGCAAACGTGTTATACTGTCAGTAGTAAACCATTTTAGTACTAATGAGATGCTGTAGCACTTGGGATTTAAATGGGCTAATTGGATATTAAATGGGCCAAAGGGGGTTTGCTGCTGCACGTGTGAATGAATAAGGTGGTTGACATCTAACGAATTGATGGGTTTAAATGTATCACATGGTGAGCAGATGATGGTTTAAAGGAGTGGTCACGGAAGGTCAAACGGTTGGTGGGATTATGATAAAGAAAACAAAAGGAAGGAAAGTGGCTAGGTTGAGTGGGAAAGAGTGACGATGGTCAAAGTTGGAAGCAAGGCTGGGCACGGCATGGGTTGCAGCCATTTGGGGCTGCAGCAAAGGTAAAGAAGGTAGAAGGGATGTGTCCGTTGCACCAATCAGTGAATCGATTCATTGGAAAGTCAATCGATTTATGTCGATGAATGAGGGTAAAATTGAAAGTTTATTAAAAACTTGTGCTTGGTAAAAGACTCATCCCGTATTAGGATAGGCACGGGGCAAAATACATAAGAAAAAAAATTGGGAGAATGAACATTTTATCATCATTAATCATATTAAAACTTTTTTTTTATCCAGTGTAGAATCAATCAAACTCTTAATTGATGAAGCTTCAAATTAACTCCATCCACAGTGGGTCCCATTAGATTAATGGCCTTTAGTATGGTCCAGTTATTACACACTTGTAAAATCAGTATTGCCTCTTACCATTTAGTAGAAAAATAAAGGAAAGTTGCTATTTTGCAATTGAACACATAAAAGAACACTCGCACAGTCCTGAAGAATCTATAGTTGATGAGGCCAAGCAGCGCATAGCACAAGTGAATTCCATCAGTTACTTTCTACCTATAAATTTTACTGATCCAAATAATTTAACTGGTGATAACATTATGAAAGGAGCAATATGGCCATGAGACTGATATTTTAAATATATTAATAAATAATTTACTTTTATATAACATTTATAGTCATAACATAAATTATAAAATATGATATGATGGATGACGAAATCCTAAAGGGGTTAGAGTAATGGTCAGGAATCTGCCTCAGGAAACGAGAGTCTTGAATTTGATTTTTATTTCACTCCAAAGAGTCACTTCCCGTAAAATTACTTAGTGTGTGTGGGTAGAAAAGCATGCTTATGTGTCGATAATTAGTCAAGTGTTTTAAAAAGCTTGAACACCTTGGTCATCAAAAAAAAAAATGAACGATGAAATAACATATATGATTTTATAGTTCAACAAATGACAATCAATATTTCAGACACTAATCGATATGAAAGTAAAACCTTTTGTAAGAAATTCCTTGTTAATCACTCCTTATTTCATTCACATTCTTGATCATAGAGAGGAAGATTCCAGCAGAGGCTAACCTATCTTTGAAACAATAAATGTTCTCTCTCTCTCTCTTCTACCATAGGTGGTTTAATGTGCTACTCTATTCTCTCTTTTTTCTTGACTCTTTACCTTATTTAACAAGTTTTCATGTTTACTTTTGAAAAGATTCATAAAGTTCAGTAGTATCAACTATCAAATGGTTATTTACCCTATCTAATGATTACTCAAAAATGTTAATGCTAGGAATTTTCCAAAGTCACCTTTCTAATATCAAACTAAGATTTGTGTTATGCCCTTGTAATAAAATGCACATAAATTGTATGAAGCACTCTATCTATCAGCCTTCGGCTGATGAATTTTTCATGAGAAGTGTCTAAAAGCATTTAACTCTCTCAGAGAATTGATTGAAGCCTAACATACTGGTCTCATTGTTTTTTCCCTTCGCAACATCAAATCTTGGAAAAAATGTGAGAAAAATTTCTAGATTTTTTTGATCTTTCATGGAATGTGGTTAAAAAAAACTAATAAAAATATTAAAAAACCTAGAAATATAAATATTCATAAAGGATCATTGGTATCAAATGGTTATTTCTCTTGTTTTGATTTCTTAATTTATCCTTATATACATAGTGATTTAGAATTCTCCTTAAATGTTGGTGAAATGCTGTAACTAGTGTCCAAAGCAAATAGAGTTTCTCAAAGTCTCTATAATTGGTTTAAGTTCTTTCCTACACACCCACATACAAAAAAAGAGAGTGAAGCTTGGTCATGGCAATCAGCAAGGATGAGGAGCAAGAAATAATGAAAAGAAGCAATGGTGAGTTGCAGAAAGGAAGTGGAAGCAGCACTGTTTTTTTTTAATCTGATCTGGGTCTTCTTAATCAGATCTGGGTTTTTCTTAACAGATCTTCTTATCTGAAAAAATACTACATTCCCCTCCACCCAGTTAAAAAATGATGCCAATAAAAGTGAAAAAATGAAGATAGAAGGGTTAGAAATGAAGAGCAAGTTCCATTGAGCTAGTGAAAAAGCCTCGTAATAGTATATATATGATCACAATGAAAACTGTTCTGGTTGGCTGTGAACAAGTCACATATTGGAAGTATAGAGGGAGATCTAAGGATTTATAAAGGATTTGTGTCACTCCACCTAACAGGCTAGTCTTTTGGGTTGGATACCCAAGTTCTAACAAGTGGTATCCGAACCAGGTCTCGGGCTACCTCATGTGTACTTTAGATCCTTTAGACAGACAAGATAGTTGGCCTCGTTCGAGAGGGGATTGTTGGGGGTAGCTACGAACGAGTTCCACGTAGAAAGTGTAGAGGGAGATTTAAGAATTTATAAAAGACTTAGGTCACTCTATCCAACATGCTAGTCTTTTGGACTAGACACCCAAATCCTAACAGAAATGACTCTCCAATTGACCTTACGGGCGTTTGATCAACATAATCAAAACCAAATTCCAACATATAAAAATATTTGTGACAGCAGCTACAATATTCTGGACCTCCATTTTCCTCTATGGTTCCTTAAAATATGTTCAAAGAAAGAACTGATTTAGTTTACATTCTCAATAAGTTTCATGATAAGAAAGGATGGATGAAGCTTATGTTCATTTCACAAATCTTACCCTTCACAATTTCCATCTTGGGGAAATAATGGGAGGTTATTGACTACAAGAATTTTGTCAAAATACTTTTTTGAAGATACTTAAAAATAAAACAAATTTTAAAAATTGAGTTTTATCTTCTTAATCCAAATGCATCATGTGAAAGTAAGGCTATTTTGATACTAATTGACTTTAAACATGAACTACCCTTATATTCTTACCAATTTTGGCACAAGTTATGTCTTAAGGGTTTTAAACCTTATAAAACTTTGAATCATTTTTAGTGATCTAATATTATAGTTAGTCTATTTAGACATCATTTTGTTGATTCTTAAGTAGATAATGGCAATCTTATATCCACAATAATCTGTAATTCATTCACTAAATCTGTTGGCTGTATTGATAATTCTTATATTATAACTTTAAATCTGATCTTGGCTTCCATTATGATAAGTCTTCATCATCTTCATACTTGATATTTGATATAATGGAGACAATAAAACAATTATTTTCTTACAATTGAGTTTCAACAAACATTAAGAGGGATCAAAAACATAAAAATTACGAGTGTAGAATATCAAGAATGAAATTGAAAAAAAAAAAAAAAATCAATTCTAAAGGAATAATGATTTGCAGTTCTTTCACAACTTACAGATTAACATTAGTAAGCAATCTCGAAGATAGCATTAATTTAGAATATTCCAACAAACATTTTATATGAAATTAATAGTCAAGTATTTAATGAGATAAATACAACATAAAACTTAAAAAGTCACATTTAAATAGATGGAAAAATGATAGTGATGATGATATATTAATGAGTAAGATAAACCATTTTCATAACTCAAAATATTTGCTCCCTCATGTCCCGGGATCAAACCTTGGTGCTACCACCAGACTTATCTGGGTTGGCTGTGTGGGCAATGGCGGTGCGGGTCCCGGGGGATTAGTCTTGTTGGGTCAATACCTCAGGAATACCCTCGTTATCCAAAAAAAAAATTGTTGTTTTTTACACTGGAAAAAAACTCAGTTCAAGTACCCAGTGACATTTTCTTTGATATCATATCATATCAGTAAGTCAATGATAGTAAATGCATCTACATTTTAGAAAAAAATGAAGAAATAACATTACTATTATTAAAAAAAAAAAAGAGCAAACTTCATAATTATTCCATGAATGCAAAGTATTGTATTGAGTAAAACCACCATAAAATAAATTAAACAGGTTTGACATGGAAGACTACACCTAATGAAAAGGTCTAAATAAAATAAATCATGTTGATCACAAGGAGATCCTCAAGTATATCCATAAGAAGACAAATGGAATAATTAAATGGGGAGTTACATGAAGATAAGTAAGCAATAAATAAGTGGATTAAAAAGTGTTAATTTGGTGTTATTGCTAAATTAGAAGGCTCTCAGTGCTAAAAGTACAGGCTCAGTTCCATCCCTTCCAAGAAAGTGATTATTTCTATAAAGATAAATGATTTGATTAGTGTTGTTGTGCACAAAATACAATGTGCAGCAGCATATCTTTTCTTGTTTGCACTCCTCCATCTTCTTTGCTCAATAAACTACTTACTTCCTGATTAAAATTAATATGATAATATAACCCACAATATATATATAATGCCATAGATCTGAAACATGGTCAATGATGCCTGACTCATATATTTCATGCAACACCATAAAATAATTTCACCCTCATATGTCTACGCATGGCTTAAAAATTTTAATAAATTTTTACGAGTGAGTTTAAATTGATTTGATTCGAGTTGAAGAACTTGTTGTTTGAGTTATTCGACTCGATAAGATTTTGAGATGATTTTAATGCTTGATCGCGCCATTTAAGACTATCATTAATTGAGATTTATTTATTGCTAATTTGAGATAGTTGAAATTAATGACTTAGATAATGCATACAAAAGGAGTTTAGAAGAATAGTAACAAGTGTTGGCCATTACCTTGTGGGTTGGACTAAGTACTAGAGATCTCACTACAATGGTCCCATTGACATGGTCAGATCAAGAGTACTTGGCACTCCTTCATGCTCACTACTTCCTTCTTCATCCTTCAATCTACTAAGCTTTGGAACCTTACCAGTATCTTTAGGGTTTCCTCCTTCCATTGAAGATGGGAACAAAGAAAGGGACAAGTTACCATCTTCTTCTTCACCCTCCCAGCTCGTTTGCTGCTCGTTGCGTCGAATGTTCAAGGATAGATTCAAATCAAGCTCGAAATCGATCGCCTTCCTCTTCGTGTCGTTTCTCTCTTCATGGTCTCCGTTAGGCAACTTCTCATGCCATTTCATTTGGGGATTGTCCATGCCATTCAAACAACTGGTTTGTGCTGTTGCCCTTGCATTCAATTGATGTATGAATGTGTTTTCTACTGGGTTTGGTCCGATTTGGGATCGATATGAAGGGCGATTACAGAACAATTGGAATTCAGGGTTCCTTCCAGTAGCTTGATCATCCAAATTAGAGTTGTCCATGTGGTAATCCCAATTGGCCATAGTAATACCCGCCCTGTAAGGATTTGCAATCCAATTCCCATGACTGCGGCAAGAAGTACTGCTGTATATTTAAGGCAAAAAAAAGAGAGGTTTAACTTAGATCATAAAAAATGAAGCTGATTAGATCAATATCAACAACAATTAAGAAAGATATCATTACCTGATAGTATTGATAGGCCTTTGATTATATCCTTGTAGCATGGGAAGTTGGCTTAGGCTGTAAATATGGAGACCCCCATCTTCCAAAACATTTCCTTGCTCATTTATAACTGTGGCAAAAAATGAACACTCTCAAAACATCAGAAGGATTCATGGTACAAACCCAAAGCCCTAACTGTGTGTGGTGTTCATAACCCACATGGAGAAATGGAAGTTACCTTGACCCGAATCGTCGATCTTCTTGCTCCGATACATCTGATCCATGAACCACAGAGGTAAATGCAGTCAGACCCATAAAATTAATCAATCATTTGCAGCAAGAAAACTAAGAAATTCAAATTCAATTACTTGTAAATGGCTCTTGATATGAGCTATGCTTAGACCCTTGATGTTCATAAGCTGGAGGACTAGCTTAGGTGTGGCTTCTGCATCAAATAGATCAAGATATACATGGTTAAAGAAGGATTAATAATTCTGATTTAAACTCTACAGCAAGAAATTGAATGGAGGAGTTGATTGGAAAGAGAGGGGCTTACTATCATGGCCTCCGAGTCTTTCGACGGCATGAACAAAACAAAGGTGAAGATCAGGTGTCCACCGTAGCCTCGGCGCCTTGGAACGGACATATTGTCGTACAGAGCCGGAGCTTGCCTTCTTTTCATTCTCTTCCACCGTGCTGTTGCTCGAGCTCCCTCCATTTCTCGGCTTTTCGTCGCCACTCTCCTCATCCTCCTCATCCTTGTCACAAGGCTCCTTATGTGAACCTTCAGTACTATCTTCCCCCATCATCACTCTTTTTTTTTCCTTTTGAATTCAGAGCCTTAAATCCTCCTCTACCAAAACCAAGTGATTTTGCATTGAGAAGCAATAATTTTATAGTTGGTTCTTTCTAGTAGTAATATTGGTTGAAAGGAAGTGATGGATGCTATTATTTATGATAAATCAAATGGAGAAATAGAACTAAAAAGTTGAATATATATATGAGATAATTACAAATGATAATGAGTATGATTGTTTCTAATTGCACTACTTATGGAAGGTTATCAGCCGGGTCTGGTAAGATGAAGATGGGGCACTATAGCAGCATGAAAAGTTGAGAGAGAGAGAGAGAGAGAGGAGAGGGAAAGAAACAAGGTTGAAGAAGATGGTTTAAGGTGGAAACCCTAACCCTAGCTCTTACATAGAGAGAGAAAACGATCTATGTCCATGACCATTTCTCTGTTTTTTTTTTCTTTTCTTTCTTCTACCTGTCCATGCACATCTGTCTACGGTCTACCTACCTATCTTATATGTGCATGTTATTATGTACATGAACATGTACATGGATGTCATGTCTATTTATGTGGGCATTCTCTTACGCATCCAATCCATGTATGTACAAATGTAGCCATCGTGTTTTAGATAGAGTGGAGGTGAGACTAATTCCATATGTGTAAATCTCTCAATCTATATACACTAATTAAATCGATGAGAAATAATTCTATAGAAAGTGGTTCAAAGGAGTTTGAGCGTAAATCGAATTCAAGACCTCCCTTTATAAGAGAGTTTCTTGACTCAGATCGATTCTTTCTGATTGAATAGGTGGTAATTCTGTTGAAACAGTTCTCTTTGTTAGAAATCATTTTAATTGAATTAATTAAATTATATTTTTTTTAAATTATAAAATTTTAAAAATATGATTTGGTTGATCAGAATAAAGAATTTTTTTTTATAAATTATTGAATCAATGGAATTCTTTTCAAAAAAATTATTACCACCTCAAAATAATAAAGTATGTATTAAGGTATAAAGGGAAATATTATACACCATAATCTTAGTATAATGATTATTGATGGATAGGGTAATGAGGAGAGGGGGAAGAGGGAAAAAAAAAAACACGAGCAAAGCGGTGGAAAGGCTGTGGTATCACGTTGCTGACATTTGATGCCTCTTGTCGGTGATACCAAGCATGGCTGGGAAATTGGCTTACTATTTCTCAGTTCTTACCAAGATGTGGCGCACTTGATGGACGGCTGAAATTCCTTGATCACTATGAATTGTGTTGGGCAATGGGCACCATTTAATGAAGTCTGCAATGTCAATCTACGTCAGCAAATTGTGGGGCCTATCTTGCATGGGTAACCATACTTTGAATTTGCCTTGCTCAGGCGTTTATCAGCATAGGAGGCCCTGCTGGGAGCCAGTTGCATGCTAAGATGGGCCCTACCCTTTAATAGTAAACAAATTTTATCTTTTTATTTATAAGATGGGTATCCTCACGAGATTTAAGATGAGAGTAATCTCACATATATATGAAACCACCTGCAAATTTAGTTTATAAATAAGTTTGAAAGGAGTTGAATCAAGGCCTCTAATCTAATCCTAAAAATTTATATCATCTGAGCAACATGTGTGATTTTAGATAAAAATATTAATTTCAAATTTGATAGTGTTTTGATGAGTCATGGTAGAACGGGTCACTCTCTATAAATTTAATCGGTGTACGAGGATTGAGCAGTTTACATATGTCGGTAGAATTAATCTCACCTTCGATATAGAATGGAGATATCCATGTTATAAAACAAAACATGATTCAGTCTTATTGAATAAATATTTTTATTTATAAATAGAGTTTAATAGTAAAGAAGCATCTAAACAACATTAGTTAAAAATAAAAATAAATTTAAAGAAAAAATAATATTTTAAATAGGATCATACACCTAGGCAGATTGCAGGCCCGGAATGACGATAGTTTGACTTTTAATTTTATGTTTAATATCATTGTTTACAAGAAGTATGATAAGTGTCAAATAGGAGCAGACGTTTGTACATTTCTACGTTTCTCATAATAATGCAAGAAGTTACAAATCCGAGTCAACGAATAGAGTTTCACAAAATGCAGATTTGGTCAGCTACAATTTAATTGTGTCCTAATGTTCTTAAAAAAAATTATTAATATAAATACGATGGTATTTACATAATTCCAAGCCGAGTATCTTCTTTCTATTTGAAGGTGAGACTAATTCAATAAATACACAAAATCACCCACAAACTTCATTGTATTATATAAGCCCGAAAAGAATTATTGTATTCTATGATAATGGGCTGAGAAATAATCCATTTGAAGTTCATATTCCCTATTTTTAGGGATAACAGACAGCATTTGAATATAAATATTCTGGCTTCTAAATTTTATAGTGGTTTTAGCTATCCATATATTTCCCAAAGTAAGAAAATAGCACTGGTCAACATAGAATCTACAATGAGGAAATTGAAGCCACCAAATTATAAATAATATCAAAGGAAAAGTTGGGGAAATGTATCTGCCAAAGGTGATGAAACTAAGGGCATGTAAAGAAGAGATGCTCCTGTGTTTCCTGTGATTGTTCATAAACAATTTCAACTTTTCCTGTAATCTATTCATTAGGATGAGTATTCAGTTCAAAAGGCTAGCACATTAGATGAAGTGACCTAAGTTTTGTATAAAACCCTAAACTTCCTCATTCACAATTAATGTGGGACTTGTTCTCGATTTCAACAACCTCCCTCTCGAACAAGGCTCTTCAGCGGATAGAAAGTCTCCACTCGTCCAGTTCGATTAAGAGATCCTCTGAATTCACATGCGTTGGCTTGAGGATGTGGCTCTGATACCACTTGTTAAAATATAGATATCCATTCCAAAAGACTAATCAATTAGGTGGAGTAACCTAAATCATTTATAAATTTTTAAATCTCTTCATTTACAATCAAAATAGGACTCGAATAAGGTCCAAAAAAACTTCTCTTTCTTGGTGAAGTATGCATTCTCCTTGTAAAGGTGATACTCTAATTACTAGGACACATGACAAAAGGGCTCTTGTCAATGCAGGAATATATCAGTCCAAAACTCTTAGGCATCTTCTATTATTATAAAAGTGAAACCATAAATAAAATATATGAAGTAAAAAGGTCTCATTCATACTTTCATAAAGAAAACTTTGTGCAACTCATCTGCCATACATATGGCTTATATAAAACAATAGCCAAGGATGTCCAAAGGTGGACACTTGAGTGAATGGTGTAACGTGTGATAAAAAAAAAAAAAAATTGGACAGATGTTGGAGAATTTTTATTTTTTTTTTTAAATCTTGAAAAAAGGAAGGTCAGGCAATTGACACTGCCTTAGATGTTCTCTAAATGGAAGTAATTTTATTTAATCTTCTATATTAGATGAGTTTAACTAGAATTGTCATTCCAATTTTTAGAGAAAATTTCAAAATGTAAATAGAGAAGTGTTTAACTAAATACTAAATCATCTTTTTTAATAGATGATGGAATGTTGTTTATACTTTGAAGAATCACATTATCCGAAGAATCAAATAAATTTTTTGAATTTTATATATGTATGTGGAGTTGTCAATAGAGAATTTTACACATAAGGAGCATAAAAAATTTTCGGCGTTTCAAAATAACTTAAAGTCAATTTTGGTCAAACAATTTTAAGCCATTTGATCTTTCAAACTTTTGATTATAGCATCATTGTCGTCGTCATCATCACAACCATTTATTTCATTAATTGTGGTCAACTTTCCAGCAAATCTGATTATTTGTTGGCATGTCCAGCCATGTTATGATGATCACGAGAGTCTTAGTGGCCTAGATTGTGAGTGATGTGATGGAACATTTGCAACTCTACAAGTAGCAATATTTCGTGGAGAAAACGATACATATATTTTGTGTTTGGATAAGAAGAAAGTTTTCTATGGATTTATTTTATGGAAAATTCTCTTATATTTTGTTTGGAGAGAAAACTATAATTTCTTCTTTCTCTATGAAGAAGTGGGGTTCACTTTTCTCCTATTTAATAAGTATCAAACAAGCAAAATCAAAGAATCTCTAATTTTTTCTCACTTTTTCGCTCAATCGAAAACACACGCTCTCTCTATAAATGGTTAAGAGCAAAGATTACATTTTAATAATCAACTCATAATAAGAAATCACAAGCATAAGTGACACTTCTTTAGTTCTTATTTATTCAAAAAATTAAGTTGTTCTACTGCATTTTTGTTTATTTTAATTGATTGCAGAGCTTATCTACTGAGATAAACTAAAGGTATCTCTGTAGTTCACTTGAGAAATGAGAGAGTAATGTAGTTAATTGAGATTAAATAAAATAAGAGAATCGTTCTTGTTGTTCTGAAGGGGAGACAGTAAGAGAGAGATTAGTGGGTTTAAAAAATTATTAGAAGAAAATGAGATAATTTTAAATTTATAAAAGAATTTAAAAACTCATCTTTG
This sequence comes from Chimonanthus salicifolius, assembly GCA_013350335.1. NCBI lineage: Eukaryota > Viridiplantae > Streptophyta > Magnoliopsida > Laurales > Calycanthaceae > Chimonanthus > Chimonanthus salicifolius. The sequence continues at coordinate 2,356,295 of CM023537.1, read as the reverse complement.
CCTTTTGTCTCATTCACGTGAGGATTTTTAATACTGATATTTGATTAAACCTCCCAACCAAGCTGTAAAGTCAACCCAAACACACAACCTTTTCTTTATTTGTGGATATTCGTGACTCCTATCAATGCAGATCTGCCTAAATTGATTCACATGTTACAGAATAAGTATGTCTGTCTCCCCCTCCCATCATGCATGCCATGCATGCCATATGTCTTGTATTATAATAAAAAATATTAAATTTATCCTTTAATTGACTCGTCATCGCATAAATGGTGAAAAGGTATGTTGGTATTCCTTGTTATAAAAAAATTGTAGGTGTTATCGTTTTATATATTTGAGTGGTTGGGTATCTTCACTTTCTATAGGAGGTCTCGTCTTCGATCGCTTGAGGCGCGTTACCTGATCTATTGTGTTTGTAAGTGGTGTCATGGATTTAAAGTTTTTCCAATGATCATCACAAAGTGGAGTCGACGGATTTTCACAATTGAAAAAAAAAACCAATTTGAAAATTTGGATCTTAGTTGTTGCCCATTTTTGAAAAAAGACCTTTGGCATTTCATGATATTTGTATATGAACCCTCCTAAAATTAAAAAAAAAAAAAATTGTGGATTTTGGCCAAAATTTTCTCGTATATAGATCACTGAATCATGAATTATGGGATGTGATATGTGAATGATTTCAGATCATTAGGGAATGGGAATCTTTTTTATGTTAAGTATTTGTTATAATTCATAAATTATTAAATGAAATGTAAATATTTATTTGCAAATTTTTCATCTTTAAGTGATATGATTAAAGGATTAATCGGGTGTCACTTTGATCATAAAAGTAAAGTAATTTTTTTTATAACCAGGGACTTTAGACCCTTCGACATGAAGTGAGAATCGAACTTAGAACTCTCACTTCCTAAAGCAAATTCTTGATCATCACTTCCACTCCTTTCTATTGACATTAAAAGTGATTATAAACTCATTTTATTCAAATATATAATATGCAAATACTCAAAACTTTTCGTCTTTCAAATGAGCCCGTTTGAATTGTAGCCTTAAAAGTCCAATAGGTTATGGGCTTAATCCATAAAAATACAAATGGGATCAATTATGGTCCGATTTGATGCATCTGCTTGACCTTTTTCAGTGAATTTCCAACTGCTCCATTGCTGGTTGGAAGGGATTTTTCTAATACCATTTTCAAAGGCTGTGAAGAAAGAATATAGTATGACTATCATCATAATCATAATCTAAATGGGGTATTTCTTCTCATTCAGTAGTTTTCAAGAATCCATTTAAAAAGATATTTTTGTGTTGAAGATTGAATATTATTTCCTGTCCCCATTAAGGTATTGATTGATTTTTCTTGCTTTTGAAGTTTCTAATTTTTTTTGGTCCCTGCCAACCCACCCTTGTTTATTCTTTCTATCTCATCTTCATGAAACATGTCTCTTCCTTCCTTCCACTGAATCATCAATGGAATATGGACCCCACAACCATGCATGGGCTATTCTTTGTGCCCACTTGATGGGTGGGACCCAAATGGAGATTGAAATTGCCTGAAATGTCCCTTGTAACTTGGGTCATTATAGAATACGAAACAACTTCACAACAATTCTTTAACTTGACTTTTTGAATAATGAAAATCAAGCCACATGTTAGGTAAAAGTTACCAACAAATCATTATATTATTATCAAAGTCGTGAATAAATACTTGGACCAATTTCTATTTTAATGAAACTTTCTGATGTATAAGAATGCAAATATTATATGTAGAGTGATACATAATTTGATTATAAATACAAATAGTAGAGAGCAAGAGTCTTGAGTTCGATTCCCGCTCCACTTCAAATGGACACTCTCTATAGAGTTATCCGATGTGTATGAGTAGAGAAGTTTTCACATGTTCCGAAGATTAGTCGAGTGCTCTGAGAGACCTAAACACCTTGATCATAAAAAAAAAAGAGCAATCTAACTCACAAACCTAACTCCGCACCAATGATCATCATGTAGGCTACATCAAACATTTGCTGAATTTGAAAACTTGATCTGTTCTTTTGTTTTAAAAATTATATTTGCAATGTTCAATCTAAGTTTATTTGGTCACTTTTTTAACAAGAAATTTAAATAATGAATAAAAACTAAATAGATGTTAATGACTTTGAGTGTTATAAACATAATAAAATAGGGTATAATAGACTATGAAAGAATCTAACTTTAATAGACTTCTAATGCTTAATTAGCTATAATAAATGATGAAAATAGGATATGTCAGATATTAGATTAGGTTCACCTCTTAGATTATTAAAATGAACTTGGTTAGGTTTGAGATTCTTTCTTTATCTTGTATATTTATATACAGGTTTGCTTGTTCATCATGAATTCGTGGTTTATGACTTGCATGTTAATGATGAATTTATGGTTTTTGGATTCAATCTTATTTTATTTGATCTCAGAGGCAAAACCCAACATTGGGATTGATCTCCATCTAAGAAAAAATCCTTCACTTTCTTTGTTGGGTGCAACAGTACTTGTAAAAAGGAAGATATTCTTTTTTTAATTACGACTATCTTTAATAATGATGATGATTTTGTTAGATTTTATAATTATCATTATTATTAGAAATAGTTTTAATCTTCAATAGATCTAATCCTATTATTGAATATTCTAACATAGAGAAAGCTTAACCTCGCATGTGTAGTTCATTTTATAGGCACTTTGGCTCAGTAACCAAATGTTTCAAGTTTGAATCATATAGTCATCCAATGTCCATGACTCGTAGAGGAGCTTCGTTCATCCGGACTGTCCATTAAATGAATCTTGGGCCTCATATTACTAGGTATGATGTAAGGATCATATGAGTATGGACTTTATAAAGTTTCACTACACGTTGGTCATCAATCCCTCGACATTAAACTTTTAAAATTTAATGGTTTATCTCATCAAAACTTAAAAGGCCAAGATTACATGGCTACAATGATCAATTTATAATGAAACTTTATACAAGACTACGATGCATTTGATGAAAAGTCTCGTTAGAGAGTTTCATCAGCCTAGCTCTTTAATTTCTTTACCAAGTAAGACATCCTTACTTTTTTAATCATCCTTGTTAACTTTTGGAGACTCAATATCATTTGTCAAGAACTAAGAGTCTAGTAAGATCCAATTTTGACAAAGGGTTATCTAGTGTACGTCGATAAAGAGACTTTGACATATCCTAAGGATTAATCGGATGCTCTAAGAGGGCTAGACATCTTAGTCATTAAAAAAAAAAAAAAACTAGATCCAATTTTGGCAAGGGGTGTGTCCGTGCCATTAGATCCATCTTTTGACAGTAGGAAACTTACCCTCTTTGGTATCTAGAGTGGTAAATATTCATAGAGAAAAAGAATAAGTCTGACAGAGTTAAAAGTAAAAATATGCATCCCCAGAGTAAGCCTCATAGAATTTGAATTGAGGATCGTTTAAATTCTTCCAAAATCCTCAAATGTCCTCAAGATTTGCACGATGAACTCAATCTTCTAGGGCCCATTGTTTGTTGGCTCAGACGATTATTCAGGTGAGCAAGAGATGAATGAGTCATGTCTCAAAACCATGTATTAAAAATGCAGCCGATATGTTGTATATCATCGGCAAAGTATCGTGAAAATGAAATCGGCCGTAACGCATCTGTGCATTGCATTTGGAGTTCGGACGAGTGACGTATGTATGCATCACTACATTCACCCTCCTAATGAGCCATTAAATTCGACAAATATTTCACCCTATCTGGCGCATTTTTGGCCCAGATTGTTTAATTTTTCAAACACTGTATTTCAGCAAAGCCCAGAATATAAGAAACACCAATATTTCATGATAAAAAAAAATGCCTATATGAGGCCCTATTGGACATATATGGGCCAAAATTGAAACCCAGGCTTGATAACAGAATTTGTGGTACCATCAGATGGCAAATGTCTTCAAGTACCATTTTAGACATACAATCAAAGGATTTCTATAGCTTTTGATCACTTGGCTGCTATTGACAATTGATTCGAGCTAATGTGAAGACCCAGATCCAACCCAAAAGTCTGGACGTCAAGCCCAGGGCCCAATCCATTTGTAGATAACCCAATCAAAATGGGTTGGCCTACCTATTTCAACCGGGTCCAAATATCGGTCAATATATTGTATCAGCCGATACAGAATTTTGGACTCCTGTTATATAGAATATAACTTTAGTGGGTTAGGCAGTAGTAAAAGTATTTAAGTAAAAATAAAAAATGACTTACTTGTGCATTATGATAAATTTAGATACTAATTCTTTAAAAGAATTTGTTCCAACCAACACTTGCCCACTAAATACGATATGTCAAAAACACATTTTCTATTATTTGAAGTAATAAAGTATGTTAGCTTAGGTTCCTTAATATTGTCTATATTTCTTATTAGTTTGAATCTTCAATATAGTACACAATTCAAATAGAGAGGCTCCAAATAGAGGTACTTTTTTCCTTTATAAATTATTATCTTTTACTGTTCAAAATGATAAGAGATTTGAGAATAATCTTTGAAGTGATTTCATAAGAGAAAAAAAGGGAGTAGTATCTGCTCCTTCCCACCTTATGTGGGCTGTTTAATTCCTTAACATCATTTTTTTTTCTTTTAACATAGATATCGTCATCTCGCATTGGAGATAAGACTAGTCGAAGAAATATACGAAATCACCCGTAAAACTCATATATCAAGTAAGCTCAAGAAAAGTTGAACCCAAGACCTGTACTCTAATGTTAAAAGTTTAGACCAACTGAGTTAATATGCAATTTATTAATCTGAATCTATATATTTTGTGCAATTCAATGAAAATACTTCAACAAAGAGTGATTTCATTCTCTCCCATCTAAACATCAATATGGTGTTGACTACCAGGGCTGGCCCTGAGATCCTTTAAAATCTCAAGGGTTCTAGGCAGAGTGGGATTTTAAGGGCCCTTTGTGTGTAGTATATAAAGGAGTTTATGTGTACGGGGGCCCTTTATGGCTAGAGGCCCTAGGCGGTGGTGGCCTACGCCGCTTATACCCAGGCCGGCCCTATTGACTACGTATTATTTAAATTCCATTTTATTTATGGTGATCATGACTCTTGATGAAGAATATACAATTAAATACTTAAACTCCATTATTATAATCACTTAATATTGGTGACATCCTATCAAATGAGAATGAATTTTCTTCAACAAGTGCAAATCTTTGCATATCCAACCACTTCACCTTATCTAATTCCTCCTTTAGTCCTTTACGAGATAAGAGTAAAAGACAAAAGGGCAGCATTATTGGAACCATTGGATTGATATCTCCCAAATAATTTCGTCTGAAGGTTTTTGATAAAGACATTCCACCCTTTGACATTACAAACCACCAAAATATCAAAATTATAATAATAAGTAAATCAATAAATAAATAAATAAACATGTATGGCTGCCATTGCAAAGAACACTTTTGGGTACAAGTCAATTATGTAAGGAGAATAGAGTTTTTAAAATTTATCAATACTTATGTTTCAATTTTAAAATTAAAAAAAAAAAAATGAAATGTCATGGGCTATTTCCATTGCCAGTGGATCCACATCAAATTAGAATTTTTGAAAAAGTTCTAATTATAATTAATCATAATCATATTTTTTTTCAATTTTTTAGAACCATAAACTACTCATAGTCGACTTGCATCAACCTTGTTTTTCAGAACAAAATTTGATTTATTTAAAAATATTAGAAAATTATGTCTAAGATGAGCCAAAATATTGGCCGAAGATTCTTGACCCATTAAAGGCCTGATTTTTGTATATCACTGACGTTCAAAACTTGGTCTAGATGCTGTTTTAGGTATACAAAAGTTAGTATTGGGCTTTTGTGTTTGATAGTTAAATGAAGTGGGCCTGAACTCATGTACACGTAAAGGCCCACTCCAGTCTTGAAGTACATGATATGTGACAGATGAGCTGGGCCAGATTGCAAATACAAATTGCAAGCTGACAAACTATAGCTGGGCTTGGACTCATGTTCACATAAAGGCCCACTCCAGTCTCGAAAGACAAGATATGGGATAGGTTTAGTTGACCACAAAAATAACTTGTAGACCTTTCTCATTTATTAAATAACTTAACCTTAAACAATTTACTAATAAAAATCCATATTGAGTTTATTTGACGGATAAATTTAAGAATTACAAGTTCAAAGGCAAGAATGAGTCTATGTTCAAATGATTTGACTAAGGAGAATATCTAACGAAACGTCGGTTGTTTATACCCAGTTGTAATTGCCAACACAAATCCAAAAAATTTTGAATAATAGCATGCAAAGAAGAGTTCATGATGATAGATGAGGATGAACAAAGGCTCACTGATAAAGATGATGATGACGATGACATTGACAATCGATTGAAATTATTGAAGGCCACCAAAGCATTACAATCCACTTGGTGGATGTGCCACACCTCAATAAGCTCAATTGCCCAAAAAGTCCTGAATCTTCATGTGATCAGTGGTCATTAAGTATAACAAGCACTATCAATGTTCAATTAGAGAAATGAATGGCTAAGATCTTCTAATCCAACTTGATATTTGGATTTTGGACATCTATCTACAAAGTTAGGTCCATCAAGTAAGAAAGAAAGAAAATATAAAACTCTAAGACTTTTTTCAAATAAATAAAAAAAATAATAATAGTGACAACTATGACACTGATATAAAAAAAAAAAAAAAAATCATTGTTGAAAACCCTAGATCATGATTAGCCTTCTCCTTCTATTTGTTCACTTTAGAAAGGCAATGAAAAGTTGATTAGAATGGAAGACAAAGACAGCACAACCTCAGCAACCTCCAAATCCAAAGGAAAACTGCCACCCACCCCCACCCCCACCCTCCCATTCCACCATTGGATCAGAAAATACATGTGGAGATGGCATTCTACTGTACGGACGGTGTCTAATCAAGTGATTTGTTGTGAAATTGAGATACGAGATTTGATGTGTCTTCTTCAATGGAAGAGAGAGACTCCTTAAATTGTATTTATAAAGTGCAAAAATATAAGATACAAAATTAGCAACAGAATACGAAAAATGAATAAAAGAGTGAGAAAGGAAAGCAAATATAATTACAATGAATTCAATTAAGGGAAATCATAATGTCAACGCTAACATTTTCCCATCCAAATCTCCTAACGAGTGTTTTCATCATGTTCTCTTCATTAACACTCAAAATTTTGAATGGAACTCTCAAAAAATGTTTAATTCTGCAAGTTAAGCTTCTAATAAAAGAAAGTTATTTTATAAAATATGTTAAAAATTGTATTTTCAAGTCAAATTTGAACTTTCATGTACCGGGTCTCAGCCCGACTTGAATTCTCATTTGGACCTGCTATTTTGGGCTAAAAATAAGCCTAATCCAAGCCCAAATTAACTCAAACTCAATATTTTTTTAAGTTTTTCATGTAAGTTCAATTTAGACTCAACCCAAATTACACCCTAGCCAAATTATGTTTGACCCATCAAACTAGAAGTTACATTAAGATTATCTGCTGCCTTTCGCATCATACAATTTTTTTTTTCACCAATACTCTTAATATTCAAGGTTTTTAGCATTATTTAAATGAACAAAGTAAGATAAGGAAATAGGTGACTCAAATATTCTAATTTAATTACAATTAAATATACCAGATCAATAGTATTTTGGCTTTGCTTCCTCATGCAGCTCTGTTTTTTTTTTTCTTTCCTTCCTTCTATGAAAACATGGGCAGGTCTTACACAAGATTGAATCTAAATGCTTAGGTTCTCCTACATGAAATCTCAGAGGTAGAATCCACCCAATTCTTGAAAATAAAAGTTATATATTTGAAATTTAAATAATTATTTATAGAGACTATCAAACTACTATCGAATTATCTTAATCTTTATTTCTTATAATTAAAATAAATTACCAAATAAATATTTTTATCCTTAACATTCAATTCAATAATTATATGCATCAAATAAACATAAATTTAAATTATATTTAAATTTGAATAGTTTACTACTTAAATTTATCATTATATCAGTAATCGTAATTTTGACTCATGGAATGAATAGATTGACATATGTAAAAATATTGACTGATTCTTTTTATCTCATTTACCACAGAGGTCTTAATATTTTTTTTTATTGAAGACAAGATATTTAGGTGTTTTACTGGACTAATCTTTGGAGCATTTACAAGCTCCTACTGAGCAAGTCTAAAAGGAGTAGACCTATGTATTAAACGTGAATTTAACACAAGACTCGTGCATTTTGATCCAATTCTATGCCAACCCAAAACCCTAATATCTTACAAGAACTAAAATTCAACTTTTATTAATTTGTATCTCATGTTGAAATGGGTCCCAAGTTGAACTTGGCTTTTCTCTGGGAAACCTCGCAAGGCTCTTCCCATCCAAGTTTGGATTCTAATGTTCAAGAAATTTCTCTGATAATTTGTTGCTAACAATTTATTATATTTTAGACACTTTAAAGTAGACAACGTTCTAACATTATATTGTAATGATTGATCGATCGGTAGTGATCATTAGATTAAGGTGAATCTTGATTGGAGGCTTATCAGTGGTGAATCCCATCAGATGAACGGTTTGGATCATTAAATTTTTGTGCCATGCTCCTACTAAACGGTATTGATCATCACATCTGTGTGCCAAAGGGGTGTGGGGAACAGATGGGCGGCACCAAAATGTCCTGATTTGAGGTGGTGCAGTGGCCCAGTACATGTGTTTGGTGCAACCGCTGCACCAACCAACCAGAAAGCGAGTAACCTTAGCTTATATGTATTTTTCCTTCTCATACTAATACTATGCCTCTGTCACGTCTGACTTCTCTCTCTCCCTCTCTCTCTCTCTATGTTTCTGTCTCTCTAATAAACTTCTCTGCTCTGGTTTTAGACTTATTCTCTCTGTCTCCCTCTATATATGTGTTAGGAATCTTGGAGGCTGGACATCTGCTTTGATGCAACTAAAAGATTTGGTACACTTTTCAACAATGAGACAAAATAGTCACTACCAATCTTATGATGCAGGTATCAGCCTGAATTCTCATGAGTCCTAGGTGCACTGTATTGAGGGAGCCGTAGACTCTGAAAGCAGTATAAATGGGGTCTTACAGTCTATTAATTATATTGGAGAGTCCTAGGCGTCAGTCTAGTTGGCCTAAAGCCAGAGTCAGCCCTGCATGTGATTATCAATCCTAAACTCTTAAATATACACCCTCTTTTCTATTTCTATTTTAGTCTTAGGTTGGATTTTATTAATGTATTTATTGAAAAAAATTAAGTTTAAATACGAAAATTGTAAAAAAATGCCTCTTAGAGCATCCGAATAATTCTCAAGACATGTACAAGCATTCATACCCACAGACACCTGATAATTATATAGGAAGTGACCCTTTAAAGTGGAGTGAGAATCAAACCCATGACTCTCGCTTCGTGAGACAGGTTCCTACCCGTCACTCCAACCCCTTTAAATTTGGCACGACTACAATTTAGATGAAACACCATCTTGTGGATGTACTACTCACACAAGGCAACAAGCCAATTTAGTGATGGCTACATCATAAATGGAGAAGAACTTTGACACGATGCAACTCATTCAAAAGCTCATCAAAAACGGAAGTTAGAGAATGATCTTTGACATCTAATATGAACAAATACAACAGCCATTCATATGTTTTTTTTCCGTTGACATCATAGTCATAGTCATTAGGCTCATTTTGTTCAATGATGGGCTTGTAAGTGGAGTCGATATGGGCTTATAGGACCAATGCAGATTGAAAATTAATTTATGAAATGTTGTACAACACTTTGCCAAATGAAGCCCCTTCAGATTGAGACATGGAAAATAGTAAGTTTCAATTTGCATCATCTCATTCTACTTTTTGGTGAGAAAAGGAACCTCTCAATCAAGTTATGAACACTATTTCAATCCAAGTATCTTTGTGGCTACATTTAGTAGCTTCAAATTTCATACTAGAGTTGAAATTTTAATAATGGTTAATGGATTAGGTTTGCCTAATAGATTTCAATCCATTTGTAAGCCCCAAATCTGAATTGAATAAGGCAATCATAATCCACTATTTGTAACTAATCATAGTTCTTATAATCCTACTAGTTTGAATCCTCTGCTATATTTAGTAGCCATGTGAATACAGCTCTGTACTTTAGAAAAAGGAGATGAATGTCTCTCTTTTCTCCCTTTCTTTTCCTCTTTTACTCATTTCTATCCTATGGCAGCTACAATCATTCTCTGTTCTTTTTCTCTCTCAAAAAAAGGATAATAATAGTGATGTGTTTATGTGGGTTGACCACTCTAAGAGTTCTAATAATAGACCAGTAAATCTGCGAGGAAACTAAAATCAGAGGCATTTAATTCATTTTAATTCTAATCTAATACATAAAAAACCATCAAATAATCATACAAAAATAACAAAAAAAAAATAGCATCAGAAGAAATAGGTAATGGTGTTTCACAGAGTGTAGGCTACCATTACCTTACCCTTTGGCCGGAGATGGTCGCAATTGTAGCCATTGCATATTAGGCTCCATTTTCCTAATAGCACTATTTGAGAATCGAGAGAGCAAGTCCACAAGCTTCCATCATTAATCAATAATGTAGAAATTGATAGAGTTTTGGAATTGCATGTCAAACTTATTCCATGCAATTTAATGTAAATTCTCTATAACAAATATTATCATAGTTTTCACCATCCTTCCCTGCGGAGACTGCATGACTGGATCAACACTTTTCACAATCCAATGTTATCTTTTTTTGGTAATGGGGTGTTTTCTAATGTCTAATTGTGGGCTATGCCCCTCTATTTGCTCCTGATTTTTTGGATTTGTCTAGTCCGGGTTGTGGGCGTTTTGCTGTTCTGATTCTTTACACCCTCTTGTGGTGTGCTCTGTATATTTGGGAATGTTTTTTCCTCTTTGAATGATATCTTACCCTTTCGTTCAAAAAAAAAAAAATATTATCATAGTTTTCATGTACCGTTATCATTGTTGGAAAGAAAGGCATTTCATATCAAGCAGAAATAATAATATCAAAAAAAAAAAAAAGATCGACACCACTATGCAGAGATTTGCGTGGTTTCCCTTTGGTCTGTCTCACAAAATGACCATATATACTACCATAATTAGGATTTACATTAGATGCTATGTGAAAATTACAAAATTGTCCTCTAATAAAAATTAGGATTGTGGACTCGGCAAAATTCTCATTGCCCTCCTTTGACCACTGGTGAACTCAACACAGAGCTCCACTTGTGACCAAATCAATAATATATTTCTAATGATCAAGCTCCACAAATCCTAACAATCACATTTATGTATTGTAATATATCAACGCCGGGTTGATTGCAATATAATTCTTCTAGTGCCAAAGCACTATTCTATGCAACTATTGATGATGAAAATGAACTATTTTCTTTTTCTTCTCTTTATTTATGTGTGTTACCTCTAAATATCAAGGTATGAATAGCATCGAGGATCCCCTGGGGATCACAATCATTACTTGGGATTGAAATAGTTTGGCTGGAACATGTTTGCACCCGTTTCTTATTTCATCGAGTTTATCATCACTAAACAAAAGACTTTTCAATAACAAAAGGGAATGAAAATTGAATATTACATTTTCAATAACAAAAGGGAATGAATCACAAATTATTCACATAAACTTATTAACAGTTTAAAACAAATGAAAACAAATTAAATAAATATGATTTAATCATTCAATCTAACATCGCAAGCTATTTTAACATAAGAAGGAAATAATAAACACCTAATATGATTGTGAAGTTCACTAGTCTTTAGCCATTGAAACTTGAAAGAAGCATTCTAAATATATCTAATAATTAATTCATAAAATCAACTGCTTTTAACTATAGGATTGTCCATTTCATAAGTTGATACCTCAAACAACATTAATATTTAACATTTAATAAATCTAAACCCTTTTAAGGTATTGAGCTATCAATCGTACCATCCTCACCTCTTTTAATTTTTTAATGAAAATATTCTCTTTTATTTTATAATGCACTATGAAACTACATTCCAAATCAAATTAAATTCCATGTATAGGTATGAGATATTGGATTAGATAGAGACAATATCCAACCACTAGACTCTTCTCCAAAAATGATGCAAACATTAATTTACAAAACCCCCCATCCATCCAAACAACAACTCATAGCTGTCTACTCCCAAACCCTAAAATTTAAATTAAAAAAATGGGTGCACATAAATAGCTACCACATGTTCTTTGTTTCTTTGTCACCCATAATTCTCTGTTTCCCCACAAAATGATTGCAACTACTCCATGAGGAAACCAAATAATATAATCCCAAAAAATTCCAAATCCAATCCACACATGAAACTAAATACACATACAATTTGGAGGATGAACTTACTATTTAAGTATGAAATGAGTGAGATGGATATAAAATTTTAATATTTATTAAATCTTAATTTTAAAAGGCTAGTAAATTATCTTTATATGAAAGGGGGGTTTGACAAAATGTTTGAACTTAAAAGCTAAGGTTGATTCCATTTTATAGAGAAAAAAAATATGGATAATTATTTTTAAAGGCTACAAAATTATCTAAAATGAAACTCAACCAACCAACTAAATTCTTAATTTTAAGATCAAAACAAGTTCATTAAAAGTATTCTTACTTTTGATACTGAATTCAACGGATAAAATACATCAAATGGACAACTATTCGGTTTGGATTTCTTCCCACATGTTGACGTGCTTAGACAAATTAATTGTTCAACATTTTGTAGATTTTGTCCTAAAATCTAAATCTTGAAGGCCAGCCATCCTCCCAGGCATTTTGTGTTTAGTGACACGAGTTTTAATGTATTAGTGTATTTTCGATTTTATCCTTCGCATAAACAGTAAAGTTTCAATGAGCTGATTTTTACTATTCATGTGAATTTCGACGAACCCATTTAAAATTTCGAAAAGCCAAATTGCACTATTCATAAATTTTGGCGAGCCGACTTATAATTTCGAAATTGCACTGTTAATAAATTTTGGAGAACCTACTTGCACTGTTCATGAATTATGGTGAGCCGATTGAACTGTTCATAAATTTTGGCATTCTTTTTTCTTTGATACGACAAGTGGAGAGCAAATTAGACATCCAGTAAAACCCGTGTCTGTATTCACAAAATGCCCATATGAAGATCGCTAACCATAAATTATAAAAAAGAGATTAAGAGCTAAAATTCATCGAATAAACTCTACATGAACCACTATTGCCCAAACAAATAAAATGTCTCAACATTTTGTAAATTTTCTCCATGCTATAATTTAAACCAAGACTTTAAAATAAATAGGGCTCACTTTTCAAAAACCTTGATCTACATCCCACATTTGTTAGGACTACTCTTCAACTCTTATGGATAATGAAAATACTAAATTGTCATTAGCTCTCCTGACTCAGTTTAATTCTCTCAATATAATTATTTTTATATATTAAAATTTATTAATTAAAAAATATTCAGTATATTTGATTATATTCTTGCATTTATTTGATCTCTCTCCTTCTCTCTACTTCTCTCCATCTGAGTCTTGGGCCTGTGCGGGGGATGCGGAAAGAGGAGTGGTTGCGATTTTCAAGACAGGTCGTGAAAGACATCCGACTTCAGCGGCCTCCCATCCAACGGAATTCCCATTCCAATCTCCTCTCGCACCCCCAAACAAAAACGGGAAATTTTAGAAATTTATTGAAATAGAAATAGAAATAGAAAGAAAGAGAAGAAAAAGGAAGAATTAGAGGAGAGATTAGAGAAAGGGGGGAAGAGAGAGCAATTGCCGTTTCAATGGCCACCACCCCAACATGTAGTTGGCGGCCAACGACGGTAGTCCAATAATCCCTGAAAACCCAGATCAAACTCTAAATTCCAATTCAAAATAGGGGCAAAATACCCACCAATTTCTCAGTTTTCCTTTTTCCCAGAAACCCATTTTGATTTTCTCCTGCATCATCTTTGGGCGGTGTTTGAGGCTCAAAAAATTATGATCTAGGCATCTAGTACGCGGCCAACGACGGTATTGCAAGCATTCCTGAAAACCCAGATCAAAATCCAGCAGAAAAGAAAGGAGAATTTTCAACAGAAAAGGGGGGAAAAGATACATTAAGATCTTCGTTTTCCTTTTCCCTGAGAACCTATTTTCCTTCATCTCACATTCTCCTTATATCCCGCTTTGGGTCTTTCTAATCTCTTTCTCTCTATATTTCTCTCTTCTCTGGATGTTAAGGTTCTTAAAAGGTACGAGATTTTTCTTTCTCTGTAAGTGTATTTTCGCATTCTTGTTTGTAGTTTGGATTTTTTGGATCATAACTAAAAAAAATGAATCTTTTCTACAGCCTGAATTGTACCAACGTTGCATTGGGCACTTAAAGGTACGTTCTTTTTTTATCTACCATTTTGACTTTCAATTCATATCTGTAGTAAAAAAACTACATTGTATAACACAGTCTTCATTCTACAGCCCGAGTTGCCCAACCGGGTTGCATCGGATCTCTTAAAGGTATGATGCTCTCTCTCTCTCTCTCTCTCTCTCTCTCTCTCTCTCTCTCTCTCTCTCTCTCTCTCTCTCTCTCTCTCTCTCTCTCTCTCTCTCTATATATATATATATATATATATAGTTGTTCTTGTTCAGCTAAAAGCCTAATACTTTTGGTTGAGAATAACTAATATTTTGACCAAAAATTATTAATTCTGTTTTTATTTTGGTTAAAAATGGTTATTTTCAAATAAAGTACTTCCTTTTCTACAGATCCAAACAGAGCTTTAATTCATGTTTGAAGCTTGAACATTCTGAATAAAAAATCTAAAGAGTTCATAGAATAACACTTCTTCATCGCACAGCCTGAATTGTTAAAAAATTGTATTGCAGCATCAGTAATTGGAATTATTGTATAGATAGATTGAATTAGTAGAGGATGCAGCACCATTTCCTAACAACAATGCGCAGCTTGAAAATTGTCGATGGATGCAAAGGCACTCAAGTCCATGCCTTGAATCATCATCCCAATCACAGTCGTGGCAATAGTGGGGAGAAGATCCCTCAAGAGTTAAATCAGTCCTTACATGCTATATCAAACCGACCCATCCCTGCTGGCATTCATGCTGAATCACTCCTTCCCTATGGCCTCCCTATTGCCGATCTTATCGAGCCCGCCATTGAGCCCCATCTCAGACCTGTGGATTTTGTCGAGACTCTTGCTTCCATCCATCGGCTAATTTCAAATTGCCCACTGGCAGCAAAGCCAGGCCTTTACCTCTATCAATACTCCATCTTCCGCGGCCTCTCTGATCCCAAGCTCCTCCGCCGTACTTTGCGGTCCGCCCGCCAGCAGGCGAGCACAGTCCATGACAAAGTCATTACTGCTGCATGGCTGCGGTTTGAGAGAAGGGAGGATGAGCTCGATGGAGCATCCTCATCAGATTGTTGTGGCCGCATGTCGGAATGCCCTGCAGCTGCTCTCTTATCAGGCTATGATCCCGGTTACATCACTGATCCCTGCCCCTGCAGACGACCTCCTGCCAACGATGTAGTCATCTTGTCTGAAGAAGAGGAGTGCTCGACATCTGCATCAGATCATGAAGCCGACATTGCATTCATCATTGGGGATGAGGAGGTTGTCTGTTTCCGGAGCAACATTGCAGCATTGTCAAGACCCTTCCGCACAATGCTTTATGGTTGCTTCCAGGAGTCATGGAAAGAGAAGATTAATTTATCACATAATTGTATTTCTGTTGATGCAATGATAGCTGTTGAAAAGTTTAGCAGGACAGGTAGATTAGGATCATTACCTCCAGAAACAGTTCTGGAAGTTCTCTCTTTCGCAAACAGGTTCTGCTGCGATGATTTGAAGTCAGCATGTGACAGGCATTTGGCATCGCTTGTTAGCTGTATAGATGATGCTTTGGTACTTATTGAATATGGGTTGGAGGAGACTGCATATCTGTTGGTGGCTGCTTGCTTGCAAGTCTTCTTGAGAGAGCTCCCACGATCTTTGCATTTCCCTGATGTGACAAGAGTGCTCTGTACTGCAGGAGGTAGGCAGAGATTGGCTGCAGTGGGCCATGCTTCATTCCATCTGTATTACTTTCTTAGTCAAGTGGCAATGGAGGAGGATATGCAATCAAACACATCGGTGATGCTGCTGGAGAGATTGGGTGAATGTGCTACTGAACAATGGCAGAAGCAGCTTGCATTGCACCGCTTGGGCTGTGTTATGCTTGAGAGAAAGGAGTATAAGGACTCCCAGCATTGGTTCGAGGCAGCTGCTGAGGCGGGCCATGTTTATTCATTGGCTGGTGTTGCGAGGGCCAAGTATAAACGGGGGCATAAGTATTCAGCATATAAGCAGACAAACAGCCTTATCTCTGAGTGTAGATCAGTTGGGTGGATGTACCAAGAGCGATCACTCTATTGCATTGGGAAGGAGAAGATTATGGACTTGAATACTGCAACTGAGCTGGATCCAACACTATCGTACCCATATAAGTATCGGGCAGTGGCAATGGTGGATGAAAAGAAGGTTGGTGCTGCTATCTCAGAGATCAACAAGATCCTTGGGTTTAAGGTATCTCCTGACTGTCTTGAACTCCGTGCATGGTTCAATCTTGTGCAAGAGGATTATGAAGGTGCTCTACGGGATATCAGGGCAATGTTAACACTTGATCCAAATTACATGATGTTCCATGGGAGGGTGCCTGGGAATCAGCTGGTTGAGGTTCTCCGCCAACGGGTGCAGCAGTGGAATTTGGCTGATTGCTGGATGCAGCTTTATGATCGGTGGTCCTCTGTTGATGATATTGGCTCTCTGGCTGTTGTCCATCAGATGCTGGAAAATGAACCCAAGAAGAGCGTACTACGATTTCGGCAGTCTCTTCTTCTTTTGAGGTAAATATCATTCTTTTTTGTATTTCATTTTATCTTTTGAAATGGACAATGCGGTAAGTTAGAGAATAAGTTGAAATAGTGAATTTTCATTAGTATGTCAATGCAAATGTCTTGAGGTAAATATCTTCTTGGAATTAGCTTTCTACTAGCATTCTTCTTCAATCACCTACTTTATGTTTAACTCCTTTTCCAACATTTAAACCTTGCTACTGTACATGCTTTCACATATTTGGAGTTATCATTCATCACTGCAGATTAGGAGCTGTGATCGTACAAGGAGCTCAAGGATGTCGCTTTATATTTCCTTTAAGATTAAGAAGTTCTTAATTCTGTCTGATATTTAAACAATGTGAAAGATTGTTGGGTGTTTAGAAATAATGAACTTAGTTGAATAGGACATAAGTTTCAAAGCTCTCTTTAATATTTACCTTTGTGGAGTTAAGTTGTGTCACTACTCGACCCAACTCAATAAGATAATGTCCTCTTTGGGCCCGTGGACTCTCAAGGTTTTGCTTTGGGCCCGCCCCACCAAGCCAAGCCCAAAAGTCCTCTTGTTGAGGTGTGGCTGCCTCCCTCTCTAATAACCCCCCCATCCCCAGCTTAGCTAGGCAATGTAGGACTTTTTCCCTCACGCCCTAGCTAGGGTGGGTGTTATAATCCACCTCCTTAAGATCAGAGCCGTCTCCGGCTCTGTCACGTCACACTAATAGGGGGTCTACACAAGCAACACAACACACATGTAGAGAGCCCACACAGGTTGAGAGTGGAACCATGCTCTGATACAAATTGTCACGACCCGGCCCAACTCAACAAGATATTGTCCTTTTTGGGCCCGTGGGCCCTCAAGGTTTTGCTTTGGGCCCGGCCCAAAAGGCCTCTTGTTGAGGTGTGGTTGTCTCCCTCTCTAATAACCCCCCCATCCCCAACTTAGCTGGGTGATGCGGGACTTTTCCCCACATGCCCCAGCTGGGGTGGGTGTTACAAGTTGCAAAGCTTTCTCTTACAAACCATGGGATTTGGTGGGTCTAAATCCATGGTCATGATTTTCTTGTCCTGATAATGTTTAGCCTCACCCTGTGATCACATGCATCCAGGTGGATCACAGAGGGGTTGTTATTTTGCCTGTCATAATCCCATCTCCCTTTTCCAGCAGGGCACACCATAATCCCGCTGTACCAGAATGTTATTGAATCTCTTTGATGTGCTGCATATTTCGGCATTAACCACTGTTATTACTTTTGTAGGCAATGTGTAAGAGACGTTGCCTTGATAGTTTCAAATCAAGAAATTGTGCTTTACCCAATTTCTTCTACGTATATTGGAAAAATTAGGAATCAATTAATCAGCTTTTTCTCCATTGCCCTTTTGTGGCTCCAATCTGGTCCTTTTTCAGTACAGTGGGCCCTCCCCCTCTTCTTTTTGAGATCTCTTGGTTGGTTGGGGGTTCAGAAATGTCAAATCCTCTAAAAATTGATATCTTTGTCAATAGGTTCGTTTGCTTCGGCTTGAACTCAACAGATGGGTTTTCAAGGATTAAGCATCCTCTAGACACAGTTTAATGGAAGGCGTCAAGCTAACAATATCTATTGGGCTTTGGCGGTGGACACCTTCACAGGTTGCTCAGAGAATCAACTTTGAGTTTGCTGATCAATGATCTCTTAGAGCAGAAATGTAATAGTACCATCCTTTTCATTGTACGTATGATTTTGGTCATGAGAGTCTTCCCAAACTCTCCTTGGGCAGTTTGTTCTCACTTTTTTTATTCTTTCAGCCCCGCCATTCACAGAGAGAGAGAGAGAGATCTAAAACTGCTAGCATTGTTCCATGCTACCCGTTTTGTCATGAGAGAGAGAGATATATTTAAAACTGTTTACATTGTTCCATGCTATCCGTTTTGTCATGACTTTAAAAAGAACATTTTAGATGGAAAAGAATTTTTTTGAATAGTTAATTATTCATATCAGCGGAAGAATAATTTAAGTTTGTGTTTAAACTAAGCTGTGTTTGGTATAAATTAATAAGGTAAATAAAGCATTACTCATTGATAAATTTGTCAGATATTGATAACATGCCTTGATTCCCTGTCATTTTCTGGGAAGAGTGACAACAGATTACCATTTGTCATGAACAATTGTTTAAACCAAATGCAGCCTTATATCATCATTGTTGTTGTTGGCACTCCTATCTAGGGATAGCTCTTTTAGTTATAGTTTTCCACTTAACCCTGTTCCTGTTTTCATTCTTTGCTGCTTTCACAATTGAGCATGTCTTTCTTAAGATTTCATTCAAAATCTTTATTGGTCTCTTCCACTTTGTTCCTTGGAACTCATAACCCTTCAGCTCTTAGTACTGGGATTGTCTCTCTGGTCTTAAATACATTCTTTGATTGCTTCCTACAGTCATTTATTATTCCATCACAGCACCTGATTTATCTGCATTTTTAGGTTAAATTGTCAAAAGGCTGCAATGCGTAGTTTACGCTTGGCTCGGAACCATTCAACTTCTGAGCATGAAAAACTTGTATATGAAGGATGGATTTTATATGACACTGGTCACCGTGAAGAAGCATTAGCAAAGGCAGAAGAGTCCATTTCTATTCAGAGATCATTTGAAGCATTTTTCCTCAAGGCATATGCTCTAGCCGATACAAGTTTAGATCCTGCATCTTCAGATGATGTTATCCATCTTCTGGATGAAGCTCTTAAATGTCCTTCAGATGGGCTTCGTAAAGGGCAAGTAAGGTTTTTTCCCTTTTCCTTTACATGATTTAATCTTGTTCAATTCATGATACAGAGTCTGGGTCATGGCTCATTTATTGGTGCCTAGAACTTTTAGGCTGTAAGGTGCCCACCAGAGATAGGAAATGGTTCTTAGGTTACACTTGTACTGTTGAGGAAGGTCTCCATCAGGGATAGCTAGTCTATTGTCTTTTAAATGGTTAGTCTCTTTCTCTCTCTGAGCACCAGACGTGGCCCATTGATGGTGGGGTTATCTCCAGAAAGGTCTCAAACAACAGTAGATGTGGCCCAAGGCCCAAAGCAACAACCATAAATTGCATTTGTCTTATTGGAAATTGCTAACCGTGTTAGGGGATTTCCATATTTTGTTTTGCAGGAATAGCCATTTTAATTTTGTATCTCTGTTTATGATGTCCTTCAGGCATTAAATAATTTGGGGAGCGTGTATGTAGACTGTGAAAAGTTGGACCTAGCTGCAAACTGCTACCTTAGTGCTCTCAACATAAGGCACACGCGGGCTCATCAAGGTCTGGCACGTGTTTATCATCTTAAAAATCAGAGGAAAGCTGCTTATGATGAGATGACCAAGCTGATAGAGAAAGCACGGAACAATGCATCTGCATATGAAAAGCGCTCAGAATACTGTGACCGTGACATGGCAAAGAGTGATCTCAGTCTGGCAACACAGTTAGACCCATTGAGGACATATCCTTATAGATATAGAGCAGCGGGTATGATTATTAGTTGTTTTTAAATGAAATACAATAATCAGCCTTAGAGAATAGAATTGATGTTTTGTTCAGGCCAGGCACTTCCTACAGGTGGGAGCCACTCTTTGATCTAGACTGTTTATCTAGTGGGTCTGCCTGTTCATGATTGATGCTACAATGAACTGCTGTGCCAGTAGATGGTTCTGTCTTATTACCCATCAAAAAGCAGAATGGCAGATGATTCAGATCTTTTATGAAGGGGAAATATCCAATACTCGAGTCTAGAGAACAAATTGTCTGTTCAGGCTAGCTATACTGTAGGTCTGACCTATTTTACTTATCCAAACCATTATCAAGTGGGTCCTACTATTTTACTGTTTATGCAGCCATGGTCTGCTGTTCCAGACAATTTTCTCCATGTTTGAATTGGAACTAAATCAACCAATCAGATCACTCGGACTGTTTGATTTATGTGATTTTTGTTCTATTGCTAGCTATTTTGTCTCTCACCAGATAAACCGATTTGATTCTTCATAAGATGGCCTCTCTGTTCAGAATGCTTGGTCTGAATGTAGGGCCTGTAATTTGTCTTTGTGCAATCTCCTTATTGAAGTCTTTATCATATAGTTCAATTTATTTTAAGTTTTAACAATTTGATTCCTATTTTTACAACTTTTCACTTAATTGTTAGTGCAACTTTGCAATATATCGTAGAAGATGAGTTGTGGACAGGCAGGGTATGACAATCCATATTCATTTATGCATTTTGTGAACATTTATTAGATTTTGGACATTCCCAACATCTCATGAATGGAAATTCACTTTGAATGTCAACTGTTGACAATTTTTCATTCAATGGCCTATTTCATGGATAGATACTAATTGAACAGTTTGGTTCATCTATTCTGGACCCTTGATTGGGACAAGTTTGGATTGAGGTATACTCATGCCATGAGTTGTACAATGTCTGCATGCATGTGTTTCGTTTCTCGTACTCTATGTTATCAAGTAATTCCTCATAACATAAACATGCAAATTCAAGGATATACAGACATAAATATAGTTACTATAGGAAATTAGCATATTGATAATGTAGTAGCTTATAAAGAATCTGGTTTATTTTTGTCTAAAAAACATGGTCAGTCTGGTGAGGTGGTTTTTTTAGTCTCTGAGGTAACACGAAATAGTTCTTAAAATAGCTTTAGACCTCTCATTGCCAAAGCTTGGCTGTAATTGAGTTACCTTTGCTGTTGAGCTAAAAGGCTAATGGACCAGGTTTCCAACCAATGAACTGCTAATATTTAGTTTACATATCTCATTAGCAGGCCCCAAGGTAACTCTTTTTTATGACCAAGGTGTCCAAGCCTCTTAGAGCACCCGACTAATCCTCGTGGCATGTGCAAGCCTCTCTACTCACACACATCGTGTAACTCTATGGGGAATGACACTTTAGGGATGGAGTGAGAATCGAACTCAGGACTCACGCTTCTTGAGGCGGTTCTTAGCTATCACTCCAACCCCTTTGGGTAGGCCCCGAGGTAACTCTGTATTCACTTGAAATTATTCCTTTAGAAATATCATTGGCATTTGGCAGTGGGTATGCTCAAACTATTTTGTTTGTTTTATTGAGGCTTTCTATCACCTCGTGTAAAATTTTTCGTGGTGTTTACCACCTGCTACTCTTGAATTTTTTTTTTTTTTCCTTCTAAGTCTGCCCAGTAGATCTATAAACGCACAGTAGAGGAAATGTACAGTTGCCCTTGCAGATTATGCATATCAGGGGAACCTTTTTCTTGTCTAAATGTTTTGTAGATGAGCCAATTGTGAATGAGTTTCCATAATTTCCCCACAATTTGAACTCTTAGCACACTTATGAATAATATTTATAGGGTTTTCACCAACTTCACAGATCACACAAATTCATTGTTTTTCTTTGTTCTTTCACATCTTTTACGCATCTGTTAACATTGTAAAGTGAATGTTGTAGTGCTGATGGATGACCACAACGAAGCAGCAGCTATAGCAGAGCTTACAATGGCAATAGCTTTCAAACCGGACTTGCAACTGCTTCACCTTCGGGCAGCTTTCCATGACTCAATGGGTGATGTTGCTTCAACCATTCGTGATTGTGAGGCAGCACTCTGCCTCGACCCTAACCACATGGATACACTTGATCTTTACAATAAGGCGCAAGAGAAATCAGATCAACATAAAAGGTAAAGGAATAAAAGAAGGAACAGTCACTCAAATTCCTGTTGGCAAAATTATCGCTGCCATCCGTCAGGTTACAAGTGAAGATATCTATGTATCTGTGCTGGGCATCTGGGTTTCATTAACCGCATGTTGTGGATTGCCAGTCCTGTGAAGCAAGAAAGAGAATTCAGGAGAAGTGCGTGTATATATCTTACAGTCGGGATTTGAAATAGGTCGATGAGATTGCATGTGGTGGCACCCATTTCGCCTCACCGGATTCCGGTTCTGTAAACAATTTGTATACTAGAAATGGCAGGTGACAGATGGTGGAACTGTCCTGTTGAGAGGATCATCTGTGCAAAATTTTAATCTTATTGTTTCTTGAATTGTTACAATTTTTTCCATGATTAAAGAGACAAGCCATGAATGGCTGCTTATGCAGCCCCTCTTGGGTACGATTAAGTCAAGAAAGGTTGTTTTTTTTTTTCCAATTCTGCTTGTTCCCTTTGTTCATTTCAGTAGTGCACCTAACACAATGTGTTGCATTATCTTTCGTTTTGATTGTTCCTTTAAGAGCTTATTATCAGGTTAGAGGAGTGAAGTTGCATGCACCATTTCTTCTGTCTGCTCATTTTGGTGGTTCTTATAGCTTGTCGCCTTGTCGAGCGAAAATGCGGGGCTGGGCTTAGCCAGGTCAATATCAGTCCAATCTGAGCCCATTTGTATCCATCCTACAAGCAGAGGTCATGGATCACTGGATCGCAAATCATGGAACAGACTTAAGGTTCGTGGAACACATCTCAACTATCTTGGTTCACTAGGGTAGGATTCTTCTGTTTTAATATTAAATATTTATTACACTATGAAATTTATTGAACATAATAAAAGTTGGTGTTTGTTTTTCATAGAAGTAAAATACATATAAGAACATAAATCTTCTGATCCAGTTCGTGCGATCGTGGACTACTGGTTATTTGAACCCCTCAACATGAAACCACATGTACATACCTCAAGGACTAGTCAGATAAGGGTAGAGTTGGAATAAATGTGCCCATGCAACCCTTAGGGATTGGCATGATAGCCAAGAACTTGATCAAAATGTATAAGGTCTTGTGTTCAATTCACGCTCAACACGCAGGGTTACTCTCCGTAAGCTTATCTAGTGTGTGGAGGTAGGGAGGCTTACATATATCCCAAGCACCAGCCAGGTGGGATGCAAAGACAATGGTGCCAATACCACATTATAGTTTAAATATTGGCCGAGACATATGGCATGTAGTAATGATGATCAAAGTGTATCTGACAAGAATTTGGGGATAATGAAGTTAGCACTGTGTCTGTGTCAGCCATTCCGCTTCAAATTTGTATTTTAATTCTATCTGGAAGGCCTGAAATAACTGAACTATAAAAATAAAGAGAGGCTTGAGCATCAATTTTTACGTGAATGCATACCGGACATGGGCTCAGATTTCAAGCCCGTTTCATAATTGGACTCGGGTTTGAGCTTATATATGATTAGGCCCAAAATCCCAAGAGACCAATTTGTACTCATTAAATATTTATTGGATATAAAATTTAAAAAAAAAAAACTGTTGTCGTGTCAGCCACATATTAAATATTAACATTGGCCCCTCCCAAGTCTCAAATGTTGCTAAAACTCCCAATCACCGTTAAGAATCACACTATTATCACAGGTTAAATTACAAATGAAAGATGAAAGCCATGCCTCTATCTACTCAGGCTATTCATTGGGCTTGGGCTTCACAGAACATAGACATGGCCTAAACTTGGCCCATTTCCATCGTTATAAATGAGGATGTGAGCAGGCTAGGTACGGAACAGTTCTTGCCATATGATGCACTCTTTGTGCTTTTAGATTTGGGGCTAAATTGTTATCCTTAATTCCTTATAGATATCAATGGGCCAATTATTAGCCTATTGGGTTTTCATGCCCAATCATGGTCTCTGTGACCAAGTGTTGAAGCCCATTTATGGGTGAAGTGCAGGTTAAAATTACGATGATCAAATTTGTAACGGCTGAGATTAATATTTTCCCCTCATTACTCAAATGGGTTTGCAAAAAATCTTGCTCTAGTTAAACCACATTCTCATAATCATAATATGATAAAACACTAAAATGGTTCAGTAATTGTCAATCTTTTAGTTGATATAGGGTTTGATACTAACCTGTAGAGTTATGACTGGATATTTTATGTGCATGTTACCAAATTTAGGTTTGGCCACGGACTGGGTATGGACCATGATTTCCTTTGTTCAAGTTCGAATTCATTTGTATTTTCAAAGTCCGAACACTTTGCAACACGTTGGGTTTTCTAGGCTAAAGCCCAAGTCCTCCATTTGGATAAATGAAAAGCCCAAGCCTACCCATTGAAGCCCATTTGTAGCTTAACACGATTGGACAAAATAAATCTAAACTTTATTTTAAGCCCAATTTCAA
This sequence comes from Chimonanthus salicifolius, assembly GCA_013350335.1. NCBI lineage: Eukaryota > Viridiplantae > Streptophyta > Magnoliopsida > Laurales > Calycanthaceae > Chimonanthus > Chimonanthus salicifolius. Next base: position 2,331,233 of record CM023537.1, on the reverse strand, counting down.
ATTTCAATGAGATGACTTTAGCTGAATGAAGAGACAATATTATATATGTGGTCAATATAATAATAAAATAGCAACATATATAACTATTATATACTTATATAAATGTATATTTGTAAAAACAGGCTAAAAGGCCTAATGGGATTTCATGGGCTTTATTCAAAAGCCGAAAAACAATAAGGCTCAAAATCGAGCCCAAGTCTAACCTGTCAGTCAAATTTACAGATACAAGTCCAATCATTTATAATTGGCAAGTCATTTACAATGGGCTTGATCTGGACTCAAACCCGATTTGAGTCCATGACCGGCTCTAGTCAAATTTACCTCGCTCATTCAGATTTTCCCACAGAACTCGGTGACAATTGGGATTTTCTATTGATTGGTAAAAATAAGACAAGTGTCGTGTGATAACAAACAATGCCTCCCTTTTTTTAAAAAAAAAATTTTGTATAATCTGAACACAAAAGTTTGGCACATTTCAACGGCCATTTTCAACCCTCAAAATCAAATAGCTAAAGAATTCAAATTTGATTGGATTTTTCTACTTTTTAAATAGCATAAGCTACAATTTTTATTTGATGAGACTGACGTATATAAAATCAGAAATACCACGAGTTTCATGTCTTATTTTAGCTGCCACTTAAAAAACATCCATATTGAAAAACCATTCATATAGAATTCATTTTCTATCAGTCCCTTGTTGGGTTAATTCTCTAAAAAATACCAAAAAAAAAAAAAAAAATCTTAGTAAGTGCTCACTGTTGCAATCATAAAGGCGTGAGTTCAAACTATATGGCGATGAGAAAGGTAGTCAGCTCATACAAAATTGGCAAATCCAATTATAAATGGCAAGAAAACTGCCAATTCTAGAGTTTAGAATGAGTAAATACGATTTGTAGTGGCTTACAAAATTTTGTTCTGTAATCAGAATGGTTCTCATGTAAAAGGGAAAAAAACGTAAAAAAGAAGGAAAAAGAAATGGATTCACTCAAAATCATTCAAGCAGACTAGCACACGGAATGAAAGTTGAAACTGCATCTTGTGATTGTAAAATGGTTCAATACACCACTAAAATGGTAGAATGCTATTGGTTTTTCAACCAGTCAATACAAGTACTGCTATTTCTACCCTTGTTTGCAGATCTTAAAGAAATTGGAGGAAGAGAAGGAAACTACAATTCCTGAAAACTAGTTTCAAGAAGTAATTGGAGGTGACTCCCTAGCTCGTCTATGATTGCCTAGGTTCTCGTACTCATCTTAAAGAACTCCAATTCTCAAACATTGAGCTCTTGGATCTCAAAAATGTAGCACGCACTTATCAGTGGAAAGATCACCACACAAAGCAATCATGACATTTAAATCATTATTATCATTAGTTAGCAGAAAATTTCTACCTGATGAAACAATCTTCATGCTTGAACCTTCTATGATGGTGCAGAGAAGCCAAACTGTATTCCCATCTTTGCTCGGTCATGTTCAAAATGTTTCAATAAGTAGCAGTAGTTTATCTGAAACAAAATCAGGTTTGTCAGATAAGTATGAGAATTGCTTCATGTAAAGGAGATAAGAGTTAAAAATGCATCAGAATTCATAAATAGCCTAATTTTCATAACATAAGATGGGACCAACAAGGGGTTTGCCCCTAACAACTTATTGAGATTGAAAGATTGGAGCCATCAAATCTTTGGCTTATCACAGGGACCATTACTGTAACTTCTGACTGAGAATTTCTTGCGCACACCCAGAAGTACATACATCAATATGTACTAGTGCTGTTCAAATTTGAAAAAGAGCCTTTACTTGGCTCTATACCCTAACAAAGCCTTGAAAAAGCAGAGTGGTATACTAAGCCAGTGTATGGGAGAAGTCCACTTTTTCTTCCATTGAATTTCTACTTTCTAGTCCAAAAGGTTTAGGAATTGTGAATTTAGAAGATTTCCACTATATCAACACCCCATATTGGCAGCTATATCACATCAACAGTTTGACTCACATATTGCTCATAATAATGGTCCCCTCTTATGGAATGGCCATAGAAGAGAACAAAAAATAAAAAATCCCGATGCATCAGTTCCCCATGATAACACCATAAACACTGTAAGTAGATGCATTACAACAAACCTCCATACGGAAAAACTTGGTGGGAACAATTATCCCAAACCCAGCAGAACTTCGGAATGATTTGGTGAATTTCTTAAATGAAAATGTCTGAAACTCATTCTCTGTAAATTTAGTAAGACTCCCAGCACAGGCAAACACATGACCATGAATGCCGGATTCTCTGAACAGCTTTAGTGGTAGATCAAAAGATAGGTCTGCAAAGGCAGTAACTGCAAGGTCTCCTCCAAGGACATCCTGCCCAGAAGAGGTGGTTGGGTCATCTTCATTTGAGATAATTAGCCTTCGAGCCTCAGTTGGGCCCAATCCTCTAGACTTGAACCCCGACAACATTGTGGGCCCAGCCATGGAACAGAAAGAAGAGATGTGGCCTCCCATGAAGAATCTCTCAGGCAGAGGCAAGGACACATTCATGAATCCTCTTCCCCATGGTAAGAGGGCGCCTGCAGAGAGCCCACAGTTGATTGCCGCATTGTGAAAGCCCAATGGCAAGGCACAACGAAGGTCAAACTCCTAGTCAAAGGAAAGAAGAATATTGAGCAATACTTGTATTCTCAAAGGTGTTCACCTCAGAGACAACTTTGACATTTATTATCAAATTAGCTAATAAATTTTGATCATCAGAAGAAAATGGAGACTGGAATTCATCAAAAGAGGAGCAATATGTACACAAAAATACAAAATATGTATGGATTTGTAAGATGTATGTATACAAGGATGTATGACTTAAAAATATCATTACAATAAATGTGGTTGACCATGTGCAAATCTCAAACAAGGTTAAAGGAGAGGAATGGCATTTGATAGACAGTAGACTCGATGAATTTGCCATTGTACTATGAGTTCCACTTAAAGATCCATTATTGAGTGGTTGTTTCAATGGCAGATAAAATTTTGGAATCAAACTTTTCAATACAATCTAAAATTTAAGAACAGTGAAGAATAGTTTTAACAGCATACAACATCTATAAATTTCTAAATTAGCTATTTCTATAGCAGCTAGATTTAGGAATTCATTTTGAGGCAGTATGTTGAGGATAGGAGTGTTTGAAGAATAGGAAATTAGGATTTCATTTAAAAAAAAAAAAAATCTGCTCATTATACCATGCATGCATATAAGACTTGAAGATCAACCATCCATGAGGAACTCAAAGGGTTGGGATTGGGAATTCGGGTGGGGTAGAAACATGAATGTCACAAGGCACGGATGAGGACAATGAATAAAAATGTGGTTAATAAAATCTTCATCACCCTAGAAAAGGAAACAATATTTTCATGGGAAGAAGTTTCTCACTTTCAAAGAATTGACAGTAACAAATTGATTGGATGTCACCATCGTGTGCGTGTGAGTGTGTGATGTTTCACTCAAACTTGCAGCTATCAGATGGTGACATCAAAGAGCAATTGTCCCTTTTAATTGCATTGGGAAAGCTCCAAGTTTTTAGTGGAAGATGATAGAATTTGGGCCTTGCCCAGTGCAAGTTTTTAGGTGAAATTATTTTAACCACATTCAGTGTAGTTATTTCCAATGCCATTCTCAGATATGGTGGTCCTCCAAAGTTTAATCTTTTGTAGGTGACCTACTTGAAAATGATTTGACCATTGACGACTTAAGTGGGCAGGAAATAATTGTTGATGAGTATTATGTTATGGCTCCAAGATGCTGAGCCCGTAGACCATTTGTTTATCCATTTCGCCTTTTGAGAGAGGAATGAAGCTGTTTTTCAAGCTATTCAGTGTTTTTTAGGTCATGCTGAATTCTAATGCAGAATTTACACAAATCAGGTCATGGGATTTGGTTCCAACCATTGTTTTTCCTCGTAGTGTCTTGTTAAGAAAAAGATGCTGAGCCCGTAGACCATTTGTTTATCCATTTCTCCTTTTGAGAGAGGAATGAAGCTGTTTTTCAAGCTATTCAGTGTTTTTTAGGTCATGCTGAATTCTAATGCAGAATTTACACAAATCAGGTCATGGGATTTGGTTCCAACCATTGTTTTTCCTCGTAGTGTCTTATTAAGAAGACTTTCATGTGGACATTGTGAGGGAAGGTGCATCAGAAACAAAGGCTCTGTCAGTGTTTCAAGTATCAAGGTGAAACATAGTGCAGGGCCTTATCTACAGACCACAAGGATGCTAGATGCCATTTATGTTGATTTAGATAGATCCTCAAAAATAGGTTGGGGCTTTTATGTTATGATGGCAGGTTCAATCTGAGCTTGACCTTGATTTTTTGTCTTCATCTCTTTTAAAATGACTTCTGGTGCTACTTGTGCTATTTTTGATGATGCAAGGGCTTTTATATGGCGTGTATTCATACATTCTTTTCAATAAATCACAAATACTGTCTCGAAAAGGAAAGAGGAAAAAAAATATTCTAGGTGGTTAGTGCTGTTTTTAATAACGCAGGAGCTGTTTATATTGTGTGTATTCATTCATTCTTTTTAATAAATAAAAAATACTGTTTCAACTCTGATGGCCCTTACAATCAAGTTGATGGATTTGACACGGGAATAAAAAAACCATGGGATTCCACATCCCAAATTATTCAATCATCCTTCTGCCCTTTCAAGAACCTTATGTAGCCTTGAAATTGCTCCAACTCAAAATCCATCAGGTTGATGAAGAATCACAACTCAAGACCCATTTTTGCCCTAGTCATTCCCCATATGCCTATTGCATATTATTTTCAGTTGAAGCATATTTCATAAGACCATCTCCTAAAAAAAATCATCTCAATTCAACTCCATTTCCAACTAGAAATCTCACTCCTCTTTTGAGAGTCAAACCCACCTCCAAATCAAACTTGGAAACTTCTCTCCAAATAGCAATTTCCCTCCCTCTTCTACTATTATATACTCTGCTTATTCGGCCTTGTTAAATCTTGAATCCAACCGTTCCATTGCAGTTGACTCCAGCATTTAAAAAATGCAAAATGAACAGCAGTAGTGAATCAGAAATCAATGATTTCAGATCTAGTGATTAGAAATTGGATGCTAACAGACAGTGGCATACCAGCACAAGCATAAGCCACCAACAATAGGAATTTAGGTGAAGTTTCCTCTTGACCTTCTCCTTATCACAAAAGGACCAGAAGATCAAAAGGTTTTGTTAATGTGACGAACATAAAAATAGAAAACAGTCAGTGGCACATGTGGCTTACAATTTGAATGAGGTTGCAACCAGTGCCCTTACACGACAGTAACCTTTTAAAAAGTACATAATAGTATATTATTCAACGAGAAAGTGGGCATAGGTAAATACAAAAGCAAAGGTGTCATCTTGGAAGAACCTTGTTTCAACAATTTGAATATATACTAAAAAAGGCAACAGAAAGATATTCATATAAGAAAAGATGGTGGCACCTGGCGTAAAAAGCGTAAGCTCCTACTATCAGGCCAAAGACCACCTATTTGTGACATGGAAGTGAAGGCATACCCACGTGTTGGTCTCAGATGTGAATCTCGACGATCGACCTTATATGTGTACTTCACTGAAGAGAGTAGACTACGCCCCAGTTGCCTCCTTATTGTCGAGGATGAGATTTGAGAAGGATCTGACAAGGTGCGCCATGAAAGATCATAAGCCAAGTCATGATGCTCTGTTGCAACCAAGCCAAGAGAGAGACCCAACAATCGCTCTGTGTAAGATGATAGCTTCAACCAATCCGGTGAAAGTAGTGAAACTCGAACCATTAAGGGTGCTTTGAATCTGGGTAAAGAGAACCCAACGCTTAAATCTGATGTTTGATCCCACCCATAGGCCCCAGAAGCATCCCAAACATCACCGTACCCAAACAAGTTTTTGAACTTGAGTGATCCTCCAAAACACCACAACCTTGCCTACAAAAGTGGCTTAAGAATTTATATTTGCATGAGAAGGAAATTTGTAAGTGCAAGAATAAACAGTTCAAAAAAAAAATCATTTACGTTAAGAAAAAATATAAGAACAGTTTAAATTGATTACATGAAGAATCATCAAATACCTATTAAGAGGGTAGTGACAATCAAACTTTCTTGTTGTTCCTATTTAACATGGACACCAGAAAATAATGTCTTCAGATATAGTTTTCTTTCACCAGAAGTGGCCTCCACATATAGTTTTGAAAGTGGTGGTACTATTATAAGTGTGCACTCAAATATCGTGGCACCTCTTGAGTACGAAACACTTGATTGAATTTTGAAGTGATTTTCATCTCACTGTAATCACACTCGGTAGGTAGGACACCCTACTCAATCGCTAAAGTGGAAGCACACAACCGGATGCCCGGGTTGTGTAAAATAAGAACCAATGCGGGTTTAACACAACCCGTGGAGTTTAAACAGTAAAATCCAACTCCTTAAGCAATGAAATTAATTGAATCAATTAATTTAAACACACACACAATTGGATTTTAAAATCCACTTAGTCTTATTTAAAACCTCCCACAATCACAAATCAAATTTGAATTTCTAATTTTGAAAATCAAATGATGAAGTAATTGAAAACTGGCAGGATTTTAATTCAAAACAACTGAACCAAACTGGTTTCAGTTAAGTATGGAAAATCAGTCACAAACCTTGTTAAAACTGGACAAAGATTTCAATGAAATTAGTCTCAAAAAATCTTTAAAACTGATTTTTTAACTGGTTTTGAATCCTTAAACTTGTTATAAATTGACGGTAAAATCCACACAGAAAACCCACTTTCAGGTTCCAACAAGTTTCAGAAATCTGAACAAATTCTCAGAAATCTATCATGGCCTTCCTCCCCCATCAATGCAAGTCCTCAAAGGCCTCCCTCTTCTCCAGGTACATTAAATTTCTAACATGAACAAATAATTGATGAGCCCATATGAATTTTTGAACACCGAAACTCACTTAAAATATTAACATCGATCTAAACCCCAATGCAATAACTTACTTGAAGCTACTGCTGTTAATTCCACCATAATTTCATAGTCCATACACATGAACTTCCATAGTTACATTAATATAATGCACGTGATTTTCAAAATCCTCAAGAACCCAACAACCCTTCTTACTCAAAGCACAAATCTAAGACCTCCAATTCAATAACCCACATGGAACCCTGTTGGCAATATATTTAATAAAAAGTTCAAGACAAGCAGCATTTGCAGTTTTCAACACCACCATTGATATCAAGCAGAGAAATTTCTGAAGACCCCTTATAAACGATACATTCTCATTCCAATCTTTAATCTCAAAAGCCCCAATTCAAGAACCCTGAAACTATTATTTAGTTACTGAAACAAGTGAACCAATCGAAAATATCTGATTCAATCAATCACTCAAAGCTGTTATCTATCACCAATCGCACATTTGGGGAATAGTCCAATTCAATGAACTGCCAAATTTTGCAATCAGTTACAAAAACAAGCAAGAATGAATTAAAAATACCTGATTCAACAATCCACTCAAAAGTCAAAACAATAATTTGTCACCCAGAGCACATCTGATGTTGAAAATAAGTGAATCATGATGGGGCAAACACACAAGCAATCACATAGAAACACATGAGATTTATGCGATTCAGTAATGTACCTACACCTGTAGTGAAAGGGAAATGATTTCCCTGTCTTCGAGAACAGAGTAATAATGTTCTCTTCCTCACGCCTCTCTCAAAACAAGATGAATTCCCATAGATGGCGTAAGGTACAGAATTACGAAACTATACTTACACCCTAAAAAATTATGGATAGGGGCCCCAAACAAACAAGGGGAGCTCCAATTGGGGACCCCTTGTATGGCCTCAATCACCATGTAAAACAAGATTTCAACACAGTATTTGATTGGATGCCCCTCGGGAGAATAGCTTCGATAAAAAACACAAATATGCAATAATAAAACAAGCGAACTAAGAATTAAAAAATATCCATTCAAGCAAATGGCACCAAACTATAAAAGTCCCAACATTTCCAATAATCAAATTATTGGATAGATATGGATATAATTCATTCATTTCCGATACAGATTCTGAGAAATGCAGAAATAACAAGAAAATCTCAGAAAGGGAAAAAACCTCAGGCTTGGAGAAAATGCCAATATCGCCAGATATGGGGTTTGGGTTCTCAACAACATCGACGATGACAGTAATGGTGCCAGGGACCTCAGGTGGGCCGGCTTCGAGAGTGATGGATGCAGAATCAAATAATTCGAGACTGCGAAGGCGAGCGGTGGCGGCATCAGCAGCTGTAAGGAGTTCTAGCATTGTCGTGGCACTCTTGAGGCCGTCGAATTCAGCTCCGATGACAGAGGTTTTGGTCTTGGTGTTGCCTTTGATGAAGATATCGTGGACTTGGACAAAGACTCTCTCGGATGACAATAGACGGACCAGATTTTCCAGCTTCCTGCGGTCAAAAGCCGATCTACTTTCTTCTCCTTCGAATTCTTCCTCTTCATCTTCGTAATCGTCATCGTCGTTGTCGTAGTCGTCTTCTTCAGTTCCGTTCTCTATTCCATTGGGTTCTTCTTCTTCTTCTGCATTTGTTGAGTTTGGTGAGATGGAATTTTGCTGTAGCTGCTGCAAGGTTTCTTCTGAAAGTGCCATCTCAATCTCAGAGAGAGAGAGAGAGTGAAAACGAAGCGAATGGAAGGGGAAAATGGTGAACAGGCAGCTAAGTTTTCTTTCTAATTGGACCATCTCATCTTGAGTGGGTCCCACAAAGTACACATAATCACGTCGGTTGTTCTGTTACTTTAGTACTGTAATTTATAAACATATTATGGGAGTAGAGGCCTTATCAATATTCCTAAAACATTTCAAAATAAAAACTTTATAATAAGAAGAAGGTTGATCATTTAGATATCCCATTTTTTATTTTAAGAGACACTTTATTTCAAAATTTGATATAAAAATTAATATTTTATTTTTTAATTTTTTTAAAAAGATAATTCATCCACACAAATATGAAGGATAAAATGGTAATTTCACATAAAATTTTGAAATAGGATATTTCCTTAAAAAAGTAAGACGTCTAAATGGCTACTCTAAAAATAATTTCTTTTATTTAGAACAATGAAATCAACAGTGAAATGATGGTTTATGTGAGACTATTTAAATCAAACGGCTGAAAATCACTTTTGATCTTAAATTTTTTTCTTTAAGATATTTTTAAACTTAAAATATAATATAGTGGGACTTGATGACCCGCTTCATATCATATCAAAATTACTATTTTTGTAATCTTAAGATAAGGTAATAGATTAGCCTATATTAATTTGTTTAAAACTTATAGAATTAGTCAAACTTCCTAGATTTATCTAATATATGAGGTTTGGAAGTAGTTTTAAAACATGATTTTTGTGATTGGATTGATGTTTTTTGAGATAGGACGTCCATCTTAATATGGAAAAAATCTTTTAGGAGATATAAGATTGAGTGAAATCTCCATTTTACTTTTATTAATGTACCACTCATCAAATATCGATGAACCTATAAGACTCTGCTCTGCATATATTCTGGATATCGATTCACCGTTATTTGATGAGCGGTACACCAGTAAGGATAAAATGAGAATTTTATTACATTCTATTTCTCTTAAATTATTTTATCCATGTTAAGGTGGTTGGCCCTTGTGATATTATGTACATTGATCCAAAAGTTACAAAGGATGCATCATTTGAGACCAAGTTGGATCAAGCAAAATACAAAAGTTTAGCGGAAAAACTTAATTTGAAGTCATCATAATACAAATAGCCTAAAAATGGCTCTTATAATTAAATCAAAATGATTTTGTCTAAGGCTCATATTAAATTAAAAATATTTTCAATAGATTTATTCACACTATAATACATATCTTGCTGACATGATCCAGCACAAACACAATGATGTGTCGACTGTATTATCGACCGTATTTGCTGACATGTATCCTTTGCAAACCTTTAAAATATTTGGAAGTTATTGTATTTGATTGTTGAACTATTTTGTTATTTATAATTGTAATTAGTATGAATATCAAAGTATAATTATTAAATTTTATGTTTTATATGTTTTGTATTCGACATCTTTCATTTTACAATTATTTATATATCATTATATTTTTAACTTATTTATTATTAATTGATTAATTAGTTATTAATATTACATATGACTTTATATACCACTTACAAACCTTAGTTGTACATTATCTAACTCAACCATCCCATGCATTGTTTTTATGTATAGAATTGATTTTTAAAACATTACTTTGAAATTAAAAACCGTAGAATATGAAATTCAAACCCTCATTTCCACCGCCTCGTATAGAAATACGACACATAATGGTTAGAATAAAATTCAGGACATTTATGGATTTAAGATTTATTTGAAGCAAATTTCTTGTTTGTTTTAATTTTATTTTTATTTTTGAGAAGATAAAAATTTATGAAATTTTTTTGTCTGAAAACTAATTTGGTAAAATCTGTTTTTCAATCTAACAATTTTTGTTTTTTATATTTATTTGCTTCTATCCTTTATTTTAGAATAAATCGTCAATAAATAAATTGATTACATATATCAACCCATTTAAGGTTTGATTCTGTCAAATCTACCAAATAAAGTGACATAATTGCCTTAACCATCCATTTCAAGAATGATCATGTGCACACGTGGCTGCGGCATTTTGTGGCAGGCACTCATTCATTTTGATAGATCTATGGAATAATTTATTCTTAAAATATTATGATAAAAATCATTTTAATCAAATTCTATTAAGCTATATTTTAAATGAAGCACATATCTATTAATTAAAAATAATTTATAATGATTATGTTTTGAAAATTAAATAAAATTAATTTAATTGATTCTTTATATATGTATATCTTTAAATTTATATAATAAATAACAATTTTGTAAATTTTTGAAGTTGAAGCCATTCTTTCACTTAGAAGGGTACCACAAATCATTCCTGATATGCAGGTTGATTTCATGCGTTAGAAGGTGTAGTTCACTCTATAATAAAATTTATTCAGCTGAAATGATTATTATAACAACTATCTATCTGTAAAATGAAGGACTCATTGAATCACAACTAGCACTTAATTTTTTTTTTTAAATTGAAAACAACTAATTGGATAAAATAATTCTACTAATTTTTGATCAATCTAATAGTGAAAATACATTAGATAAATATTATAAAAAGTTGGATATAAACATAAAAGTAAATATTATAATCGCTTAGATTCACTATAAAGTGGGCCCATGTGGGGCCTTAGTGTCGGGGCGCAAAAATGCCCGATATTTTTGTATTGATTAAAATAGTATTAAGAAAGGACTTAATTTAGTAAGGCTCCTCTCTAAAGTGAGTCATATATGTTTTGATGGAATATACAGAGAATAACGAGAATATTGAATATATCAAATTTTAGTTTATCTTAAACTTTGTTAATTTGATTGTTAGAATATTATTAAAATTTGATTGTTATAAAGTACTGATTTTTTATGATTAATTTTATAAAATCATATTAGTAAAATATATTTTCTATAAAGTCCTTATCTTATGACCCCCTAAATTCTTCACAGTTAAAATGGCTGCTTAACCTAAGTCTCCCTTGAGTTCTAGATAGTTTGGCACGGCCAGTGATGTGGCACACGTGTAGAAGCAGAGGCATTTCAAAAATAAATTAGGGTTTTGGGAACTTTCCCTCACAACTTCCCTCCCGCTTCTTCTCTCCATTTCAAAATCGCCTACCCTCTCACGATCCCTAAATTTTCGATCTGGTGTTGTTGGGATCCATTTTAGAGGGTTCAAGAACAACACCTTCTTCAAGCCTCACGTCACATTTCGTTCATCTGTAAGCATTCTTTCGTAGCCATTTCTTTGTATTTATTTATTTTTAAAGTTACTTTGCATTTCTGCGTCTTGTTTTAGTCTCCAATCACTAACGAGATTTGGGTTCTTACATGCTGAGATCTAACATTTTTTCTTTGTAGGATGTAAGGCTCTAGTTTGATTTTGGTTTCGGGGGTTTTAGTTTTATTTTATTTTTTATTTTATTGCTTTTTGAATTTTGGGTTATTTGGTTTTTAATTGAGTTGATGTAGAAATTTATTTGAGCAACTTGTGGGGTCCGTTTCATTATTGGGGACTTTCATATCTCCTATATTTTAATTTGATTTTATAACCATTGGATATTGATTTCAGAACATATGTACTAAATGGTTGGATTGGATTGTTCTAGGAATTTTTAAGAGTTTTGTACCCCCTACTCAGAGAACTGAATTCCTAGTCTAAGTGGAGAACTGAAAGAAACTCGGAATGCTTGCGTTTTCTACTCTCATTTCTTCTCGTGTAGACATATCTAGAGTTTTTGGTGCTTTCAAATGGATGTTAGATATGTTCATATTTGTATTTCGGTGATGCAGAAATTCATATTTGTATCAAATGGCACTGATGATGAGTTGTGCCTAAAATGACTTTTTTTCTTATATGACGATGATCATCTCATTTGAGAATTAGGGTGCATTTAGACGGATGGCATATGTGCTCCTATTTGAATTTGGGGTGGTGCTGAACACTGGGAACTTCTTTAGGTGCATGATATTCTTCAAAATTTCCCATCTGCTCTGAATCAAATGTTTGTGGCAAGAATCTGGGGCTTAAATGGTTTTTGCATCCTTCAATGATGATGCAAGTGTAGAGCTAGGTTGAAGAAAGTGGAAAGTACATTGGCTGGTATCATGTTTTCTACTTTGCCTTATGCTTTGAATTAAATGGCACCATAACAAGTTGGGGTCAAATGGCAGAGACCATTACCCCCCTTGATTCGGTTCAGTTTGTGCATCTGACTGATTTAGATGGACAGACCATCGATTCATCTAGATTTCTTGAACCACTTGGAGTTTAGGGCATTGCTAAATATATTTTATTTTCTGCATTTTGGGGTTGGAACTGTGACAAAGTCATGTCGAAAGTCTCTGCGTGTGCACAATGTATATGCTACTTATAATGTGCTGGAAAGCACATTATTTTCTATTTGGCTTATTTCTTCTCTGTATTTGCACCTCTGGTGCTTCTTTCTATTAATATATGAACCATTTCAAAAAAAAAAATGTGCTGGAAAGCTTTAGACTAGTGGCACATTGTCTACTAATCAATTGTTTCCTTGTTGCAGTGAGTTGGAAACTCGGTGAGTCAACCTGTTAACTTCTTAAGTCGACAGGTTTATAGGGTCATTGATTCAAAAATTGAGGTGAATTGCTCTGTACTAGAAGAACAAAACATCTGAGTTAGTCTTGTCAAGAGTTAGGATGACTCGGTGACTTGCAAGTTGCTGGATCGAGATGAGTTTTGTCATTAATATTATGTGAAAATGCATATCTAGAAGCTGAGGTTCGAACAAAAATACGCTAAGAAAATAAATATTTTCCATGTCAACTCGGCTGCAACTCCTCATTTTGTTTTGTGTTTGTTTTTCCCCATCAGAAACTAAAATGAACTGCCTTTACGTACACATGTATTCATTTTTTTCATGTAATATATTAAAATATTTTAAAAATAAATTATAACTTGTCCCACTTGATTCATTGAGTCACCCAGGTCAAAATTTCAAGTTTGGTAAGTTGAATTTGAGTCTTGAGTTCTCCACCAACCTTGGTTTTAGTTTATCATAATCGAGCCATTTTAAGATTATTTTATTGATTGGCTTCTTTATCATTTGATCTTGATTTTCATTAGCGGTGGCAATGGGTTGGGTTCGAGTTGGGTTGACTATAGGTAATAACAAATTTTCTGCTTGACCCGACCCGATATTTTTAACTACTGACTTGACCTTATTCTACTTGGATTTTTATTTTATTCAACCCAAACCAACTAGACCCAACCAGAATTTGTATAGTTTTTTTTTTTTAAAGAAAATGGGAGAAAAATCATTTTAATAGAAAATGAAAGATAAAAGAGCTTATTTTTCATATGAGCACATTGGGATATGGAAAATTGAGACAATAGGTTGAGATTTTGTTAACATTTAAGCTTTGGGGTTTGGTCAAGTGGTTCACAGGTTAGATAAAAAATTATCACCCATAATGTTCATTATCATCAAGCCATTGTTATTTGAACTCTCTTCATTTTTGAACATCAAAGTATTATCATTCTTTGATATATGTTGCATGGACCTTTCTTGATGCGTGACACGTGTTACGAACTTGTACCTGTGTTGGACACTTGCACGTGTCGAACACCTGCACCCATGTTAGACACTTTCACATTTTCTTCATTGACTCTCTATTACTTGTTAACATCATTTTTCAAGATGACCAAAATATTGTCACACCTTTTACCTCTTGAGACTAAATTAAAATATTGATATTATGCCATTTGACCTTTTAGAGTAAACCTACTACATTATTTACTATTAGTGTTAGATTTGCACCTTATTTTCATTTAAAATAAATTTCAATTTAAATGGTGCTGAGTCTCTTTACCTGTTTTTTTTCTTCTTTGGGCTAATTCTGACACCTGACACCTATGTTGGGCTTTGACACATGCATCCATATGCATGCAACTAAGGTTGCTATTAAAATAAATAAAAAACAATTTTCAATTTTGAACTGGATGAAGAGCTATCTGATATATGTTTTTTTTGCTTGGATTGTCAAACTCTTTATTTTTTGGATTCGTCCATTAGTTGTTGGTCTAACTAGATGAATGTTTTGAATGCCTAATGGTTGTTCCATTTTACAGTTCTTTGGTTGAGCAAAGGATGAATGGTATTGTTTATAGTTTCTAGAATAGCTGACATCTATCTTGCTTTCATTTGTTTACTTGATTATTTATTTTTAGGTGATAGATAAGATGGCGATGGAGATCACTCAAATCCTATTGTCTGCACAATCGGCTGATGGAAGCATTCGAACAGCTGCTGAAGAAAACCTTAAGCAGTTCCAAGAACAGAACCTCCCCACTTTCCTTCTCTCTCTCTCTGTTGAGCTCTCAAATGACAATAAACCACCTGAGTCCCGCCGTCTTGCAGGTATTGTCCTCAAGAACTCACTAGATGCCAAAGACTCAGTGCGGAAAGAACAACTCATCCAACATTGGGTCGCTATCGACCCATCTGTCAAATCCCAAATCAAGGATCTTCTGTTGTGTACGTTGGACTCGGCTGTCCATGAAGCACGACACACTTCATCACAGGTGATAGCTAAAATTGCTTCTATTGAGATACCGCGCAAGGAATGGTCTGAAGTCATTGGAGGCCTACTCACTAACATGACTCAGTTTGAAAAGCCAGCTTCTCTGAAACAGGCAACCCTTGAAACACTTGGTTATGTTTGTGAGGAGATATCCCCACAAGATCTTGAACAAGATCAAGTGAATGCTGTACTCACTGCTGTCGTACAAGGTATGACGCTTGCAGACCATGCTTCTAGTGTGCGCCTCGCAGCTACAAGGGCTCTGTACAATGCCCTCGATTTTGCACAGACCAATTTTGAGAATGAGATGGAGCGAAATTATATCATGAAGATCCTTTGTGAGACTGCAGTATCTAAAGAAGTGGAGATTCGACAGGCAGCATTTGAGTGCCTTGTGTCAATTTCATCAATGTACTATGAGGTACTTGAGCCGTACATGGAGACACTCTTTAATCTGACGGCAAATGCAGTAAAGGCAGATGAAGAGCCTGTTGCACTTCAAGCAATTGAGTTCTGGAGCACCATTTGTGATGAGGAGACAGCAATACAAGAAGAGTATGGAGGCAATCAGAATGATGGTGGGAGTCCTCATCATGGACGATTTATCGAGAAGGCTTTACCATTGCTAGTTCCAATGTTGTTAGAGACGTTGCTGAAACAAGAGGAAGATCAAGACCAAGATGATGGTATTTGGAATCTGTCCATGTCTGGTGGGACCTGTCTAGGGCTTGTTGCAAAAACTGTTGGTGATGCAATTGTGCCTCTTGTGATACCTTTTGTTGAGGAAAACATAGGGAAGCCTGATTGGCGTTGCCGTGAGGCTGCTACCTATGCATTTGGGTCCATTCTTGAGGGCCCATCTGTAGACAAACTCTTAACATTCGTTAATTCAGGCTTGGATTTCTTGCTTAATGCTATGAAGGATGTGAACAGCCATGTAAAGGATACAACTGCTTGGACTCTGGGCCGGATATTTGAGATGTTGCATTCCCCTGCCAATGGGTACTCTGTGGTAGCTGATGAGAAACTTGGACGAGTTGTAGCAGTCTTGCTGGAGGCTATTAAAGATGTCCCCAATGTGGCTGAGAAGGTCTGTGGGGCAATTTACTTTCTTGCACAGGGGTATGAGGAAGCTGGAACTAACTCATCTGTTCTCTCACCTCACCTTACTGACATCATTGCTTCTCTCATCTTGGCTGCGGATCGTTCAGACGGTAATAATTTGAGACTTCGCACTTCTGCCTATGAGACCCTGAATGAGGTAGTCAGGTGTGCTAATATTTCTGAGAGCTCCCACATTTTAGTGCAGCTCCTTCATGCTATTATGAACAAATTGGCACAAACAATGGAATTTCAGATTGTCTCGTCAGATGATAGGGAAAAGCAAGGGGATTTGCAGGCATTGCTTTGTGGTGTTCTCATGGTTCTTATTCAGAAGATGACTGCATATGATGATACAAAATCCGTTATCTTTCAGGCTGCTGACCAGTTGATGGTCTTGTTTCTCAAGGTTTTTGCTTGCCGCAGCTCTACAGTGCATGAAGAAGCAATGCTTGCAATTGGAGCCTTGGCTTATGCCACAGGTGCTGAGTTTGCCAAATACATGTCTGAGTTCTACAAGTATTTGGAGATGGGTCTGCAGAACTTTGAGGAATATCAGGTCTGTGCCATCTCGGTTGGGGTGGTTGGTGATATCTGTCGTGCTTTGGATGACAAGATCCTTCCTTATTGTGATGGTATCATGACACATCTGCTCAAGGATCTTTCCAACAGTATGCTCCATCGATCTGTGAAGCCTCCTATTTTTTCATGCCTTGGGGACATTGCTCTTGCCATCAATGCAGAATTCGAGAAGTATCTTCCTTATGTAATGCCGATGCTGCAAGGAGCTTCTGAACATTGTGCTCAGCTGAATGTCCTTGACGAGGATATGGTTGATTATGGCAACCAGCTCAGACGCAGCATATTTGAGGCTTATTCGGGCATACTTCAGGGTTTCAAGAATTCAAAGGCTGAACTGATGATGCCCCATGCAGGCCATCTCTTACAGTTTATAGAATTAGTCTTTAAAGATAAGGACCGGTATGTTATTATTTCATTTCTTTCTTTTACTATCTTTAATTATCTAACACCATGTTAATTTTTTCAAACTGTTTTTTGTTCAAATACCTTGATCATCCAATATTTGTACAGGGAAGAAGGTGTAACGAAAGCAGCAGTTGCTGTGATGGGTGACCTTGCAGACACACTTGGTCCAAATTTGAAGATACTGTTCAATGACCGCAAGTTCCATGTGGAATTCCTGGGAGAGTGCTTTGAGTCCGATGATGATCAGCTGAAGGAAACAGCAACCTGGACTCAAGGGGTAATTGGACGCATTTTGGTTTCATGAGGTGAAGCTGATATGTGATTCCTCCCTTAATTGGGAGTAAGGTTCTGTTTCTCATTTCTGTGATTATTTGGCTCTTTCTAGCTTTTCTATGGTTCAAGGAGTAGGAGTGGTGAAGGTCAGAATGTATGATAGGTGCAAGTTAAGATCCATTATCTTTTAGTCTTTTTTGGGTCTTCATCTGGAGGACAATAGCAATGGTTTACTGGCTCGCTGCCAGAAAGAGATGGTGGTCTTGCTTCTTGGACAAAGTAAATGTATCCACTTATTTGTGGTTCCTATTGCCAATTTGCAGTCTTTTTTTTTAATTGTCTAAAGATTATTCAAGTAGTTTATTACAAAAATCATCATCTTGAACACCATTTAATTTGACCTTTTTTTTAAAAAAAAAATTGTCATGCATTTCTTTTCTTTAAAATATTCTTAAATATTTTTGAAGATTTTCTAGGGCAACTGAAAGTGTAGCACAAATGCCAAAAGCATTTTCCTGAGATGCACTGTTTCTGCCTTCTTGATGGGTGTGGGAACAAAAAGGGTAATTGGGTATATGTCTGGTAATACATTATATTCCATTTCTTTTAGCAAGGCTGAGACCATTACACTGCTAGGATTGTCAGTATCAGAAATATTCATGTGTTAAATTCATTCTTTGATGTTTTGGGAAGATACTTATGGCACGTTTGTGCAAAGCAAAATTCCATGGATCATGGATTCAGATTCCTCACTGACATAATCATGTTAAAGAACTTCTGCCAACTCGAAGAATTCTCGAATACTGATTTTCAAAACCTGAACACTTTGGTCATAAAAAAATAATCCAAGCGTAGCCCAATCATTGTACCTAAAACAACACTATCTGAGTGTTTCAGCATCAATATAAGGGTACTACTTGGGTTTGGCCCAATCCATACCTGGTCGGGTTGAGCATTAAGAGAAAAAAACTCGGGTTGATTTCGGCCCAGGCTTGAGTTCAATTTGTGCTAAAATATGATCTGATTTAAAATTGGGTTACTCTTGGGCCTTGCTTCTACTTCAAACGCCCCTTAATTTAAATCGAAGCCCAATTTTAATGCAAGGGCCTGTCATTTACAATATATATCCATGCTATATATTTATTTTGAAAAAAGTAATTATTGCTTATTAATATAAACTCTTACTTTAATTTATATAATTTAAATTACTACCTTTCCATCTCTAAACTCAGCTGAATCCTTAATAGAAATTCACTCAAAATCCATCACTTTTCAGCCACATTATCTAACTACAACATGAAAAGATTACACATAATACTTACAATGGCCCTAGTAATATTGGATAGTAGTGGGAGCGAACAAGTGACGAAGAAGGAAAGTTGAGGAAGGGCCTGAAAATCCAAACTCCAATTAGGGCCCTTATTTGTTTTTCAAGACTCGAGCCTGATTAAAAATAGTTTGGGCCCTTTTGAACCTGATATAAGTTAGGGCCCTATAATTATGACATGGGCCTTAGCTTGAATTGATTCAGTGCCCGATCCGGCCCTCCAGGCTTTGGATATTATCTGTTGATTGGAGGGTGGGCTTGCAAATTTGAGGATGATGAAGTGGTGTTTCTCTGTCATCTTGGCCATTTTTAGAGGACAAGAACTATAAAGGGGAAGTGAATAAAAATTGCGTCTCCTTGTTTGCCCATAATTCCACATTCATTTATCTTGGAAATTTCTATTACGATACATGTAGATGAGCTGATTTTGTAGTTCTAATTTCTAAAGAGTAGTGAGACCTGTAAGGCTTATATTTTTGTTTATTTTTGAGGCTTAAGTACTAAACACTCGTATTACAAAGTGAGTGATAATAAATGTTGGATTTGACAAAATGATTCAATTCGACGCAAACATTACAACCCAAAAAAAATGGCAGATTACATACTGACTATGAAGACAAAGGATGGACTAATTTATTTTGACTTTAGAACAAAGACTTAGAAACAACAACGTCATTATTAAAGAAAAATAACTCATAAAGTTGAAATTCAATAGATAAATAGGTTGACGGCTGAATGCAGTTGCAAGTAAGATATTGCCCATCAATGGTGAGCCTTTGGAGGGCAGTAAGATGGACGGAAAGCCAACGGTCCGGTGGCATACACAACGGCCTCATAGTTCTTTCCGAACAACCGCTTCTTTTCGTATCGGAGGGGCGAACCATCGATCCCAAGATTTATATTGCTGAGGAGGTTGCACTCAGGCTTGGGAGAGTAGACAAGATGTACATTGCATGATTGGAGTGGATGATCCAAGTAGTAATGTTTCATCTCAAAGCCGTCGAGTTGTGCAAAGAAGTAACCGTTGCCGTCGGCAATGAAATCCTTGTAGAAGCTCACTCTACCCTTGTAGTCTTTGCACACGACGGCCACTTTGGCAGCCGGAATTGGCTCGGCCTTGGCTAACGACCACGACCCAGCACGGTCGCAACTTTGGCAGTAGACCATTCCTTCTACTACTACCACTTCCTTCTCCGATTCATATGAGGCCTGTGAGGTTTCAAAAGCATTGAAAACTAACAGCAGAAGCAACAGGGAACAGGGGACGAAGCAGAGCATTTGGGTTGCCATGTTATCTATCTCTTGGAGGAATTGATTGGATTGAAGAGATTGATGAATTAAAGCAAGGAAGAAGACTAAATATTTATATATATATGAATGGAAGATTTATAAAATTATTAATGGGTATGGTTTGGGGGTTTGATTGATTATTCATGAACGTGGGTGCTACTAAATGGAACTTAGTATACTACGTGAGAGCCATTCACGAGCCTCTGTGACTAGAAAATATAGAAGATAACACAGTTGATATTTTGCTCATATTGGGATTTCAAGTAAGGAAATGGACGTATAAATTGAATTGGTCATTTGATATGGAGCAGAAATCAAATTCAAGAATCTCGATTTTCAAAACAAAACCCCCTATAAAGTTATTTTATCCCGACAAAATTATTGTATGTAAATTGGAAAGTTTATCCATATTCGTAGAATTAGTCTCATCTCTGTTGTAAGTTGAAGATACTCATGTTAAAAAAAAAAAAACCTTTATAAATGGTTAATTGTTTGGTGATACCTTCATTTACGGAAGTCCTGCATGAATAATCATCTTCTGTTTGGCTTATGGAATCTTGAAATAACTTTTCTCAGGGATTTGGACTCTTGAAAGAGACTACTCATCAAACACCGACCTAAAAAATAATAATAATAATTAAACATCAACATTCAATAACTTAATTAAACAATACTTACGCAACTTAATAAAGATATAATACCTGTCTATTCTTCTTATAGGTTTTTCTTTTATCTTATTACACTGGAAATTGAAATTTTGTACAGTACCAAACAGAATTTGTCATTTTTTTCATTGGAAATCTGGAGGGGCTTGTTCGAGCCCCCGTGGCCTAACCTTGGTGTGCCCTAGGGGTAGTGGGCTCACTCGTGGGGGTTTTACGCTGGGTATCCCGCGGTTTCCACACGTAAATTCAAAAAAAAAATCTGGAGGGGCTTCTGAACTGACCGTTGGATGGATGACACATGGATGGGTAAAAAGGAGTTGGGTGGGTTGCTCTATCTTTTTTTTTATTATTATTATGTGTTTGTTTGTGCCAAAATGAAAGAGTGAAAAATAGGAATTTATATTGCACCCAAATTGTGACCCAGGACTTATTTTGTGGACGTTTGTGTGACTGATTTTGGATATCCACACATGTGGATCTTTTGCTACATTTCTTAGAAATGTGGGGGCAATTTTGAATCTAGGGGTGAAATTTAGGTCAGGTTATAATTTGACCTGCATGGCCTAATTCGAGAAATCAGTGGGTTTGAGTTATCTATTTGTGTATTTCAAATCGGACGGGTTGGAAAAAAAATCCTAATATTGTCAACCCAACTTGACCCGATGTAACCCGATTTGACTCGAGTATACAAAGTTATAAAATAGTAGCGATTCGGGCTGAAACTTGGGTTGGGACAACATTGAGGTTGAGTCGGGTTGGGCTCAATAAGTTTTGACATGAGTTGGTTTGGATTAATTAAAACCTGGCCCGACCCGCCTTAAACAAATCTAAGAAAGAATTGATAAAAGTCTAAAATTTCAGTCATTTTTGTTTATTTTAGATCTATCTAATATGAAAAATTTAGTGTTTTTTGATTTTTGAGAAATGGTGAAATTACTGCAGGATATGATATTTCAGCTGAAACTTTAGAAATTTCTATTCCATTTCAACCCATTTTTTTTTTTTAAATGATCTAATTTTTAATTTTAAATAAAGTTATTTTTATCTAAAATAACCAATATAATCAGGATACCAGCCAATCCATTTTATCCGACATATTAGTTAGTCTCGATTAGTATTGATATGAAGTATACACATCATTCTCTTATCTAATATTCATGATGTTCTGAATTAAAAATATTAATTCATATAAAATATTGGTCTTCAAAATTCTAATAAATATGATTTATATTTGAAAGTTGAAACGATTGTTATGTAATGAAAGAACGTTATCTAAATTAATTTATTTGCCTAAACATAGTTATATGAAAATACAATAATGGAATCATCCACATTCAAATCAACATATATAATTCTCACTAGTAGAGTGCCAAACGTATCAGCCGAGATTATTATCCTTGCTAGCACATGAATTTACCGAGACGACGACGATAAGAGAGCATTTAATATAGGAGAATTGACAAAAATACCAGAAGGAACACTACTATAACTTATCACCGCTTAAGCGATGACAAATACATAAAACGACAAATTCTGTTATTATCAAAACACAAATTTCCCCTTATTTTTTTAGTATAGATGAACCCATTATGTGGACAATAAAAAATAGATGCCTAAGATTAGAGTGACATACTCTTCAAGATAAAGAACACTAATTGAATATAGAGATTTTATTTTTTTAATTTAAATTTTGAATTGAGAAACAAGTAATATCTCTTTAGCTTCCTATTTAAATCATATAGCAAAACTTGTTTGGTGTAGTTCAATTTTAATACGTGACTAATTTACCATCATCCTTTTAGCTTGTGCTGCAAAAGATAATGTGGCAAATATTATATTATATGGTAATGGAACAAAATATCTAAAGAATTATGAAACAAGCTTTTCCTAGAACACTGGGCTCTTGGAAAAGACTGGTCCATCAAACTGACCCAAAGTAATAAATAACAAACAATAATTAGAAGCTACAAACACAACTAGCCAAGATCAAGACACACATTTATAGTGACATTTTTTTTTATATATATATAGCAATTAGTTGCTATCAGTTAGTTAGAGGATATAATATATTTATTTAAAATATGAATTTTATAAGATAATAAAAAGGTAAAATTCAAAATAGTTTACTTAAGAGGGATTGACTGGACGGTCAAAAAGTTCTCCTCGTGAAGGGAAGTCTTCAGTTTAATTCACACTCATCGACTTACTCAGTGTGTGTAGATTGGAAAGTCGACACATGCTTCTTGAATTAATCTGGCCTCCAATATGAAATAGAGATATCCATATTATAAAAAAAAGTGTTATGATGAATCATTTGATATTTAGATTTCAGAAGTCTCTCTTATAGAAAATTATATAAAACAAAATTATCTGAAATTTTTTTAAATAACTTTTCTCATAAATCTGGACTCTTGAAAAAGACTAGTCATCAAACACTATCCCCACAAAAAAATAATAATAATAAATATTCACATTCGACAACTTAATTTGATGTCACTTACGCAACTTGAATAAAAGAAATAATATCTGTCCATTCTTTCAGATATTTGTTCTTTTATCTTATTAGACAGCTGCCATATTGAGATTTTGTACAATTACCCAACAGAATTTGTCATTTTGATTGGAATATGGAGGAGCCAAACTGACGGTTGGATTTGTGACACGTGGATGGGTGAAGAAGTTTAGTAGCAGTCTCTACAATCTCTTTGTTTTTATTATTTAGATCCTAATTCCTAATCTACTATGAGATGTTAGAATTTAAATTAGAGAGTTTGTTGTCAGTGAATTTAAATTATCAAGTTCTTATTTGCTAATTTATTTGCTTAATCATAATTACATTGAAAATACAATTAATGAATCATCAATTCACATCAACATATACAGAGATTTCTTCTTCTTCTTCTTCTATCTCCAAGCAGAAATTTTCACGAGTGGAGTACCCTTCCATTGCAAGACCATCTCATTCTCTCTCTCCATCATCACCTCATACAAACCCTCTGCTTCTGTCACCATCTCCTTAATCTCCACCAAGCTTTCTTGGGTCAATCTCAATTTCTCTAATCCTTCCCAAAAATTCAAGCAGCAACTTGTTTCTTGCCTCTCTTGCCAATTGCTAAAGCAGGCAAGAGAAGACACACAAGGCCCAACAAAGAGACATTCAATAGCAGTCCTTGCCAGTGACAGATTTGGTGGAAAATGCCACTCCATTGATTCAAACAAGGCATGGGCATGCAGCAAACAATCATCAAAGAAAGACCCAAAATCACCATTTTCTCCATTTTTCAACTCTGCTCCATTTCCATTTCCAAATGTTATGATACCCCTTTTATTTCTAGATATGTTTAGAATCTCTTTAGCTGCACTTAAGAACTTCCATGCATGCTTTTCACCTCTCTTTCTTCCCAAATGTGGAAGACCTACCATGCAATTGAATGCAATCCACTCTGTTTTTCTGTCCCTCCTTTTCTCAATCAATAGCTCTTCAATCTCCATCTCCTCTACCTTCAGCACCAGCCCTTTCGATCGGGCGAAGTCGGATAGTCTTCTTTTTGTCGCCTCGAACTTCAAATGGGGGTACTGTACTCGATCATCTCTTTGAACTATCGCAGTGAGTCTCACTGTTCGAAGTCGACCCAAGGCCTCAAGCAGAGGAGGCCATTGAACTCCTTCTCTCATGTCGAGATCTACTATGTGGATTGATCGTGTGTCTTTAGGGATGGCGTCGATGATTGCGGTGTTTGCCGCAAAGTGAGCGACCCGCCCGTATGGGGTTATGTCGTAGAGTGCTTGGAATGCCATTGGGGAATTCTTGGTTGATTCTTGATTTAGGTAGTCTGGTTGATTGTCAAGCCCTCGGGGTAGGTAGTGACCGAGTCGCTCCACGGTTGCACCCACCGGGCTAGACTTCTCGCTTATTCTGTTTGCGATCACTTCCGACAAGCCAATGGATCTCATCTGAATTGCCTCACCATAGGCCTTGAAAAGATGAAGAATGCCCAATTCATTATCAATTTCCACGGAAGACACTTCCACAGATGTTGTCGATGAGATCGGGCTCCCTTCTTCGTTGAGGAAGTTATTTGTTAATGGATTACTTTGTGAATTCTCCTCCATCAACCCACAAACATCCTCCATGTCGTCATCGATCAGTTCATCGTTCAACCAACGATCCAATTCTCTAATGGCCAATCCAAATTTGTCGAGAGGCAACCCGATGTGGGCGTCATCACTAGAAGTAGGCAAGGACATGTTGGATGGAAAACTGGGCATGGATGATGAAATATCAGAGTAATCCTCTGAGGGAGAGAGGCAAGATGAGAATCCAAAGTGACCCATATGGGCCACTGTATCAAATTCATATGGGTTAGCCTCATTTGGGTCTAATTCCATCAAACTGTAGTCATTCCATGTGGGTTCAAGAAATTGAGGATTAAACATCATGAAAAAGGGCAAAAGAAAAGAAAGAATTGTTTGAGAAGGAGAACTGTGGTGAATGATAAGGATGCAGGATTTGTATGTGAATCTATTTATATTTTAGCAAGAAGTGTGAAGACAAAAATGTCAAGAGGGTGGGTAAGGGATCCAGGGAATTTGAGAGCAACAATAGATCATTTTAGAGGATAAATTTATCATTTAGAGATTTTTTTATAGAAGATCTTAAATTATTTGGATTTTTTTATTGTAAAGATATTTGTACGTCTCATCTGAATAGAACTTTATTTAACTAAGTCATAAAATATACGAAAATCTTTTAATTCTCCACACACTAATTAAGTAATTACGGATAATGATTCATTGAGTTGAACTCAAGACCTCACTCATTGAGAGAGATTTCTTAACCATCACATTGACCCCTTGGAGTTATCATTTGGATAGTTTGTCTCTAGAGATTGAAATGTATCTAATCATCTTAATCTAATTTTAATAATTTAAAGATAAAAATGATAATTTTTGTAGTAAAGATCACTTAGATGTTTTGAAGTATCTTCTTAATAATTTGAGGAAATGAAAGATTTATAAAAGGTTAAGATTGAAAAAGAACGAGACCCATTTTCTCAATATATATACTTTTTAAGTCTTTACATGGAAAACTCATACTTGTTTCATGGAATTGGTTGTAATTCTGAGTATAGTTTATATGAGTCATTTTCTTATTAAATAATAATATTTGCAATTCCATGATTGTTTAACCATAAATTTCCCTATCAATGGAATTGCTTGTTTGATGCCGAGCTTGTTGTATATGTTTACCTCAGATAAACCTCGAGTCAAGAAAACCATTTGACGTGACATCTTCCATGACGTGGGCACCAATAATTAATTACTTTCATTTATAATTAATTGAGGGGTTGACGTGATGGTCAATACGTTCACTTCATGAAGAAGCGAAGTCTTGAGTTCGATTCATGTTCAACTCTTTCGATCTACTCTCCATGAATTACTCTTCATCAACTAAAGCAATGTGTGTGGATTGAGAGATTTACACATACTCATGAGATTAGTCTCGCCTTTATTGTGGGATGAAGATACTTATGTTAAAAAAAATAAAGTATATTTCTCAAAGTAGCTCAAATTTAATCATATTAGGTTCAATCAATAAGGCGGTTGCCGTTGAATCAACTAAAAATATAATTGAGACAACTAAATCAAATAAGTCTTTCATCCTGAGTAGGGTTTTTTTTATAAGACTCATTGAATCACTTGATTCAAAATATTTTTGAGTTGACTTGACTTAAATCAACTTCCTTAATTTTGTCCACATAGGTGTAGTTCAATTAGTGATTTCCTGTCTCAGGAAGCGGGATGTGCCAAGTTCCTCGATTGGTCATGTGAAAATTTGTCATCAACTTCCTTCGATTTGGAGAGTTCATAATATGATTAATCTAAAGGTAAGTTTTATTATTATTGAGATGAAACGTCTATTTATTCATCTAGAGTTAGCTATCATAATTGAATTGAATTACTATTTTAATATATTATTTTTTATGCAATGACTATCTATTTAAATCTAAATGACATAAAAAAACACAATCTTAGCTTCTTAAAATCTTTAACATAAGTTCTAATACATGATTTATTTAAAATACAATGTCTTTGTGCCAACAAATTTATTTTGATATTAAGATATGATAAAGATATATTATATTAATTCATAACCCATCTTAGGAAGTGCAAGTTCTGATTTCGATTCCATCTTCATTTCAAAAGAACACTCTCGGTAGAGTAATCCGATTTACATGTGCTTCGAGAATTAGTCAGATACTATAAGAGATCTAGATACGTTGGTCATATATATTATTTAGATCTATATGAGATAATTTAGATTGCGATAAATTATGTAGAGATTATTGATATAATTATTCATATCTTTTAATTAAGTAATTAAGATCACAAGTTATTTTTTGAGATAGTATAATATCTATCAAGATTCATTAATATTACTTTCATTTAGTGATGTAACATGAGAAATAATATAGTTATTTTTCTTGTTTTTAACATACTAGATTGACAAACAAAACACTACGTATAGTAAAATATTTTTTAAAAAAATGAAACAATTTTCTTCAAAATCTAAATTAAAAAATACTAATCATCAAACAATATTCAAAAAATAATGATGATGATAACAAGTTATATCTCTCCAATCTCTCAATATTTCTTTTACATTAATCCCATTACAGTGCGGCCATAATCAAATCAAATTAGAAACCGAATTTGTCTTGTTTGACTGGAAATCTGGAGGTAGTTGAAAGTTGACTGACGGTTGGATGGATGACACGTGGACGAAGGAGTTAAGTAGGATGGTCTTTACAATGTCTGTGTCTTTATTATGTGTTGTGTGTTGTCTGTGCCAAAATGGCAGGCTGAAAAATGGGAAAATTAATTGTAACCCTGGACTGTATTTGTGGTTCTTTCTCTCCTTGAATTTGGAATTCAAATTCCAAACAAGAGGATCTTGGCTAAATTTCTCGGAAATGTTGCAGAAATATCATGAAAATTGGATAGCACATGACCCAAATACATTTTATATCAATCCACACGGGTAATTCAATTGGTTTAAACTTTTATAGTTAAACTATTTCCAGACTTATCTAATACATGGAGCTTGAGGAAGGTTTTATAGATCCGTGAGATTAGTCTCACCTATAATATGGAGTGGAGATATACATGTTACTTAAAGAAAAAAAAAAAAACTACAACATTATTGGTGATTTAAGAAAACTTTGGCCAAAACTCAAATTTTCAATTTTAGATTTTTGTTAGAGGAGATATATAGACACCCGGAAAATCTGCCTCTACACACCCACTTTCTAATTTTTGGGTGAAGTTACCATTCTACCCCCACGTATAAATTAATTGGAATGAACTTTCAGTTTATTATCAGTTTGTTTGAATGAATATACTCATCCGAATGAACACCTTAGTGTAATTTTCGTTCATTCGAACAGTTTAGTTCATTCGAATGAATGACATTAACATTTTGGTTCATTCGAATGAACCAGAGTGTTGATTTGAATTAATGAACATATATATGTCAATACTTCACAAAATTCGACTCATTCATTCGAATGAACCAAACTGTTCATTTGAACGAATAGACATTTGTTCGAAGGAACGAAAATTATACTAAGGTATTCTTTCGGATGAGTATATTTATTCGAACGAACTAAAAATGAACTGAAAATTTGTTCGAATGAATTTATACGCGAGAGTAGAATGGTAACTTCACCAAAAAATTCGAAAATGGGTGTGTAGAGGCAAATTTACCAGATGTCTATATATAGCTGGCCTTTTTTAATATATAATATATATTTGAATAAATATTTATTCAATATTTTACATAACAATTGAAGGTCATCCATATATACCAATTGGTGTCGGAACGTTCCTCTATAAACATCTTTTCATGGGTCATTAACCACTTGAAAGCGTCATACACCTATTTAATAATTAACACAAAATACCTTTCCGAAAGGAAAGTTATATATTTTTTAATCAACACCCTTTAAAAAAATTGATAATATTTGTTGTTTTCTTATTTTTAAACATTTAATAATACAACATCAGATAATTTTCTTAAATATTTTATTCAATTCGGCAGTTCTATCACTGTATGACTCTATATCGTTAGGTTAATGAGATTGATTAGAAATTTAGAAGTACCCATTAAGATATCTTTTGGAATCTTTTAAGATGCATTAGCATCATCCATATCTTTTAAGAATCAAGACAAGTCCACATGTATTTTTATAATTTTTTTATCATCAATGTGTCTAAATTTCTTGGAGTACCCAATTAATCTTCGAAAGCATGTGCAACCTCTCTACTCACAGACTCGTTAATTTTATGAGGAGTGACCCTCTAGAATGAAAAAGAAAAATAGATTAATTGAGTGACCTGTGTGCTTAAATAGAAATGAAATTTAGTTGATGGAAAGATTTATATGAAATTTATTGGATCATAAATTTCAAAGGCCTAAATAAGATGGCAAACTACATTTAAAAAGTGCGTTAAGATTTAGTTTGAATTTAATATTTGGGGTTAATTTTTTCTTTTTTTTAGATTTACTTGTGAAAAATTTCAGATGCAATCTTACTAAAACTTCTACGGGTGGTACCTCTACCCCTTAAAGCATCACCCAACCCAACCCAACCCAGATATCAATTTATATTTGAGATTAGGTTGTATTTGGAGTTGGAAGATAAAGATATATAATTTTTTTAATTAAAATATTATAATTGATTATTTAAAGTGAATGTTTAACATATAAGTATAAATTATATTCGATGGGCCCTGTAGTCTAAATCGGGCTTAGTCTAAACTCAAGCTTTTGGATCAATTCAGGATCTTACACTACAAGACCTGAGATTGACTTGATTTTAAATCAGGCCTTTTGTTATACAGTTTATACACCAACTTGAACTTGGGCTCTAGCCTCATCGACCCGATTTTTCATTTTTGGCAGGGCCAGTGCGGGTTAGCCCTATTCTTAGTGTAACCTAAGAAAGTTGTTTGGGTGGAATTTAGAATTTTGGCTTGTTTTTTAAAATTTTATCATAAATTTCTAACAGAGTCAAAATTTTGATCAAAATAGGTCTAGATTTAGCCTATTTCAAATGAAATTTCAGAATTTTCATCAAATTTTATTTTTATATTAAACAAAATCTATCCATAATTATCAAACAAAAATTTGGCTTATTAAGAAATTAATATTCATTTTCTCACTGAAAAAATATGACCAACCAATGCAATGTAATAACTTAAAGCCTCAATTTCACAGATCTAACCCGTTGCCACTTGTATATATAATTAATTATATATGCTCATGAACAAGCATCCAAAAGTATATCTGTGGGCTCTAGGGGTATAAATCTCAGTCAATACGGTGTATCGGCCGTACTTGATGGATATTAGTCTATGTGGCCAATATTTGGGCGAGATAATTTGGCCAAATATCTATTGTGGGCCCAAGACGATATTTACATTTTTCATTTTTTTTAAATGAGCCTTTTTGATTTTTTTTTTTTTTAAATTTTGTTCAGAATTGTTTTAAAAAAAAAACACCGATATTCTAAAAAAAAATTGAGAGAGAAATGATTCGGCTGAGATCTGGGCCCCGCCCAATATTTGCACCTCTGGTGGGCTCAGAGCACACAAGCCCATGATGGTCCATATAGGCCACGGCTAGTCTTCATGGGCCTCATGGGTCAGCCCATACCCATGTGCTGCATAGCTGGACCTTCGTTGAAATAGCTGTCAAACTTCACCTTGAATCTCTCAACATTCATCGATTTCTTAAAAACTGGCAGCTATTCCATGGCTTGATTCCTCATCAGTGTGCCACGTGTATGGCTGAAAAATAAGTGACCTTTTTTTATACTTAAAATAGTAGAGAGGCCTAACGTTTGCATTTGTTGTATGAATCTCATGATAGTAATAAATAAAGAAATACAGAAGAAAATTAAATTTGGAGTACTTAAAATATTTGAGAAAAATGAAGTTTTACTTCTTTTTAATTATTTAATTTTAAAATTCATCAATGATTTATTATTTAAAATGTAACAGTCATCAACACTAAGACTCTGATTTTAAAAATGATAAAATTATTCAATAAAAATATAAACTGAATATGGCATTTTGATGGCTACGTGTTTAAATATGAAAAATCAATTACACAAATCAGGGTCAAAAAATCGGCTCGGCCGATATATCGGCCGATATGTAAATATCGGCCGATATCCGATACGGACGATATATCGGTCGATAATTTTATCTCTCATACCGATATCGACATTTTCTCTCTCCTCCGATATCGGAACCGTGAAAAAACCGCAAAAAACCGTGATGAATAGTGGTGAACCGTGACAAAACCGCAAAAAACCGCAAAAAACCGCAAAAAACCGTGGACACCCTGAGAACCGTAAACCCTGAACCGCAGAAAACCGTGTAAAACCGTGGAAAACCGCGAAAACCGCGGAAAACCGCGAATAGCCCTGAGAACCGTAAACCGCGGAAAACCGCGGAAAACCGCGAAAAACCGCGAAAAACCGTGTAAAAACCGCAAAAAACCGTATCGGTGTTTTAAATTTTTTTTTTTTTTTAAAATACCGATATTTTCGAATATCGGCCGATATTAGGGCCGATATTGGGGACCGTTTATCGCCCATATCGGCCGATATTCCAACTGTACGGCCGATACTTATCGTATCGGCCGATATTTCAAGGTTTCAAAAAACCGATATATATCGGCCGATACGATATGTATCGGCCGATATTTAAACCTTAGACACAAATATTAAGAAAGATAAAATTTTATTAAATATGAAAGAAATACTCACAATAAAAGTTGAAACTAACCTAAACCCTCCCAAAACATAGGCGGTGGAAAACTCCCTCTTTTAGAGTAAAAAAATTATCTTTATAATATAATTTATCATTTACTAATTTATCTGGTGTAAAAAACAACTTTCTAATTTAGAGAAATAAGTCTTTTTAAAAAAAAAAAATTACGTATGAGAAAATGTGAGAAATTCAATGAAAAGCCTCACGAGTGATATCCACTGCCCTTAAAGACTCACCAAATGAGGTCATAGAACTCTAACATGCACCTCCCATTTTTTAAGGAGAGAGAAGTATTAAATTTGAATTACGCTCAAACTTTTCTAAAACACTTCTTATTCTTATAAAGTTACTTCTCGTCCGTGTGAATTCATAGATTTACTTGTACTTGTATAATTAGTCTTATTTTTAATATAGAATGAAGATATTCATATTAAAAAAATCAAATTCTCTATTGATAATATATTAAGGTCTTTCTATTTTCTTGAAAAACAAGTAATTAATTAAAGAACCCCATTAATTGAAGACAATTACGAGCTCTACTATTGAATGTGAAGGGAGAAATAGAAAGCATTGACGAGAGGCAAGAGCAGAGAGGTTCACGAGAGAACTAGCAAACAAAACCAACCAATCACATCAGCGGCCATGTGATACACATGACACGTGTCATTATTTTATGGGATTTACACCACCTCCATCTCCAACTTGTGCATGTCCTTCGCTGGGATGGGAAATTGATAGGGTTTTGAAAAACTAAATATTTCGATTCAATTTGCTTAATAATTCAGATATTTTTAATTTAATTTGAAAATTTTAATAAGATTTATTGATTCACTTGACTCAAAATTTAATTGAATGGAATCATTTATATTTTTAATTTTAGACAGATATAAACTTTAAAGAGTGATGAATTAGATCGTCTAATAGTTAAACTTCATATTGAGTTTAAGATGTTGGATATAATATCTTTAAGAAATTAAAATATAATATTTAATTTATTTTGAGTAAATTTTTATTTTAAAAAAGAATTGAAAAAAATTGATGGAGACAAATTTATTATAAAATGATATCATTAATAATTTTTACTTAAATGACAACACACCTTTAGTTAAATTTTAGCTTAAAATATATATATTTTTTATTTTAAAAGGATATTTATTACACGTGTCCTCTTAAAGAAAAAAGGATTGTCCTATTAAATGACTTTAAAAAATTCAAAAGTTAGCACACATCAGTTTGTAAAGTATTCAAAGTTTAATTGTAAATTAATAATTTAATTATATAATTTAGATATTTTTTTTTAAATTTACTTTTGTGACTTTAGGAGCAGGTGAGACGATTGGAGTTCGAATCTTGTACCTCCTATTTTCTGATGTCGAAGATTACCACTTAACTACACTCTAATTTAGATTTTTAAATTCAAATAAGTATATATAATTATTTAAAAAAATTAAAATTATGACATAAGATAATAAAATAAAAACAACTTTATATACAATCAATATACTCGTCTAATTTTCTTTTTATTATACTCGATTAATTTTTAATATTTATTTAATAGTATATATTATGATAGAGACAAAATAGTAACGCTTTTGCACTGTACGCTCACGGGCACTTATTGTTCTTCGTCAGCTGTACAAGACAGAAAGTGAGAAAATACTTGTTGTTTTTCTCTTATTTTAAAAGGTGATGCCAAAAGCTATTTTCTTTTACATTTTGTAGAAATATATTTATAGTGAAATTTCAAAATTGTAATCAAATAGAATGAAAATTCAACTTGACCTATAATATAAGTATGAAGCTCACAAAAAATAATTTTAAAAGTAGTAAAATTTAAATAAAGAGTCTTTGTAATAAATCTATTATCATTCATATCTAATAGACCCCATGCAGAAAATTATTGCAAACAGGGTAATTATTTCTTAAAAAATAATAGAAAAACTCTTCTCAGTGCAGTTCTGGACTACATAATTAATGTTTTTAAAAATGAAGTTGGACCCTTTTCTAGATAATAAGAAATAGAATTGATCTTTGGCTTAAAGGAAGCGAACAAAAAGGAGATAATAAATATTTATAAATTTAAAAGAGTAAAATCAGATAAATATAATTAACAAATAAAAATTTTATCCATGTTCAGACAAATTCCATTTTTCTATTATTTTGATTTGGGTCCACACTCATTTTCTCGAAAACAAAATCCCAACTTCTCTTCTTCCTCCATTCATCTCCTCTCTCTCTCTGTCTGAACCAAATTTTATCTTTCCAGGAACGAAATCCAAAATCCCAACCACAGTAAATCATTCTTTTCTCATTCATCTAACATCCTCATTTCCAATGAAATTGTAGTGTTGATTCAATTGAATCTGGTAAAGTTGCAGATGGAGATGGAGAAGAAATATGTGCAAGTAACAGAGCAAGAGGTGAGAATAGATTTCAACTTGGGGTGCAAATGCAGAACCAAAATCACCCTCACGTCTCTCTCCCAATCAACCCCAATTGCATTCAAGGTCCAAACCTCCTCGCCCAACAAGTTCCTCGTCAACCCTCCAAATGGTTTAATCCCTCCTTCTTCTTCCGCCTCTTTCCAAGTCATTCTCAAGCCCCAGACCCACCTCCCTTCCTCCTTCCCTCGCTCCCCCTCCGACCGCTTCCTCATCAAAACAGCCCTGGCTCATCGCCTGGACCCGGCAAATGAAGACATCAACTCCTGGTTCGCCAAATCCCCGGGCCCCACCCAAGATATCAAGCTCAAGGTTCTCTACGTGGGGTCCTTCCTCCTCCGCCACGCAGTGGCCTCAGGCCAAATCGAGACCGTCAAGCACATGATCAAACGGCAGAAATCTGCGGTTTCCAAGCTCTCAGCTCAGGAATCTATGGCCTTACTTGAGGCAGCTTCTTCTTCGGGGAGTGTTCAGATGCTGACTTTGTTGCTGGAGGCCGGGCTCCGGCTAGAACCGGTGGAGAAAACCCATGTGGAGAAAACTGGTTTGGAGGTGGAAGTGGAGGAGAAGCCGGTTCAAGAGGGTGGAGGAGAGAAGAAGGGCAAGAGCAGCGAGGGGAAGAAGGGTTTGTATCGAGCTGCGGCAAATGGAGATGTGGAGATGGTGAGATTGCTGGCGGAGAAGGGTGCAGATCCGACCATCACCACCGTCCACGGAAAATCAGCTCTTGACGTAGCACGAGATAAGGGACATGTAAGTGAAAATTATGGACCCTTCGATCCATCTATTCATATCAATACCTTTTAACAAGTAGTAATTTTCAACTGCGCGTGAGTTCCCAAATGTGGGGTGAAAAATGAAGTTCTAACTAATGGACTCAGGACTTTCACTCACTAGGGACTGAGTCTAAATTGTGTTGGACTGAGTTGGATAAGAATTAGATGAGAATCATTAGAAATTGAGTGAAAATGATTGCCTCCTAGCTGATATGATTGAATCTGAGTTGAAAGTATGAATTGCATTGGTCAACTCAGGCAGGAATTAATTCAAAATTATGAGCTAAAAAAAGTTGTACCTTACTGCTATATGAGTGGACTTTTGAATTGTGATGTTTATAAACACATGAATACTCTCTTTTTAATAGTCGATTTTTAAAGGTGAGTTCTACTGATGAGTTTAACATGGGGTGTCATAGCAAGGGTAGCTTTGGGTCTTCGGCTCTGGCGCTGAAGAAGAGTGTTAATATGAGTCCCATATCGCCTGTGGATGTTTGAAATGTGAGATTTATAAGCACATGAGCACCCTCTTCTTAATAGTCGATTTTTAAGAGTGAGTTTTACTCATTGAATTAACAATAGAAACTATTTATGATGTTCACGTGTTGGTCGTATTGGCTTACACATTTCAAACAAAACAAACTTTATGTAGCTGCATGGTTGGATACGAGTGAACTATTAATTATTTAAATATGATTTAATTTCAAAATTGTTTTGATTATTTCAATTATTGAATCAAGGTATAATTTAAAAGATCGAATCATATGTCTAATTGTTTTTTTTTTCTTTTGATGCCTCTTTTAAAATGGAATAATTCTGAAGAAATTATTTTTATTATTGTCTCTAAGGCGTAAAGCTGCTCTCATCCAACCATTCAAACACATTAGATGAGTCAAAAGTTGAAAAAGCATTTGGATAAATCTATAAGGTGAGTTGGACTGTAATTATGATTTAATCATAGTTTAAATAGTTGGATTTTGATCATTTCTTCACTAAACGCCAAAGTGGTACCTATTAATCAATTGCAATGCCATTTACTCCATTTGGGGTTGAAGTGTTGCACAAGGGCTGGACCCCATTGAGTGATTTTTTCCAATTATAGCTGATTGTCCAATTCTAGAAGTCAAAATTTGTCCCACCATTAATAAAAATTTAGGCCCCTTTAGGTTGGATTTAAGCAACTATTAGTGGAAGACATGGGCCATTTAGCTAATGAGATAAATTATGAGGCCGAGGCCCAGACAAAAGGTAAAAAACAAAAAATTCAGGCCTACCAGGCCCAATTTGGCTGGATGGACCGATTTGTAGTCGTAATGAGTCCACCCAAACCACAGTCTTAAAGATTAATAAAGTCAATTCGGTTGATAAGATCAGTTGATACCGATACACTCTACCGAAGTAATATAGTACTTGGGCATTTTTATTGGGTTTCTAGTGTTTCTTTTCGTCAACTCGTGACAAACTGAGACTCAGACTCAACTCAGATACGGTCCCTAGTAAGTCATTGACAAATTTTGATATTTAAAACCTAGGCCCAGACACCATGCTAATCATCATATGGCTGGGGATAAAGTTGGTCGGGGCAGGTGGGGGTTATGTAGTAATTCAAGAGAGGAGTAGCTTTCAACAGTTTGAATTCACTTAGGCTAAGTCCGGCACATTTATTTGATAAGGTAAATGTAAGCAAATGAAGGAAGGAGGCCTCCATTTAATGGTCCAAATCCACTCCACTATATGACAGAGTACCTTATTTGATAGCCAATTTTCAAGGGTGAGTTCTACTCATGAGTTTTAACATGGTATAAGAGCCAGGGGTACTACAGGGATGGGTAGGGCTCGTGTCTCCAGCCTTGTATGGAGAGAGAGAGTCGAGTGTCTCCAGTCCTGACGCTGAGGGGGAGTGTTAGCATAATCCCACATCGCATGGGTACCTTCAAAATGTGCAGTGTATAAATACATGGGTACCCTCTCCTTAATAGCCGATTTTCAAGGGTGAGTTCTACTTATAAATTTTAACATAGGCAAATGCCAAAAGTTTGTCTTGAATGAAATACCTAATCATTTGATGGGAGGTCATCAATTCCATTGATGATCAACATCAAAGAGAAGTGGAGTTTAAATGAGAGAACATGCCATGCCAACTCTTAAAATGTAGGTCATTTCTTAGAAACTCCCTCTTCTATCTTCCCTGCAAAAATGAATTCAAGCATAGACATGGGTGGTCAAGCAATAATTTCACCCTAACAATTCTCCTCTCCAGAATAGCTTCTTTTTTTTTTTTTATGCTTGCTCATCATTTGTGTAAAAGGATAATAGTTTTCCATGTAGGTGGCCATCAAATTTGCTAGTGGATAAGGAATTTGTTGGACAATCAAATGAGTCCCACATTGATTGTGAAGGGGGCGATCTAGGAACTTATAAAAGTGGTATTAGAATCAGACCCCAAGCTACCACACGTGGACTCAAAGATCCTCTAGTTGGATGGGATGACCGGCGACGTATCTGCCGGAGAGCCTCGTTCGAGGTGGAGATTGTTGGACAGTCAAACAATTCCCACATTGGTTGTGAAGGGAGAGATTTAGGAATTTTTATTGGCCTTGGGTCACTTCATCTAATAGGCTAGTCTTTTAGGTTAGATACCCAAACTTAACAGGATTTTCTACGTAAAAGGGAACTTCATCTCACCCTAGAAAGGTAAGTCCAACAATATGATAGAGAGTAAAGTGACGGTCACGTGTAAACCATTATCCTTTATAATTCACATTTCACCTATTTCTTTGCAGAAAACCCTTTTACTGTTTGTTTTTTTCAAAGAGTAGATCAAAACTTGAAGTTGAATTGGTTGATTTGGTTCCTTAGAATTTGCTACATCATTGATGTTAGAATTGAACTGAGTATAGAAACATGAACTCATACTGCTTAGCCAATTTGAAAGGTTTGAAATCCTCATTGGTTAGGCACCCTTAATGAAGGATTCAAGTTATTCATACAATTGAAAAAATAAAAGAAAAAGTGCTGTACCTCATGTGGGTTTTTCATCCAATTACAGAACGACGTTGTTGAGATTTTAGAACAAGGAGAACTAGTACTAACAGCTGCAAGGAGAGGCGATTCGAGGCAACTGGAGTCGTTGTTACACAAAGGCACAGGCCTTAACTATTGCGATCAATATGGTCTAACTGCTCTTCATGCGGCAGCCATTAAAGGGCATACTGATATCGTCGCAATGCTTGTTGAGTTTGGAATGGATTTGGAGTCTCCAGATGCAGAGGGTCACACCCCATTGCATTTAGCAGTGGAAGGTGGCAATGTAGAGACTGTTGGGGTGCTGATAGACAAGGGAGCCAACATCAATGCTAGGAGCAAAAGAGGTGCAGCTCCTCTTTACATAGCTAAATCTATGGGATATGATAACATCTCAAAGATCCTACTCAACAGGGGAGCTTCCTCTTCATGCCTCCAATCTTCTTCCTCATCCTTATCGTCATCATCGTTGAGCTAGTGCACCTGCATTTAATCAACTGTGTAAGATCATTTCTTCTTATTTTTCTTCATTCATCTAGCATAAGTTTGTACCAGTTGTAAGTAGATGGCTAGTTAAAAGAAGTTCAGCATTCTCTTCTCTGTGTTCATTAAATAGTTTAAAGTTTTAATAATGAAAGATAAAATGGAAGCATTGGGTCAACAAGTTAGCTGCAACTGTCGACCTATGACAATCTAAAGACCCCAGATGAACAGATTCAGAGAAGTTAAGGTAAGGAATTGTATCTTGTCTCCTGAAACTCAAGCTCTGTATACAGACAAAACCAAATCATTCTTTAATATGAATTCGACTGTTGGATCTGCATTGTTCTGAACAGGGTTTGTACTCTTGATCCAAGTCAATCTAGTAAACTAGGTAGCAAGGATAAATATACTAAAAGATAAAACTTTATTCTGGGTTTGATTCGAATAAGAATTGGCAGAGTAAAATGGTGTTTTAAGCCATTGTACTCACAAAAAGAGGGTTTGTATGATCTATCTCTTTATTCTACATGGCAAAAGCATCTCATGAAAGGGTATGTAACGGGCCTTTTACAATTCATATTTCATAGTAGATGCTCTCATTAATTCAAGAATGTCGGGTCGAAATTTTCAAAAATTGAAAGTGAAAGAAGAAAATATTTTTTATCATTAAAGTCTTCATTCGCACGTGGTCTGCTGCTTTGATAGTTCTACTCCTCACTTCAGTATCAACAGTCAATTCCTCATCACTTGATATTTATTACTTTAGAAGATGATATTGTTAGGATTGAGTATCGAGTCCTCTACATTTTTAATGTGGGACTCGTTCGTAGCCTCAATAACTCCTCTCTCGAACGAGGCTAGTCATCCTATTTATCTAGGGGATCTCTTGAATCCATATGAAGTATTTTGAGATTTGTCTTAGATATCACTTATTAGGACTGAGTATTCAGTCCAAAATGTTAACCCATTAGGTGGAGTGACCCAAATCCTGTATAAATTCCTAAATCTCCCTTTACGCTTCTAATATAAGACTCGTTCGCAGCCCCAACAGATATATGTATATGAAATTGTGAAATTGTCCTTTTTGCACTTGAACTTCAAATGGTCTCTGGGCTTTTACTTTCCATTCAAATTTTCATTTAATTCTATATATTAGGAACTATTTTATCTTAAAATTAATTGGTGCACCAACTCTTTAAACTTTGGTGCACTAAAAATAAGTAAAATATTCATTTTATCCAAACAAATAGAAAGAGAGAAAGAAGAAAGATTGAAATAAATTTGAACAAAATATGTATTTTATTTATTTTTAGTGCGCTAAGGATAAAAATATTGGTGTACCGGTTACTTTCATTTTATATATGATGTTGAGACTCTGGTCTTGATAGGATAATATTCACTGAATGAGGTGAGACATCAATTTAGACTATCCTTTATAACTTGGTCATAAATTTGGGCGGTCTTGGTATTATTGCAAAAACTTCAAATGAATTTTAACTCTATTCTATCAATAAGCTCGTTCCATACTGACATGAAAGTAAGTGGAGAAGAACAATCAGGTGATTTAGGTAAAATTGAATTGAATTTCTCTTGGGACTTGTTATATGGATTATCCACACCATTGACTTTAAAAGCATCGTCGAAATCATGCCTCGAGATTAGGGCGGGTTTTAATAAATCCACTTACCTCATAAAAAATTATTGAGTCCTGCTCGATTCGAGTTGTTGGCTTGAATTGTTTAACTCGATCTGACTCTAGTTGTTGGTCCAATACAACACGAGTTAGTAGCCCAACAGCGCGACCCATTTTTAATCCAAATTTAAAAAAAATAAATCAGCAGTAGATTTTTTATATTTCATGAAACTTGAGTCAGGTCAATTCGGATTGGGTTGGGTTCATTTTAAATTATGAGTCCAGTTCTACTCAAATTTCATTCAACTCAATCATAAATTTATAAATACATAACCCAGCTCACTAATTTCTTAGGTTGTGCGTGTTTGGTTAAAATCTGACCCAATTTTCACACCTACTCAACCAGCTCACTGAATTCTTAGATTGGGTCATGCGGGTGGGGTTAAACCCTGCCCAAATTTCGCCCCTAGTTCGAGACGGGTCCAAATCATAAAATGGACTCAAAATTTAATGGGAATGCAAATGTAAATCCATCTATGTAATTCAATGTGTAAAATGGTGCCACCAACTTGATAATATGGCCTACAAAAAAATTTATTAAAAAAAAAACAGAAAAATTGCCGCCCGAAGTAAGCAGTATTTATAGAGTAAGATGGCCCACACAAATAAAATCTAAACTATTCATCAAAATTATTACACCTAACACTTCTCTACACTTCCACCCACCTTAGTTGTCACTTCCATCATCTATTTTTGCAACAGTCCACATTAGCCGACTGGCCTGATTCTACTGTAGCTACGTAGTGGAGTTGACGCTTCAGATCAACGGTGGAGATGCATCCTCAATTTAAATGATGTTTGTATGTATTGGGAGAAAATTTTGTAATTTTCACATGACATCTTATAAAACCCTAATTAGATTAGTATATATAGTCATTTTCTAAGAGAGAGAAGATTATCTTTAACGACTGTCGTCTCTCCTTCATTCTTGCCTTTGATCGTAATGATCGGTGTTAAATCTGTGGACATATCAAAATAGGATT
The DNA here is from genome assembly GCA_013350335.1 of Chimonanthus salicifolius. NCBI lineage: Eukaryota > Viridiplantae > Streptophyta > Magnoliopsida > Laurales > Calycanthaceae > Chimonanthus > Chimonanthus salicifolius. The sequence continues at coordinate 2,290,124 of CM023537.1, read as the reverse complement.
ACATAAATATCTGAGTTGTGGTTTGCTTCTCTTTGTTGATTTTCTTTTTTTAATTTTTCTCTTTCTCCATTATTATTCATGCGTGTAGAAAAGAGGTTTCCTCCCGATATACATGGACACAATAAAAGATGGATGTTAGTATTATCTTAGGTGAATATGTAAATATCAAATATCTGGGAAAATTGGGTTCACCAATTTGATAAATGACTCTCAAATCAATTGCATCCGGGTATTTCATCTGAAATGTGTCCATATATCAGTTTATTTTAGTTAAATAATTCATAGTGAGAGAAAAAAATAGAAGAGTAAGAAATACTTCATCTCAAAATGTGTAGAAAGTCAAAGTGATCAATATTTCATTATTTTTAGATCTTTAAGAAAAGGGTGAAAATCAAATTCGATAGGATGGCTCATGGGTGCAAATGTCGGCCGATACGTTTCGTATTGACCGTAAATGATAGTTCTCGGTCGATATGACCGATATATCGGCATCAGTCCGATATCGGCCGATATCCATAATATCGGTCTTTTTAAAAAAAAAAAAAATTCAAAATAGTGGTGGGCCTGAGTTGATATCTCGGCCAATATCGGACCAATATCAGCCCATATATCGGCCAATATTTTCATTTTCAATTATTTTATTTTTAAAAAAACTTCTTTTTTGATTTTTGATTTATTTTTTAATTAAAAAATAAAATAATAAAAGAATATCGATATTTAAAAAAACCACAAAAAAGGAGAGAGAATTTTATCGGCCGATATCTCGATCTTATCCAGATTTGCACCCCAGATTTGCACCGCTGGGATTGCTATTTCTAAAGCCTCCACAGATTCTCTCCATTTCCTTTTTCACCCATTTCTTAATTGGAAATTTTACCTGAATAAGAAAAAGGAAGAATTGCCCATTTAACAGAAAACAAAATCACCAGCAGAATCGCCTGCATATTTTCGCCAGAAACAAAATCACCAGTGGAACCGTATAGAATGGAGCATCTGACGTACGTTCAACAGAAAACACGCCACATTTCAATTCCAAAGAGAGAGAGAGAGAGAGAGAGAGAGAGGACAAAATTGAAGAAGTGGAGAAAAGTCAGTTGGTAGTGGGATTTTCTGCACTTTTTCTTCACCCCAACATGATTTTCATATGAGCCAAGCTTTCAGAAATTTCCTCCCAATTTAATTCTAACTTTTGAATAAAAAATTAAAAATAAAAACCCATCTCTCCTCTCCATTTCTTCTCTAATGTTCAAATCCAAAACCTCACAAATCCCCTGTTTTTTTCCTCTCTTGGCTTCACCAAATGCTTAAATCCAAAACCAACAAAATTCGTTATCCCCTTTCCTTCCCTAATTAATCTTCTCTCCAATGCTCAAATTCAGAAATAGAGCTGAACCCATCTCTTTTTTCCTCTCCCCTTCTTGTCTTTCCAATGCTCAAATCCAAAAATGGCGAGAGTCCCATTTCTTCTTTTTCTCTGTTCTAAGCCTCTCCAACGCTAAAACCCCAGACCAACAAAAACCCAACTCTCCTTTTTCTGCTTTAAGCTTCTTTGATGCTCAAATCCAAAGATAACAAGACCCCATTTCTTTTCTTCTGTTCTAAGCCTCTTTGTTGTTCAAATCCGAAACCAAGAAAAACCCTACTCTTTTCTTCTTTTTTCCTAGTCTTAGCTTCGCCAGTGCTCAAATCCAAAATTAACTAGAATCCCATCTCTTCTTTTCTGCTGTAAGCCTCTCCAATTCCCAAATCCAAAGCCAACAAAAACCTTATTCTCCTTTTCTACAGTTGGCTTAAGCTTAAATCCAGAAATAACACGAATCCCTTCTCTTCTTTTCTGTTCTAAGCCTCTCCCAATGCAAAAATCCGAAACCAACAAAAACCCAACTCTTTTTTCCCTAATCCTAGCACTTCACTAATGCTCAAATCCAATACCCAAGAAAATCCAACTCTTTTTTTCTACTCTTAGTTTCAGTAATGCTCAAATCCGAAACCAATACAAACCCAAGTCTCCTCCTCTCATGGTCTCATACAGGGAAGAGAGGAAGAGAGCCCAACAAGCCCACCACCCAAAACACCCACACCTCTCAAGACCATGAAATAGCCCATTTCCTCCTCATGCTTTCCTCCCATCCATCCACCACGGTCGATGACGACCGGCGCAAGTTTAGGTGTGAGATATGTTACAAGATGTTTGCATCAGGTCAGGCTCTTGGGGGGCACAAGAGAAGTCATATGGAGATGAAAGTTAGTGGAAATCCTTTCAAGTGTTCCATATGTTGCAAGATTTTTGCTTCATGGCAGGCTCTTGGGGGGCATATGAGATGGCATTGGGAGAAAAAGGGTGGTGAGAGTGTTGCTGATGGCTTGAATCAATTGAAGAAGAAGAAGAAGAGGAAGCTGAGGTCCCTTAACTTTGATCTCAACTTGCCACCTCTTAAAGAAGAGTCTGATTATCTTTATTTAGAAGAGAAGTCATCTCCTTCAACTCCAATAGCACCATTTCTGCAATCAGATGCCGTTGTTTGCAGCTGAGTACTGCTCTTTTCTTCGCTGCTTTCTTTAGAACTAAATTCTCTCCTAGGAATGATTAGTCTTCTTCTATACTGGAAATTAACCCCTTTTTTTCTTAGTTTTAAGCTCTGAATGTTTTCTGATTGAAGAAAATACAGCTTCCAGCATCAGATAGAGTTTACAATGTTGAAATTCTAACCAGTTTTTTTTTTTTTCAAAATTCTAAATTATGGTCTCATTCATGACTAATACTTGTGATTCAATTTCCTTTTGGTGAATTTGGTATTTTCATCCCATCAGCATATTCAAAATTCTAAATTATGGTCTCATTCATGACTAATACTTGTGATTCAATTTCCTTTTGGTGAATTTGGTATTTTCATCCCATCAGCATATTCAAAATTCTAAATTATGGTCTCATTCATGACTAATACTTGTGATTCAATTTCCTTTTGGTGAATTTGGTATTTTCATCCCATCAGCATATTCGAATGTTCTCAATTTTCTACATGACAATTGTTTATAGGAAAACCCATGGGGTTAGGCTTGGCGCTCAAGAATTTACTTGAGACACAGGAGATCTTGGGTTTAAGTCACTCTCAGTACAAAAAGGATCACTCTCTTTTTACCCAGTGTGTGTAGATAGGAAGGTTTGTATATGCCCAAGGATTAGTGAGGTCCTCTAAGAAGCCTTGCTGATAAGAACATGAAATCCAATATTCCATAGAAGGCTGAGATGCGGTTTGCAAAATATGCAAAATATTAGTCATACGTGGTAATTAAGTGCGAGGGTTACACTCGTTGCGAGACTTAACCTAACACCTTACACCTTACCTCTTACCTAAGCCCACTCGAGTCTGATATGTGGTTAGTTTGGGTCATGAGATAGAATTAGGCTCGAACCAAAGATTCCCAATCTAATTATCTCCTAATCTTGATTTAACCTTACCAATGAACTTCAATCTACCCATTGATATCGACCCCAAAAAAACTTAACATGGCATGCAGGGCCCTCGTGCCCGGTCCAGAAATATTTGTCTCAAGTCAGGCCCAGAATTCATGCCTAAGTTATAGTCTGAAGAGCTGAACAAGTAATCGACTGTTCTCACTTAGTTGTAATACCTTGACATAGTTTAAATGTCGGTTTTTAAAACCGGGCTGATACGATATGTATTATTGATATCGGTGGTATTAATTTAAAAAAAAATAGGAGAGAAATTTCTCGTCCGACACAAATGCAATTAAGGCAAATAATTTTTTATGAACCCATCGGCTGAGCCTGACCTGAGTTTTAAATTTCTGGTAAAAGTGATACGTTGGGCCCAAGGGTATAAATCTCGGTCGATACGCATTATGTCTGCTGAACCAGCAAATATCGGCCGATGTTTAAAAAAAAAATATTAGAAGGGAAAGAAAGATATCGACCGATATCTCGGTAAATCAAATTTTTTTACCCCTGATTGGGCCATAATTGCACTGAAACTTCCGGCCCAGTTTTTCTTTAAGAAAAACAAAAACTGATATATTGCAATTTTTTTGGCTAAAATATGATGAAGTTTGGCCCTTTTTTTTTTAGGCAAGAACCCGATGTTTATATAATGGCTCATTGAAAATCTGGAAAATATTGAGTCATTTCAAGTATCGGTTGATATTTTTTTTTCTTAGCCAAACATATTGACTCTTCTTTTCGTAAGTCTCATCCTAGATAGATAAATTTTTACCATTGATGATGATGAATAATTTAGAATGAGATTGTTTGCCTTGTAATTTTTAGTGCTCCAAAGTAATTTAATGTTTCCAAAGATATCAAGAATCATTTTCACTTAGCCCACAATGCTTATGAGCAACAAATCCATTTGGGCTCTATTGGGCTTAAATGTGTTGGTCCAATGGATCGACAAAATGGATAGGATAAGTATTTTCGAGTGATCTGTCTATAAAATATCAAGTTTATTGAATTTGAGGAGTCATATATATATATATATATATATTGAATTTACATGTAAAAAATCACAGAAAACTCAGTGCAAAATTTTCACAAGTGATATCTACTGTCCTTGGAGTACACCAGGTTAGGTCATGGGGGCTCGAACTTGACACCTCTCGCTTTATGAGGCAGGAGGTTAGCCAGTTGAGCTACACCCATGTGGGCAAAAATTAATAGTTAAAATAGGGTAAAATTTTGATTATATTTTAAATTAATAATGAAATTAACTTAGAATAGATTCAAATGAACAGAGATCCAATTGACACGAGTTACATCCCTATAAAGGGGAAATGGTGTTTGTGGGGGCCAAGTAGGCCCATGTAAAAATCTTTTAAAATATCAAATGCAAGATTTATAATAGGGAAATCTGATGAGAAGGGAAAAGAATAAAAGACCCATTAAATATGATTCTTATAAAAATTGAGAATGTTATGACAATTGTAAAAAGAATTCACAGCTGCAAGTCTGCAACTGCTCCTTTCTAAATAAGTATTTCCGTAACTTTAATCTTTTGTTGATAAGACAATGTTTTCAACCTTTACTTTTGATGTCTTAAAGGGCAAGTTAGAATATTAAACTAAACTTAACTTATATCAAAATTTATTGAATCCGATCCAATTCGATCCGAAATGCTCACCCAAATTATTCAACCGACCCAAATTTTTTACCCAAATCAACCCGAATGACGTTTTATAACTTCTGCGCTCGGTCGGATCAGGTTGATTTTAATTTTCTCAACCCAACCTGACTCAAATTCCATATGAGTTTTTATTTTCTCTATATGACTGACTTGAAATATACAAATGCATAACTCAAACCCATCGACTTCTCGAGTCAGACCATGTGAGTCAGGTTAAAATCCGACCCAAGTTTCACCCTTAGCTAACACTTTCTGTCACAAAAACTTGAAATTTGTTATATGCTTTCTTATCAATTCAATAATATATTCACCATAATTGGGGTGAGATTCTAGTTGCTCTAATATAAGTTTGCTACCTTAGTCATGATAACAGATAATATAACTTTGACATTCAACATGTAATGGATATCCGGTCCTACAAAGTTAAAAATATATTTGTGAAGTATTTTAAAGTAAAAAATTAAGATTAAAAGTGATCGCTAGTCATTCAATTTAATTACAATGAAATTAATGACAATATAATTTTGATGAGTTTGAATTTTAAAGCTATAAATAATTTTTTTCTTAAGTTTTAATTTTAGGGTATTTTTTTACTAGATTTTTTTTAAATGATAGAGTCTACTAGGCCATGTTATACATTTAATAAAAATAAAAAAGTTTTTATTATTGATTCTTTATTTCTCACTAACCGAGAGAAGGGAGAATCTTCTTGTATTTGATAAAGGCATTGAAGAAGAAGGTTTTGGGTGTGTCGTAATAATAAAAAATAGTCTTATTACTTAAAAAGAAAGAGGATAACCAGAACGATTTAATCTTTATCACTAATTTCATTTGTGTTTGCTTAAATAATTAGGTTTTCTAATAAATTTAAATTTTACAATTTATAGGTTTTTAATTTGAACAATGAACACAATTATTTTTTTATAAAGGCAGTATAACTCCACTAATAATTTCCAGGTTAATAAAATGGATAGTCAAAATAATATCATTTTTACTATATATTTCGTCTATCTTATATTGAATTGCTAAAAATATGAACGTTGATCTCGTATATGAAACCAAAAATTCCAATAAACGAAACTAGTACATATTTTTAAGTATATCAAAATTTTAATTATTTTAAATTATTTCTTTTAATTTTTAAATTAAAAAAAATTAAATGGCTGAAAAGAACTAGTCAAATTCTCTGTCATTAAAAAAACAAAAAATAAGGAAGAAATATTCTTATAGAAAAAAAATTATTCTTGTCAAGATGGACATTATTACAAAAATATATACAAATTATTGGTTACAAACTTGCAATTACTCCTTTTCAATGTTTTCTTAGAACTTTTTTTTTTTTTAATGGAGAATTGCATGTCTTTATTCATTTTTGGCTTTTCTCTGTTAATGCCTTTGAAAGCAAGTTAAATATTACCAAAATGGTGAAACTTTAGAATAAGTTAAATAAAATAATACTTTAATTCTTAAATTATTCATTTTATGACTCCGTGGATAAGAGGATACAACAAAAAAAAGTCCTTATTAAACTATTATAGTTTTATAAGATAACTTCACCTTTAAGTTTTTTATTATTATTAATATATGCCATATCATGAGCATTAGCTTCTATAATATTAGACACTTAATTATAAAATATACTAGAGTAAAAAATTGAGTTTAATATAATTAATTGAAGTGCATTGAAATCGATATTATTTTACTATTATTTTTTATCAAATTAAATTCGATGATTTAGAATTACCTTTGGCGTTAAATTTTGGTTTAAGCAATATAGAAATTTATTTCTAAAATCATAGAATATTAAATTATATTATATTTTATATAAAAAATATAGTATATATTATTTTATTAATTAACATATTTGGCATTTTCGATAGCTACGTGTTCCCATGAAGACTTCGAAAACCCGCAAAGTACTGCACTCAGCCGTTAAAAAGCCCAGCGTCGCGGCATATATGAAAACGATTTGAATTCTTCTCACCTCCATGCGAGACCACGGAATTAAAATGCACCTTCATGTTCTTTTCATCTTCTTCCTCTTCATCCTTCTGTGCTCCCTCACCCCTTCCCGTGCTCACTCACCCTACCGGCTCTTCAAATCCAAGCTCTCCTCTGCTCAAAACGAGATCACCGAATACTTCGAAGTGACCCGTCCTCTTCCTACTGACCACCAAGCCCCGTCTTGCTCCCTCACCCTCCTCCAGCACGACTTCAACAATACCGTCGGATCTCCACCCTTCTCTGCCAACTACACTCCACCGTTCGATTGTCCCTCTCCGTGGTCCGCCGTCGTTCTTGAGTTCTCAGCCTCCTGCCGAGGCGAGCAGTACGATCGCATCTCAGCCGTATGGATCGATGGAGTCGAGATCCTACGCACCAGCACTGCCGAGCCGACGGAGCAAGGAATCTTCTGGAAAGTGCGGAAGGACGTCACCAGGTATTCTTCGGTGCTCCTTCGCCCCAATTCTACCGTTTCCGTCATGCTTGAGAACGTAGTGAATGACGTTTTTACCGGGATTTATCATGTCAATGTTAGTCTGCATTTTTACGGCGGTAGGAAATTTGGACTTTCTCCCGAGGACAAATATAATTTGATACTTGAGAGACAATTGAGATCTTCTGGCGTGGGAAGAAAATTACTACTTTCTGGTGGAAAGGATGATCGAAGTGTGGAGAATTCAGCATCTTTCGGGGAAAAGGGAGCTGAATTGGGGCTTTTGGCAGAGGATCATTTGGAAAAGGAGAGAATGATGGGATCTTTAACCGAACAGAGTAAAGAATTGACGCTTTTTGGCAAAGAGAATGATGACCACATCAGAAAGTTGGGGTCTTTTGGAGAAAAGAGAGCTGAATTAGCGTTATTAGCGGAAGAGAGTTTGGAGAGAGAGAGGGAATTAGGGTTTGTATCAGAAAAGAGTAATCAATTAGAGGTTTTTGGGGAAGAGGATGTTGATGGTCGGAGAACCCGTCCGGTAAAAGAAAAAGAGGCTTTACCCTTGATTAATGGGGAAGAGGAATCACACTTTGGATTCTTTCACAAAGAACTTCCTCTGCATCATACATTAAGGCTTCCCTCGGAAGAACTTGGAACATGGAACAAATGGAATGCCATGTGTGAAAAGCCGGCAGATTTGATAATCCCCATTTCGAGCAAAGGTGAAAAAGGCTTCTGGTTCAAAATTCAGAGCGAGTCAGATATACATTTGAAGAGAATCAAGATACCGATCAACACTCACAGGGCTGTTTTAGAGGTTTATGTCTCATTCCATTCAAATGATGAGTTCTGGTATTCCAATCCTCCAGACTCTTACATCAAACAGAACAATTTGACCACAGGTCGGGGGAATGGAGCATTTCGACAGGTTTCCATGACTATTGATGGGCTTTATGTCGGTTCAGTCGTGCCTTTCCCTGTTGTTTTCACCGGCGGTATCAACCCATTGTTCTGGGAGCCTGTTGTAGGTATAGGGGCATTCAATCTTCCTTCCTATGATCTTGATCTCACACCATTTCTAGGCAACCTCCTAGATGGGAAGCTTCACTCCTTTGGCCTCAGTGTGACTGATGGAATTTCATTTTGGCTTGTCGATGCAAACTTACACCTTTGGTTAGATCATAGTTCGCCTTGTGTTGCAGCCAAGCTTGTTCAATACCGTTCACCAGATTTATCCATTCAACGGAAATCCAAATTTCAAGGTTTGGATGGAAAGTTCAAGATAGAAGCTGAGAGAAAGGTTCAATTCGCAGGATGGGTGAATTCTTCTCTTGGCAACCTTACCACCCTCATCTCCCATGAACTTAAGTTCAAGAATTCCATAAAATTCAAGAACGATGGCAATTTTAAGGAGGTTGAGCAGAAAGTCAAGGCAAAAATGAAGATAGAGGTCAGGGCGGCTAATTCAGTGTTGTTGCTTGCTAAAACAGTTTCTAGTAGCAAGTATCCTTTACATATTACAACTTCAACTCTACCCAAAGAAAAAGGTACTTATTTATCAGTCACTAACTTCACCCATTCAATGAATGAGAAATCCTCTGCTGCTATCCCTACTGGGGTGTCTGTGAGGTCCCTTTCTAACAAGCAAGAATCCAATGGTTGGATGTTGGTCAAAGATCATTCAGTTCTCTCTGGTGTAGCAACCACAGAACAGTCATATCGATACAAAGATAATAAAGGTTGCTGCTACTCCCGAACTTTGGATGCCAGTGATGGTAAACTCTTGAAAGACAATGCTTCTCTTCTATGTTCACAAACTGAGTAGTGATACCTTTAGATGTTGCTTTACTGCAAGGAACCTGCCGTCATGGAAGATAGTTAGATAAGCTACTAAGCTTACTAAGCTAAGGAAATAACTTTTCTTTCTTCCCCTTTGCATATATGTTATTTTTTTTCTGTTTCCAGATGATGTAAGTGTCATGTAGGTATTTTCATGGTTTTCATGATATGAGCATTATATATGAAGTTTTGAGGTTTTCTTTGTCTACTCCATTGGATGTATATTAGTAAGTGAGAGAGATTTGGAATTCTGTATTTAGTGTGTAAATTCATTAACAATGGGACATGTATAAATATACAAAACTCCCCCTAATCTCTCCCCTAATTGCTCATAATTTACACAACTGAATCCTTAATCAACAACTCCTTTAATTACATCCTTAAATTCCAATTTTCTCTCATTAATTACATAACTCTAACATCCCCCTCTCTCTCAAACTCAAGTGGGTCCGACTTGAGTTTGAACTTACTTAATTTGATGATCCAATGGTCAGATGACGCCATCTGATGGAGTGAAAGCAGATCAATGGTGAAAACGTGTTGGGGAAGCCAAGAACTGAACCAGTGTGCCACATGTATATAGCATATTGCGGATGAGTAACAACAAATAGAGATCTGCATTCTGATGCATGAGATCGACAAATCCAGATGATCTCGACGATTCGAATCACGATCGAAGACAGGAGCAAGCATATCTTGAACACATAATTCCAGATATCAAAAGCAGATAGATCTGTATTAGAAAGGAACTGAATCGTTGCCACAATGATCAGATCCAATAGACATATGATCCAAATTGGGTCTCAAATAGATACATAGCACTGGCAAAGATGATGATGGCGGCGGCGGCATCAGAACGGTGATGGCAATGGCAAATATCCAACCCAATCGTGGGGCAACAACAGTAATAACATACTGATTATAAGTTAAAAAAAATAAATCAGCACACTAGATGGGCACTTTTCATAGTACTCGATGCAGGCACCCTGAAATGGAATTGAGGCCTGAGAAGTAGAGGGGGTCAAGGCAGAGTTGAGAGAGGCGAGAAGATTGGCTGTGCGAGAGGGAAGAAGATCGACCGTGAGAACTGCTAGCAGTCGAGAAACCAGTGACTGAACGAGAATTGGCAGCAGCAGAGGAGAAGGTCTGGATTCCGCCATACAAACTGTGGCAAGGTAGCTGGCCGACTGATGGAGATGAAGACCCATGCCGGATGATGTCCATGGTGGTCGGGAAACAGAGAGGGCGAGGCGGATTCAACCAAGGCAGCGATAGGATCGGGATAAAAATTGATGAGGGTAGGCATGACTGAGGGATAAGCGGAGGCTGAGACAGGCAGGGTAGAACAAAGAGAGAGAGAGCAACAGGCAACGGAAGTCAGATTAGTAGCACGAGTAACCTATAGATAAAGGACCGATATTCTGATCAAGAGTGTGATATAACTCTCGATTTTCTAGCTTGTACCATGATAACGATTTGGAATTCCATATTCAGTGTGTAAGTTCATTAACAATGGGACATGTATAAATATACAGAACTCCCCGAATCACTCTCCTAATTGCTCATAATTTACACAACAGAATTCTTAATCAACTCCTTTAATTGCATCTTTAAATTCCAAATTTCTCTCATTACTTACATAACTAATAACAGTAAGAACTTACAGGCTTATGGCATATGCAACATGATGTGCTGTAAGTCAATGTATCTAGAATTACAACCCTATTTAATCACCTTTGATTTTCCCAAGTTCAATGTGTTTCCATTCACTGCACAGACACTTCATTTTTTATGTGTAGGATTTGTTTCCCTGCTGTAATGATAGATGTGTCGCCATATTCGTGCCGTGTCCCTGCTGTGTCCAGACATCATAGTGAGTCATGGATGATAACTACATTATTTCCTTGGTAGGAGATGATGACACTTGACTTGTTTGCCAATCTGGGTTGTTTTTATATTGGGTGCCTCACTATGCGTTTATAAATAACAGAAAAAAGAAGAAATAAAAATAGGCTGATCAAAATATCCAAGCCATCAAGAATTCTTGAGATTTTGGCTTAAACTCACTCTCAACATAAAAAGAACCACTTTCGATAGTATTATCCGGTGTGTTATCCGTCGATGAAAACCTCAAAGTCGAGCCTGTATGACCTGGTCAACGTTAAAAAAGAAATGGTTATTTTTATGTATTGTGTTCAATAGTCAATGGTCCAAAATTTCTTAAAAAATAGAAGACTGATGATACAAAACAATTAGAAAGTCAAAAAAACACTCATATGATGCTGACTTCGCCGAAAGCGAGCCAATCCAATTATAAATCAAAGCCTTTGAATGGATTTGGAGAGTTCAGATTTTATTTTTAGAATTCAGATAATAATTTCACAACGAATATTTTCTCCCTTCTTTGAGACAACCAAGCCGATTTCAACTGGAAAGAGCTCTAAAATGGTTCTCTATATGAGTGTCTATAAATTTGTAATGAAAACTCAAGTAGTAATTAGAAAGGAGAGTAGAGGTATTATTGAATAGTCTGATGAATCTTATCTTATCATACGAGTATGGATGTTGGCTACAAAGATAAAGTTGTCATTTTCTATCACTTGCATACAGTTCTAAATTTTCACTGGTGGAGGAGATAAAGATGGACCTTTCTTTTATAATTTCCCTGCTCTACTGATAATTGATATGTTAATGGAATTTTCTACTTATGTACATCAGTCATGGGTGCATATCTTTTATATTATTGTAATGACCCGACTCGAATGCAGGGCTTAGGACTTGATCAAGTGTAGTCTGGGCCTCACACACAAGTGAGCCAGCACGGTTTTACTTTTGGGCCAAGGCCCACAAGGTCCGGTCCAAAACGCGTCACACGACTACACGGGGTGGTGGGCTCAAATATCCACCCAAATCTTCTCTTTCACTATCGATGTGGAACTCCCACATCAGTTCCCAGGTGCTCCTTAGCCCATCTGGGCAAGGGTATCACAATTCTTTTAGAAGAGGTGGTCTTTATCTCATAAATCAGAGTTCTAAGTTCAATTCTCACTCATCTTGATAAGGAAGTTTATATGTATTTCAAGGATTAGTCAGATACTTTAAAAAACCTGCATACTTTCATCATGGAAAAAGAAAAAGATAGTATTTATATTTTTGCAGAATATAAAGGCATTATAGTATTTATATTTTTGCAGAATATAAAGGCATTTGATAAGAGATAAGTGAAAAATATAGATGATGTCTAATTCATAAAAAAAAAAAAAGTCGAATCACTAGCCACTTAGAAGTCAGAGTGGACACTGTTTTTTCATTAATAGAGAGATTTTCAGAGGTTGTTGCACCAATGAATAAGTGGATTTTGCAAATAGTAAAGTGATTTTCAACTTTTTTTTATTTGTTCATTTTTGTAAAAATGTATTTTTTTAATAAAATTAACTTTCATACTTGTGGAAAACTAGATTTTTTTCATAACATAAGGAAATTACTTTAGCATAGTATGTTTGTATTTTTTTATTGAAAATAGGATTTCCAATCAAAATTGGTTTTTGCACAAAAACTAAGGAAGTTTTTATAAAAAGAAAATTAATTTTTGGCTGGCCATATAAACACCATACTTTCCTGCCAGCAGATACCGCTTTTCACTTTTAGGTGTGAAATTATCATTTTGCCATTCCATTTTAAATTGTCTTAATGAACATCCAGTTCATTTTTCTTTCATTCGAACAATTATTTCAGAGTAAAATGCGTTCGTTCGAACGGTCTTCTCTCTGTGGATTGTGAAGAGAGATTTTCAAATGAGGCCGTTTCTCGACTGATTTATACAAACAAGATATTAAACTTCATCTATTCTGAATTTTATGAACTCCATTATTGATTTTAAGTGAAAAGAGTATAGTTTTGCACTTCAAAAATCGTACCCAAAAAATTAAAGGGTTGATTTTAAGAAAACCAATTTACTACGAGAGAGAAGAAATTTATTTTCTGAAGTTTTTATAAATTTTTCAATTTTTTAAGACATTCTTTATTTGTATCAAAATTTTGACTTTTAGAAATCTAATATCTTATGAAAAAGACTATTTTTTAAATAAAAATATGTTTTTCATTTTTCTATTTTCTATTATTTTTTAAATTTTGTATAAAATTTAATAGGAGTCGGAGACATATCGGCATATTATTGATGAACCAATAGGTGTTAGAAATGGTTCGAATCAATCATAGAAGTTTTAGATTATTTTTTCAACTAAACCAATAATAATTAATGTTGAATTAGAGTCACATACAAATCCAATCAGTAGCACCTGTTTTAGGTCCAAAATAACCAATCCAAATTGGGTCTTTGATCCACAATGAGTTTAACCTTGACCCGACCCATTGCGACCTTTGTGTCCCCACCAACAAAACAAGATATGGCAAAGTACACCTACCCAAATATGGTCCACAATAAATTAAGGTAAGCATGTTAATGCAATTTATTAAGGCCCCATTGACATGTTTTTTCTATAAAATAACTTTGGGGGAACTACTGAAAAAGAAAGGGTGTTCTTGGGAAGGGCCATCTCATCATGGAATTTTATTTGTGGGGTCCACCCTTGATTGGTTCTGATCGTCCTACAATTTTTCTCTAGGTATAATTCTCTTTGGGCAGTTGTCTCTCTAAGCAATTTGATGGCAACTAGTAACTTTCTTTTTACTGCCATTTGGTGTGGTCCTTATGGATTAATGTCCTAATTTCATAAAGTTTAAAAAATAAATACATATTTTTATTTAAAAATTAATAAAGATAATACACTGTAGGCAGTTATTTTTTCATTTGAGTTGAAAATATAGAATTATCCCTCTATAAGTTTGGTACAGTAATTAAACTAACTTATACATATTTCAAACCCTGAAAATATTATATAAGTAAATAAATGATTTTATTAAAAAATAAAAAATCAATTAAATGTTGATGGATTTTTTTGAATATTTTAGTATGAAATTGGATACAGAGGGACACTCATAATGGAAACTAAATAATTGTACCACCATAGACATTGAATATGGTACACACAATAGACACAATATGACACAAGTTGCAACCACAAATCAAAGCTATATGATTTAGATTAACAATTGATAATAAAATTTTATATATTTTAAATTAATATAATAATCTATAAAATGAATTTAAATTTATAAGATTATGATTAGTCTAATGACATTTCTTATGAATGTGTAAAACTAACTTAACTGATAGATAAACTAATTTAGTATTTATCATTCGAACTTAAATTTCAATCTCTAAAAAGCTTTAGGAATTGAGACGAGGGGTGAGAATATTGAAATCGGGTTTTCATTGGATTCCATCAGTGGTACTTGTGTTAAAGGGTTTTTGCAACTTTCAACTCAATCTAAAGAAAGAAAAAATAGTTTTATAATTATAAAACTTAAAATTTATAATAAAAAGTTATTTTTAATTTTACCTTCTCTGATAATTATACTATATAATAAAAAATTATCATTCCTCCGTATCATGGGAAATTAAAATAAAAGCACAAATTTTTTTATTTTCTAAAAAAATTATAAAACAGTAAAATTTCTGAAAGAAAATGAGATTTATTTTCTTTTCACATGTCCTGCCGTCATCCTACATCATTACATGTTAATTACTGCACATTTCCATCATCTCCCATCATCAACTTCAACAGCCATCAATCCTCTCTCTCTCCATCCTTTTCTCTTCTCCCAAAAATCACTCACATCACAGACCGATTTCCTCACATAATCAGCCATTAATGCCCCTCCAACGACCACTTCTCCCAACATTCACTTAAACTCGGCATTTGATGTAGAAATGAAGAGGACCCATAATGAAAAGTCACCCCATTTATCCTTTTCTGCCATTCTTCTACTACTCAAATCCTTCTGAAGTTCTGCTTTTGCAGCAAGAAAGAAGACTCAAGAGTCAAGAGGAAGAGAGGATTGAGACCCATTTCTCCTTTTCTTCCATTCTTCAAGGCTAGACCTTCTGTTCTGCTTTTGCAACAAGAAGACTCAAGGAGGGGCGAGGATTAACACCCATTTTTCCTTTTCATTGATTGTTCAACCCACTAGTCTATAGTTCTAATTTTGCAGAAAGGAGAAGATTCAAGAAGAGAGGATGAAGACCCATTTATCCGTTTCTTTTCATTCTTCAATTTAGCCCTTGTAAAGTTCTAATTTGAAGGAAGGAGACTCAAGAAGAAGAGAGGATAAATACGCATTTGTCATTTTCTTCCATTCTTCGGCTCCAACGCTTCTAAAGTTCTGATTTTGTAGCAAGAGGCAGCCCGAGAAGAGAGGATCAAGACCCATTTCCCCCCATTTTTTTTTTTATTGTTCAGCTCTAGCCCTTCTAAAGTTCTAATTTTGCAGCAAGAAGACGACTCAAGAGTAAGAGAGGATCGTTACTCACTTCTCCCTTTCTTTCATTCTTCAACTCCAGCCCTTCTTCTTCTTGTCTTCGTCATTCTTGAACTCTAGATCCAGTTCTTTGTTTCTTTTTCTACTTCTCGGCCTAGTTAATGTGCTTAGAAGAAGATTCAAGAAGAGAAAGAAAAGGACCCAGTTCTCCATTTCATTAACTATTGAAGGGCTAGTGAATCCACTTCTCTATTGTGGCGACAATGACGGCTGCGCTCGAATGCTGGTCGAGCCGAGCTAGCACGGATGAGGACATGGTGGAGCAGGTGCTGATGAAAACTCAATCCAGATCAGAGGCCTTCTCCTCGACAGCGACGTCCTCGAATCCCGCCATTGCAGCTGCCTCTGCCTCTGCCGCAAAGGATCCAACTCAGGCTTCTTCGACTACAGCAGCGATGCAGAAGAAATGGCATCGGCTTGGCCGCAATGTAGCGGGGGCAATCAGCAATCTGAAGAACTCGCTCAATCTTGACACAGTGAGAGATCAAACGGCCAGGACTGACAGCTGCCGAAAGCTTGTGTGGAGCGGCGTCGTTCGGAATCTGACCCAACTCTACCCCGGCAGCCAGCTCCCAGAGAAACTCATATCCAACATACGAAAACATTTCGATTCACTCCCCCTCAGGTGAGATTGAAGGAGATGGAGTAAATTTTAGATAATTTCAAAAATGGGTTTGAGTTTTGGGGATTTTGCGGACTGAGATGATTGATTAAATTTTGGATATTTTGGCCCTTTTTTCTGAGCGCAGTTTTAGATGATTGCTTGGGTAATCATTTGCGTGTCTTAACTTTTTTTTTTTAAGAGGCTTATTTTTGGCAACTTCAATGAGGTGATTAATTGGATTTCGGCACTTGATTATTTCTTATTTTTATTGAATGTTTTGAGTTTGGGGGTTTTTTATAATGAGATTATTGATTGGATGTCGACAATCCATTTATTCTATTCTTCAAGATGGGTTTGATTCTAAGCATTTTGGCAGTGATATCCATGATCGGGTTTGAGCAATTGGGTCATTTTCTATTTCTAGAGTGGGTTTGATTTTGTGTTTTGAGCAGGTGGTTGAGATGAATTATTGGATTTTAGGAGTTTTTTTTTTTTTATAATTTTTTAGATAGGCTGGATGTGTGGATTTTTTAAATTAGGCGATTAATTCGAAATCAACACTTTGCTCTCTCTCTCTCTGAAAAAAGAATTGAGATGAGTTTGATTTTGGCGTTTTTTGCAAGTGGAAATGATACATTTAATGTCAGTAATTAAGTTGTTTGATTGGTGGATGCTTGTTTTAGAGCTTTGTTTGATTTTCTTTCTATTTTTCCTTCTTTTTCAGCTATTCCCAGGCAGGTTTTGATATGAAGGACGTCTTCCTACACATGCGATTGATTGAACAGGCGGTTGAAGAGGATCACCCAGCAATTATGATTCAAGAGATAGGAGATGGGGAGATGCAGGGATCAATTTTCAAGCTAACATTTGCATGCAATTCCTCCATTTCGTGGCCATCTCTTTCTGGGTCTTTGGACAGTGCCTCAATTTGCTGCAAGAAGATCCAGATCTTTGAGAAGAAGGGCTCAACACTAGGAATTGTTCTGGTTCTTGTTCAATCAGGGCAGGAGAAGTCCTTCAGAAACAGGATTGAAACTGCATTGAAATTGGCTTTAAAGAAGCCTAAGGCCACTCCAATTAAGCTCCCATTTGGCCTCTGTGGCTGTCAGGAAGAGAATGCCCGGGGAAAGGGAGAGGTTGAGATTGACGCTGACGATGAGAGGGGCTATGAGAGTGGCATGGAGAGTTCAAATCCCGCATTCGGGATTCAGCTTCCTCTCCCTGCCTCATCATTCATTGTCTCTGTCGACGAATGGCAGACAGTCCGATCAGGTGGGGAGGATATTGGGAAATGGCTACTGAACACTGACCAGATTGAGTTCACTGACCCTATTGTCCCAAATTCATTCAAGGGGGTCTACAAGGGTCGGAGAGTCGCAATCGAGAAGGTGCGGGGATGTGAGAGAGGGAGTGCATATGAGATTGAGCTGCGGCGGGATCTGTTGGAGCTGATGAGTTGTGGGCATAAAAACATTCTGCAATTCCATGGCATCTGTATTGATGAGAACCATGGTCTGTGCATTGTGACCAAGATGATGGAAGGTGGTACTGTACATGACCTGATGCAGAAAAGCAAGAAACTTCCAATCAAGGAGATAATGCGGATTGCAGTTGATGTTGCTGAGGGGCTTATGTTCATGAATGACCATGGAGTTGCATATAGAGACCTGAACATACAGAGGATTCTGTTGGATCGACAAGGGAATGCTTGCATTGGGGACATGGGTGTCGTCACTACTTGCAAGAATGCTGGTGAGGTGACCGAGTATGAAACTGCTGGATATCGGTGGCTGGCACCTGAGGTCAGTTCTCTTGCTTTACTTCCTTCAATTCTTTCTCATGCACACATAATTTTGTAAAGCAAAATTATATAGTTTTCAAATGAAACCAAGAATGATCAAACTTGGTCTTTAATCTTTAGGAAGAATTAGTCAAACAGTCACCCACTTAGTCTGTGTTGCTATTCAGTATTGCCTATTGGAGCTTCCTTCCTATTGTTAGTGTTGTAGTCCCATCTGAGCATTGATCAGATAAATTGCTGCATATATATATATAATTGTCTGGACTTTATTTTGTCATTGACATTGTCTAGCCATTTTGTTGCCTTCACTGATACGTACTTCGCTAGTACGATGACACCATTTTTGGGCTGATAAAATTCCTGATTGATGCTTATTTTAGGGACAATTTTAGCGATCTTCATGTCACTATTATTTCATAAGCACACTTTAAATAATTGTAGCCTTTGCTGAGATTTGCTTTACTGTATAGTCATGGAAGTATCTTGAGGTGGGGTAATATATAGATAAGTGATTGATTCTTCAGGATCCATACGAAAAATGATTCTCTGTAATAAAACTATCTTTTCAGCATCGATAATCTGTAGATCAATATGATTAATTACCATTTGAAAGAAACTTCTTTGTTGGGAGTGATTTGATTTACCTTAGAAAAGAAGGAATTATTTACTTTTTTCTTATTTCTTTTAATGTTTGTAACTGCAGATCATTGCTGGTGACCCCGAGAGTGTTACAGAAACATGGATGAGCAATGTGTACAGTTTTGGCATGGTGATTTGGGAGATGGTAACAGGGGAAGCGGCATACTCTGCTTACTCGCCAGTTCAGGCAGCAGTTGGGATTGCTGCTTGTGGGTTGAGGCCAGACATTCCCAAGGATTGCCCTCAAGTTCTGAGGTCGTTGATGTCTAGGTGCTGGAACAGCTGCCCTTCCAAGCGCCCTCAATTTTCTGAAATCCTATCCGTCTTGGTGCGGCCAAATAGCAGGTAAAACCTGCACCTTGTTCTGCTAGCCCAACCTTGTGTAGAAGCATGCCTAATTGTCGATACAAGATTCATCGTCTTTTCGGCGTAAATTCCACTTGGGTTATTTTTCCTTGTTACATTTGGTCAGCTCGTCTAGGTTGTTTCCATGGCCATCTGATCCAGATTGGGCGATGATAACCCATTGCCTAGCTTTTTTTGAATGGGGTTGAATGAACTGAAGATTCATTGTAGTCCAGTTCTTTGATGGTAAGCGGCCAATTGCATACCTAATGCAGATTATGGAAAGGAGGATGGTTAAACCTCCATTGAAATTCCAGATTTTGGGCCTATTATGTAGCTAATAGGAAAATGGTATTTGAGGTTGTTACCACCAAGATGTAAAAGGGTGCATCCTCATTGCTATTACTTCTCAATCAGATGTAAGCTTCATATTGATAGTTGAAAATGTTAAATCGATTTGTAAGCTTGTTTATTTTGGGTTGGATCCTTGGAAGTAATTATATGATGGAACATCTACTCACTTCGTTGCCCTATTTGCATGTACACAGTATAGTGATATTGCTAAAATCTTGTGCACGCGATAGAAAAATGTTTTTTTTTTATAATATGGGTATCTTCATTCTATATTAGAAGTGAGACTAATTCTATGAATATATGAAATCACCTATAGACCTTTTGTATATCTGATAAGTCCGAGAGGAATCGAACTCAAGATTTCTATTAACATTTTGATGATGGGTAGGCGATTTTCAGCCTACTTTTGATGAAAACTATTCTCCTTTTTCAAGGAAAATGGCAATAATTGCCAAACATGTGCCTTTTAAGAAGGGTTAGTTACTTTTCCAATTTTGTGAGAATGTTTAAAAAGAGAGAATAACTTAAAAAAAAAAAACTCTCATTATCAACAGAACACATGCTTTCTATCATGGAATGAATGAGCCATGTGTATGATGTTTTCAAAGATGCTTGCAAGATTCCCGGGAAAAAAAGTTAAATAACAAAGAAAGCAGCAGCAGCAGCAGCACTGGATTTTCAGAACCTGTTTGGTACTACCTCTAGTGTATTTTTACCTCTCAATGGTAGAAAATTTGGAACATGGAAATAATGCACCGGATTCTATTAGAACTTCAAAACATTCAAATTAAGAGGGTCTCATAAGTGATATTATTTGAATTATATTTATCATATCTATTAAAGATAAAAAAATATTTTTTTAAATTATATATTTTTTATATAAAATTACAAAAATTGATGGCTGAGCCTAAATACAGATTTTATTGTCTCTTAAAAAAGGTAGTGATCTTTCCACGGGTATTTTGTATAACTCAATATGAGTTTTACTGTATTATCTATTTTGCATTTCAAATTGGCTCGTCCAATTTTTGAAATCGGGCTTGTTGAAGCCTTCGAATTACTTAATCTGTTATCCATTTTACTCTTCAAATCGGCTCGTCAAACCGTTTGAATCATTTACAGCAAAGATTTTGGTGAGCCGATTCAAAGGGTAAAATGGACAATACAATAAAACTCGTGTCGGATTACACAAAATATATGTCCTAGAACATTGTCCATTGTATTTTGAGTATGTTTTGAAATTGGGTGAATTGACTGATAGGCTGGACGAAGTGGGCCAGTGGTCTCTTCGGATGGACGGTACCTTGAGAATGCCTCGTCAGACTGTAGATGTCTAGTGGAAAAATTATCTGTTCTGAATCATAACCAACTTTTGATAGATTAGCTGCACTTTCTTTTTCCTAATATTTATTTTTTTATCTCGTGAATTGAATTTATATCAAATTTGAACTCAGTTTGAGATATATATTTAAGAGTTAGGCCAGTGACATACACTCTAAGACATATCATTAGATCAATAGTAGGTTTTACAAATTTAAGTTTATGTGATAAGGATCTAAATCATATAGTTTCGACTTTTAAATTTTGATGAGTGAAAAATTGATTTTTAAAAATTTAAAATAAAGTGATAGAATTATGATATAAGAATATTTTATATAGTTTTATTTACATCAGATCCAAGAAAGTGAGCTCTAAATATCTATTTTTACTGGGTGTCTCGTTAACGAGTAGAGTTTTCTTTACTGTAGTGTTATAAACACTTATAATTTTCACCTTAAAAATTGTACTTTTTTTTTTTTTAATGTTTATACTTAAAAATCTCAATGCACATGATTATAACTTGATTTCAAAAACGCAAAAAGAAAAAAGAAAAATTAAGATTTACTTTTGTATAATTGTGAAGTCAATTGATTTGGACAGTTTTATTTAGATTAATATCGTTGAATTTGTGAAAAATTTAATCTAGCTAAGAAGACATTAACTTGATACACTATCGGAGTATCGAGATAAGGTAAGTTAGAATATTTGTCAGTTGAGAACTATGATTCTTGATAAATGAGATAGCACTAAGTTAAAAAAAAAAAAAAAGAATTTGATATATTTTTTTATCAAGGCCATGATATTTAAAACAAATATTTAATTTTTAAACATTATAATTGTAATAAGCAATAGAGATTAAAAATTAAGAATGAAGCACTAAAGAACATATGAAAAATTGGAGAGATTAAAAATATTTTTTAATAAGATAAAAATTTGAAAACAATTAATGATAATGAAGAAATATTATAAACAAAGACGCACTCATGGTCTCACCTGGTGTGTCCTAAGGGTAGTGGATATCACTCGTGAGTTTTTTGAAGCTTCTCACATGTAAATTCAAAAAAAAAATAATTTGTACTAATTTTGGGTTGTGAATTATAAATTTATAATGTTTCATAGATTTTTTTTTTTTAATTTGTGATTTTGTTGGTAAATTTTTTTCTTCTTTCACATGAGAATGAGATCAAATTTTATACTCTAGTCTTCAATGTGTTTTGCATGCTAATAATAATAAATAGAATAAAGGAACCAATCAAAGAAAGTGATAACTTTTTTTGTGGATTTCATTATCAAATGGGCCCTAAATTTGGGCCCTTTTTATTTTTGTGTCTAGTACGAAGGATACATTATTCAATCAAATGGATTGACATTTGAATCATGCATGATTATACGTATATACCTTTTCATGTGAAGAATATTGTGGTAATAATAATCATATACCTAGAGTTAATTATATATAATAATCGAAATAGGTAAAGAGGTGGATTTTTGGGCTAAAGTTTTAATTTTAGCAAAATACGAAGTTTTTAATTTATTTTTTTAAAATGATATCAGCCAAAATAGATTTGTTCTTCAAATTAATGAGTTGTCAAATGTAACAACCCATTCCACTGGCACAAGATCATCTGCTTTGGGGTCCATACACTCTCACGGCTTCGCATTTGATCCAAAAGGAGCTGTCATAGAAGGGAGAAGAAGTTAGGCTTAAATACTCCTCTCTACTTCTTATTCTAGACAATGTGGGATTTTTTGCGCCTCTCACTTGCACAAACTTTATGTGGCTGAACTCTCTTTCAAGCACTAGTGCAGGCCATTACATCAAATTTGCACCCTTTATTCTTTATAGATTGTTCCAAATAAAATTAAAAAAAAAACTCAATTATTGAAATCTAAAATATGGAAATAACATGTTTATGAATGGGAAAGACACCTAAGGTTTATAAAAAATATTCTTATATAATTATATGTAAAATTTTGTATATTTTATAATAAAAATATTTTGGATCAAGTTTCACATCTTTAAAGAAAATCTCAAACCTTCAAAAATTATAACCAACTCAATTCAAAACATGATGATCTTTCACTTGAATCTAACTATTTTTTGAATTAAATTCATATTATTTAATTTTTTATTCAACCCTACTTGTACCCTATTATTTCACACTCATTATCTGTTATTTTCAAACATTAATTGCATTACCTATAGTATTGAAAATCTTCATTTCACTGCTGATTTTTGTTTATGAACCATGAAGTAAGTGATGTTGGGTCACATTCACTGGTTGTATGATTAGGTTGGTGGGTCACTGACTTTGTGGGCCCCCTTGATTTTTAATGTTGCCCTTAGTGGGTATCATGTGGGGAAGGATGGTTGGTAAAAAAGTTGTAAATAAGTGGGCTTTTTTTTTTATTTTTTTAATAATAACCAAACATGTAAATCCAATTGGGTCATTTAAGAGGTCCATGTCTTTAGATTTTAGACAGGGACATGTACTAAGTCATGTATTATGTGGCTTCCTCTCCTTTTGCTACTCTCATCCTTTATCCCATACTTTTACAAACCCTAAAATTAGGCTGCAATTGAGAAAAAAAAATAGCTACCTTTTTTTTTATAATCATAATTAATTTTATTTTTGAAAAGTTTAACAAATTCTTATCGATTTTGATAGTAAATAGTTTATGTGAGTTTGTGCATAACCTTTTTAAATAGTTGAAACCAACATATATAAATTTTAATCAATGTAACAATTATGATATTAGTTGTTTCTTTTTTATTGAGTGTCTTACTTTTGTCTCTTTTTCTTTTTTGAATTTGTATATGGAAATTGTGGGATACTCAGCGTAAAACCCTCGTGGATGAACCCACTGCTCTAAGGGCACACTACGATTAAGCTATGAGAGCTCGAACTCATAACCTCCTACTTCCTAAAGAGGGAGACAACCAATTGAACTGACTCATTTAATGATTTCTTTTCAATCTCTTTCATAAATCATTTCTAAATCTCATAATTGTAATTTTTGGCAATTCATTAAAATTTTAGAGTTCTCAGTTTTAATTTTTTGAATTTTTACCTCAAATATTTTTCTTAATTCATATTGATTACGAAAAAGTGAGTATTTTTAATAGATACTTATTATTCACACTCATTCATCTCATTTTAAAAAAAAAAAAAAAATCTCAAGTAAAAGGTGGGGTCCACAAGACACTGTTAGGAGACCAAACACCAAAGTGATCTGGTCCATTAATTTTGTGGGTTCCACTGCTTATCGTATGTATCTATTAAAAAAAAAAGTTGTGTTACTTTTGAAAGTAATAGGAAAATCACCGGTGCCCCAAGGAATATCGTAAAAGGTTCAGGAATATTGAGTAAGTAGGATGTCCCCATCCAAGGGAATTTCTAGATTTTCAAAAGGTAGTGGGGCCTACCATTATTTTATTTTTTTGTTTTTTAAAACTCAATTTTAGGACTCGAATCATTTGATATTGGGCCCAACCCTAGGCCTCCAAAGCTTGACCTTGCTCAAATCGTTACTCATGCATTTTTATATAATTTATTATTTATATAATTATATATGAACCGCTTTCACCTAAGCAATGTTAGTTCATGATGTAGGCATCCAACCCAATGAGCCCGATGATTATTTGATTGAAGCTTGATTAGATAAAATTAGAAAAAGGTGGTCATTCAAATACTCTATTTTTCTTTTAATAGATATTTTATTTTAAAATTTTGTGTAGAAATTACCATTTTATCCCTTAATTTTTTAAAAAAAGACAATTTCTTTCTACAAATTTGAGGGACAAAATGGTAATTTCGCATTAAATTTTGAATCAAATGTCTCTTAAAAAAAAGTCAAGTGTCTAAATGACTATCCCTCATCTTACCACATTCAAAGAGAAGCAAGTATTAAATAATGTACGTTTAATGACAGTTACTCCCAACTGCCAATGAAAAGATAAATGGAAATTAGTAGGTGTATAAAGAATTAAATAATGTGTGTTAGTTAGGCTAACAGGCTTATATTAATCATAAAATAGCTTAAATTTTGGAAATTGTGAACATGTGACATTGGAAAATCACAGCTCATTTGCCTGTCACAAGTCATAAGACTTAATTAATTCCTAAGCTTGTTTATACCCTTAATTCCTTAAGTAATCTTATCTTATTCTTCCCATCTGTATCCACCCCTCAGTGTCTGCTCTCCTCTCTCTTCTAATTATATTTCTTTAATAATGTTAATTTATAGCATGAGTCATCAATAGTTGTGTATTAGATTGACTTGTTTAAAAATTAAGTTGATTATGAGCTAGATGAGATTAGTTTATTCCTGATGGTCAACTTAAATAGACCCAAATAGAAGAGTGAGTTAAAGAAAAAAAAAAGCTCTATTGAATTTTACAAGTTATTACTTTTAAAATTTTAAAAAAATTATCAGTAAAAATAAATAAATTAGAATGAATTTAAATTAAAAATAGATTAACTCAACATCAATTCAAATAGAATAGACATATATTAAGGGAAGTTGGTCCATAATTGAGTTAAAAAAAGAGAGAAGACTCTTACTCAATTTATATATGCCTTGGATGACGAATTTGGCGAAAAAACTCCCTACATGATTCGGGGTGATAGCCCACGATCGCGGGTTGAATCTTATGTTGGGCTGGTACTCGCAATGTGCAATATTGGTCTGATTATATTCTTTTTAATATTATTATTATTATTTATTATTTATTATTTTTAGACCACCAACTATGAAAAACTATTTTTATATAAATAATACTCTACACAAACTTTAGAATTGCCCTAGAAAGTCCATTATTGAATGTTCTAAAATTTTAATCAATTCAGTGCAAAAGTTGGTATTTTTTAAATAAAAGAATTCTCAAATAAAAATATCGAAATTTAACTGATATTTAGATCGTTGTTGGGAACCCTATTCGACCGTTGAAACTTTTTTGTTTGGAAATTTAATAACGTAAGCAATCAAAACCACTTGATGGTTGTCCCATTAAATTCCATTCCTACTTTTGGAAAGTTTGGACGTTTGGTAGCTATCAGTTTTCTTCAATTTTCCAAAGTCCAAACAGGTCTATGGAACTGACAATCTGCTAATGGATCCATCAAAGTTTTGATGATATTAAATGCAAAAAATTAAGATTTTGGAAATGGAAGTCGAGGGCATGTTTTACTCTTTTCCTTGAAATTGCACAATGAAAATAACAATTCTACACTGCACAACTATTTTATATGGAAATTGATTTTTTTAAAGCTTTTTCTATAAAAAATAAAATTATAAATTTTGTTATTACTTATTAATTTCAATTATTTGAAGTGACAAAAAAATTTGCACGATAATTTAGTAGTAATTTTTTTTTCTATGGTTAAGTTAGACATCATTTATAACAAAATTGCACTTGATTTCAGATGATACTAATGATTATAATGATGATGATCAAAATAACAACACTACTACTAATAATAATAAAACTTATGTAATTAATTCAACTTATATTTTACTTGAAAATGATATATTTTTATAATAAGGTGCAATTGGGTTAAGTTTTGGCCCAAAACCGCCTAAATGTAAAAAAAAAATTCATAAGCTAGGTTTGGTTAGCTTTGTTCATGGGTCAGCATATTAGGGAATGTGACATGGACTGGATTGGAGCATGGATCAGATCAAGTAATAGATCATAGATACTCGAATCATGGGTTGGGTTGGTTGGGTTATGAATTGGATCGATGTGTCAATTGGGTTATGGATTGGCCCAAAACCATAGTCTAACCAAACCATAGACTCAACTTATAGTGATACACATCAGTTTTGGAAAATTTTAGAAGTATTGACTCGGTTGCGGCTGAGTCAGCCTCAATCTCCCGAGTTTGGTGGAAGGAATCACAAGGATATGCTGATTTTTAAATCCGGGGATGGAATAAAATTGTAAAGAACTGGAAATCCTATTCATCAATGGATGTAGAAAGCTGACAGTGAATGCTATGGGTTGGGTAGGACGGAAGTTGAAATGGGCCGGATTAAAGAATGTCCAAGTCCAGTAAATTGCTATTGGGCCTTAAAATCGAAGGTTCAAACCTTTCTACCGTACTCTCTCATATATTGCTGCTCCAACTCGATCATTTCATTTAAAACGTGGAGTTTGAGTATTACTAATAAGTCAAATTTCATTCAAAATAATCATTTTGATTGACTGTTTTTACTAAAAAGGCAGTAGGAACTAGTATACGATAAAAAATTCTAGCCCAGATGCAGCCCAACAGTAGATTAACAAACCCAACATCCAAATACATATACATTTCTTTCCAGCCTGTGTGCACAATAAATTGTTCCTTTAGCAACTATAAATTTAGGCCCATCTCCTTTAGTTATTGGGCCAGAGTATCAGACTCATAACCTATGTGACTCAAGCTCAAATTGAAAATCTACCGAAATCCAAAGTTTTGCTTCTTGTAGCCGAAAAAGCTTCAATGCTCTATGTTTGACTCGGTTATTGACAACTAAAATTATCTCAATAGACTCAGCCTCCAAAACACTTGCTCTCAGCTGTTTCTTCTTTATTTTTCGTTTCGTTTGGGTTTCAAGTCAAGTGAGTTAACAAGTTCAGTGAAACTTCCGAGTTTCTTGGCTCACTTGAATGACCGGTTGATTCTAAATCCTAGTTTACTTTCTCGCATTTTTAGGATCCAGATCCTATGTGCAGGTCATTGGGCCCAATGTGAAGCGGTATATTGGAACCTGAGTTGGGCTCATGCTTTAGGTGGATTTTCGGTCAGGATTGGGCTCATAACTGAAAACCCAATTTGAATCCTAGTGGGCTAGGCCCAGACCTCTGTAGCAAGAGCCCATTAGGGCCCAAGGCAAGCCTTTTTTTTTTTTTCATTTTTAAGCATACTTTAACATTTATATTGCATATTACATTGGTACAATTTTAGGTATAGTATCAAGATAATCAGAGGCTGGTTACTTGAATCTGGGCTTGGCCGAATTGCTCGATCAACTAATGTTGGAACAGTTTGGACTTGGATTGACTAGAGCCTCCAATAGTAATGTGCTTGGAGATAGCCCAATGATTTCCAGGCCCGTCTGCGTGTTCCACCGAGTCTACTCAAACACTCTCTTAACAATAACATTGTTTAACTTTAAAAGAAAAAGAAAACACCAATTTGACTCAGATGAGTTAACTCATTCAGATAGGTAAAAGCAAACAGTCAGAGATTTAGAACTTGGTCAAGATTCGACAATAATCATTTGACTCGTTCAATAATGTTTTAGAAAAAAATTTATCAATGCTATTATACATTGCTCCTATTAGGTGAAGTGAAGCAAGTCTTTTATAAATCCACAGATCTCCTTATATACTTCTAATGTGAGACTCATTCGCAGCCCAAACAATCCCCCTCGAACGAGGCCAGCTATCTCGTCTGCCTAGAGGATCTCTTGAATTCACATAAGATAGTTTGATGATACAACTTGTTAGGACTATGTATCCAATCTAAAAGACCAATATATTAGGTGAAGTGATCCAATTCTTTTATAAATCTTTAAATCTCTCATATTTCCAATGTGAAACTCGTTCGCAATCCTAACGGCTACAAAATCCATATTATGATTATGAAATGTGTAATCTCCGTTGCTACTTTTCCATCCATAGCAGGTCACATATCTCTAATTTCTACCAATTCATTCTACTGTTTTATGAGTCATGACCTACAATACTCCACACTGGTTCTTGTTCTTTATCTTTATCTTCTAAATTTTCAAATTTCAATGATGACTTTTAATTATAATCTTTCAAATTTTCAAATAATTAGCTCGACAAATGTCTCACCTAATTCTAAATATAGAAACGGACATTGAACTGTCCATTCAAATTCAAATGGATCCATAAATGGTCTCGACAAATTCAAATTGACCCATCAATTGTCTATGCAAAACCTGAAATGGGCCCACTAAAAGGCCTATAAAAGTCCAAATAGACAAATCAATTCTTTCACCTAATTGAATTGGATCTACTAATAGATCGATGTAAGTTCAGATAGATTTGCTCCAAAGGATCCAATGTATAATTTTGTTGGAACCATAAAAATGGTTGATTCAACACGTCTTAGAGGAATATTAAATGGATTCAACAAATATCTATTTTGGTTGGATGAAAAGGTTACGTATTTCAAGAGATCTAATTTATTACCAAAACATTGGCCTTAAATGCTTAATTCAAATTTCTACAAGCTAATGTCTTGAAGGAGAGAGGGTCTCTCCTTTGAAAAACTCTCTGGAGGCTAGAGAGATTAAATACTTGTTTTTATTTTCTACACCGATAATTCTGTTGGTCTAAACTTTTAAGATTAGATTAAAAGTCTTCGGTTTAACTTCTCTTGAGTTTACTTGATACACGAAACTTGCAGGTGATTTTGTTTATCTATAAAATTAGTCTCACCTCCAATATGAAATAGAGATACTTATATTATAAAAAAAATACTTCCGACATTTTAGAAATACTCATTTGCAAAGTACAACTATAATTGTATTTTTGAGAGTGGCAATCATAATTATAGGCTTTTGGCTTTCATGAAATGTTGTTGGCTTAAATAAAACTTTTATTTCAAGATCTCGTTGGATTAGTCGGAAGTCATCAAAATGCTTAAATTTAAACAAGAAAAATGACATCGATAATCTACACGGGTGTAGTTCAACTTGTTACCTCCCGCCTCAGGAGATGAGAGGTTGTAAGTTCAAGCTCCCATGGTCTAACTTTGGTGTGCTGCAGGGGTAGTGGACTCACCCGTGGGAGTTTTAGTAGGACTGTGTCTGTGTTTCCTACACATAAATCCAAAACGCAAAAACAAAAAATGACGTCAATATCAATTGATTGGATTGAAGAACATCAAATTGGAGTTTCTACAAAAGGAAAATCTTCTAATCAAGGCATTTGCATATTACAAGTTTTCTATGGTCCACCATGGGTCCTTTTTCAATCAATCATCCTCCCATCTTCCAATCAGCTCTAATCCATAATTCTATCTACTAGACAAACTTTAAATTTGATGTTGATAGAAATACATAGGTGCAATCATAATTGAATTATTAATTAGTGGGTAGTCAATAGTTATCTAAGGGGACTCTATAGTCTTCATAAAAGAAGTTTCATTAAAACCCAATTTTTTATGGAACCTGTCAAATTTGATAAAAACCCATTTTTTTTTTATAAAAAAAATTATTTAAATTGAGCAGAATAAATCATTTCATAAATGGATGAATCAAATTGTGGTTTTAAAATAGATGGGTTTGGTCAATAGTCAACTTGTCATACTTTAAAATATCAACCATTATATACGCCATATAGGCTTCGTTGCGGCCGGATGATCTCTATATCAATGGCGATTTGTTAATGTCATTTACATAGTTTGAAGGGTATCTTTTTGATTTGTAATTACAGTGGTTAGGAAAATAAAGAATCTTTGTTCAGGTTCAGTGGTGTACTTTGTGCAAGACATTTTTTTTTTTTTTTCAAAGTTGGGAGTGACTCCGTTCTCAATGGCATAGTTCATTTCTAAGTTCCTGTGTATCGAAGTGTACTCAAAAGATTTACAAGTAACTTTTTTCTCCTTTTTGTTTTTTTATTTTTTTATTTTAACCCATCTTACTAGGCTTTTATGTGTATGTTTTTGTTTTTCTATTTTTGGGTCTAACTCTTTTAGACTGTTCCATGTACTCTTCATCCCGTTTCATTAATTTACTTATCATTTTTCTATTTTTGGGTCTAACTCTTTTACACTCTTCCATGTACTCTTCATCCCATTTCATTAATTTACTTATCTTTATTACCGCTAAAAAAAAGTAATTTTTATAGATAACTTGTAAAAAAACCTATCCACCCAACTCAAATGCAAAATAATAGATTTTAGATTGACAAATGTGAAAGAATAGATTTTAAGTTAGAAAGCATTGAACCATTTTATAATTAAATTGATTTGACTCAACAGGAATACCCATCATCACTCTTAGTTTGATGCTGCAAAGTAATCAATTAGAAGTTTTTTTTTTAGATTTACATGTAAAAAACTCAGACACAGTAATACTAAAACCTCCACGGGTGAACCCATTACCCCTAAGACACACTAAAATTAGGCCATGAAAACTCGAACTCACAACCTCCCGCCTCAAGATTAGTTGAGCTACACCCCCCTAAGAGTACGTCTTCCATAACTTTAAGCTGTAGGTGCCACGATCAAAGCAATCCAAACTAGAACCCTACGTAACAATTTATATGATAATATTATTTGTTTTGTAAGTTACAAATAAAATACCAAAGTAACATAATATATTTCTAAAAATATTTACATTTTATTTAATATTTTTTATATACAGTGAATATTTAGCATTTTCTTTTGAAATACCCTTACTTGTGCAAACTAAAGGTATTGTCATGTTGCAATATTGGATCCCTTCACATTTTTTTCATTTTAAATTTACGTGTAGAAAATCACATGAAACTTAGCCTAAAATTCCTATGGGTGATTCCCACGGCCCTTACAGCACACCAAGTGAGATCATGGAGACTCAAACCTGATATCTCCCACTTTTTGAGATGGGAGATTACCAGTTGAACTGAGTATAAAAAAATAATGATAAATTACTTAAGCTAAAAAATAAATGCTAAAATCTATGAAAAATTACAAATATAAAATACAATTCAATTTAATTTTTAAAACAATCTATAGATTCTTGCTTCTTATTTCCTTGAGAAGTGGATCCAAAGGAGCTGAGACAACAAGCCAAATGTTGAGGCTTTCAGTGTCCCCACACTGAGATCATGGCAGGAATCTTAGCTTAGATCAACATGAAATAGAATGGCATTAAAAGAAGATTTTTACATTAAATAATAGGAGAAACTCAATTTATAATATTAAGGCATGGATTATGTATTAAAATACATATTATCTTTATTTCTTTTTATAATGGTAGCCTATTTATTAGGAATTTTGTTTTTCTACCTAGCTTTGATTGCATGAAGATGTGAATGATTGAAGGAATCCTTTCATAGTTTGTGGTAGGGACACTTGTGTCTCCATATCATAAAATACACTCTTTCAAGTTGAAAAGAAAAATAAATGCAAGTGGATTGTGTGTTTCAACATAATAAGGTTGCATTGGATTCGATTGCTTTTATTAAAATACAATAAACCCATGACAAAATTATTCATTTGTAAGTATCTTACAACATGGAAAAAGCTGAATCCAATCATGGGCATCATGTGAATAATCAATTTATTAAAAATAGTGATTTTATATATTCAATTTTGAAGAGTTTCATTATTATTATTATTAATTTTGTATTTTTATCTATTTATCTAGAATTGGTATTTTGAGTTATACTCTTCTATTTAAGTCGGTCACAAATTATAGTGTTCTTCGCTCTACAATCATATATCTATTATATTTTTCTTTATTCATTTTCTTTAAATTTTACTATGCCATGAAAATGACCTTTAAGTGCATTTTTCTCATTTTTTCCTTTATATTATTTTCATATTATCATTATTTTTAATTCTTTCTTTCAAGTTTCTCCATTCATGCTTCCAAGCAATGCACATCTTTGTCATCATTATTTTGTCCATTTATTTTGTCTTCATTCTCCAACACGATAGATCTATAAAACATCAAATAATAAAATAAATGACTTTGAAAATTACAATCATAATTATGATTCATGTTATAATGGGATCATCTTCTTCCTCCTTGATGTTCCTTGTGAATTTATCACCATTTTGATGTGACCCTTTTTCTTTTTCGTATTTTCCATCTTAAATTTATCACTATTTATTTATTTTTTAAAGAAGACACACGTCTCAAAATCTCTTAAATCGGCATCGATTGAGTAATTAGAATTCATTAAATCTGTAGCTATTTAATTTAAATTTAAGTGAAACAGATGGTTAAAATGAACTTTTTCATTAACTCTCTATTTTAAAATTAAATAATATTTAAATTAAATTTCTTCTTTATAACCGGCAAGTGACAATCTCTATTTTAATATAATAAACCCATCGTGTCTCATAAAATGATAATATATAATTGTATATTTGAAATAAAAACGAGCCACTATTCGATTATGTTATGTTAGGGTTTTTGCAGAATCTTTTCCCAGTCATTGAAGAGAAGCCGTACAGTTAAGATAATCCAAGTAATGAAAATGTCATGACAAGTCCAAGCATGGAGTGGCCCACCAAACAGACAGAGGTGATCTCTCCACGTGAACCACGTGTACGGCTTGAAATGGAGGACAGTGGGGCATCACTTTATTTGTAGAGAGCAAAGAATAATGCTTTGGTTGTTTGTCTTGGACTAGTTAGATGATGAAGAGTTGGCACCACCATTGATGGCTCCCTCTTCACTCTCCCTCTTCTTTCATTCAAGACTGGTACTAAACCTTCTGCCCTTCTCTTACTTCAAACTTCAACTGTCGGTGAGGTGAGTGAAACTTGGGCTGGATTTAAAAAATCAGTGGGTTGGGTAATATATTTGTAAGTTTAAAGTCAGGTCAAGTTGAGATTTTTTTTTTTTATGATATTCAAGTTGAGCTGAAATTATGAATTTAAAATCAATCTGATCCAACCCGAATTGATCCGATCTAACCTGAGTTTCAAGAAATATAAAAAATTTATAATTTTCTCCTAAATTTGGGTTAAAATGGGTTGGATTAACAACTCACGTCGGGTTGAGTCAGGCCAGCAACTCAGGTTGGGTTAAGCTAGCAACTCAAGGTCGGATTGGATTAAGTAATTCAGACTAGTAACTCGGATTTGGCTTAATAATTTTTTATATGAGTTGAGTTGAGTTTATTAAAATGTAGCTCCTTCCTGTCCTTTCAAAGTTTAAAGTAAAAAATGAAAAGTATTGTAAAAAGAGGTACTAAAAATTAAAATACCAAATATATATACTTTTTCCACGAAATGACTCAATGTACACCAAAGTATTAGCTAAAATGTGTTAAAAATGTCTTTTATATGTAAACTAAATATAATTTGAAAATTTTGAAACTATTCATTTTATTACTTCAAATTGTGTTTCCTTAAATGACCAAAAAAGTCTAATCACAGACAAATTAAAATTTCTTTGTTCTAGTCATTTTATTTTACTTTAACCTACGTACGACATTGTTCTTGCATGAATTCTTTTACTTTATATCCTTTCTACTGTATTATCAAAATGTTTATTAATTTTCCTTTTTACTAATAACAAGAAAAATAATAATAAGATTATTAACATTGTTCTTGCAGATATATCTATGTCATTGAATTTTGAGAAGTTTAGATCATTGAATCTAAATGGGTTTTAGAAAATTTAAAAAGTTGTCAAATTACTCAATTTAATTAAATAGAAGCTAATTGGAATTTTTAAATTTTAAGACATTAAAAAAAGAGAGAGAAAGAGACAGCTAGAGAATCCAAATAAGCATGTTTTTGGAAGTAGACATAGATTATATTTTATATGCACCATCATACCTACTAAGAAATGAACTAAATAAATCGGTGACAAGAGAGAAAGAGGTTGAAACACAATCTACAAAAGAGTAGCTTAATAGCACTAGAAATTCGATTTTCTCTTAAAGATATTATACATTTATCGAAAGTGTTCAAAGTATTTTTATATATAGAGGATTTTATCCGACTAATTTTTTAGAGTATATGCACAACTCTCTACAAAACGATGTGAAATAATCTCATGAAAATGGTCTAGAGGAATTTGAAGGTAAATCAAACTCAAATCTCCTCTCATACTTAACCTGAATAGATAACTTATAAAAAAAATCAATAACTTATAGTGATTATTTTTTCTTTGTTAAAAACCAAAAGATTAAAATAATCAAATAGGTTAAATTTTACTTATTTATTATATTTTTCAATTTTCTACAATCTTAACTAAAGATTTATGATGACTTAAACCTAAGAATTTTAGATAGAACCCCACCACGTGAAATGTCAACACTCCCATCCATAGACAAAGCTACCGCTGGAGGGAGAATATACATTCCTTTATACGTCCAATCCCCATCCCTCTCTTTTCTTCTTCTTCTTCTTCCCCGGAAAACCCTCTCCATCTCACAAATTTCACACCCAACTCTTCCAAAAAAAAAAAAAATTAAATCCTTTTTCTTTTTTCTTTCTCCCTGTTCTCTTTCTCTTGTCTTTCTTTACCTGCAAATCATCAGCCCAAACAAAAATTCTACAAAGGCAGTGATCAGTTCAGGGTAATAACTTTGAGTGCACATGAATAACTCTGAAATCCATCTTAGAGATTGAAGAAAATCAATGAAATGGATTCTGGGTCTGTGGAGCAGGATCCGAGTAGTGTTCGAACTGAGCCCGCTGAGTCGCCTGCACCGCAGCTGAGTCGCTACGAGTCGCAGAAGAGAAGGGACTGGAACACGTTCTTGCAGTATCTGAAGAACCACAAGCCTCCTCTCACGTTAGCCAGGTGCAGTGGTGCACATGTAATTGAGTTCTTGAGGTATCTAGATCAATTCGGTAAGACAAAGGTGCACCAATTCGGGTGCACCTACTTTGGCCAGCCCAACCCTCCATCTCCCTGCACCTGCCCACTCAAGCAGGCGTGGGGCAGCCTCGACGCACTCATCGGACGGCTGAGAGCTGCCTACGATGAGAGCGGGGGCCGACCGGAGTCAAACCCATTCGCCGCCCGGGCGGTTCGGATATATCTGAGGGAGGTGAGGGAAGGACAGGCAAAAGCTAGGGGAATTTCATATGAAAAGAAGAAGAGGAAGCGGCCCACTACCGCCCCCACATCAGGCCCAATTAATGATCATACTGGGCCATCGTCTTCTTCTTCTACTACTTCTACTACTAATGTTGCTGCTAATGCATCTGAATCCTCAGCTGCAAAGTAATGCAAATTAAACTACTCTATTCCTTAATCTCCTTTATAAATAGATTTCTGATTATCTATTTTGATGAATTATGTAGTTTTTTTCTTTTTTTTTAAATAATACATGAAGAAAATGACTTACTTTGTGGGCAAGTATATTTCTCTTAAAATGAGAAGTGGGAGAAAAAAACCTTATTAATATATATATATTTTTTTTTTGTTTTTATATTTTGTTGTATACATGATGTTAGGCAACACCCATGAAGAAGAGAACTTTATGGATACTCACTCTTCACTTAGTAATAAAATAATAGGGATTTAATCAAGAATCAAGTATTAAGTTATTACTGATTTGTTTACATCCCTTTTAGTTACAGATGTTTGATCAAATCCCTATTAGAAACCAATAAAAGGACCAGACTATCCCACCATTATATTTCTATCTTCTCATAACACCTCTCTCTCTCTCTCAGAATGAAAAATAAAAAAAATGAAAAAAAAAATATTATATCTCTGTCAATCTTTCTCCTTAGATGACATGAACCAGGATATGTGTTTTCACCCAAGCAAAATATATTGGTCCTCTGAACCATAATCTGCATTTTCAGTTGCTATTTCTTCAATCCAGTTGAAACCTCAAGACTATAATCAGAAAACAGGTTTATTCTTGTTCTTGCATTATATGATATTGGTCCCTTTAGATTTTTGAATTGAAACTACAATTATTATGAAAATCATTATTACGAAAGCCTTTTTTTTTTATGATCAAGCTGTTAAGATTTCTTAGAGTATCCGACTAATCTTCAAAACATATGCAAACTTTTCTATCCATATACATCAGATAACTCTAGATGAGTGACCATTTGTGATGGAATAAGACTCGAATCGAACTCAGACTCCTACTTCTTAAAGTGAATTCTTAGTCATCACTCAAATTCCTCTTAATTCAAGAAAGAATAGAACTTTGAGATGTTTAAACCCAAATCTATTTTTCACTGCAAATTCTCTGTGAGGCGGAACAATTATAGATTTATAATGCTGTATATGCAGTTTCTAGAGCATTTAAGGGTTGTAAGTTCCAAAAGCTAGAGAACAAAAATAGGCCCCTATATTTATATTCTTTAGGCAAGTGTTAATTATTGTTGTTATAGGACTCCTGAGTTCAAATTCTATGAGGGTTAAAGGAGTAATTATTTTATTAAAAAAATTATCAAATTTAAAGATAGATGTTAATTTTAAACAAATGAGATTAATGATTATGACCTTAACTCTCTTAGTGTGCAACACTAATATTATCTAGAACTGTCCCACTATGTGAAACCCCAAGAGTTTCGCTTGATAGCCATGACGTCTGTCTCAGAAGATGGAATTTTGAGTTCAACTAATGTTCAATCCTAAGAGGCTGCTCTCCATAGTTTCTTATTCAGTGTATGTGGAATTAGACCCTGAAAATTAGTTATGTTAAAATTGTTTCCTTCGGGTGAAGAACCATAAAAAAGCTTTCCAACTGTCATAGATCTTTAGTGATTTTAACCATTTCATATTCAATACTGGAAAGTTCAAATAAAAATCATTATACCCAACAAAAAGCAATGCCTGTAGAGCTTTATCTGATAAAATCTTGGTGCTTGTTGTTCTGAAGTGTAAAATACAATCAATCTTCCTCCATTTCTCTAGAAAACTATTTGGCTACATTGGGCACTGCATTAACATGCAATACTTTGATACATAAGCCAATATATCTTTGCTGGTCTTTTTTCATATTGGTTAAATGTTTGAAATTTTGAATAAGTAGAAAAAAAATGTGTTAATTTTTATATCTTTTGAGGTGTTTCAAATTTAAATAAAACCGAAGTAACAAATATAAATCATTCCATCATCAGGTGATACGGGAATGAATTTTGTAATTTGCACAAATCCAATGTTTGTATGAGATATATCACAAATCTAAGTGCTTTCTTCTTCAATTTGAACAATTATTGCTTTTCTTCTGCATCATATTTCATTTTTTTTTCTGTCTAAATTCATTATCGTCGATATGAAGTTGACACTCATAACTAGATTTGGCAATTTAATCATATGGGTTTGATGTCTTATCAAATATCCATAAGACTCGATCATAATTAAAACTGCAGCAAGCAATTCAAATCCATTCCAAACCATGTCAATGTTTGCTTTTGCAACTTCATTTACATTAGTTGTGATCAACATATTGGTTACTCTTTAGAGCTTTTAGATCATTGTTGGACATGGCTACTTCAGCTTGTATTCTGTGAGATCTGTTTTTGATTATGGTCCCAATCATAGAATCATTTTGATCTCTCTTAACCAGGATTGCTGCTCTCTTTTTAACCTGTATGATTACATCTAATGGCAACATGATGATTTGTTGCTACGTAGCTAGATAGTAGACGCACTTTCTAAGGAAGCTCCTTCTTCTTTATTGTAAAATTTTCTTCATGGTATCAGAGCCATAGATCTGCGGGCATAGCCTGAAGGCTGACTCAAGTTCTTTCCTTATCATTTACCTCCATATCAAAAGCCACAAAGACCCCTATACTCTATTAATCCTCTTATCTCTGATCAACCCTTAAATCATCTACATCCAACCAACAGCCTCATATCCAATCACTAAGACCACTGGGGCTTTGCCAAGCAGTGTTATTTAACCATTGGCTTTTGAATAAATATCCAAACTCAAAGTCCTTCTCCTTTCATTTTCTTGAGTTTATACATTATAGAGTGTAAGAGATCAATAAACTTAATCATTGGATTCTTAGATAAGGATTCAAACTCAGAGTTGCTCTCAGTTGTAATTGCCTTTAAACTGAAAAGGGTGTTAGAGAAATTTCATTACATTCGATGTAGTTAGTCAGAGATTCAGGGATGTAAATTAGGTAGGGAATTAAAGATGTAATTAGGGAAAGAATAAACAATTTGAAGATCATTTTTTCAGAACATTCTCTCTTGTAAGATCAACTAAATTTGAAAAATAAATGTAAGATATGTGTATTATACATTTGTAAAAAATCTTAACAAAATGGTTTTTTTTTTTTAAATGTAAAAGATGTCTTAGATTGTCACGTCTCGACCCAACGGATATGTGAGAAACAATAATATATATATTTCATGTGTCAAGTTGCTTCTACATAATATAATATTAATTACGAGATAGGAAACTAATTGAAGAACAAAATGAATTTGAGATGAAAGGTTTTGAAAAGAGTTCAAACAAAGAGAGAATACTTGGACCAGAAAGAACACATAAAATGTTATTTTAGTAGATCTGAGATAGGGAGGGAGAGAGGGGGGGGGGGGGGGGGTGGGGATGAACCGGTTAAAATTTGAAGATAGTATCAAAAATAAATAGATAAAATAATTCAAATAAATAAAATTTCTCTAATATAGATTTACAGATAAGATGAGAAATAACCCTAGTACTAAGATTTGATGTGTCCAAAATAAAAGTTACTAAGAGGGTGGCACATTTAAAGATTTGAATCGATATGGGTATTAAACGACACGATAGATTAAAATGAATAAAAATATGGATTTTTGGTTGGAACTACTTCAAAAATTACAAATTTAGATCAGTACGCTTTCAAAATTGAAATTGGTTCAGTGTACTTCGTACGTCTAATCAGACTTTTTTTTAAACCAAATTGCCTCCATTTCG
Organism: Chimonanthus salicifolius; assembly: GCA_013350335.1. Lineage (NCBI taxonomy): Eukaryota > Viridiplantae > Streptophyta > Magnoliopsida > Laurales > Calycanthaceae > Chimonanthus > Chimonanthus salicifolius. Next base: position 2,250,626 of record CM023537.1, on the reverse strand, counting down.
CAAAAGACTTGCACGGATGACAGCTAAAGCTGTCTGCACTAGTATTATAGTAGTAGTTCTATTTGTTTAAATTAAAGTTCAAAATTTTGAAAACTTTTCCTCTTTTATTATTGTGGAGCTGTTAAAAGAATTTTATCTTTAATTTAAATTGGTACTCACAAATTCACTTAAATAACTCTGGTTGGTCTTTTCAATAATTATAGTAATGAATACTTACTACTTATACTAAGTGTGATAATTGTATGTCTCGTCTAGTCTTATGTATTGTTGTGTCTCTCCTTTCATGTTTGATGGCTGCTGTTTGATACAAAAGAAGGAAAGCTGTGGGAGTAAACGCACCGAAAAATAAAGTCTAGTCTCATCCATCAACTCAACCACTGCTGCTATCAATATCAACATCAAATGAGCTATAAAGATCTTTCACAAATTTCTTTTTCTATATCACCTCTGGTTGAAAACAGTTCAGTGGAAGAAATTATATTTGAGGTTTATTTATATTATTTATAAAGTATTTATTTTATTCAATGTGAAAGAAGTATTGTAATGGCATGACTCGTAAAAACCTCTCTCTTTTTCTCGTTAATTTTTCCGATCTCCCTACGAAAAATAGATTTCCTTAAAAAAGTACTAATTTTTTTATATCTTGCGAAGAGTTCCTTTTTTTTTTTAGAGATAACATGGGTATCTTCACTTCACATTGGAAGTAAAGCTAATCCCACGAATACACAAAATCACTCGTAAACCTTATGTATCAAGTGAGTTCGGAAATAATTAAATTCAAGACCTTTAATCTAATTCTAAAAAATTAGAGCAAATGATGTCACATTTTTCATGCTCTTCATTTTTCGTCAAAGAAAAAATGACAAACAACACCTAAATGAACTATAAAGATATTAAAAAGTTTTCGTTTTCTATATCACCATATTCACTGATTTACAGATAAATGTAGAATAAACTGAGTTAGAAATATCCACTCGAGCCTATGGTCTGTAGGTGTGGTGATCAAGAGGTTCAAAATGGGGTTTTAATGAGTTAGAAATTAAAATATTATTCAATATTTTATATTTTTTAACATTCATTACTCAAAATAGGTATATAGTATAAATGAATAGAATCTAACAACCCAAAGAAACTGAAAAACTTAAATTTTAAAACCCAAAAACAACAAGATTTCACAAATCAAGCCTACATTAAAAACATTTTTGTTGAAGTGTGAACTCAGTACAACCCATGCAACCCAAGATCACTTTCTTAAATAGGTCCTTATCAGATATCACAATCTCCAGCTTCTTTTACTTTTGTCAAACTTTAGCTAACACGCCAATAGAAAATATACATACATGTTCACATTTCATTGAAAAATAAGAACATTCTTCATCTAATTATCTACATTGGATATGACATTTTCCAAAAAAAAAAAAAAAAATTATAAACTTCAAATCAATGCATTCAAAAATAAAATATCAGTTCTGAAGCCATATTTGTTATGAAGTATTTATATATATAATAAGATATTTAGAAATAATGTGTTAATAACCTTAGTCTAGTCTGTATTAATTTAGGTTATTATTTTTTACCTAATTATTATTATTATTTTACCTAATATAGTAACATGACTGTCTTAGTATTAGCGGATAAGATAACACATCATGCACCTGTTTAAAATTATAAATGCAGCCATCACTATTCTTTTCAATCCAATCTCATTTTAAGTGGATTTCATGATTCTAGCACTTGCATAAAAACTCTCTTTTAAGTTGAACTAAAAATAACTAAAATAGTCAAATATAAGAATTTTTTTAATTATAATTTGTGTAATCAAATCAAATGAATAATTTCTTATTCAAATTTCTAATATTTGATCCTTGTGATCTCTTGAAGAGATAAGTTTATACAATATTATCCCACCACTTCAATGTAAAGAGTGAATAACTTAAATGAAATGATTCTGCATGTATTATTGTTTGCAATATTATCTCCCATATTTAGGTATGAAATCCATCAAATGGAGTGGTAATGGATTTATTAAAAAGTTTTTTTTGTTTGAACATGTAACCCATAAAAATTATCTTGATTAAATCAATCAAATCAAATTTTGTGAGCTCATAAAAATTTGATCAATTTTCTTTTTTCATTTTTAGATTCTCCAGCTTTAGAAAAGGCATTGCTTAATTGATAGAATAAAAGTGATTTTTAATAGGTTTAATATTCAAATAAAGACTTTTTAATAAATATCATCACTCCATTTAATGAGCCTTATATTTAAATATACAAAGTAATATTTTATACGCCAACACAGTTGTCTAGATGATCATCCTCTTTGACTCAAATACCTTTAAAAGGCAAAAGAAAAAGGAAAAGGGAAAATTAAAATATGCCAGTCTTAGGCCATTATTTGTACGATTTGGTAAATGGACCTTTCCAACTCTTCAAAAATCAAGACTATCAAGAGGGTCCTACAAAGATTGCGAAGATCATGTATTTCAGCCTTTCAGTGGAGGTTCCAAGATTAAGATAGATTTTCCTACTACATCCAAACAAGAAATAGATTTGATTCCTAGAGAAATTTTGAAAGAATCATGAATTCATGAAAGAAGAAAAATGTCTAATCAGTAAAAAGAAAAACAATTGATTCAGAATAAATTCATTGAAAGAGTGACGACTACAAGTCTAGGGCTTTGAAGTGCCCCACTTTGGCTGTTTGCAGCGTATGAAACATTACTGAGATTTAAATGTATGAAACATTACTGAGATTTAAATATCAGTTTTTTAAAACTTTATACTTGGACCGATATCTGATATATATCGCCGATATCAGCCGATATTTCAGATTTTAATTAAAAAAAATAGGTGAGAGAAAGTTCTTGACCGATATTGAGATTTGAACCCCTGATGCATTATATGTATGATCAATCAACATAGATCCCCACACGGATTCTGTGTATTATATTTTTTAACATTTTATTATATATGATAAAATGCAGCAAATATACTATTTTTATAAATACTAGAACTTCTTATGGACTATGGATTAGCTATATATTTGCCTTTTCCTATTCAAATTTCGTATATTGTAAATCTAAGTATGTAAAGAGTGTGAGAAGGTTAAAGATTTATTCTATATAGAGACAATGGTTAATTAAAATTTCAAGTAGCTCATACATCTTTAATTAGTTTTTATTGAAAATGAGAACTGTGGGTAGATAAAATTTGAATCATTCTTGTAATTTAGGACCTTAAAATTTAAAAAATGAAAATTATAAGAAAAAGGTTGTTAATGTGGTAAAAATCATTTAATATTAAAATTAATTAGAAATTTTAATCATTAAATTAAAATAAATAATGAGAAAAATAAAAAACTGACCCTTTTCGAAGACATTATTGGTTTCTACTGCATCTAGGTTTAGTACAAATTTATAGATTTAGGTATTTATTTAGCCTCTGTTGTACAATATGGGCTAAATACAAATAAAATTAAGATAAAACAATAATTATTAGTAAACTTTCTAATGTATCTGTATCAGTTAAAGTTTAAAATTAAGTAGACAATTTTAACCATTTAATTCAATAAATAACAAGAAATTTTGAAAAAGAAAACCCAAATCTAAGACATCATTGTTTTGTGGTGCATGCAAGGGGTCAATGCAAATTATAGATTGCGGCAATATTTTTAACAAATGGGATTACGTGGCTAAGTGGATCCTATCATTAAATTTAAATTCATCAAAATCAATGATTAGATGATTATGAATTTTAATGCATTTCAATGAGATGTGCTCCACAAATTTGACAGAAATATGATGGGAGTTATGGGTACGTCACATGTTACATGTCAAAATATAATAGAGAGGTTTGGTAAATGCTGAGGCATGGAAGTCTGGTGCTTTAAAAGGTCATGTTAAGGGTGAGCCTATGATAAAATAATAATAATTGAGAGATGATTAAGGAGACTCTTTGTCTAGCCGCAAAAACTGCAAAGGAAATTTCTAATTTTTTCAAATATAATTTAATGCAATATATAATGAAGAATGGTTGCAGTTGAGGCCACAATACATACAAACTTGTTTTTTTTTTTTAATTTCTTATTCTATCCTAGTATGCACTCTTTTAGCATTGAAGGCACAAATCTTTGGTAAGGATGAGGGGAGAACAACGAGCATCAATGGAACTGAAACCTATCTCCTCGTGGGCCAAAGAATTATGAGTAAAGAATTGAAAATTTAAGCAAGGTGAAGATACAATAGGAGAAAGGGCAGGAGCAGTCATGGAGATAGAGGTTCCCCACCTCCAGGTCGCCAGAAGCCTTTTCTGCCAACGAGGAACTGCTGTTGGTGGATGGTTGTTTCCCAGCGAAGTGAGCGCATGATGGGTTGCACCCTATCGATCATTGCCATTGTATCTTGGACTAAAACCCATCCACCGGGCCTCAAGATCCGGTCCATCTCCACAACTACATCTACAATGTCACACCTGACGATGAACAAAATAATGTCAGGATACATCCACAAATAAATTTCCAACTAGACGCTATGTAATGAGTTGGTTGTACCTCTGCGTGAGATTTCCAAATAGAAAACTGGAATGCAGGAGATCGTACGTTCTAGGATATGTGTTGAGAGATTCACACCAGTCATGATAAATTCCAATCAGCCCTCTGTCAAAAATAATGGCTAGAGTATCTGGTCCATCCATGGGCACAATATTCATTACCCAAAGAGGTTGGTTTACAAGTGCTGCAGCAAATCTGGCAAGACATACAAGGTCACCACCAATATGCTAATTATATTGTTTTAAACAGGGATGAGTATTTATGCTTATACATAAGATATAACCATCAACTTAATGTGCAGATCAACAGTTGATATTGAGTACATCATAAATTGAAGATAGACATAAAGCTAACATGATAAAAAGGACAAAGTTATAAGTGACCAAGTTCTCTCCATATGCTTGGATTCATTTTCTTTGGGAAAGTGGAGAAAATTTTCATTAGAAGATTTGTCATCTGCCACTTGCAAGCTCTGATCAACATCATACTAGTTCTGATACCAACAATGTCAATATGTGCATTAACCTCAACAAAATACCGACCAATTTGAAAATGCATCCTACAAGCTAATGCAATTTTAATTTTGAATCAGAAGGCACAAACAATAGATTTGAGTTCCAAAGCTTATACACTTGTGGATGGCAAAAATGTCTGCTTAACAACAAATCAACTAAACTATGAAAGTCTGTTTCTTCAACAACTTCCTGAATCTATTCACCCACTTCAACTAAACTAAGAAGCAATCTAATAATACTAATTGGCAGATCGGCCTTAGGAAAAAGGGGTGTTTATGCTATCAAAGGACACGTAAAGCAGCACACAAACCACATGACCAGTCATTCATTTATTGACACAAAGGTGAATGCAGAACTTCGAAGAGATGCCTCACTTGGTGAAACTTAAAGTTGATTAGGTAAAACATATTCCACAAATCCAAAAAACCATAAAGAAGTATTGCATCCAACGACACTCAGTTCAAGACAAAGCTGCCAAAATATCCAGTCACTAATTCTATCCATCTGGGGTCAACTTTTTGAGGTCTTCTCTTCCATTCTATCCTATCAACAACCATAACCCTACCATCCATCATATCCAAATCCGGCAATCCATTTTTAAGTGGCCTTCCTTTCCTTGATCCTTCTTCTATCATCATTTGGGTTGTTTCTTCTCTCCTATATACATGCATAAACCACCTTAGATGCCTTTCCCTCGTTTTCATGAAACAAAGAAAATGGATTTGCAATTTAAATATAATGAAACATAATATAAAATTATTATAAAGCTTAAAAACTGTACAAGACAAAATTAAGGGAAAATATGACATCAACAGTTAGAAACAGAAGACATATAACAAATTAGCCAATGAAAAAAAAACTAATATTGAAATAATGAAGTCAATGCAGACCCAATTCAGTTAGTGAAGTATCTCACCCTCCATAACCTGCATTCATATCCATTACATTCCTAATGCTAGACCAATTGATTGCAAGGCTGCCAAAGTAAGTATCTGACACCAGTGCTGACCACTCTTTTGTGTCTTCATAAAACTTTTCTTCAGCATATCTGCTGCTAGCTTCCACAAATAAACTTGAAGGTTTGCTGTTAAGCCTTTCAGGCCAGGGTTTTGGCCAGTTATTTCCAGGACCTGAATAAACTTCTGGAATTTGGGGAAGACAACCATCCAGAGGTAGATACCTGTCCTCTCAAATAATAGCAAGAAAAGTCATGGTAGAAACAATTAAAACTATATGAATTAGCAAGTAAATGATTATATGCACCAGTAGAATACCATGAAGTTCTGTGCATATCCTTTTGATCACACATTTTTACATTCCGTTCTCTATAGCATGAATTTGAGACAGGCTTCTGGTATATAACTACTCCAATTCCTGTTGAATCTACAGTCTTCATCACCACCCTCCAGCACATAGATTCCGTCAAAGCTACCATAGCTGCAGGAATAGTGGCAATGGACCCCGCATTAAGCTATCAATGATGAAAAAAATCTCTCTTAATAGAGGCAGTTTGTATTATACAAGATATACAATTTGCTGGGTTAGCCCAAGCCCAAGTTGCACTATTACACATTATGTTACCCAGAGAAACATACCAATTTGCAATTGCATCCCAACTCATAGGACAGACTCAGATGATTTGTTTGACAAAATGGTATCACTCACTCCAAATTTAGGGAGATAGAATAGATAATAAGAATAATATAATTAACCAGAGGACACCATAGATAGATGGGATAATGGCCTTTGATGATGAGATGATGATGACGATGATGATCATAATAAACCAGAGGAAAGTCACTCATTGTCCAAATAGATAAGACAAATGGCTCTAAAAATGATAATAATCAATAAGCAAACAGACATTTAGACTACTTTTGAAGATTCAATTAGACTAGAACTTTCTCGACAATCTGCATTACAGAATTTTGACTGATGCACTGTATCACCCAATCCGCATTTTTTGGTTTGCAGTCACAGTGGGCCCTTTGCATCAGCCAGATAAAATTACTGATGGTGTGCCTATAAAGTCTTTGCAAGAATGCAGTGCCTGCTGTGATGGGTGGATCATTTTCTCTACATGGCTCAGAGAGAGAGAGAGAGCATTGATAGACTGAAGAACCTTGATTGGACAGCATACAGCTCAAAGTAGTCTGGATTTGATAATTATAACAATGGCATGAGGGGCCTCCAAGAAACATGGCTAATATAATTTGGTCAAAACATTCTCTAAGATTTTCAATCACTATTCTACTGAATCAAATTGAAATTTACGCCATATGCAATCAGTACTCAGTCCATGTCTAACCATCCACCATGCATGTTGAGTTGGTTCATGAGAAATGGAGGTGTTCATTGTCATCAATAAGTTGCTATATTGATCAATACAGCTTGATAAAAAGGTAATTTATTGAATCATCCAAGTGACCTTGTTCTGAGAATCCTCAGTAAAAATTAAATACATATTTAACATTTCCACCCAATTACTGTATATTAGTCTTGCAACGACAAATAAATTCACTCACAATAATGACATGGAAAATGCTCTCAAAGGAAATAACTGAAAGAGAAATCAGTCACAATATGCATTATAATTTTAAGCATATAAAAAAGGTCACGAACCATTCCACACACTCTGATCTCTTTCATCATCACGATAAACTGGAGTTGCAGACCACATAAAATATCCTCCAGGCCTCAGAATCCTGTTGAGTTCCAACAATGGCTTTCCACCTATAACTCAAAACAAAACATACACAACCAAGACTACTTTTCAATGGAGAGCCCAGAGTATGGGAAATCAGGATTAAAAAAAAAAGTTCAATAAAAAAACTACGTACAAGTTTATTTATTTTCCAAAACATGAAAATTACATAACAGCTAGCCAACTAAAAAGTACATAAAGATAAGAAAAATTACATATGATCTAAGCATAAAACATACCATCTGCATCCCAGTGGACTCTACAGCGTGCACAATGCACAGCATCAAAAACATTATCAGGAAAAGTGAGCCTTTGTGTACCAATGACTAAGAGAGTGGCAGGAATTCCCCTCTCAAGAGCAAATTGTATTTGAGCTTCATGCTCATCCTTTGGAGCAAATGACATGGTAATTACACCTTTCTCCAACAAGTAGCCACCAAAGCTAGCCACACCACAACCAACATCCAAGATGACTCTGGTATGCTTTCCCCATTCAACAGATGGTAAAATCTGAGGAGTCAAAGACATGAGACCCAAAGTTAAGTGAAACAGAAATTTTATGAACAAAAATACTTCCAATCGATTATAACATCATGCTTGAAAATTTGCATAGACAAGAACTCCATGAGGGTTCTCAGGACACCTTACCCTCCCCCACTTACTAATGACATGTGACTTGCATCTCCACCCACACTGATCTCAGACCCGAGTTACACCATCTACCATAACTTCTGGGGCCATTAAAAACAACAGCTAGATTCATCCCGACCAAGGTGATTTTTGGTAGGAATCATATCCAAGCATAAACCTTTATACCCCACCCACCCCATGGTCATCGGTGGGTCACAAGATGGAGCTCACACTGTGGAAAGGACAAACATGCATAAAAATGCCCGAGCATAGTTTCGAGATCAGTCATTTCTAGAAAGATTTAGATATGATTGGTTTGAGGAACATAGTTTCACAGTCACCCAAAAAAGAAAAAAAAAAAATTCCTGGATGTGAATCTTCTATTTTGTCATGGCAAGGTGGTATTTTATAAATCAGGGACTAACTAAAAAACAATCCTTCTACCCAGATAAAATACATTCATCTAATTTTTTAAAACCAAAAATAGCATCCAAACTATCCAGCCAACTGTATGGATTTCTGAAAATCAGCAAGTCCCCTAGTTTTTTTTTTTCAGTGCATTAGAGTCATGAATAAATTCTGTGGAATGACAACCCCTTTTTGTATTGCCAATACTTCCAATGCAGTCCATTTGGTGAAGTGTATCATAATCAGTGATTGGTTTGCATAACCTAAATGGTAAGAAGTTGTCATGAAGGTCTATTGATAATCAATATTTAAAGAAAAAGAAAACCTAGTATTAGCAAGTAATGCAGCTTCGGGAGATATAGAAATAAAAAAGTACATCATGTCTTTTTTTTGAAATGATACATCATGTCTTGTTATAACATGCTCCATTGCAAAGATCATTTCTCTAATCTGAGGAACTTAGACTGTAGAAAGAATTTGCATCTATGGTTAAATTCCTATTATTATGTACAGGAATTGGTCATTCTTGCATTTAACAATAAGGTAAAGGGTAGTCTTACACAAAGATCATGAGAATTCAACCATGTGAGAAATTCCAATCTATGTGTTTCATAATGTATATCACTCGAAAAACGGAAGCAAGAAACCAAGAAGCAAAATGCAATATCTCAACTTGGAATGGAGATGGAAGATTGTTAACTAGCTTTTACTAAAAGTAGTATCTTCGGCATGGGGGTGATGCTATACAGTTTGTAATTGTTATACTTATAGCATTTTTTATCTTTGATTGCATCCAAAAAAAAATGTTACCTCTTAAAAAAAGCTAATAAATGTTTACCTGTTCTATAAAGTCGATGTAGTTTGTAACACCTTCTTTAAATTGAGTTCCTCCCCCAGGAAAAACAAGAGACTCACCAGACTTCTGCACCCAATTCTGGTCTTTCTTGTATTCAACAAGTTTAGGATGAGGAACATTGTCAAACCAAATCTGGAAATAGGTAACTGAAATCATGTCAGAAAGTTTCTTATTTTAAGGGTATAAAGGTAAAAACCAGCATTAGATAACAACATAAGAAAATGAGCAGAAAATTACATTAAGAGGACAAAATTTTACCAACAAAGAGATTTTATGGATAGTGCAAATATCATGGTCATTAAAAATTGGAATAGCTAACTGAGAACTTAACCATGCTATATAGATACTGAAAATTAACTAAAAATAAAGAGAGAATACTGTAAGATTGGGAAAAAGACAGAGCACTTGTAACAGGACACAAGAGAAACAGCATTCCAATGGCCATTTATCAGGTTACATTTTACTTTGAACAGTTAAATAGTCAAGATGATTCCATGTCCTTGCATCCTTTCAGCCATGTCAACGACCCATCCTCTGTGGAATACTGTAGATCTCTCCCAAGATTATTATCTTAAGCATTAATGCTTGTGCAGATATTCAAACCATTATCATCATCATCATAGTCATTGATCCCATGTATTGATAAGTGAGATATGATCACACACAGGAAAGTTGATAGTAATACCATCTGGTGCAGCATCTGCTCACAATTCATGTGGGAAATATCATATTTTAAAATGAGAAATGATCATATGAAGGAAAACTGACAAGAATATCATCAGCTCCTGCATCTTGTAATACTCATTTTAAGAAACTTAGAATTTTAAAATATGAGACCTTCAAAATGAGTGGTAGATGGCAGGCTTGACAGTAACTTCAAAATGAGTGGTAGAGATGCCGGGCTTAATGGTATAACCATCAAAGCCTCCTGCATATGATCATTCCTCAAATTCCTCTTTTAAAACTCTAATATTCATCAATACAGATGGTAGAGCTTCATTGCCTGAGGGTATTACCATCGAGTCTCTTATATCTCTTACATTTGATCGTTTCTCTTGATAAGGTAGAATGGAAGAGTAGAACTCAAAAGCTGACCCCAAGTATGGCTTACTAGCTACGGTGATGATTATGATGATGATGGTGATAAATTGGAGATATCTACAAGTACCAATACAATTCCCCAATTACAACCATCTTATAGAAATGAGCAGAAGATCACCCTCATTCTTTAAAAAAAAAAAAATCCAATCTGGTCCAAATTATTGATTGCTTATACAACTTTGGCCCAACACTAAGGGCAAAACCTAAATGGAGGCCAAACTTCTATGTAATATTGCCTTGTTCAAACTTCTACCCACTGAGATTTGCTACATTAGCAATGATTCACCTTAAAGGAAGAATAAAATTAATAGGAGAGCGAAGTTGTCTGGGAACAAATTCCAGAACACTACTAAATGTGCTGATTGTAACTTGTTTTATTTTTCTTGAAACAACCAACTGAAAAGAAGTTCAACATCTGCAATAATTAAAAACAAGAAAAGCTCACTTTTACATATTCTGCAAACTAACGGATATTCCTAATTGTGATGTTTATTTTCCAATCTAGATCCACAGAAATGCAATCTTAGAATGGATTCCTGGAACATAAACTTTCCTGACTTAAGGTTTTCTAATTAGTCGTTCCAGAACACAGAATTTTAACAGAATTATGCCCAAAAGCAAAACAAGAGAACACAAAATCGCCCAAGAGATTTAAAGAAAAGGACCAAAGCAGACATAAAGAAAAAAGAAACTTAAACTGACGCTTACCGAAGTATCAATCTCACCATGTCCCTGCTCTTAGGCCACGAAACGGGAATCTTGTACCCAACTGGGAGCGGAATCAGGCACCTTGGGCTTGGACTCGGACAATGCCGCTCCCGGTGCTCCATGTGTCGCCTCGATTTCAGCTCTTTGATCGCTTTCCAATTGTCAAGACATGGAATGTAATCGACCGCGCCGCTGATCCTGCAGACCTTCCAATCGATCAGATCCGTCTGGCCGGGGACTTCATCGACAACTGTGCTCGACGAGATCCGATCTTTCTGATCTGGAAAATTGTCGGTTCCTGGAGGAGGAACGGAGTTTACAGTTTGAGGAGAGGAAAAGGAAATGGATTGGGATTTTTGGACGTCAGAGAGGAAAAGCGAAGGGAAGAGGTGGTTGGTGAAGAGAAGGATAGAGACGCAGAGAAGAAGAACAAAGAGAACAAGGAGAAATGGGTATTTTCTCTCGTTTATATATCTCTGGATCGATGCCATTTCCTTTTAGAAGCTTCTGCCAAAAGAAGAAGAAATGGCAGAGAGAAGGAGAGAGGTTGAGTGGAGGGGATGAGTCGAAGAGATCTCTGCTCGGCGCGCGTAATTATTAATAACAGTCATCTCCAGTGGTACGTGCTACACAGATTTTTGGGACACATTTGAGATATTTAGGAATCATTTTTTTTATTTTTTTTTTCGTTTGTGATTTGAATTTTATTTAATGATATATGGTCTTTATGGTCTTAGTATAATTTTATTTATTATTTTTTAATTAGTAAATAAAGAGGAAAATTATAATGAATATTTATTTACAATTATAATTTTATTAATATGTGTGATTTTGATTTGCTTTTTGACTGATTGGCCTTTGGATTGCCTTTATGTTCTCTCATGACTCGCGATGTGGGTCTTGATGGTTTATATGCTGGCTGAATAAGTGAGTAGGTTATGGGTCTGGTGTGCCTTTTGCTTCTTCGCAATGTGGGTATTTTTGTCTGACTTGGGCTACATGCATTATTTATAAATCTTTTGCGATTTTTGTTTTTTGAACGGATAATTAATCAATCATTCAAAAATTAAGAAAAAAAATCTGTTCATTAAAAAATTAATTAATTAGTTCATTTTAAATATTAATCAATAAAAATACATTAGTATAATATTTTTAAATATACACATTAATAAGATAATTTTGTTGCTAGTTTATCTTACACACAGTGTCCCATTAGTGTTGCCTTGCACCAATTTGATGCATGTCTAGTTAAGTTTGTAATGACTAGATTTTTAATTAAATTAATTTATTTTTTTAATGAAATTGAAAGTGATTTAAAGTTTTTAATTAAATAAAAAAATTATTTAATTTTTAATATTTTTATTAAAGATAAATTTATTTATAAAACCTAATTTAAAGTTTATAATTAAACCTAAATTGATTTAAAGTTTTTAATTAAACCTAATTTAATTTAAAGATTTGCAAACTACTTTGACAATATTATTTAATGATGATTAATTATCTCAGACATTCTTACTGTTTAGATAAATAATTAAATATCTGATCACAGAAGAAATTGGTACTCTCCTTCTTCCTTTCTCCAGTCTTTCTTCTCTCTGATTTCTCCTTTATCTCATTTTTCTCTCCCGTCTCCTTCGATATCTCTCCCATTTTAGTTTTCTCTCCATTTAGTTTTCTCAGAGTACCTTGACGCGCTCAATTCATTGTCGACTCGCCCGACTCGCCTTGCTCGACTCACTGCCATTACCACTATCTCCTCTGGGTTCTAAAATCTCAATTATGAGGTATAATTATGATTTAAATTCTACTTTAACGCATGTTTTACCTTGATTTATTTTAATGTGCAATGTATAATTTTAAGATTATTCTGAAGTGTAGGGAGATTAATTGGATAGGTGTTTATTTAAATTGTTTTAAAATGTACATAATATAATTTTGATGATTAATAGGTATGGAGATAAATTGTCAATTGTAACTTAGTTCCTAGTTTAATTATATGTCTTGATTTAATATACTACATGTAGTTAAGATGATTATTATATAGGGTAGATAAAAGATTAATTATGATTTACTTTCTGATTTAGTATTTGCATTATGTAATTTAGATGGATATTTTGAAGTTTTTTTTTTTGTCTTAAACCTTATAGTTTACGAGAATATTTGAAAATTGTTCAGTTATTTGATTATTGTTTCAATTACACAGATTTTAAAAAAAAATTATAAGTATTTTGAGAAATGACAGTTTATATTTAAGATGTATTTTAATGAAAAAACATTGGACTTGATGAATGATTTCAAACCTGATTAGGCTCAAAAATTTTAATGAAGTAGGGATTGTGTCTCCCTTTGGTGAAAAATCTTAAACCTGATCAGGATTCCACTTGTATGGAGTATACTCAGTGGCCATAATCCGAGGTGGTCATTGTGATCAGGGATGAAAGTTCCAAAATACGGCATCATGATCCTAGTTCCATTTGTATGGGGTGTACTCGGTGGCCATAATCCGAGGGGGTCACTCTGACCGGGGATGAAAGCTCTGAAATATGGCATTGGGTTCTAACCGAGAGGTTTTGGAAAAATCATTAGGTGCTATTTTTTCAATCTAAGTTAAGTTTTCAATGAAGAGTTTTGTGGGGTTCAATTTAAGGTTTCTTATTTATATATATGAAATTCATGAAATTCAGCATATCGTTCGAAGTTAGTTTAATATTTTGTCGAGATGTATTCCGATTTTGATACATTCAAGTACTTTAAGCATATGTTCTTTATGGATTAGCTGGTGTATGAGAATGTTGATATGCATTTATGATGGATGGTTTTGGAGGAGACAGTGAATTATTAGAAGTGTTTATTTACAGGTTTTAAAAAGGTTGTAAAATTTTGAAATGTCCGAATACAGATGTGATTCTGTTGAAATTTCGATACAATTTCTTACCTTAGGAAAAACATTTAGTTAGACAATTAGAAAAGAAAAAAAATTAGACCATTTTTCCCCTAACACAAGTCTTGAGGTTCGAGGTGTGACAAGAACTATGCTACATTAGTATGAGACTTGTGCTCCCAGCTTATAAAAAATATGATATTTCTTCCATGATGACAAGTAATTTCTTGAGCTTGAATTTGTTTACAACATCTAAAGGAATCGATTCCTAGGATATAGTCCTGTATATGGTTGTTAAGAGTATTTAGTCTACTAATGATTTTAAATATATCCAAATGTAAGACAATACGATAAGATAAGAGTAGGATCGATTTTAACATTTACTTAAAGCTTCTACACAAAAGATAAAAGTAGAATTCCACAAATCCGACTCAAGTTCGATATGAAATTTAAGAGAACCCAAACTTGAAAATTTCAGAGCCTAAGAAGTTTCTTGAATCTTCTTTAGATTAAATCATCGATTAATAATTCATCCTAATTGTATAGGCAAACAGAACTTCAATTGAATAAACCAATACTCGAATCTCTCACTAGAAATTAGAATAAGGTTGAAATCTCTCTAAGGCAAAATTCAACACCATACAAAAATCATCGAAGAAAATGGAATTTTAAAAGTCTAGAATCGATTTGTTTGAACTCAATTCAAGGAACTAGAATCAAATTCATCTATGGAGAGATCGAATTCTACTAGAACCCTAAAAATTTTGCTAAGCAAAATCAAACTGGATACTAGAACTTCACAAAAGAGAACTAGAACCTTGCTTTAAACAATTGAATAAAACTCAACTTGGTATACTCTAGTATACGCCCAAGGCCTCTATTTATAAGATTTTTTATAAAATATTTACAAAGCTTGCTATAATTAGATGCATGACATTTGTCATATACTTGAACAAAATATATCTGAACCATTGATAAAAACACACATAATAACATGTTCTCTAACTTGTGAGAACCTCTTGTTGGCCGACCCTATGCACGCCATTGTTTGGGATTTTGCTTATTTGATTTCTTCTCTCTTTGTCTACTCAAAAGTTTGAGACCATTTCAAGCAAAGAAAAGTAAAGATATTCGTGTCTTCTCTCTCATTTAAATTTAGATCTTTTAATTGGGTCGTTGGGCATACAAACCCTTTAATTGGACCTTGGGACTCATATACTATATCTATAGAGTGATTTTTCATGATTTTGATAGGCTTTTGAGTGTAAAGCTTAAAGATTTTTAACTAAATATTGAAACTTAGGAGATAAAAATTCAATTAAATACAAGATATTCCCTTGGCTCAAAATCTCCAAATTTTTCTACATATTTGCTTCCAATCTACTACCTACTAAATGCACATATTTAATTTTTTTTATTTTTTTTCAATATAAAAAATTCTAATCGTTGAAGATTTAAGAATCGTCAACCACACACAAATTGATCAAAAAATCTAATATCATTTGATATTTTAATCTTAAAAGTACAAGAGGGAACAAACTTGCTTAGGAAAAGGACACCATGGAAGGATGTTGCAATCCCATTCATGCATTACATAGAATGTTCAACATACAACCTTTCTCTTGTCTTTATTTTGGTACTAACTTAATCTAAACTGTGGTTCTTATTCACTGTTACAGCCCTAACATAAAGGAGAACAAGGATAAGTACAATAGATGAGTCCTAAAACCAAAAAGCCCAGAAGAAGATAAGCCCACAAGTGTTCTTTTCTTTTCCTTTCCATCCTCAAGCAGCATCTCCTTCATGGAGGAGCATCTGATCAAAGTGCCACACTCCTGCAAAGGCAAACCAACCAAAACGAGTGACTTACCATTCAAGTACTAAGCCAGAAAAATATTTTATCAAATCCCACTAATGATAAAAAAAAAAAAGATGCATATTGCTCCCATGATCATTAATCATATAATTATGTAACATTTACATGTGTTGAATGACAAACACACCATGGTGCAACAAATATGTAAGCAGTCACAGAGAAACAAAAATTTACGTGGCTCGACTGAGTGCCTACATCCACGATGAAATGAGAGCATTTCACTATGAGAATAGAATTATAATGCTCTCTTCCCCTTGTCTATCTCAATAGAAATAAATTCGTAGGAGCTTAGGAATCCATTGGAGATGCAAGGCATAAATAGCACCAGGTATATGTTTACAAAATTACTCTGTTCCCAAAAAAAAGTTTTTAGAGGGCTCAGCCCCTGAACTGAGCACTTGAACTCTTTGAAGGGAGGCACAGCCCCCCTTTAACTCCCACGTCAAGGGTAGGGGGCCCTGAGAATCCCACAGATGTAGACCAATGATCTAGGTTGTTCTGACTGTTAAAACACATTATTAGAACTCAATCTTAAAAACCAGCTACTAAGGAGGGGGAATCCATGTGCTTATAAACCCCATAACCCAAAGGTCCATTGACGGTGTGGGACTTGCTAATTCTCCCCCTCAGCGCCAAGTCCGGAGACACTCGACTCTCTCCCTCATGCAGGGCTGGAGATACGAATCCAACCAATTCCTGTGGTACCCCTGCTCTGATATCATGTTACAACACATGATCCCATACTGGCCACCCGGTAAACGGTGATCAATTTTAGGTTATGGATCATACAAAATAGGGCCTACTGTATATTATCAGGTGGCTGCACGCACGCCTCGACCGAATTGGCGGCAAAAGACATTTTCACAATTCCGGTGTTCTGTGTGTAGAAGAATGGAATGGAGAAGGGCATTCTAATAAAATTTGATCCTTACCATGGCCTTTGCCAACCCTTCTCAACTGAGCAACATATTCTGAAATTTTCTTTATTGCTTCTACCTGAGAAATCCAATGCCAAACAGAACTAGTTAAGATACTTCAGTCTTCCAAAATGCGTTTTGAGGAAAACCAAGGAAGATAAAATCTAGACCAAGACAAACAGGAGAAGCATAGATCACCTGCTCAGCCAAAAACTCGCTTTCTACGAAGTCTACCATCTGTGGGTCATTGGATTGATCTGCTACCTGCTCATTGGTAAATGATCACAATAAAAATCGATCAATTTAAATAAAAATATTCAAACCCAAAGAGTAAATGATGCTGCTAAGGCAAGAGCAACGAATATTACAGAGTGCAAGTGCAGAAGCTTCTCATTTGTCAACTTCTCTAGAGATAGAGCGAGCTCCATGGCTGAACCAAGAAATCAGATGAATCAATAATATATCACAAAACAGGTTGAATTCAGATCTTTCGGTATAGTTGAAAGTTTAAACCAATTTTGTGTACCGGTTCACAACTGATAATTTTTCCTTCTGTTAAACTTCAAAAGAATAGAGTTTGAGAAGAAAAAATAATTTGAGTATACAAATTGGACAATATTCTGATAGAATCGAGTTAGGGAATTTTAGTATCTTACCATACAATGCATCTCCCTTCTCTGGATGATCAAACTCAGAGAGAGGCGACACTATGGACTGCAGCTTTACCCTTCCGCCACGCTTGTTCTGATAAGATCAATAGATCTCTTTTAACAATATGAAAAACCAAAACTAACAGAAGTAAATGTCTACCATCCATCATCAAAATCATTTACTCTCTCTACATGGGTCAACTTTTTAAGTTTCACTTTTCCATCAACGCTATGTCACTTCACAAACAATTTATCATATTTTTTTTCCATATCAGTTGGACTATATAATGGCCTTACCCACTTCCTGAGGCATTCTACTTGTAATGTTTCAATTCAAAGCAAAGCATAGTCCTAGCAGTATAAACGGACCTGGTATTCCATCAGTTTCTCTGCGTGCTCTCTCTCCTCCTCGCTTGAGTTCTTAAAGAACCTGAAATTAGCAGGAAACGAGTCACATTAAAAAGAAGAAAATCAACAATGGAAGTGAAATACACATCTCAAATTATCCAGTGTATACTTGGCATCAAATGAATGGCACGAGATTGACTTTTGTTAAAAAACCATGACATGAATAACATTTTTGAGGTAGGTCTCACTTTCAAAAGCTAGTCATGGAGAGAAGGATATCTCGTGTTATATTAGGGCTGCAACTCGGGTCGGGTTTTGGCCCAACCCACATGATTTGCCCCGAGAAATCAGGCTGGTCGGGTCAATAATTTAGGGTCAACGGGTCGGGTTAGGCTGACAAGATGAAAACCCACATGAAATTCGGGTCGGATCGGGTCAGGTTGAGGAATTTATAAGTTAACCCAACCCGACCCGACACAACCCAAACTGACCTGACTAAAATTACTCTAAAATAGGTTTAAAATGTGAGTCGGGTCAGAATTCAGGTTGATTCGGGTTAGAATTCGGGTCGGGTCTGGTTGGGTTGTGGGATTCGAGTTGAGAATTCAGATCGGATCGGGTTGGGTTTCATATATATCAAGTCGGGTCGGATTGGGTTCCATATATATCAAGTCGGGTCGGATTGGGTTTTAAATAACCCGACCCACCCGACACGAGTTGCAGCCCTATGTTATATATATATATATCAAGTCGGGTCGGATTGGGTTCCATATATATCAAGTTGGGTCGGATTGGGTTTTAAATAACCCGACCCACCCGACACGAGTTGCAGCCCTATGTTATATATAGTCATTGATTGGCTCTGGCCTTCACTTGCAACTGTGTCCTGCAGCTATAATCGGAACATGCTCTATATTCTTGAAGTATAACTCACTATCAAAAGTTAACCGCTTAATAGAGTTGGAACCACCTTTCATGGTGAACAATTCATTGTATTCGTTATCATATTCAACTCAATGGGATCCGTGGACCCTAGAGTTGGTTTTTAATGTATCATTAGATGAAGATTGTCAACCCTAAATAGATGTGATAATTGACAGAAATGATAAAGTGATTACTTGGCAAGGCCATTGAGGGCAACATTATCCCTGTCAAAGTAAGCATACAGGGCGTGATAGACGTAGGAGACGTTGTATTCGACACTGCAAAAAATGATATCACATCAAATCACAAAATTAGAATAAAGGCGGATAGTTGGTAGGTAAATATAGGGAAAAAATGTAAAGAGTGTTTTCTCAGTATAAATGAAATGAAAAAAAAAACAGAGATAACAGAGCATCTACATAAAAGGAAAAGGAAAAAATCCAAACTAGAACAGAGCAAACAGAAGAGGAAACAAGAATTCCACAAAAATCTTTCAATTGTATATATAGAAAGAGCCAAAAAAAAAAAAAACAGTTATTATTCCCCAAAAAAAATATTTTTCTTAGAAGAAAAAACTCTCTTTTTAATGCATCCAAAGTCCAAACAGAACAAAGGAAATACGAAGGGAAAAAAAAGCACCAGTGAAGGATCTTAATAAGATAAAGTCAAGGAACCAAGAAAACCAACTTGATCTGCTCATTGATAGCAGCCTCGCAGTCATTGGGATACTTCTGCCGAGCGAGAGAGTCTTGCGGGGAAGTCGGAACCATCATGAGCTCCTTCTTCACCTCTTCAAAGGGCTCGAAGATTACACCGGTGAGAGAGTGACTGCTAGCTCCCTTGGAAGCCATAGGAACAATCCCATCTCCTCCTTTCCTCTGGGAAAGGCGAAAAACAGGAGATGATGAAGAAGGGGGGACAGAGCTTAAGCTGCGAGCAGAGGAAGGAGGATAAGGAGAAGAAAGAAAAGGGTTGTTGGCCTCTCCATGTGTGGAGAGGGAGAAAGCAGAGGAAACTCTCAAAAGCATGGCGATTATAATGAATTAAACGAAGGAAAGATTGGTGATGGTAGAAAAGATTACAGAAGAGAAAGAAGGGAAGAGTGGAGAAGGCTTTGGTGTAGAAGGAGAGGAGAAGAGAGGATGATATAGTTCACTTGAGCCATACGTTGGATGACACGTGGATGGTTCAGATTGATTTTTCAAGAGGGGCGTGTGGCTTGCTCGTGCCAACTACACAGATGTTAACAAGTGACCACTTGTAATCTTTGTCCAGTGGAATCTGAAGATAATATCCACATGTGGTGTCTGACTACTGTGAGAAAGATAGTCTTGTTAGAGCACCTGAATTTGTACTCCTCACGCTATTAAGGTATCGTTGATGACATGTGGATGGTTCAGATTGATTTTTGAAAAGAGGCGTGTGGCGAGCTTGTGCCAACTACACAGATGTTAACGTGTGCCCACTTGTAATCTTTGAAAAGTGGAATCTGAAGATAATATTTACATGTGGTGTCTGAACAATGGGAGAAAGATAGTCTTGTTAGAGCACTGGAATTTGTACTCCTCATACTGTTAAGGTATGAGCGGTTGACACGTTTGGCGCTCACACTTTGCTCCCATGTTTTTATTTCGAAAATTTGGACGAGATTATGTTTTTTTAATTTATGTGTGAACAATCATAGAAAATTAAGTGAAAAACCTCATAGATGATATTCATTGCCCTTAAAATATATTAGATTAAGCCATAAAGATTCAAACTTGACACGTTTCACTTTTTGAAGTAGGAGGTTAACCAATTAAACTACACTCAAACTTTTTAAGTTAATATAAAAGGCTACTTTTTAAAATTTGAAATAAAGTTATATATTTATTTTTTGATAAAAAAATATAAAGAATGATAAAAAAATATTGACTATATAAAATTTGAAAACATTTCACTTGCGAGATTTGATAAGATTGCTTATGAACATTAAACATTTTACCTGATACGTACACACGAGGAGTACGATGGGTTTTAGCTTGAGGAGTCGTGTGTCCTGCTTTTTTTTTTTTTTGTCTTTACCCTCGGCCTTATTGTGGAGGTTAACTGGTTAAGTCAATGAGTCGTAAGTGCCTTTAGGGCAGGCATAATGGACCTGGGCCATCCTTGGCCCACATTTTAAGATCCGAACTGAGGCTGCTTTTGTCCGATTTGGTCAAATCCAAGCCCAAGATGATTCATTTATTTAAGTCTCAAACTCATTTCAAGCTTAGTCGAGTTCAGGCTTTTCTTAGCATGGTCTAAATATCGGCAGTATCATAAAGGTCGATATCGCCTTTTTTTAAATTAAAAAAAAAAGAGAAGAGAGGAAAATATCGGCTGATATATAAACCAATATTAAATTTTGGACCCATGTCTTTTAGTTTGGCCTGAGTCTAGTTACTTACATTGGACTTAAAGAAAAAGTTTTAATATAAATTTGAAATTTTGGTTAAAATCTTTCGGTTCTAAGTTCATTCGACATAAAAATACTAATATTTTTTTTTTTTTGAAAAAGTTAAAATTATCATAGCAGATTAAAATATTAGCATGAATAAAAAACTCTTGTCCAAAATTTCAATTCATTCAAAAATGGAAACATTTTTATTCCAAATAAAAATTATTAAATATTTATATATTAGCTAAAATGGCTTATAAGACTGAAATTTTGGGCAAGAAGTTTCAATCTCCCAAGACATTAAAAAATTATTATCAACCAAATTTATTAGCATTAGTTGCTTTCTTTATATTGTCATATGTATCCTTGTCAAATCTATTCATTTATGGATAAAATTCAAATTAGCCGTATGTGAGTTGGAGATTGATCTTTGCATTTGATCATTATTATTTCTTATATTTTATTTGTCAATTGTTTGTATGTTGGATTTAAAAAAAAGGCAAAAAAAAATACTGAACTTGTGGAGACAAGCCAGTAGAATATTCAAATTGTTTTTAAAGTTTAGAATTTCAAACAATTTAAAACATCTCATTTCGCCAATAGTGGATGATCAACCACTCTATCAATCTTCTATTTCAACGACACTCGTTGTCCATGTGACCATGGTGGGTGATTTCATGGGGTTGGCTTGGCCTCGAGTCTTGGTATAGTGAAAGTGTGTAACGATCAATCTTCTATTTCATTTGCATACAACAACCCTTGTAAACAAATTTGTATAAAACAAGTTCAACCAATTTCTCATGAGAGTACTAACCGACTCAATTTATAATATGAGTTAAATTAATTAATTTATTAAATAGATTACTCCAACTATTACTCACGATTTACTTAATAATTTGATACGCGAATACAGGTTTGTTCAATAACTATTACAATTTTTTTCTTTCAAACATGTCCAAATGTGATGAAAGAAGAAAAGGGAAATCTGTGGGGTTTCTTCATTTTAAAACTCTTTTAGGCACTCAAACTGCTTTTGAAACTGGAAATGTAATCTGGATGGATCTGAGAAATGAGTGAGACATTGAAACTTGAAAGAGGGCATCATTGTCAGATTTGATTTAACTTTTTTATTAAATAAATTTTAAAATAATATAATTAAATATAATGTAAAGAAAGTGATACAGAGTACAAGATATATAAAATTCTATTTTCATCTGATTATTATATATTTTAATAAATAAATAATTTATTGTCATTAAAACTTAAATGAACAAAATCAAATGACTAGAACGATTATAAGGAGTAAAATTTTAAATACTTTATATCTACACAGTTTTTTATAAGATACAATCAACTATATTAAATCTAAGTTTAGATAATAAATCTTACTAGTAAAAGTAAAATTTCACTTGTGTAATTTATTTTCCACGGTTGGTGAAATAGGAAAAGAGGGCTTGTTTTTTATTAATACAGTCTCTTTCATGTGACTCGTCACTTGTCTTTGTCTTGGAACAGAATCTTTCCATTCACACTAGGAAACGAGATTATGAGAATTCCAGAAGAAGTTGAATATTATAATCCTTTCGATTTCAAAATTTATATTTTATTCTTTTCATTATTGTTTACAATAAATTTAGCTCTAGTTTACCATTACTCGATGTAAATCGAAGGTAAATATCAGAAATTTAACCAAGCATTCATGATGATTATAATGTACGGGATAATTTAACTCGCAGACATTTTAGTTCAGAAATCAGACCTTAAAGATTCGAGTCTCATAGTAATTCGATGCCTGTGGTTTGCAATGAGCTGTGTGCATCTGGAGTTCTACTCAAGCTCTGAATACTCCAGGAAAGGGGAGTCTTTTGATTCTTCCTTGTTAAATAAAAATAAATAAAAAAATATATGTATTCCACCTAAATAGCGAGATATCGGTCGATATACATTTATACGGCCGATATTTGTCCCAAAAAAATTAGGAGAGAGAGAGAGGATATCAGCTGAGATCGGCCGAGATCCGAGATACCGAGATATCAGCCGAGACGCTGATATCTCGATAAAATCAATTTTTGTACCCCTCGTTCAGCTGAAGCACTTCATGTGTGAAGCCCTATTATAACGGATCAGGCAGTTTGGGCTTATGAGCTTTTATACCTAATCGTCATTCTAATAAATGGCAATGGGCCATGTTTATGCTGGTAAAGCATGCACCAAAACCTTACAATTTACAAACTGAGCATTTATAGCCGAATATACTAGGAAGAAGCTTGCTCAAGCTTGCCTGTGAATCGATGACTTGACCCTGTGATGAAGGAGTAGGCCCAACAATGATAAAAATAGCTCAGATACAGCTGAACCAGCCCATTAGGCATTTCATGCAACAGGATTCATCGGACCATATAACGCATGCCTGGGCCCAACCCATTACCTAACATTGCATTAATGATTTATTCAGTCTATGGGCCTTGCTCACTCAAGCCCACAAACTCAGCTGAGTGAGCATCACTCAACTAGGCATAACATCAGTGGCTTTATCATATTGAATATAGAAATTATAAATTACACTAAATCAAACAGTAAAACCAAAGATCATTTTTAGCTATTTCATTTAAATTCATTAATCATCACTTTTAGACTCAATTTTTTACTTTGAGATTCTTCACAACTATTTGTTCAATATGATAAGATCAACCCTTTACATTTCATCCAAAAATAAATAAATAATAAGAGATGTAATGCTTCGACCTTCTTTATTGAAACATAGTTTCTCTGATTTAAGATTCTCTATGTGGAGCTCCAAATTTTTATGTGTGTCATGTTTAGTTTTATGAGAAATACATCAAGGAAACCAAGCCTGGGTTAGGCAAGAAAAAATCGGAAAACGAACATGAAAACACTCAGCCCACATCCCGGGCCAGGAATGGATATACCAAAGCCCACATGACGGGCCAGGGAAGATAGGAAACGAGCCCAACAAGAGGTGAGTCTACAGCCAAGACCCCACCCCCAGTGGGTGGGGGTTTGGCTAAGGAAAGAAAGAGCATCAAGGTAGCATCTTCTAAACAGAGCCGGCATAGGAATGATAGAAGATGTCGAGCAAGAAAGACGTCGCAGAACCACCTGAGTGGCAGCAAACAGGGTGCATGAACGGCAGTCGGTGGAGGGTGTATTCGGCATGCGTAGCACCTCCAAATTGCTAAAGCAAAATCTCCCTCAACTTATTCATGGGCTCATAAATCAACTAGCCAATGATGCATTATTAGATGAGGATTAAGATCAAGATACCTTCCTAAACCCACTTTCCAAATCCTAATAGAACACACCACCGTGATTGCTTAGAATTTGAGCCAACGCTGCTTTGATAAGGATAAAGGTACAGAAATTCATGTGAAATTCATGCAAATATGATGAAATGCATGAAGTAGATGAGTAATCAAATACGCATCGAGTGATTTGCTGAACCTGTCACGACTCCTGCCGCACCTGAAAAGTCATACTCCGCCGCACCTGAAAAGTCATACCGCCGCACCTGAAAGAGAGAGCGCGCCAGAAAAGTCGTACTCCGCGTTCAGTAAGAAAGTCTGGAGAGCGCCTGAAAAGTGGGACTCCGCGTCGGTGAAAGATGCCGGAGAGGGGTACGAGAGTAAAATTAGAAAATAAAAAAAATCGGTGCACCTAATTTATTTTTTTAAGAGTAAGGAGAAATCTTAGACCCACCTTAACCTAGGCCTAAGCCATAGTCCTCCTAAAATTCCTAGAGAGAGTAATATAGACCCCACACTCTCAGATAAAAATTACCAGGGCTCGAACTTGTGACAAGAAGGGAGAGGCCACCAGCTGAGCTATCCAACGGTGGGTCGGTGCACCGAACTATACTAGGCCTAAAGTCCACATTGGTTTTATTGAGCGTTTAATTAACTCTTAAAGAAAAAGAAAAAAACCTTAAGCTCATCGGTTCCATCTGGCGAAATTTTCACAATAAAGCAAGAAATGGAAACATCAACACCTAGGCAGGTTAGGACATTACTGGATGAACAAGCTAAAACTGGGCTCTATCCATGGGCTGAGAATCTTCAATGTCAAATGGGTCAGGTCCAGTCTGACAGGGAACCAAATTTCCAACATGAAATACTTGAGATCTAGAAGCAATTTGATTTCGAATTAACATTTATTGTAAACCACAACCATACCAGAAACATAAGATATCGAAAAGGATTTGTCAGCTGTGATCTTTAGAGGTTACGGGCTGGATCTGTGCCAGTTTTATATGGGCCCCAATTTGAACCCATTTGTTTATTGGGCCTAGAAATGAGCCTAGCATTAATGGAAAAATGGACCTGGGCCCTCTCCATAGCCGAAGTTCCGAAACCTGAGCTATAACCCACACGTTTGCACTTTGCAGACTTAAACATGGAGTGCTTATATTCGGACAGAAAACAATGGGGGCATGTTTGTTTACACTTTACACCATAATTTGTAAAAGTCATTCGCTTATTTTCTTGAGAAAAGTAGTTCTGTTGAAAATTTATATTATGATTCTAGTCATGTTCTACACTCTCAGACATAGGTCCCATCAAGTTTTTTTTTTTTTTTTTTAATATGAGCTTATCAAAAATTACTCTGAATAAATCAATGAATTCATACTTTTTATGCTTTCCAAAATTTGATTACTTAATTATTTTTTTATATAAAAATTGCCTAATTCATTCAATCAAAGTGCTTATTGGTCGGTCACACACTCGAAGAAGACATTTTCAATGAATCCATCATCACCCTATTTGATAGACCCCACATCTGATAAGTCTAAACCATTATAATCAAAGTCTCAATCTCATCTATGTATAGTTGGATTTTTTAATTCCACTTCTTCGTTTTACCCTATAAAAACTATACTTTCTGTCATACAACTATCTATCCTGTTTTTCTTTATACTCAATGGGTTACTTTCATCAATCAAATTATGTTATCTATCATCTCTTTCTTTATCGTTTTTCTCTATATATTTCTAGATCTACCTCTCTTAGTTATAGATGCAACTTTTACCCTCTCATTAGAGGTGTCTGATCTTTTACACTGGTAGGTCTAGATGTTATATTTTATTTCATATGATTACTACGTGTAACTTAAGAAGTTGTCCTAATTCATTTAGGTGTAACATGTAGAATAGAAATCAAACTAGAGCATCGATTAAAAAAAATCAATTTAATCATAGAAATAGATGATGAGAATATATGTATAAAAGATCACAGACACCTCTAATGAGAATAGATGATGAGAATGAGTTGGTTTGATTTAAAAAAAAATTCATTTACTACAGTTTTAAAGGCAGGAAAATTTTAATTATCTATAGAACTTAAACTTAATCTTTAGATGATTGATCTTAAAATAAGTTCAAATTTATTATAAACCTACTTTTATGAGATAAGAGTCTGAAAGAGAAACTTTGTGTCTTTGTATAAATATATACTCTATCAAAGGTTGATTGATTTACCCACGTGGTATAGTTCAACTGGTTATCTCCCATCTTATGAAGCAGGAGGCTGCGGGTTCGAGCCCCTATGGCCTAACCTTAGTGTGCCCTAGGAGCAGTGGACTCATCCGTGGAGATTTTATGTTGCTAGGGTATCCTGCAGTTTTCCAAACATAAATTAAAAAAAAAAGGTTAATTGATTTACAATATACCGATTAAAAGATAAATTTTCCATTACAAGAAA
Source organism: Chimonanthus salicifolius (assembly GCA_013350335.1). Classification (NCBI taxonomy): domain Eukaryota; kingdom Viridiplantae; phylum Streptophyta; class Magnoliopsida; order Laurales; family Calycanthaceae; genus Chimonanthus; species Chimonanthus salicifolius. The sequence goes on along the minus strand of CM023537.1, from coordinate 2,223,426 downwards.
GCTCCAAGCAAACAGAATCGTTTCACCCATTTTAAGAAGATGAAGAAAAGAATGCCAGACTGGTTCGATCCACAGAGCGTCCTCGGAGAAAACCATGCAAACAGAATCGAATCTTCTCATGAACAAGCATTGAATGTGCATTGAAGTACTCATGTTTTTCTTGTAAGCTAGCGAAAGATGTCTGTTTCTCTTCCTTGTTTATTTAAACTCTCCTACTTCTTAGCTCTGCAACTACGCGTTTTGGGTGCTTAAACAAGTTTAAAAATTACAAAATTAGAGAGAGAAAGAGAGAGTTTGAAACATACACAAGTTGGGTTTGCCCTTCACAATCATGAAATGAGTGCTGTTTTTCTTGGAAGAGAGAAGAGGAGATTAGGAACATGTGAAGAGCATTTAATGCCTGGGTGTGGGAATAGGACTTGGGTTCACCAACTCACTTTTTTATTTTCCTTTCTCTCCAAATGGGTTTGATTTTAATATTGCTTAGACCTCAGTTTCATGTCAGATCTCATTAATAACTTGTTTCCACTTAATTTCCATTTTTTAATGAGTTTGTATTAATTAATAAACACGCCATTGTCTCTTGCCATGAGCTCCCATGAAAAAAAGTTTTTAGTTATTTGTTTTTCTTCTATTTTTTAAAAAGAGGGGGAGAGGAATGGAGGAATGTGTCGATTCAAAATAAATATTGATCTAAGCATAATTTAGATTCAAAAGCAATCTAATGGGTCTTGATCTCACACTAGGAAAGGCCTGCCCAATCCATCACATTGTGTGGAGATCCAAAATGAATTGACATGAAACTTAATGGATTTTGATCTAAGCATATCTGCAAATCAAGGAACGACATGTTCAGCATTGTTTTATTAGTTGTGATCAACTCTTTATCTGAGGCTCGTAAGACTTGAATCCATAATCTTTAGACTACGAACATGAGCTTTTACCAGTTGTATGACAAATTCTCAACTCACTTGATTTCTCGGATCGAGTTTTAATCGGACCCAAGTTTCTCCCCTAGCCATGATCCTTTATTTCCTGCCAGGATTTGTAACTTTGTCCTCTTTTATTGGAAATGTGAATTCAAAGTGTTTGTGTGTGTGTGAATGCCGTAGATGCAACATGTTCTCGGTTTTCAATTATCAAAATGATTCAGACGTGAGGAATCCTAGCTACGGAGTCTTGAGCTGTCGCCTCTTGTACAATGACTTGAGAATATGTTGACATAGAAATGGTGAGACATTTATTTTTCCTTTTTTTATTTAGTAAGTATATGATTAAATTCAAATGTCTGACATGGTCTTGGGTTAGAATACTCTATGCTCAGCCGATCAAGCGAAATATATGATAAAAGAGATCTTTGATGGAATTTTTTTTTTGAATGGTGTTTAGTTTATTTCATTCAAAGAGAAGAAATCAAAAAAAATTTACAGTGTAAACTCACAGCCCGGGTCAGGCAAAGTGGCCTGGACGTAGGCCCATCAAAAACAAAAACTGGAGCACAGCCCAGAAACAAGGAAAGCCGAAAAGTACACCCAGAAGAAAAAGAGGAAGCAGTTATACAGTAAGAACACCGTTGTACAAAAGATTCCTTTATGTAGTGAGGGAAAGAACAACATCCATAGCACGTTTGATCAAAAAACTTGGAGCGGAAAATGAAGAATGATGCACATAATAGGTATATATAAAAAATCAATTATAAATAGATGAAACAAAGACTTTAATAATAATGACAACAACTATAATCCTTTTAAAAATGAGGAAGATTTTTTTAGGATAATCGAAAAATGAGAAAGATATCAATAGGACTTGGATTTGATTATACCCATTTTATCTTGATTATCAAATTTAATTATTAGTGCCAATAATGTTAGAGATACTGGTATATTTGACAATAAGAAAGATCGTACTTGTCCTCTTACCTATTATTAATATGTTATTTTTAGAATATATAGTTATACTATTAAATTTAATGGGCATCGCCCAAATTATAATATAATTTCAAATTTCAAATGGGAGTCTATCCAAAATGTTGTAGAGTTTTACTTATCAAAACATGACTGATACAGTTAAAAATGGCCAAGTTATGATACCCTTCTTAAAATATTTAGAAACAACGTGCATTGCACTAATGTTGTGTTTGATTTTACATGGTTTATACATTGGGTCATGGTGTCTAACAAGGTTTAAATGCCACACATAATTTCAATTCAAACAAACATTCACGTCGAGCTCATCTCTTCCACCTTCCTAGGGTTAGGGTTTGCATCATTCCCAACCCTAATTAGTATTTCTCTCTCTCTCTCTCTTTCTATCTCTGTATCTATCTACCTTTCTAACTATCTCTAATCTCTAGTCCCTGTTTTCTAGAGATTGTGAAAGAAAGAAAATACTAGCAGTAGTTTATGTGAGAAGGGATAGAGAGAATAGAAGCATAAGAAGAGAAAGGGTTAAAACGAGGAACGTGGAAGCCAAAAAGACAAAAAACAATGGAATATTTTGCATGGAAATGGCAACACGTCTCTGCGGCGGTCGATCCTGGATTTGTTTTCTCTCCTCGCCCTCGGTTTTGCATGATGGGGCCCTTTGTTTTTTAAAACAATTCCCCTCTTTTTCTAAATGACCATTATCACCTTGCCTTGCCACAACAGGAGAGAAAACTGTACTGTGCCGTGCTCTCTCTGCTTCGGAAAGAGTTTGTATTGTCTGTGCTCAAAAGGTATTCTTGTGTTTTATTTGAGGGGTTCGTTGTTTGACGGCGTCTTGAATTTGATTAACTATTAATCTTTTTAGGCTATTTTTTATGGAGTTACTCTCTATCAATTTAATCGGTGTGTGAATTGAGATGTTTACACATGTTCGTAAAGTAAAGATACCCATATTAAGAAAAGAAAAAAATTAATGCATAGAGATTTCTTGTACAACCGATGCACTGACCATTTGGAGTTGGATTACTCCTCTCGGCCTTTAAAATGATAAATTCATGTTATCTACACGACAAGTGGTGATTAATGGCACTATAAATATTCTAATAATACAAAATTAGAAAGTCTAAATTAGTCAAACTTGTCAGTCATGTCAAAATTTAGAACTAGAGAAAATTTTGATGAAAGAGTAACATGTAATAAGCAAAAAGTCTATACTAAATCGAAGAAATTCTACTATTTATAAGTTAAAAATGTCAAACTTAATAAGATAGTATCAAAACTTCTCACTACCAAAGATCCAAGCATTCCTTCTAGTCTATTAATGAATAAACACCGTCAATAAAGTCAAATAAGTAGGGCTTCTTGCTATCCAACCAAAATACATCCAACCAAAGATCTATACGTCAACGTGACGACATTGAACGATTCTAATCGTTGCAAATTTGATAAAGGATCGGGTGATCTAATTACATTAAATCAAGGTAATTTTTCCAATTTTATAAATAAATTTAGATTATTTAACTAAACCCATTAAAACACAGGAAGTTTGCCAGGGATTGGTGTATCTGTAGGGAATGCTACAGGAGATGAACAGACTGACCATTGCTGATTGATGGGTGCAGTGAGTGGGTCATGGTTAGTCTATTGCTAGGGTTTGACCCAAGCATATCAATGGTCTAACTTGTGCCACATATATGGTGTTAAGGATCGGTGAGGTAGGGAATTGATGGTACAAGAATTTTATCATTGTATATCCAAATACATACATTTATAAAATACCAAGTGAGGCATGGCTAACTTTAGTTATTTCTTGAAGAGGCAAAGGTCATTATAGTGCTTTCTCATTGTCCTTTGCTCTTATTAAATTCATCCACAAAGGACATGTTTGCAGTATAAATAAGCATTCCATCTGCTCCACCTGTGGGGTCTTCTTAAGACTTGCAAGCCTTTTTCTTAGCTCAAACACTTTGTGTTATTCATTTTCTAAGAACTCTCCTCTGTTCTTCTCTCTCTCTCTCTTTCTCTCTCTCTTTCTGTCTCTATACAAAGCCTCAATGGGTGGAAACTCCCCCTGTGCTTCGTGCAAACTGCTTCGTCGACGCTGCGCAAAGGACTGCATCTTTGCTCCTTTCTTCCCTTCTGATGACCCACAAAAGTTTGCCACTGTTCATAAAGTCTTTGGTGCTAGCAATGTCAGTAAAATGCTTCAGGTATCTCTCTATCTCTCTTTCTCTATATAATCTACCTATCTCCCTGTATATCTATGTATGTATTCGTTTCTATATGTGTTTGTATGCATGGAGTCTTCATCAGATGGGAGGAGTGGACATCACTGATATAAGAAGTGTATAAGGCATTTTAATCTTTAGAAGATTTTAGTTGGTTACATGTGAATCTTCTATTAAAATTTTCGACATAATTTTTTTTTTTTTTGGAAGATGGATATTCCCACTTCATATTGGAGGTGAGACTGATCCCATGAGCATATGTAAATCTCTCAATTCCTCACACACTGATTAAATCAATGAAGAACAATCCTGAGAGAAATGTCCAAGAGGGGTTTGAGCACATGGGACACGGACTCATACGCTTCTTTCTTTTTGCATGTTGTCACTGTAGCAGGAGTTGACATTTCTCTCCAATTGCAGGATATTTTCCACTATTAGCATATTAGAGTCTTAAACGAAATTAAAATAGACAAAAATTTTAAATCACTTGACGTTGAATACTTCACTTTGATACGGGAAATCTATTTTCATGCACCTTTGTAAAATTTGGTTGGATTTTATTTATTAATGACAGTTAGCGGATACATTACTTTGATGATTTTTTTTTTTTTTTTGAATGAAAAGAATAAATTCATTCAAGAGGGGAAATCCCCAGAAAGATTATAAAGGTATACATGTGTGCTCGATTGACAAAAAATTTAAGACCCAACAGATGGGCCAATGCATGGTTGATTTTATATAATTGATGGTTGATTTTAAATGATTGATTACTCTGTATTAGGAGCTTCCAATGCAGCAAAGAGCAGATGCTGTGAGCAGTCTGGTGTACGAAGCAAATGCAAGGGTGAGAGATCCTGTTTATGGATGTGTTGGGGCAATTTCCTTCCTTCAAAACCAAGTCTCGCAGTTGCAAATGCAGCTTGCAGTTGCTCAAGCTGAGATCTTATGCTTCCAAATGCAGCAAGAAACTCCTTTACCTGCAAATCAAATGAACCCAGATGGGAAATCATTTATGATGATGCCTGATAATCTCAGTAATATTCCCCAGTTCATCAATTTTGATTCTTCTAGCAATGTAATTCAAGACCCTCTTAAGAGAGAGTCACTGTGGACATGATGTGGGTAACTAGTGAAAGGGTTGAAATGTTACTGGTCCTTCAATTTTTATGGTAAACGAGTAGATATGCTTTGGCAATGAAAAAGTTGTAATGGATTTGGTTTTTTTTTTACTCCTTCCCTTCTCATTGTACATGACTAATGACTATTTTGGGTGTGTTTAACTTCTTTTAACGCGTTCTTGTGTTGGATTTTTTGCATGACTACAAACTCCATCGCTGTAGATAGGATTTTGTTGATATAATGTTGACCAAATCTTACGTTCAGGCCCTTAATAGGCCAAAAAATATCAATCTGATATTCTGGTTGTATCAACCCCTTTACAGATCACATTTTTTTTTTTTTTACAATTAGATAAGATTCATTAAAAAAAGGGGGGAAAAAACATTTCCCATATAATTACAAGGGGCACCTACAATGTAGAGCTAAGGGAAAAAAAAAACACAAAAGAATAGCCCACAACCCGAGAAGGTAGGCCCCAGGAGGAGCAAGATCATAAAAAAAAAAAAAATTATATCTCAGAAGACTCCCGAACTAAAAAAAGACGGAATGAGAGTGCGAAAACTATTAATCCAAACATGAAACTTAAAAAAAAAGATTTGTGAGATTTTTTGGAGATGCACAAGTGCTTAATATTTAGCCTTTTGATCAAGTCCCTGAGAACTAGAGTAATGAATCCTGAGACACCATCAAAATGCTTATCACCAAAATTTCAAATAATTTAGCTAAAATCTTGAATTTATTGACCAAAATTTAGATATACACTCTACTTCTACAAAATATCCAATATTCCACGATATGTGTATATATCCCTTGTTGAAATCGAATAATATTTATATTATTTTTGGATTTCGACCATTATTTGAAACTTAGCCTATTCAACATAAGAAATTTCTCCATCCATTTACTTACCTGGGATTGATAGTTAAAAAGGTTAAAAGAAAAAATTTCCTAGCACTTGTGACTTCTTGTTTAGTCTTATTAGGATGCTCTTATATAAAAATGAATGAAAATCCTTTGGGTCATGGATCATAATGTAAATAAAACTTAGATTTAAAAGGACATTCATCAGTAAATTTTTACTATTATAGTAAACTCACTTTAACTCCATTAAATTTTTCCTTCCTCATCCAAGCAAATTGAGAGAGAGAGAATGTGCAAAATGAATTAAGTACTAGGTCTTAGAAACTTGGTCTCATGATATGTTGAGTTTCCTGCAGTTTATACACAGTAAATTAAAAACATAAAAGTAAAAATGAAAAATAAAATAAAAAAGAAAGAGAGACTTTGTTTGCTTTAGAAGTATAAATAAAGGGAAAAAATAGTTATCTAGGTCAACCCTAGCATGTGAGATATGGAGTAAACTAGGGTTTTGTTTGTTACTTGTTAAACAAACAAAGGCCAGAATATAAACTTGTGTGAATCAGTCGGTGTCCCTTTCCCAAACAAGAACACCCTTCGTATTCCCTTCCAAAATGGGTTTGGTGTTCACGTGGGAAGATGTGATGTCTCCATGTGAAAAGAAGTACCCAAAAACCACATATTTTAGAGTTCAATGGAAATATTTTCAACTGGGTGTCACTGTCCATTGAATGTCAAGGATTTAAAATCACTATTTCTCTCTATCAAACCAATTTATCCTATATAAATTGTATTCTTATTTAATTTAAATTTTTTTTGGATTAATTTGATCTTTGTGTTAGCAAAGTTTCACATCGTCGGTGACCTTTGAGTTATGGGATTTATAAGCATATGGATCTCCTCTCTTTAATAGTCAGTTTTTAAAGATGAGTTTTACTCATATGTTTAACTTGGTATCAGAATAGGGGTATCATGTGAATGAGTCGGGTTCATATTTCCAACCTACATAGAGAGAGAGTCGCGTGCCTCCAGCCCTAGCGCTGAGGGGGAGTCTTAGCAAAGTCTCACATTGTCAGTGGACCTTTGGGTTATGAAATTTATAAATACATAGATTCCATCTCCTTAATAGTCGATTTTTAAAGATGAGTTTTACTCACTTGTTTTAAATACTTTGAACTTTTAAAAATCATGACTTTTTAAATTCAATAAACCTAATTTTTCATAAGAAGTATCATTCTAAAATTGTTATTGAAATATATGTTAGACCCCACCCGTGTGAGCTCTGCTGGACTTTAAACATATAAGTGACAATTGCTCTGGAAGTTATTCGGATTCAATGTTCCCACCCATTTCTGTCTAAATGAATGTAACTTTTAGAGATAATGAGACAAAGGGAACACCTTATTTGAAGATTCTTAAGTCCCATCCTATTCTTAAGTCATTTTTAAGGTTTTTCTATTCTCACTCATCAACTGTTGATCAATGTAAGATCCATAGTAGTGGGACACTATCAGTCCATTTCCATTGCTCTTTCTTTTGTCATCTTGTTTTTGGTAATGACCAGGGCAGTCATAGCTCTTAAACTAACAAATCTTTTAGCTGATTGTGTTCTTAGCATGACATCCCTCTTGTGAGGTTTGGGGGCCACCAAGCAGGATTACACTTACTATACTGGTCAATCTTGTCATGAATCATGATACCTATAGTGGACAAATGATGTTGTTGTTTAATCTTTAATGTGTGGACAGATTACAAACTATTTGTTTGAGAACCAGACAGGATGGCCCACTTTGGATTCTTCTCTGCTCAACTCTCCCCACACATTGGTCAACCCACGTGAATTGGATTTCTAGAGATAGTAATTTGAGTTTCAATCATCATCTCATTGAAAATTATCATACTTCATATCATTGAGAGTAATGATGAGTTGTTACTATTATTATTAGTTGTTTTTTTTAACATGGGTATCCTGACCACACATTGAAGATGAGACTAATCCCACGAACATCTGTAGACCTCTCAATTCACACATACTAGTTTAGTAGATAGGGAATAACTCTATGAAAAATGCCCTAGAGGAATTGAGCATGAGTCAAACTCAAGATCTCACTCCATGAGACGGACATCTTGACCATCAAACTAACTCCCTCGAGTTAACCTTATAATTATTATTAGTTATTTTAAAAAGGCTCCTATAATCCTTAGGTCTACTCACCCTTCTTTCTCTTTGATAGTTGGTGATCTCATATGAGCCCTATACAAAGTAGCTGACAAATAAGATATTTATAAATAGTCAAATCCTCACAAAAGATGCCATCAATCCAATTCACCTCTCAATCAAGTTAAATATCTGTCAAACGGAGCTTAAGTTTAACTCATTAAAATTTAATTAAGCTCGAGCTAATAATGTATTATTCCTAATTTCATCTAAACAAGTCATACCTGAGCTAGTAAAAAAAACCAAATTTTAATTTGAAATATGAGGGAGCCACTTTTTTTTTTTCGTGAAGAAATATTGTAGTAATTGATGTGTTTAAATATAAAGTCAATGGACATAGAAAATAGTTTTAATTTTTAAAACAAGCCCTTGATTGGGTTAAAGCTACATTAAAAGACAAATAACTCTTTTGGAGAGAAGCAAACCATCCAAACCCTCTTTCTCTTTTGAGGGCTCGAGGAAGCTTGCTTGGGTTCAGATGTTTCTTCTTCTTCTCTTCTCTTTCCTTAGAATAATACATTAAAGAAACTGAAGAAACCGAGACCTAACTTTTAGAATAAGATCCCACTGTTGTTGTTGGTCGTTACTCATTAATTAATTAAGTTAGATAACTCCATTAAAATTATTTATTAACTTAATGATAGAAGAAAGAAATCAAGGAAGAATGACATGGTCCTCGAGTCTTGAGTTTTTGCTTGTGGGTCCTATTTATAGGCAATCCAAATCAATGATCTGATGCTCCCCATAATCAATGATCAGATAATCATATAATATAAATTTAATTAGACAGCTACCAAGTGCATTAGTGGAGTAATGGCCACCTTATCTACTGTGACAGTGTTGGGACAGCAAACGAGTTTTATATTAATTGTGACGGAAAATTTAGAAATTATAAAAGACTTAAATCATTTCATCTAATAGACAAACATTTTAGATTAAATACCCAGTTTTACAACATATTCATATCATATATTTCACATTAAAAACTATCCATATATTTTAGGCTATCCAATTAAATAAACAATAAGACTATTAAGACTTCTTGTTACATGTGGAGAAGAGAATTTTACCCAAGTTAAGAATATAGATTTCTTTCTTTTTTCTTTTCTTTTTTTGGGGGATAATATAAGAATATGGGATTCAGTCTACATAAAGCTTTGTTACTCATTTGATCAATTGGATCCCTTGACCTATGAAAACCAGTTCATGGATGGTGCACCACACGTATAATGCTGAAATCTAGCATAATAGCTTCTTATTTTCTTTTTCGAATTTTATATTTTGGTTGACTGCAGTTTTATTTTGACTAAAAAAATTAACAAGAATAATATATTAGCATGTGTTTGATTGATAAATTAGAAGGATAACTTTAATAATCATTTAACCTTTATAAACTCCATTCACCAGCTAGCTAACATTAAAAATTGCAAAATGACAACAAGAGAAAAGAGTTTCTGATATTAAAAAAAAAAAAAAAGGCATTTCTTTATTAGAATCTTATCGAAAAATATAAAATAACAAATATTGTAGTGTATTTTAATATTTTTTTCACCATATCTTTGTTAAGGTCATTTTCGAGTCGAAAAGGATATCATTCATTATAAGAAAGGAAATAAAGTTCAAGAACATCAAACATCATTCATTTAGTTTTTTACTATTTATTCTGTGCCAACATATAACTCAAATCCGATATCTATAGTTTGCAAGAAGTCGCGTACATCTGAGGATTTAGGGTGAGGTGGGGATGTTGGATTTCTTCAGTCATAAAAGTAAAATACATATAACTCAAACATACGGTAAAAAATCCAAACACAACTTCTTTTCCTTTTTCTCTCTTTGAACTTTTTACGAGCAGCTTCCATGATTGCCACAACGAGTTCTTTCTGATACTCTGTTTCAATATTTCTATAAATCTTTTAAGCAACGAATTTAGTATAAATTTTCTAAGTTTGAAATCATCTAGTTTCACCATTGACATTGTACTGTTTGACTCACTCAAGCATGAGACGAACCATTTAGAGTTTTCAACAGACAATAGAGGGAAGCTGTCGGCAGGAAGAAATTCACACTCCAGATTCTGACCTTCCTCTAATATGTCTATGGGTATCCATTTCTGATAATATTTCTCCTTGGAAGTTGAATTCGAAGGAGATGTAGAAGTAGACCTTAAGGCAAAGTTGTTATTGGTATTTGAACTTTGTTTCAATGTCAAGCAAGAAACCCTAATCAATGCCCCATGTCAAATGATAGAACATGGGTTTTATAAAATTTCAAACCTACTAATTCTTTTATAATGCAGCCAAGGAAGGCAGGGTGTGGGAAATCATTTTAGTAAAACTTCACCTAGTCTACCTTTGCTCATCCCAAAGTCTCATGTGGGGTTTACTGGAGTTACAGTCGACACAATATTCTTTTAATGGCTAGTTTTTTTAGAGTGAATTTTACCTTAAAAATGTTAACATAATTTTTTCCATTTTATCAAGTTCTACAAATATCTCCATGTGCAATAGCTGCACATGAGAGATCTCCACGTGCAATAGCTGCACATGAGAGAGAGTGTGAAGCTAATAAAAAAAATTCAAGTCACACTCTATGTAACACTTGAGACCAAGGGTTGAAAAATAGAAACGGCCGATACAATATATCGGCCGATATTCAGCATTGGGCGATGTATAAGCTACGAATTTTTTTTTTTTACTTACAACTATTGATATCGGACGATATCGGCAATATATCTGATATCGCCCAATATCGTATCATATTGACCGATATATACAGGTTTTATAACCGATATATATACGTATCGGCCGATATTATCTTCCCTCTCCCTGCTTGAGACAACCTCCTCTCAAGTCTGACTAATTTTTTGGAGTGAGTCCTACTTAAAAAATGTTAACATAGTTGTGTAGTGTTTGAATGATTTTTCTAATTTTTCAATAATTTTTATAAAATTAGAATTTTAATAATAAAAAAATTGAATTACACAGGAAGATTCTGATCTTGATGGAGCACTAGAGTAGCGTTTCTTAATACTGAATATATATTTATCATACCACTAGGCCACTGGTGCTGCATGCACTGTTTCCATAAGATAAAATTAAAATGTTCTTTTTATAAAGTCTTGGAAAAAAATATTAAAAATGATAGCACCTGTTCTTTTTATTAAGTCTTGAAAAAAAAAAATTTAAAACGTTTGCACCAGCCGGGAATCGAACCCGGGTCTGTACCGTGGCAGGGTACTATTCTACCACTAGACCACTGGTGCTGGATGAAATTTTTTTACCTGACTTTAAGATAAAATCTTATTTACATGAATTCTTGACAGGTAAAAAATTATGCACCAGCCGGGAATCGAACCCGGGTCTGTACCGTGGCAGGGTACTATTCTACCACTAGACCACTGGTGCTGAGGATCTTTCTGAGGTAAAATTAAAACTTGTAGTGATGAAATTTTATACTCATCAAATAAATCTCACAAGCCGAGAATCGAACCGAGCTGCCAGACCACAAATTCAAATTTAATAATATTACGTTTAACTGAACGTACACTACAAAATAATGGAATAATCTAATTGTTATTCTTTTTCACTATGTTCATCAAAACCAAGAACTACTTAACCTATTTTAGAAAGAAATTGGTGAACCACATCGAACATATGTTCCCATGAATGGTTTTCGAGTGAGGTTTTATTAGATTTGAGTCTACTGAAGGTCTTGTTAAACGGATTAAATTGATTTGGATCTATTCTTAATTCGAGTTGGATTTAGCCATTTATCTAAATAAAGAGACTTTTTAGTAAAACATATATCAAGACCATCTCTTAAATAGACATATCTCATAGTGATTCAATGTGTTGCATATAGATATAACAATAATCAGGTCAGTTGAGTACACTTATTTATTTTCAAGTTTAGATTCGATGTGCCCATTTATAAATGAGTTTAGATGAAGGCAGATCATCTTTTAAACAGATCGGGTCAAGTCAAATCATTTATCAAAACAGGGCAGTTTGTATCAAATCAAATCAAATTTTGCTAGATCTACTAACATATCCATTTGGAGCCATTTGTGGGCTGTGATTAATCCAAGAAAGGACCCTACTAATCAGAAGGTTCGATCAACCTCATGCATATCATTAAAAGTAAACTCAAATTTATAGTTTTAAACTCAGGTGATTCGCATAAAAAAAATCCTACGACAATATACATCAGCAATACAGTGAGTATTGATTGAGTTATTGTCGTATGCCACAACTACCCATAATACGATTAGTCTTATATGGATCACAGCATAGTTACAAATATCATTCTTCGGGATATTAATGGTGATTGGTAATATCGTAATATTTTCAAATTCATGAGTTTTTACTCGGTATCAATGGGAAAATCTCGTGAAAAATATAATATTTAAAAAATAATAAAAATAAAATAAATGAAAATATTAATAAAATAAAAAAATTAATAAGGTATTACCGACAATTTATCGCGATATTATCATTTATTGATGTTTTTAACGTGATTTTCTTGGAAATTTACTGAAAATTTACCTGCGGTACAGGTATTAACTCGATATAAAAACGTGATAAATTTGAAAATAACACAAATATTTATGACTGGGATCATAATCATCTATTGCTTGGCCTTTCTTGGTTGGCAATTACTCTTCTCTCTGTCTTTTATAAGATTCACAGTTGGTTTTCACGGTGTCAGAAGATTTAGACTAACGCAAACCGCAAACATAGCCACCAACAGCTAATGCAATTAAATCTCCGACCATTTGAAGTTCAAACAGATACCGCTTAAGTAAGCAATACAGCAAAGAATCAGTAAAAAGGAAGAGATTTAATGGGGAAGCCAATGCTTTTACAATAAAGGAAGATGTCAAGTAGGTAAAAGAACAAGTCCGGTGCCATTTGTTATTAAAAACACACGGTGTCTCTATCCTTTTCCTAAAAGGAAAAATTTGAAAGGAAAGAAGGCAGTCAAATGGAATATCCTATGATCCATCTATGTAAGTGCAACAAGTTAAAGTGGCTGATGGCCAATAACCCACCTTATAAAGTAGAAGTCTTTTGTTCGATTCACGCTCAACTTTAAAGGGTCACTCTATGTGACTTTATCCGGTGTGTGTAGATTAAAAGATTTTTAAGTGTCTTAAGAAATTAGTCTAGTGAGACAACCTGGACATCTTTGGTCATGAATTTTTTTTCTTCCCATACATGCTGGATCAGCCAATATGCATAAGGTTTTCGAAGAATTGATACAGTTCAGGCGAACTCAGTTGAGTCATCCAAGTTCAGCCATATACCAGTCATTTTGTGGCCCAAATCCCATGCACGTTTTGTTAGGAAATCTAGACCCAACATCCACACACAATCATTCAATCACAGATCAAATTTATGCCTTTCTCCAACTCTTCAATTTTAGATGCAAATTCCATACAAGACATGCACCAAATTCTCATAGCTCAAGAATACACATGCGTCTATTCAAATTCAAATATGATGAACATACTAAAAATAAAAATAAAAATGAAAGGTCGAGACTCTTTTTAACTTTTGTTCCTTCACTTCATGTTTATGTTTACAAGGGCCAATAACCAAAAGAAGATTGAGAAGAATAAATAAATAAATAAAGTGCATTTGGCAACTGAAATCCATTTGTATAAGCTCATATTCCTTCCCATCTAAATTTTAATAACACAGTCACGATTATGTAGCTGACATAGGCAGACAACATACCAGACTGGTCCAAACTGAGATTTCAAGAAGCTTAAAACTTATCAACGCTCACACCATCTCTAAGAACCGCATAAGCATCCCTGCTCCTGGTTTTCTTCATTCCAGCCGTAAAATGAATCTTTGATCCTTCAGTTGAGATAGAAGACACTTTCACCCAAATCATCACCTTCGTCTTCATCCCCTCAATGTCAGTCAGCTTTCCCTTCTCTAGATAGCCATTCACAGTAGTCGTGAAACGCAGTACAGATGAGTCCTTGTAACCAACTTCACATATGGAGGGTATGAACACAGTTAGCTTCTTGGTCTCTTCATTGAACTCATAGTTGGTGGCATCCCGTGGGAAGATGCCGATTGCCATATCATACTCTTGCAATAGTTCTGGCAATGGCTTCTGCATTTTTCCTGCAGAAAATTAGAACTCTAAAGAAGTTACATCCATTGAAAGGGAATAAATAACAGAGAAAAACTAATGCTGGTGAAGATCACTTTCTGTATATAAATAAAGTTGACCATATCAATGGGGAAGTAATATCAATGAAGAAACAAAGGAAGATAGCCCTCACCCAGACTTTATTCATTCCTCTAAATTTAGAATTATATGACAAATGAACAAGCATTCTGAACATGGTGGTAGAGACTACAGAACTAGATGGGTGGGAGTCTATTTCTGCCTTCTGAGCCCAAAACTTTTATCGTCCATGAAATTTCACTTATATAATCGAAATCTCACCATATCAAACATAGGCTAATTTCTTGAAAGTTGAGAATGTTACGTAAATGGGATAATAATACAAAACAATAAGAACAACAACAAAAAGGGAACAAAAATTGAGAGAAGAGGTCATCACTCGAAATTTACCTTTGATCTTATTAACCAACCACTTTGCTCCACCTTCAATGCTGCTAGACACTGACTGTTACATAACAGGCAATTGTCTCAGTAGGGAATCAAGTAGTACATAAAAAGTGAACGGTGAGAAAAGATTATTAATAACACACAGTAGGGGAGAAAAAAGTCACTGGAAAGAAGTAAGAGAACAAAATTTGTATTGTCCCAACTCTTGACATCATAATTGTGTAACAATAAGTTAATAATGAACTTCAAAGAAAATGATGAATTTAATTTAGCAGACACTAAATGTTGATTTCTCAATTATTTTTGATCTGCTGGACACTAGATAATTTGTATTATCCTGAAATCAAGTTAGGTTTGGCATTTTAATGAGAAACTTCACAACGATATACTGAATTTATGATTTACTTGGTAGATGTTGACCACTCCAGCAGTTCTATATTATGATCTTAATTAATTATGCAACTGACAATTAGGCCAAACTAAAAATATCAGCATGAGCAACAAATGTATCGGCACAAAATAATAATAACAACATCAGGAAGTGGGAGGTTACGAGTTCGAGCCCCCATGGCCTAACTTTTGTGTGCTCTAGGGGTAGTGGGCTCATCCATGGAGATTTTAGTAGAACTGTGTCTGAGTTTCTCACACGTAAATCTAAAAATAAAAATAATAATAATAATAATAATAATAATAATAACAACAACGACGACCACAACAATAATAATGAGAACAAACACCACGATATCTTACCTCAATTCTGCCTATGGATTACATATGGATGTCCAACTCATAGGGATAATGAGAATGAACAATGAAATGCAAAGGTCAGGTAGGGAGATTTCAGAAGTCCAACCAGTGAGCATGTAAATTGCCAAAATGATTGGAGAAGAGAGAGAGAGAGAGAGAGACCCTTTCTTTTTTCCCCCTTCTAATGAATCAAGACGCTCATACTCATGCCATCACCTTCAAATCACGAAGTCATGTTAAGTGTGGTGCAATTGGACAAGCCCAAGATTGCAATGCCTTAATAGAACACTACTCTGTCTTGTCTCATTGGGAGATCCGGCATCACCATTGCTAAAAATTGAAATACAAGAACAACCATCTCAAGACTAACTAATCTCAATAATCCAATTATTCAACTAACTAAAATCTGAATGTCACAATTTTTAACAATCATATTCTATATATGGACAAGCCTGAGATTCATCTCAATATAACAGTATTGCAAGATTTGGCATCAATGTCACTGGAAATTGCAATAGAAACACCTGTTCAAATCTGAATTTTCTGGATAATTGAACAATCTAAAATCCCCAATGTTTCAGTATTGAAATAATTGAATATGTGGACAATCCCAACATTGCAATATCTAAACAGAGTATCACTCTGACATTGTGCCATTGCCAGATCCCGCACTGGGATTGCTGAAAAATGCCATTGGCATGGTTGAGATGGGACCAATTCTGCTATCAATGCTCTCTTCCTTATGTCTATCTCATTACCCTACAAGTCCCGATGAAAATAATATGAAAATACCTTTTTCCCCAGTAGATCACAAACTACAGAGCATCTTCAAAACAAGAATCAGTCTAATGTTGTTTTATTGCAAGATCCAACACCGACATTGCTGAAATGGAAATACATGAACCCCATTTCAAATGTGAATAATTTGAATGATTTCTTTGCAGTAAGGAGCCAGAATAGGTGCGATGAGGCAAATGGAGTGATTTTAAAGGTAGTATAGAAAAACCAGTTGGATAAAATGGGGGAAGAAATGGCAAAACGAGGAAATTGCTACTGAAACATATAAGAAAAGGAAAATCCTTCAAAAAAGAAAAAGAAGGGAAAGATAATAGGAAGTGAAGACGAAGGTACATTGATGTCATCGCCAACGGAATTGAGCTGTTTGTCCGCCTTCTTGCTGAACCAGTACGTCCCCGCCTTGCTTATGATCTGATCCATGGAGATCTATGACGGTGGAAGACTCACACGGTCGCACCTCCCTCTGTCTCTCTCTCTCTCTCTCAAGAGAATTAGAGGATGGAAGGGTCTTCGGACTTCTCTACCATTGATTGGGACGTCCTCCGTAATATTCTTCCACCGCACGCCCTGAGAAGGCCAGGCCTGTGCGTGGCAACGTCACCCAATCTAACTTCTCAATATCGTTGAAGTCATTAAATAACGGGATTTTTTTCCATAATACATACTTCAAAATCTCTAATTTTAGATAACAAAGCGCATGAACGTGCACTAGTTCATAAGCCTATCCTCTAGTGCACATATCCTCTAGTGCACATACTCATGTTTTTATATATATATTATTTTATGATTTAATAAAATATAAAAGTTATTATACTCTAATAGTAAAAATAATTGTTTCTCATGTTGGTGATTCGGGTTCAATTTTTGTGGATAGTTACATTTTTTTTCTTATTTTATGATTAGTATCTTTTTATTTTATAAAAATGAGTGATAATTAATTAAGGGATGTCCATTTGTTCTATCCGACCTAAATAACCAAGTTTCTTGGACTCAGACTTTTAAGCCCGTTTATTTTAAAGTGTAAATATAATTAAGTACAAGCCTTGTTTGACGGCTCGAGCTTAAGATTTTAACTTTTAAGCTTCTTTATTTTTTAAGCCAATGAATAGTTAAGTAGCCTTGCTGGGCTTTAATTAAAAGCGAAAGTCTTAACCCCGATCTAAATAAATGGACTTGGACAAAGATTTTTGTTCAACAAGCTCAGCTTGAGCTTTTACTTAAACCCCCATTTATTTAGGTTAAGGTTGGGCTCAAGCCTTTGACGGGACTCATACTTAAATCTGCTTGAGCTTAAAAAATGGCAGGCCTCGACGGACTCGTACTTAACTGTACTTGGACTTAAGAAAATAAACAGAATTAAAAGCTTGACCCAGCCAATCGAATACAAATCTTGGTCAATCTTTGTTTATTTAGGATGGGCTCAGGCTCGGACTTTTATTTAAAGTCCGTTCAGGCTCGTTAGGATTAAACTTAATTGTGCTTGGACTCAAAAAATAAACAAGCTTAAAAGACTGACCTCGACTTAAGAAACAAAAAACTTTGTCCACACCATTTATTTACGTTGGTTCGAATAAATGATCACCCTTTAATTGTTACTTCTCATTTTTTTTTAAAAAAAAAATTGAGAATATGGTACCAATCATAAAATATGAAAAAAACCCATCAAACAATAATTGAACAAGTATTTTTATCACTAAACTACAATAAGTTTTATATTTTATTAGACTATAAAATAATATTACATAAAAAAAAAAAAAAAAAAAACATGCGTCGGTGACAAATATATGCAATAGTGACGGAATTTATAATTTAGCTTTGGATAGGGCTGCATCTCTAGTGTTATATACAATTTATGCACTACATTTTAATAAATAATTAAGTGTAAAAGACTTCAACATAATAACATGGTCAAGTTCGTTGCCTTCACCATCTATTTTAAATAATATTTTAAATTCCACTAATAAATGATGAGGATGCAGATGGCCAAGCTACCTGATTATTTCTCCACTTCTTTCTATATATATAACATGACAAAGGTAATTGTTGGTTTGAATTTAAACTTTATTTGATTATTTCAGCTTTATAATTTTGAATTTTGAAAATTTGAATGTTATAAGTTGATGATTTTTTGTGTCTGATGATGAGCAATGTCACAAATACCATTCTCAAAATATTATCAGCTAATAGTAGTATCAAGATATTTTTAAAATTTGAAGTTTCTTATCCTAACATTATAGGAAAAATCTTGCAAAAGATGCAATATTAAAAATTAAAATCATCATTAAAGAATAAAATATAATAAATAAATACATAAATAAAAATAACAGTTAGAATTGAAATAACTAGTAATAAATTTAAAGGAAGATGGATTTGAGTTATATAAGTATGAGAAAAATGAAAAATCAATTATTTAGTATCATTCTTTCTTTCAACATATGTAACATACTCATTTATTCAGTACAATATTGTTCGCTTTCGATTTCAATGGGGCAGCCTGTACGGCAGGGGTCAAAATATCGGCCGATACTGTGCGTATCGGCCGATATAATTCGGTTTTTCAACCACCGAATTATATCGGCAGATATGTATAGTATCGGCCGTACAAAAAAAAATTCGGCCGATATGTCCGAATTTTTGACTGAATTATCGGTCATCATATCGGCCGAATTTTAAAAATTCGGTTTTTTGTTTTTTTTTTTAAAAAAAAAACTTTTTTTTCATAATAAGTATCGGCCGAGATGACCGATATATCGGTCCAAATCTGGGCCGAATCTGGGCCGTTTTTCCCCCCTGAAAACAGTAAATCTCGGGCCTGGGCCCAACTCAAGTTCGGCGATATTTTGCCGATATATCGGACGATATCTCATGTCCGATATATCGTGCGAGATCTCGGACGAGATCTCACCTGTCAACCAATTTCTCCCCATCACATCTCTGTGTACAGCGGACTGCAGGATTCGGCTGGTCCGGCATGCCTGAATATTTTATTATTTTTTTAAATCCAAAAAATCGAACCGGTCCAATTTTTTCCTATAAATACCATTCACCTACATCTCAAATTTCACACCTTATTTTCAAAGAGAAAATCAGATTTTACTATTTATCTTTCAAAAAAATTGCACTCTTCATTACTTGATTTAAGTAAGTTCTAAACGACCCAGATTTGTTTGAAACCGAACGATCCAGACCGTTCAAAGGTTTCTTCATTTACAGATCTACTGATCTTGTAAGTTTTGTAATTTATTTCGATTTATCTGTATTTTATTTTAATTTTTTTAGGCCAAAAATAACATAAAAGAAGTTAAAAAATGCTTGAAGTTAAATAAGATATGTAGTAATAAAAGCTTTATATAGGTATTATAATTTTTTTCCATCTTAATGTATCTGTAGTTAGTTTTTGTGTACTTTGTTAGTTACTACTTTTTTTCATTTATTTATTCATTTTTGTTTACTATTTCAACATAAAATAGCATAAATGAAAAAAAAAGTTAGAAAATGATAATACCTATAAAATAATAGATGAACATTTTTCATTTGCTCTTAGTTACTGTTACTAACATGTTAAAATTTACAGCAACATTTTTTACATTCACTTACTCCTTATTTTAATTATTTCATTATTATCTATGGACTATGATATATAAATGTTAGTAAATGGTAAAACCTATAAAATAATACATGAAATTTTTTTATTTGTTGTTATTTAATGTATACTAAATTCTTTTACAGCGATGAAATTTTTTCCTTTTATTTTATTTCTTTTTGTAATTATTTCATTATTATCTATGGACTATGACATATAAATGTTAGAAAATGGTAAAACCTATAAAATAATACATGAAATTTTTTTATTTGCTGTTATTTAATGTATACTAACTTCTTTTACAGGGATGAAATTTTTTCCTTTTATTTTCTTTATTTTTGTAATTATTTCATTATTATCTATGGTCTATGATATATAAATGTTAGAAAATGGTAAAACCTATAAAATAATACATGAAATTTTTTTATTTGCTGTTATATAATGTATACTAACTTCTTTTACAAGGATGCAATTTTTTCCTTTTATTTTATTTCTTTTTGTAATTATTTCATTATTATCTATGGACTATGATATATAAATATTAGAAAATGGTAAAACCTATAAAATAATACATGAACTTTTTTTATTTGCTGTTATTTAATGTATAATAACTTCTTTTAAAGGGATGCAATTTTTTCCTTTTATTTTATTTCTTTTTGTAATTTTCACCATTTTATTACTATTTATATAATTTCCCACTATCGTAACTTCAAAAATATATTAGAAGATGTAAATGTCCGATATTTTATGAAAAAATTACATATTCAATAAGCTCATAATTTTCTGCATTTGCTGTAATTTTTTTGGATTTTTTTTTTTTAAAAAAAAAACGGGGAGGAGAGAGAATATCGGCCGAACCGATATATCGGCCGATATGAAAAATCGGCCGGGATAACGGCCCGGCCGATTTTTTTACCCCTGCTGTACGGCTTTACATTAAGCCTGGCCCACAAGAACTTGTACTAAGGAGAGGGAAACACCCTCTTAACCCCACACGAGACTTTTTTCCACACCCCCACATGGGTGGAGTGTTACATCTTATTTATAAAAAAAATATTTTGATCGAATCAAGCAAACTATATTTTGAAAATTATTAAAATTTTATTATTTGAAATTATTTTTAATTCCTAAATCATTTCTCCATGCTTAAATTGGGTGGTGCTATGCTATCAACGGCTGATTTAAAATAAAAGCACAAGATTGCCACCTACACTATTTTTTATCAATTTATGTCATCTTTTTGTCGTCAGAACCGTTGTGACTCAAAACCTAAAGGGTCTGGTATTTTTCTGAACGTCAGACGAGGTTCCAACAGCTCCTTCTCTCTATTTCCGGCCACAAAAAGCCCGCCAATCAATCTCACTCGCTCGTGTAAGTTCTCGTATGGCCGATTTTCTTCTCTTTCATTCTCTCTATCTCTATCCCACTCTTTGATCCACTTGAATTTGAATATTTCTTTTATTTTTATTTGTGGCGCGGGTAAGCAGGAACTCGATCGCTTGGGGGGAAGGAAATGGTGAGAGAGAGGAGCAAAAGAGGTGTCCTGGCTCCGGTCCAAGAGGTATGGAAAAATGGGCATTAATTGAAATTCATGATGGAAACAAAAAAAGGGGAAATTGGAGATCGAACATCGTGGATAGAGCGAATTTCGATTTGGGCAGTTTCCAGTGTTATTTTCAGACACCAAAACTTTCATACGGCATTTGATTGGCAACGAACCATGTGCTTTGTTATCTTTTTTTTTTTAGAGACCAGAATTTGAAGATGTCTTTTTCTTTTCACAGATATCACCATTCAAAGAGTGGAAAAAAACTCTGTCCCTGTTTCAAAACGTAAAATAAATACTGATATCTCATTTGTTGGTTCTACGTGGGATACACTCTATGCCACTTATCATGGGCCTTTTGGCAATTTCTGACAGTTGCATTTACTGTGTGTTTATGCATGTACATATGAAGGTGGCTGACTTTTCATATCGCATATTGTAAATATGAGTTTGTTTTCAAACATTGGAATGGAAGGCAAAATAAAATTGAAATCACATACATACCACAAAGTGAAACAAAATTTGTAACGTTCAGTGATGATGATTACGTCCATTGTGCTACAGAATATGGCTTTTTTGCAGGGGTAAATAACTCACCAGGTCTTGCAACCCATGATGGCATCAAAGACCTTGTCCATTAGGTAGCCGGCCAATCCTTGCCATAGTACAAAATCCTCAGTCTTATAGTCATAGTTACAAGCAATTGAGGCATCAGTCATATACTCGTGTTGCCCACCATAGCCCACAGGTTATTTGCTGCGCCTTTGTCTCATTTTGGGACAAGTGTCCCATTCACTTTTTGTTTTCATTCTCAGGATTTCCCTTAATACAGTCACTGTCACCATGTGCAGCCGAAGGCTCCCATGTCACGGTGGCAGGGCATTTTCCAAAGAACATGCCACGTACCACTCACGTATCACTTCTACATGTGTTTGTTGTCTATGCATGGGCCTAGTACTCACCTGCACACACTACTTGCTCGAGCATGCTGTTGCTTGCTCAAGTTGTAGCACCTAGTCATGCCCACAACTTTAGTGCACCTGGTGCATGCTATGTTGCCAAGTCATACCTAAGCTGCCTGCCTTGCCAGCTAGAGCTCATGTTGCTTGTGCTGCTTGCCTTGTACCAATGCCTCAGCAACAACCTCAACCACCTAGGCCATCACCCTCGAGTCGGAACCATCGATACTCTCGGCCAAGTGTTCCATCCTAGCACCTTACCACCCAAGCCGCCCATGCTCCTTGCTCAAGGCCTACACTTGGTGAGCCAACCACCCCTCTAGGCTACTTGTGCCCATGACTAGCCAACTCTAAGTTAGGTTTGACAGCGTTGCACTATGTTAAAGGGAGAAGAATGAGAGAATTACAAAATGCGCACAATGAATCCTCAAAGGGCAAAGCTCAGTTTTGTAACCTCACATTTACAAGGTGGACGTAATCCTTTTCTCAAAGTACAAGACTCATGAAGAGGTTCTCCAACCTTCTCTCTAAATTTTCGCTTTCGAAAATCCCTATTTTGATCTAGAATCTCTAAAAGAGATGCCCAACCCACAAATTTACGACTATTTCACAAGATTAGAAAATGAGCCACAAATGGATAGAATCAAGATTTTGATAATCTTGACTATTTCTAATAGTCTTTACTTTTTGAGTGTTTCATATGACCTCCTTGAAGATCATCAACCTCTTCTCCATGGACCTCTCGGTGTCTAATCTTCATTGAAGATCACCAAAATCCTACCATTGCTTGATTCTTTTTTGGAACTTTGTGTATGCTGTTTTGAATTAGCTAATCACAAACTTGCTTTAATTTTTTTTCCTTCTTACTTCTCCACCTAAAACTTGGCCTTTAGCTTTCTTATGATCATTGTAGAATATCTTTATCGTGTGAAGTACGATCCAATTGTGTACGCATTAAACTTGTGCCAACTAAAGTGGAAGTAAAATCAGAGTTCAAACCAAAGCTATTGATGCCAATTTGCTATGTTGTGGAGAAAGTGCAAGCCAAACTTTGGAATGCAAGCCTATTTGCCATCATTTAAGAAGCCCCTTTAATCAAAATTACACAATGATTGTGTAAGATTTCACTTTCTTATTCCCACTTCGACCATCTTGTTATTGACCTACTGACAATGTCCTCTTCAAGGTCTTCATTCTGTCCAATAATGGAATACATCACAAAGAAGAAGAGTAGCATCTGCAAATTCTAAACAGACCAATTACCAAACTGTCACTGCCTACTTCAAAGCACCTTTAATCAAGTGCAACTTGCTTACATGAGGTATAATTTCCTGAAACTTTCTGCTACTAGAGTAAAAGGATAAGGGGATACTGGGTTGCCTCACTGTAGACCCTTAGAGGAGTAGTTGAGAAGTGGGTGACCTATTAACCAGACTGAGAAAGATCATGATGGTATGGAAGACTCTATTGATTGTTGACATCTACATCTAAGTCTCACCTTTCATAACATTTAGACATGTAGTCTACAGGCTTACCATTCTACACAGTCTGATGCTAGGAGACTTTGTAAACAACAAGCAAAACAGAGATGGGATTTTGAATTGATACACTATTTGATTTTTCAAGTGTAATAAAATCTCTCTCTCTCTCTCTCTCTCTCTCTCTCTCTCTAAGAAAGTTTAATAAAACTCACTAACATTCTCTTGCTACATGCTGTTGTAGATACTTCAGTGCATGATATCTATTGTATTTCTTGAAAAAAAATTCTGTTGACAATTTTTTTTTTGTCTATGTTATTCTTGAAGACTCCATAACCATCCTTGATGTCAATAAAGAAGGATGCCATAAAATATGTTTGTTTAATCATGCAATTTCATTTCTGTTAAAATTCAGACAATAGAGAAATTAGAGAAAATTGTTGACACGGGCAATTGTTATGAAGCTCAGCAGATGTATAAGTCAACTAGTGCAAGGTATGTGGATTTTATCATTCTATATTCATTTTATATATAGCTTACTAAGAAGTTATAATTAGATTGAAAATCTTTCTTGTGGCTGTATGTCAAATCTGTTTTTATAGTGTGGTAAAAAAGTTTGGTTTCATTATATTTAATGCCAGTTTTTTCCCCTCCAATGTGTTCAACAATCAAATTGTTATCACCTCCTTTGTATATTTGGAGTTCATTTTACTTTAACTGCTCAAGTTTTCTTTTGGTGTTTGAGGTCAGAATCTAACATGACATGTGACCTGTGAGTTACAGTCGTTTTTATTGTAAGTGGTATTCTAGATTTTTTATTCTTCAAACTGGGCAGGTTTTGTTGTAAATTCTGAAGTAATTTAATATGAGTTTCTAATGTTTCTTTTTTGGGAAAGCATCATTAATCTAGTGGGTTTTAGCAATAGAGGAGTACCATGCCACTTAAAGGGGGGATTCTATAAAAGAATTCTTCGATCTGTGATGTTGTATGGAGCTGAATGTTGGGCAATGAGTAATAAAACATATCAGCAAAGCAATTAAAATGTAGAGGCACATGCTAAGATGAATGTTTGGAGTAACTTCAAAAGAAAGAACTAGAAATGATTTCATTAAAGGAATCTTAAAAGGTAGCCTTGGTGGATGAGAAGTTGAGGGAATGGTTTTTAAGGTGGTCTGGAGACACATATGTAAAAGACTAGAAATAGTTCCAGTGTGAAGATTTCAAGGGTTACAGGTAGGTGGTACTAGAAGGGGGATGCCCTTAAGGACTTGAATGAAGGGAGTGAGGTAGGACATGATACATTATGGAATCACTGAGAAATGATCTTTGATAAGTTAGAGTGGAATCATAGAACAAAATAAACTGATTCTAGATAGATGGGAAAATAGCTATGATGAGGTGATAATGATTTTAAATTTACTCATCTTTATATTTGTTGAACAACCTGTTCTAAGTTTTTTGTATGGGAATGGATATGCTACTCTCTCTCTCTGTCTCTCTCAAGTCATGGTGGAGCTTGAACCTTGACCTTAGAGGTCTTTCTTGAGGGTTATTAGCATTTCCACCATTTGGTTTCTAGCGTACTTGATTTGTTGTTTTTTGAAGATATGATTATTATGAGCCTTCGTGAGACCAGTACAAGGTCATTTATTCTATAATTAGTCAGGATTTACCTTCTATTATACATTTTGCTTAAACTGTGGTGCATATGTAGAGTTCACAATTTTCTCCTTACCTTTCCTGCATGTTTTTCCCCCCAGTTTTTTATTGTTCATTTTTTTTTTCTGTACTGCATTCTGCCACCTGGCAATGTATCCAAATTTTCATTTCTGATTCTGTCTTTTCACTTCACTCGTCCATATTAACATGCATCTCCGTCTCACTTATTTTTTATATTTTTTGTTCATCCTTGCCTAAAATTTATTGATGTTTCTTTATATTGGTCATGGGGGTCATCCATGCCCATTAAAACAAGAGGAAGAGAGCAAAATGGTCATTTGTCACCCTTAAGTAACTATTCTTCTTGGTCTTTTTTGGTAAAATGAGAGTGACTTGCTGATTTTTGCAAACTCTTGTATTTGGCAATTCCAAAGAAAAAAGGGATCCCTCGTTTGTTTTATTCTCTGTCTTGTGCCTGTTTTGTACCCTGTTCGTGGTTTTTGCAATTTCAACAAAAAGGATATCCCCGTATGGATTTCTTTCCTGTTTTGTGCCTTTTTTATACCTTGATTTTATACGCCTTTTACCCCATTAATAAAATTCATTACCACTTCATAAATGAATAAATAAATAAATAAATAAAGGGAACCTTTTGGTGTTTTTTCTTTTCTTTTTTTCGTTTTTTAAATGTCAAGTGAAAACATTTTCTCATTTTGCAATTCTGTTCATGCTAGAAACAACTATAAAAGAGAAGCCTCACAACACAGTGAACTCATGGTTTTTGCGAACTAGAACGTTTTCCACTCTCATTTGCCTTGGTGAATTCATAATATAAATGGGCCCATGATATTTTTATACCCCCCAAGGGAAAGAATACTTAGAAACCTAAGCTGAAAATTGTATGTCCATTGATGGGGTTTGTGAACCCATTATTTCATATCTATGAAGTTTAGGGCTTGATGACAAGATATGTATCTAGGCCATAAATCTAACTTTTACCCTATCAAGATGTTGCAACATGAACCTTTAAGGAATAAAGTGAGCTCCAATGCCTATGTTACCCTTCCCTCTTATAGTGTAACTTCACTAATAAAACAATAATAGGTCAAATAAATTCATAATAAACAGGTCCACATATTTGGTCCAACAAGTGCCATTGGTGTCACTTTTCATCTTAATATGAAACATGTATGGACCAGTGTAAGTTTGCAATTGATAATTTAGACATGCTTTGGCTATGATGTGAGTATTGTTCACATAAAACTGGCCTGCATAGCATAATGGCAAAAATGTGCAATTCTAATATCACAAATAGAAAGAAGGCATGTTTTTGTTAAAGCCCGGGCATATTGTTTTCTTATGTAAAATAACTTAATTTTATGTGTTATATCCTGATATGCAATCCAACATGTGTCAAGAGACAAACTGCATTTCTTTTAGCTACTTAAGCAATAAAATGGCAACTTACCAGGAAAAATAAGTTGGCAGTCTATAAATTGTTTCCTCTAGTCCAAAATGTTTTAATACAAGAGGTTAGCCCCCCAACTATTATGTGTTTGGATCCTTTTTGGGCTACAGTGATCTGAGTCATTGTTATTCCCTAGTGCCATCTGTGGTTTCTTTCCTATCCGTTAGCATTGGTTTTTAACTTGTTTTGTTTTAGTTACCACTTGTACTTCTTATGTAGAAAATCAGTGCTCCTGCTATATCCATTTCAGGTCCCTCTTGTATACATGCCATACCTTGGCATAATAGGTCTCAAACAGACACACATATAGGGGTAGTGGTGGTGGCAGTTTTAGTGGTCAAATTTTTTAGTGAACTGAAGATGAGAGTTACTATGAGGGCAGGGGTTGCCTACCAAAAATCCTGGCCAGTTCATCTCATGCTAATTATGCAATACATGTGGCTGGCCTCCCTAGATATGAGGAAATAGTTGACTTATACATCAAGCAATTTGTCTCTTATTTTATCTATGTTTTATGATAAATTTTGACTGGGTTCTCAGACCTATGTAATTTCACATAAATCTCTTTCATCTATAATTTGACCTACAGAAATATTTCAATGCTTTTGTGCCCTTGGGAAGGGCTTTGACATCTGTCAGTAACTTATATAGGTGGATTCTATTCTGTTTTTGGAGATTCCTTGTTAGTTTGGACCTTGTGGTTGAACTTTTTGTTGTTGGAAACTTCACTGTTTCAAATGGATGATAATATCCATTTATATTTTTTAAAACAGATATATGGCTGCTCAGAGATATTCTGAAGTGTTGGATATCCTTCAGTCTGGTGCTTCCATCCAACTGAAACATGGCCAGGTAATAGTATTCATATCTTCTCTTCTAGTTGAATCTACCTCGTATTATTTATTTCTTGAAGTTCCAACTTATTAGCAAGATTCCGGTTTGATTTTGATGAATTATGGATTCCCATTTCAAGTGTCCAACTAGCAATAGTGGCATCTTTATAAGGGTGTGAAGAAAAGTTGAAAGATTCAATGGAATCTATTTAGTATTTACATTTTAAATAATAAAGAAAAACAGCCTTTTTGTGAAGCCCGTCTCAACTCAAACTTCTCCTCTGTTATAGATACATATCAAGCTTGGGTTCTTTTGTGATCCTTTTTTTTGTTTTGGTTTTCTTTTAGCTTGGTTTCTTTGGTTATAAAAGAAGTGTAAAGGTGGAGGGAAGGTTGATATAGATCATCTACCTAAGGTCTTATGAGCATATATGTGAAAATTGAGAGTGAAGAAACAATTGCAAAACTACCCATAATGAGGGGTAAAAATTTAGGCAAATATTGGTTTAAAAAAAGTAGTAAACATATTTAGAAGTTTTGACGCATCCTTGTCATGTCATCACCTGAGAACAAGAAAAACTACAAATGACTACATTCAAAAAGGAGATTTTAGAAGTGAGTTGGAAGGTTCGAATTGCCCTTGTCATGTCACCAACTAAAGAATAAAGAAATCATGAAAAATGGCTAAAAGTAGAAAAAATTAGGATTGGAATTTTGAGTTGAAAAAAGAGAATTTCATGTGTCCATAACATGAATAATAGTTGTAGGTAATATGGATGGTTTAGACAAAGGCTAAAATAAATTACTCCACGCAATTTAGAGTCCCATTTATTATGTTCTCTAGTGACCAACTATCTAATGAATAGGAAACGGAACAATGGTTTTATGAACTCTATATTTGTTTTTAATGTCTTTATAATTTACTTTAATTGGAGTATATTTAGAGGTCGTTCAACTCCGTTGAAATTCATAATTTTCTATTTATATTCTTGCATACATTGTTGATGAGGTTTCTCTATAGTAGGAACAAGTCCTAATTTAGTGGAGGAAATTTTAAACCATGAGGAGTTCTGCAGACCTGGTAGGTTGGCTTTGCAATTTACTGGATTTTAGTCAGTCTAGTGCTTTGCCTATATTATCGATTCTTGTGGTTCATCTTGGCCAGTTGATCTGGTTCTGAATTGGCTTTTTTCTTGATCATTGATATTGTGTTGTTGTGAATCAGTTAGATGAGCTGCATTAAATGGTGTACTGGTTTCTTTGGAATTGCCATTGATTCATTCCAACATGTTGAAGTTGTCTAAATAGCCACAATAAATGATGCTGATTTCTCTGGAATTGCCATTGGTTCATTCCAACTTGTTGAGATTGTCTCAACTCTCAAGTATCTTGTAATAACCACCCTCTATAATCATGGCTTTCAATTGCTTCGGGAACACAATGCAAATCCATGGATTAAAGTTGTTAATTTATTGCATCAGATTCCACAGTTTATTTTGTATTTTTCACTCAACAACCTAGAAAGATGGCCTGAGCAGTGCTGCATGAAGGCCTCTAATATCCCAACTTCTTTTGAAGCTGAATACAAGCAGACAATGTTAACAAAGTTGATCTATGGTGGTTTCTGCTGATCTTTATTTGCTTCTACCTGAAATATTTGCAGGTTACTTGTGGGGCTGAACTTGCTGTATTGTTTGTAGATACTCTTGTCAAAGGGAAATTCCAATTTAGTGAAGAAACTCTTGGTTAGGTTCTTTTCTTCATTCTTATGTCACTAGTTTGTAGTGCTCAGAGTTTGTAATGATTTCAGTTTCTGAAACTTTGGAAGATGCATTTGTGTTTCCTTACTTGTATTCCTTGGAATTGCTGTGATATATTTGCTTATTGTTCATCATTCTATGAATGCTAATTTGTTTTTTGAAGGGAAATTTGAGGTTTATTTCCTTTTTGGCTTCCAAGAACTCCATTTTTGGAGTTGAGTTTCTACTCAGATCCTATTTATTTTAGCATTGTTGCATGGTTAAAAGCATGAACTTTTGTCAGCTAATTTAGTGATGTTTGTAATCCAACAAGAAGTTGAACTAGGATATGTAACACTGGAGAAAAGAATAATACACCCTTAGGTGAAGTTTAAGTGTTTCTCCAAGTTGATGACAATTAGGGTCTGATGTCTTGGCTCACCCTGCTCAATGTGAACAATTGGGTATTTGGAATCTCACCCAGCTTTTCCCCTTTTTAATTGGAGTTCTCAAATGACAGTCTTACAACCTCTTTTGTGAAGCACATGTGCCTTCTCTAAGGGACCTTTTGAAGTGGCAGCAGGTGGGACTCCTCTTCCAGGTGCTTCAGAACTGGTCACTTCTTTAGGTCCATCAGAGGCCCATCCTAATGTTTCGTCTCTTGGCATTTCTTGGGCCAGTTGACTTGCTGGCTCAGTAGCCTATCTCAGAAATGAGGCCAGTCTTTTAGAGGCCCACCAAACTCATTCTCCAGGCTCTGCATCTTCCTCAGCTTTTGGGTGTAAAATTTCTGTTCTCCCCCCTTCATCCACGCCAACATTGAATCCTTTGATTCCTCTCCTATAACCCACGAGCAACTGAATAAATTCAAGAAAGAGCACCATATTACCCACGTGCACCGACACTTGCCTAATAAGTGGTCCACTGTCTCCTCCTCTTCTTCGCACAATGGGCATACTAATGGTGCTTCCTCAGGAAGAACACCTCTTCTTCTGAGATTATGTCTAACTAGGATCTCCTTTTTCAATGCCGTCCACATGAAGATTTGGATTCTTATTGTTCTAGGCAAGGTTGCAAATAGGCGCTGAATTCTGATTTGTTGCATATGCTGACCTAAGATTCAATTTAATCACTTCTTCTTAGTTCATTAGAAAAATATTAGTTTAATTTGTCTAATTCTAAGATTTTAACACAATGTATTATTTTATTAGTTTTTCTATTTTTAATTACTATTTTGGTATTTTTCCTTTTATTTTCTGACTTCGTGATTTTAGTATAATTCTTATTTTATTATTATTTATTTCTAACCATTATTTTTCAATTCCTAGTATTTCATTTTTATTTTTTAATTCTTATGTAATTTTTCAAAATCTGAATTTGTCATAGCATATTTTTTGGGAACGAAACACTGAAATGACCAAAACACTGGAACATTTCATTTTACAAGCAAACCGAAATGACTTCTGAAACGGAATTGACAATGATGGATTTTTTTGTTTCCTTCAAGTTCTGTGATGGATCTGTAAAAAGGAATGGGAACCTAACCTCTACATGTGAAGCAATTTGGGTTTTCACTTGGGAGGTTCGTTCTCATTAACAAGATTTGTGGTCTTATTTGTCTTTCAATGGAAATGATAGGAGGTAAAGAGATAAGATGACTTTTCCTCAAAGTGAATTATATCAATCAAAACTATGTAGTTACCATCATTTTCTTTAGTGATTACTGGAAAGAAGTTGGGGTGTTCATATGCAAGCCTTTTCAATGCATCTGGCCATCATTGGGGCAGATCTGTCATTTGGTTTTAACGTATTCTCCATGTCAACCCCAGGTTCTTTGCTGGCCATTATGTTTTTTCTTATTTCCTTAAACTTCCATGATGGATCCATTTAAAGGAGTAGTAACCTAACCTTCATGTATGAAGCTATTCGGGTTTTCAATTTGAGGTTTCTTCCCAATTCCAATCAGTAAAATTTGTGGTCTCACTTCTCTTTTGATAGAAATGGAATGATGTAAAGAGATAAAATGACTTTTTGTCAAAGTGAATGATATTTGATCAAAACTGTAATTTTCTTGGGTAGTTAGTGTTCCTATGCATAGATTTTCAATAATATTTGAGATGGTGTCCTAGAAATTCACTTTTGGGGGAGGAGGGCACTAGCTTGATTTGATGTATAGAACTCCTATATTATATATATTCTTTCATATATTTTTCATCATCAATAAACTTTTCAACTGATCAAAAGGAAAAAAAATGCTGACTGAATTAGTTTCTTGACCTTGTAAGTGACAATGTAAGATGCATACATTTTTTTTGAGAGATGACATAAAATTTTATTGAAGAAAAGGGAAAAGTACAAAGGAAAAACCTCAACAACAAAACAAAAGTGGTCTATCCATTTTGATAGGTTCCATGAATATTTATCCAATACCATTTTCAGAGAAAGTGTTTATTAACCATGTTTCATTCTGTTGTTTTCATGATTATTTTTCACAATTATGACTAAAGCATTCATCTTAGATCGCGTCAGGAAGATTTACTTGGAGTTTCCACAGATACCTGTGCCACAACACTTGGAAGATGATGATGACATGCAAAAACTTTCAGAAGCTTTGGGAGCAGCAAAAACACGTGTCGAGGGTTGTTCTTCATTTTTGAAGGCTGCAATTAAGTGAGTTGCTTGAATTCTTGCCTAATTGTTAGAAAGATTTTTTGCCATTGTTAACTAAGGGTGACTCTGTTGGAAGATGCTTTATGGATGAAGGAATGACAAAAACCTGTAGCAAAACTGGTTAAGGCTCATTACTACAACCTAAAGGTTGTGGATTTGTCCCATAGGCATTAGATAAGCAATAAATTGCCAAACTTAAAATATAAAAGCGAACCCTAGATTGATCGGATAAATGGGTTAGATGGTGATGATGATAGGTGAAGGAATATATGTGAGCACATTCTAATATGGAGCAAAGGATCCTGCATAGGCATGGCAATTTCTGCCTGAACCTAATCTGTCAGAATACTTTCTAGGTTGGGGTTAGGATTTCTTTGAAGCAATCACAAGAAAAATGATATTAAAGAGATAAGAAAGTACAAAATAAGGTGATACAAGAGACTTATACCATCCCACAAAAAGAAAACAAAGCAAGAAACCCAAAGACCCCCAACCCCTACAACCCAATTCAAATGATCCCCTAGTTATTAACAAAATTCGACAATAGCTTGTTCCATATTTACCCCTATAGCTTAGCCAGAAAATCAGCCATTTCATTCTCCAACCACTGTTATTAACTTCCTAGGGGCCTCTTTTTTTCCACTCACCCATCTGATTGCATTCGCCAAGTCCTCTTCCACAACTAGCTTCCCTAGACCATGACTAACCCAGAGGACTAAGGGCCTTCTAATCACCAACAATTCTACCTCATTGGAGTCTCTAATATTGACAGACTCCGAAAAGAGTACAATGATCTCATCCTTCCCGTTATGCACCACTCAATTCTCCGCTGGATCCGGGCTTTCCTTTGCTGCCTCGTCTATATTGAATTTGTAAGATCCCTCTAGGGAGGATGGGAGAGGGAGGACCAAACTTCACCGTCATTACCTTCCTAGAACCATCTCTCAAATCCAAACCTCATTTAAAGCCAAGCACACAACCTCCACTCAGTGCATTCAAAAATTTTCTCCTCCCTACTTGCCCTACCTTCCAAATCTCTCAAGTTTCTCTCCTTCTACAATGACTACACAACAACGACAAGAATTGTTTCCTATGCCACTTTTCTTCTACCTGTTGAATCGCCACCCTCTTCTAATCATGCTAGATGAGGGTTTAAGCTTTTCTTATGCATTTTCAGAGCTGTTTTTTTAATCTTAATATAGGTATCATTTTTTATGAAAAAACATTTTACCTTGGCTAAAAGGTGAACCGATGGTAGTTAAAGGTGTGCCTTAGTTATGCTTAGTTTCGCGCTCTAAACTCCAAACTTATTTTGCACCTCACCTATCTGAGGCAAGCCCATTTTTACTTGGTTTAGTTCTTGTGGAATTTTTTTGTTATATGCCCGTCTTTTTTCTATAATAACAATTAGATTATGTATTATTAGCCAACAATGCTTATTGGGAACTTGAATAAATATATCATTTATTTGTGTATGTATGTAACTTGCATCTACTAATCCATTTGGAGCCACATTGTCGATACATTGACTCCACTGAGGGAGGGACATTTCTTTTGTGCATGTCAGGTCAGACAGTCAAAAAATGGAGTGGAGAAATATGATCCCCTTGTTAGGTTTTTAATTTTTTTTTTAATTTTTATATTTAAATTGTATTTGCTATCAGTATAGCTCTCCTATACTGGTTTTGCACTATCATACTTAATTTTCTGATGAATTTTTTTTGTTACCATTTGAAAACAGTGCTTTGGATGAATAACATCATATTTTGTTACACAAAATGATGAATACACTGATATATTCTAAGAATCTAAATAAGTGCACCTAAACAAATTAAATTCACACCTAGGCATGCACCTAGCAACTTAGGCTCTAGGATCCCTCGCCTTGATTACTATGGATGCACTACTAGGGATTGAAACATGCTAGGTTGGGTTGGCCACCATATGATGTGCCAAGCTTGAGCACGATTGACGCAACGAAGCTTGAGCCTGGCACAAGCTTGAGAGGCCTGGCTGGAGCTTGATGAAAAGCCTGATTTATTTATTCTTTTATTTCTTTCTTAAAATATTTAACCCATGATTTTAACTATGTTTGGGAGTTCAACTAGACCTAGTTTTTTATTGTAACAAATTAAAAAACGCTACTTTTTTTACTATGTATTTATCGTCTACATTTATTATAGTTATGTACAGATTAGGCTCTTTGGCCTGAGCATTTCTGAGTTTGGATTAATTATAAATGGGCTTGAAACTTGAGTTGAGCCTCAGGTTGATTAGCATTTGGGCTAAAAATTGATGCTCAAGCCTTTCTTTTCTTAGGTGAAGCACTTTAGTTCTTTGGGCTTTTGGGCCAAACTGCATCCCTATGCACCACTCTATAGATTCAAATTTTCTCGACAAAAGGGATGTCCCAATGTCATATGTCTGCCCTATTTAATCATATCATATATACACAAGATGGAGTTTACCACATATGTGTGAGTCCTATGTCTGTGTGTTGAGCGTGCATCTATGCATGCATCTTCGTGCATGTGTGATTGCGTCATGGCAGGGCAGGGTGGTAGGTGTTGCATGTTGTGCGTGTTTTTGAGCATGTCTGTATGTATGCATGCACAAATGACCATGTTTTCATGGTTATCAATCTACCATGGATCTAGTTGGCTTATTTCCCCTACTGTTGCTTCTCTTTCTCAAGATTCCTAAAATAAAGCCTCGAGGATTAGTCGGCTGCTCTTAGAGGCCTGGACACCTTGGTCATAAAAAAAATGATTCCTAAAATAAAGTGATACTTACTCTTTCTTTTTAATTGTGTCCCAATTACTTTTAGAGTTCTGTTCCTTAATGCTTATGTATTTCATTTTTACATGCCATTCACCATTAATGTGCAGCCATTTTGTTTCATTTTTCCCCAGATGGTCTGCAGAGTGTGGGGGCCCAATGAGTGGATCTCCTGAGCTACATGCTATGTTAGCTACATATATATATTCTGAGTCCCCTGAGCTGGTAGGTTCTTTCATGAATCTGATTTTCTACAATTCTGAGAAAAAGACTTTAATTGTTATGCACATTAACATCTTATAATGTTTTTCCAGCAACAATCCTGCATTTTCTAAAGAATCATACTATTTTGGAAGCAGTCTTGGTTGATCCTTTCCACAATTCCTATGCACAACTCACTGGGCACCTAGTTTATGCATTAGAAGGCTTTGGCTTTGGGAATAAGGATGTGCTCCAGAAATTCATATATTGGATTTGAAAGAAAAATTTGAAAGGGGGATAATGGATCCAAGCACTAACTCTGTGCTCTTGAGATTCTTATATTGGATTTGACATAAATTTGAAATGGGCACAATGTCTCTAAGCACTATATCATCGATTCCTCCTAGGAGACCGGCATAGGATCCCTTTCAAACAAAATTTTGAGCACAAGCTACGATTCAAAGGATTGCAATAATTTCCAAGAATAACAGGTTCCAAACTTCATATTCTTGGTAAATGGGACATAGCATCATGGTTGTTAATGAATCACCTAGTTTGGCCACAAAATTGTTCCGCATTCTAAAAGTTTCACTTATTTCATTTGATTCTGCTGGTGGAACCAATGTCTTAGTCAACTTGTTTGAGGCTTGTTGATTCATCCTCTTAGTAGGGCTCATGAGGCTTGTTCCACTTGTAGAGGCCGATGAATCCTTTGGCAGGGTCCATTGGACTTGTTCTACTTTATAGGAGATTCAATTGCTTTAATTGATGCCGTTGATGGGGTCCAATTAGGTAGTCCACATTCTTGGAGGCTTGTAGATTTGTCTTCTTAGTCGGGCCCATAGGGTTTGTTCCACTTTTTACATTTTTGGAAGCTCAGGTTCTGCTATATTTTGGTTCTTTGGATGACTATTATTGTATTTTGTTAATACTAATGCAACAAAGACACAAATCCATGAATCTCCACATATATTTTTTTGCATCTAAATTAGTGCGCCTAGCAAAATTACGTTTGTGCCTAGACATGCGCCTTTCACCTTAGGCCTAGGATCCCTTGGCACCTTGCTTACTATGCCTTTATATGCTCCAGTTCGAAATGTAGTGAAGCATTATATCATGCATCTTATATTTACCCATTTGCTGGTTGGTTCTTATTTTTGACTGGCTTGTTTGTCATCAATTAACTTTGTTCAGGACATGGCTAAAGTGTCATTCTATTTTGTCCGTGGGAACTGCCCGGAGAAGTTTGCAACTGCATTAATGAATTTTATGGGCAAGGTGACTCTTTTCTTTTCCCAATACAAACACATATGTATGTATATTTGTATATGTATATAAATGCGTGCACAAACATTCACACATATGGTAATGCACTTCTAGCCAACCATTGAAAATGGACCTGATCTTTTTCCCCCTTTTTTGGGAATGACAAGTAACTGATCAATTATTGCCAGAAATTTGTCTTCTAGGAAGTGACTGTGTTTTATGCTTTCACATCAAGGCAGGGAAATGTTTGTGTTAGATGAGTGCAATGTTGATTAAAGGGGTATTTCTGTAAGTCTGCTGTTAAGGACCTAAGGGTTGCCTCAATAAAACAGATGATGATAAAATCTCATTTGAGAGGTGCCTGCTAGTTTTGCCTCAACACCGTGGAAGATGTGAATCACCTTTTCATCCATAGTCCTTTCTCTTCTTCAGTCTCCACTTTGAGGCTTTTTGATGTGCAGTGGTCAATGCCTCATTCAATAGTTCAACTCTCTCATGCTTGGGTGATTGCCAAGGGCTCCTATTGATTTTCTATTTTGTAGCTTTTGGCTCTTCTGCTACTATTTGGAGCCTATAGTGTGAGCACAATAATAGGGTGTTTTGTGATAAGGTGAAAAGCCCGCAAGAGTTTAGTAATCGGATCAAGTCCAAGTAATGCTTGGGTGCATTGGCTTCTTGTAACTTTTGTTTTTTCTGCAGTGGTGCTTTCCCATCTTGGTTGGTGGGCTTATGGGGTTCTTGAGTTTCCTTTTATTTATTTATTTATCCCTTTTAGACTATTAACCTCCCCACATATCTTTAACACTCTTCACTTTTTACATCCAGTAAAGAAGATAGGGCTGTCCCAGTTTTTGTGGATTTTTATAGTTGAGAACTTGAGGCACATTGATCTTTTGCTTCACTGACTGCATGAAAATGGTATTATATGAGAAATGAGAGGATGGGTAATCCCTCTTGCGCCTAGGAGTATGTCAAGCGAATGGAAAGCCATTGCTACTTGTTTGGAGAAATTTAAACAAGGGATAAGGTTTCAACCATGCTTTGGTTATAGGATGGATTTATGTGCAGATGTTCCTATTCGTCCACTGATAGATAGGTAGATAGAGATAGACATAGAGATACATATAGAGACAGAGAGAGCTTGTCCACTAACATTAGGGTTTTGATATGGAGGGAGGGAGGGATCGATAGGGGTTTAATGCATTTGGGTGTTTGTAATTTCTCTTTTTTGGGTTTTCCTCTTTGTGTCCTTTTCTTTAGTGCATTCTGTTTGCCCTTTACTGAAATTACCATTACTATTTAAAAAAAATATTAAAAAACAAGTGTGGGATACAATTTTCTCCTAGAGCTTTTCTTTTCTGTTGCTTCTTGTCAAATCTACATCAATATTGCTTCTCAATGGGGATTTAACTTACATCCTTTTATGACAGTGTTATCCAGGGGAAGATGATTTGGCCATTGCACGTGCAGTTCTGATGTAAGTATGCTTTAGTGCTATATGCTTTTTCTTCTTGCTCTCATGAGTGAAAGCAGCAGTCGATATTTATTAGCTGCTGAAAATTGCATCGCACGTGTTTCAAGAGAAGAAGAAGAAATGTTGCAGATAATTTTAGTCTGTTATTTACAAAGTAGATACTTCATACACAACAATTTCTTTATCTTCCAAAAAAAAAAAATTTCTCCCTATGGGCTAGTTGATAATTGACATGGATGCTCAAGCTGCTGCATGCATAGCATAGGCTTAGCAGAAGTGAAAAGCATGGTCAATGATGACTCCTTTTTCTTGTGCATATATGCATTTGTTAGCCTCAAGTGCCAATTTTCATGCACATGGATCATTATACTCTCAGAAGTAACATACAGATTTTTTCTTTTTCATCTCCTACTTAAAGACATAAATGTAGAATGCTTCTCTGTCTTCTTCTACTAAGACATGAATGTAAAGTGGTGAAAGGAAAATGAGTTTCTTCTTCAATCATCTTCTACTAACACATGAATGTAAAATGCTTCTTCGTCTTCTTCTACTAATACAAGAATGTAAAATGGAGGGAGAGAGACGCAAATCTATGTCAGCACTCCAAGTTAGCACTTATGTCATTTTTCTGTTGTATTCTCTCTTAAAAAATGTTATTTAAGGTTTTCATACGTACAAAATATGCTCTGACAAGCAGGTATTTGTCACTTGGGAATCTGAAAGATGCTAACTACCTCATGGATGAAGTAAAGAAACAATCAGAATCCAAACAACATGAATTCCTACAATCAGACTTGACCCAATTTATTGTATACCTTTTGGAAACGTAAGTATTCCTTCTATTTTTTTCCTTCTCAATGTTTTACTGAAGCTGGAAGGTTGTGAAATGCGTCAAATGTATCATTTCTGAAAAATAGATGTAGAGGAGATTGATTCCACTCCCCTCATCTGTATGTGAACAAAAGTATGTGTCATACTAATACATTCTGACAAGGTTCTGTTAAGAAATCTAACAAAAATGAGTTGTTGTTATGTTTTAAGAATCAGAGTGAAAATAGGGTAGGAAAAAGTGAGGGGATGCTTCGAGCAAGTTTTTGAAGTAGCTTCTCTTCAGCAAATTTAAAATCAACCAGATCAGACCCTACAGTAAAGAGACTGAAAACTGAAGAAAAATGCTTTGAAGTCTCCTTCCTTGCCATTGTTCTTTTCTTTGTTTCAGTTGTTCTTTTGCCTAGTTTTTTTCCTGGCCCAGGATGTGGGTTCGTTCTTGTTGTTGATTTTTTTTTCCTGTCTTTTTTCTTTGCATCTTTTGATTTCCCCCTACTGTACCTTTGGGCTGTTGCCTTTTGGAATGATACTTACCATATCTTCGCAAAAAGTAAATTAGTTTTTGAACTTGCTATTTTACAATCTGGAGAGTTGCTTCAGGAGACTTTCTGTAACTAGTGTTAGGAAATTGATTGCTTGGAAGATGAGGTTGCTTAGGATCTCATTATGTTTCTAATATAGGGATTAGAATAGTAGGGTCACATAAAGAATTGGAAGAAATATTTATTTATTTATTTCAGGTTTATGTATTTATTTATTGTAGCATGAACATGATTCTCTTTGTTTTTTTTTTCACATGCATGGTTTCCAAGTAGGACTGGGTCTAGGACTAGACCACTGACTAGGTCGGGGACCAGCAAGGTCACTCATTTTTTTTTAATATTTTTATTTTTATGACCAGGAACAGTTAGGTGGGTTGACCAGCTTAATCAGTAGGTCAACCAGTTGAATCATTTGATTCTTTTATATTTTTTATAGCTTTATACATTTTTAAAGTTTAGACAAATCCCATGGTTAGAATTTGCTAGATAATTGTTACTGCATGTTTTTTTTACTTCTGATAATATCGTATTATGCAGGTTGGAGAGAGATGCTCTTCCACTTTTTAGGCTTCTAGTACAAAAGTACAAGTCAAGTATTGATAAAGAACCTGCACTCCATGAAGTGAGCCTCATCCTAATGAATTGAATAACGATGGCCTCTATCAGCCATTCAATTGTACAAATTTAACAACGCTGGCTATAAGATTTTTTTTTTAAAAAACCCTCCATTAAATTTTTCTTCCTATGTCCTTTGGAGGTTTATATGTTGATAATGCTTTAACATGTATTTGGATCTACTGAAGGCATGGGGAACAATTGGTTTATTCTTTCATGCATATTTTAAATAAAAAAAAATCATTGCATAGGATAAATGTTTTTGTTTCTTCTTTGCTGAATGCTTTTAATGTGTAGAAACAATGTGAAAATGTGAAACTGGCATATGATGCGGTTCACCTTCCCTGCCAAATACAAGGGGATATGGACATCCCAAGTGTCTTAAGAGCGAAAAGGGTGTCAAAAGAGGGAAAAAGAGCTCCCTTGGTTATTTCAATTAGGCAGCTAGAAAATGACCAATGAGATTGTTGTACATTATTAGTGAGAGGTTTAGAAAAAAGTTAGAACCTGAAAACTCAACCTGAGATAGATGGGATGAAGGCTCCATTGATGATGATGATGGATATCCACTATCCTCGTAATTTGGGGAAGCAATGAGCCCTTGGCAT
Source organism: Chimonanthus salicifolius (assembly GCA_013350335.1). Classification (NCBI taxonomy): domain Eukaryota; kingdom Viridiplantae; phylum Streptophyta; class Magnoliopsida; order Laurales; family Calycanthaceae; genus Chimonanthus; species Chimonanthus salicifolius. The sequence goes on along the minus strand of CM023537.1, from coordinate 2,182,688 downwards.
GCCACATGTTGCAATTTTAACATTGATGTTCCTCTTTTATATGTTACACCAGGTGTTGTGTATTATATGATTTGGGACAGAAAATGCTAGAGCAAAAATTCCCTGCATAATAATTTTTCAAAAAAAAAAAAATTCCTTGCATAATTTGATTTTTATGCTGCCTTCAATGTGCAAATGTTTTGAAAAAAATTCAATGCTCCCTTGGCTATATGGTGTTATTTGGGGCAAAAAATTTCAGAGTTACAATTCCTTGCATAATTTGATTTTTATGTTGCCTTCAATATAAAATAAAATCACTAACCATCTTTCCTCCTGAATGCTCAGATTGTATTTTTTATAGATCCAAGTGCACTGAGAAACTTTGTAGGGTCTGTCTCAGGATTCTGGAAGTGAACAACATTTCTGATCTTTACAAAATCCCATTTTGAGGGTTGGGTAAAACCTAAAGTCAGGAACCCAAAAAGTTGGCTGCAACCTCACTCTGATGAACATTTTACAGTTGGAATTTCTTTCTCTTAAAAGTTAAGTGCACATTTTGGGTAGGACTATAAATGGTTCAGACTATGATCCAGTACTAGGACTGTACCAGATGATATCTAGTGAGATTAAGTTTTTCTGTGCTTTGAACCCAAATCACGTGAAATCAACATCATCATCAATAGCTTTTTTCCCATCTATCTAGGTTGGCCTTTTGAGTCCTATATTTCCATTCTATCCTATCAACGTTCGTATCCTCTGTTACCCTAAATTCTTCCATGTCCTTTACCCACATGATCCAAGTATTTAAGGGTCTACCCCTTTTTCTAGTCCCTTCCACACTGGCATTTTACAAATTCTTGATATTGGGCTTGTTTCTGGTTGTCTACCGATGTGTACAAACTATTGAGGCTATATTTAAGGTTCCTTTAATGCAACACTGGTCGCCCATCTTTGCATGCACATCTCAGTTGTCACTTTTTCTATTTGTCTTTTTCAATTGCCTTGCACTCTACTCCAAAAAACATTGTTGATCTAATTGTTGTATTGTAGAATCACCTTTTTGTCTAATCGGTATTTTTTGTTGCGTTTAACCCCACTACCTTGCCTAAGTTTTGTCCACTTCCTACTTGCTACATCCAAATTGGATTCTTCACTTGTCTTTACATTTGACCCTGAATATCTAAATTTGTCCTCTGTGCCCTATCATATTTTCTAGGCTGATAAATGCCGTGTGCAAAAAATTTCACTTTTCCCTATATTCCTCCACGAGTTTTCTTAAGACAACAATATGGCTTTTGTGGTGGACCTACTTTACATAAACTTAAATTGATTCTCTGTAATATTTTATCCTTGCCTCAAGCATTGTTCTATAAGTTTCATAGTATGACTTATAAGCATAATGCCTCTTTGGTTGGTTCAATTTTGAATTTCTACTTTGATCTTGTAAATGAGGATCATATTGGCCTATCTCCACTTGTGCATTTTCCCCCTGTACTAAGATTCTGTAAAACCACCTAGTCAACCACCTTATTCCAATCTGACAATTTCCCCCAACAAAGCCCATACTTTTGTAGGGATGCCATCTAGTCCCTACATTTTTTTTTTTTCACTTTTACTAATGCTATTTCCACTTTGATGTCATTCACTCTTTCTGTAATAAATTACTAAAATATGCTCTCCACCTATTTTTTATTTCCTTATCTTTCATTAGGGCTCGTTGATTTTCATCTTTAACACACCTCATATGGTTCAGGTCTTTAGTTCTCTTCTCCATTATTTAGCATTTTAGCCCATCTATAGATGCTCTGTTCCCCTCATTTGTCCTTAATGTATAGAGGTTGTTGTGTGCTTCATAATTAGCCTTGCTTGTGGATTTATTAGAAATCCTAACAAATCTCTTGGCAGACATTCATAGTTTATATAGACAAAAATGTACATAACATACATATATAGGAAAAAGAAGGAAAGAAATGAAAATACTTAGCTCTTGTTTGAGAATTTAGATCTTGTACTTGCAAGGAGGGTTTGCAGTAAATGGAATGAGTTGCGGATGAAGTGGATTCTTTCCTCTTGGAATCTCCAAGATGCAGATCCTAATGCAAATGGAAAGTTGTGGGGGAGACCTCGTGGGCATCTATGGTGCAGATATGAGATGGATCTGATTTAGAGCTTTCTTAGGAAGGAGAAGTCTATCTTGCATAGAGAAGCACAGTCAGATGGAGAGAGAAGGCCTGTCATTGTCTGCAAATGGAAATGGAAAGTTGTAGGGGAGACCTCGTGGGCATCTATGGTGCGACAGATATGAGATAGATCTGATTTAGAGCTTTCTTAGGAAGGAGAAGCCTATCTTGCATAGAGAAGCACAATCAGATGGAGAGAGGCGGTCCTGTCATTGTCTGCAAATGCAAATGGAAAGTTCTAGGGGAGACCTCGTGGGCATCTATGGTGCAGATATGAGATAGCTCTGTTTTAGAGCTTTCAAGGTCTGTCATTGTCTGCAAATGCAGATGGAAAGTTGTAGGGGAGATCTCGTGGGTGTATATGGTGCAGATATGAGATAGAAGGCCACCCAGAGAGAAGGCCTGTCATTGTCTGCACCGAATAGAAATATTTTAAGATAGAAGAATTGGGTTTAAGAGAGGGAATCTGAACATGACTATGGGTGGCTAGAGTTTAGGGTGATGGTGATTTGAAACCATGCTAGACTACAATGATGGAACAACATTTTTACTATAAAATATATTAGTTATTCTAATATTTAATACATGAGTGGGGTCTATCACCATAGTATTTAGGTCCATTTGATCTTAGTTTCTGGATTAGGATCTGATCCATTCATTTGGACGTGGAGTTAGTCCCAACATCTTTCGTGTTGGATTTAGTTGGCACTTAGGTCCAACCTGACCTGGCTATAGAGAGAGATGCTTTGCATCCTTATATTGTTCCTAACTTTAAGTTGTTTCTCCATACATTAATTAGTTAAGGTAAAAATAGTATCATTGGTATTTGGAGAAATTGTTACTTCTGTAGGAAAATGGTGAATCAAGGTAATTTTGATAGTATCTCAATATGTTCAGAGCATCGTAAAAAATTATCATGATGTGACATTTTTAAAAGAATTTTGTGAGATACCTAACATGTTTAGATGATTAACTTAATTTTACTATTTCATTTTATTTAATGTTTGATATTTTCTCAACTATATCTCAAAAATAGCCCTGATATTTAAGTCTTCCAATATTATCCTGAGATGTGATTGTTATAAGGAAATTTGTGATATGAAAAAGTTTCTCAAGATCCCCTAGTAACATTCTAATTTATGTCATGATTACTTAGTTTCTAGATGAAATTGCGGAGAAATTTTATGGAGTAAGACGGAGAAGTGGCTTGGATGGAATGTTTGGAGATTTCTTTAAGGTGATGTTCACTTTTATTGTAACTACATTTGATCTAGTTTTACCTACATTTGATCTAGTTTTACTTGTATGCAAATCACATGGAGTTTGTGACATGTTTTTTCCTTTTATTTACTGTCAAAGATGAAATTAGAAACATTTCAGATAGGTGTAGAACATCTTCTATTTTTTCATCTTCATGCCCATATATTTGTACATCACCCTGCATGTTGATGCACCATACCTTTCGGACACTTGAACATGTGGTGAACTTCATTGAAATGGTTAACTAAATGATATTGATATTATACTTGCTTGAAGGATACACCTCAGTTGAGTACTTGAGTCTAGGACTTTCAAGAGGAAAAGAGGAAGTATTTGTGCTATCGTTAAGACATTAACTACCTCAATTAAAGCTATAAGAAACTAGAAGAATGGCCCTTGGAGCATGCATGTAACAAAGGCTTAAGGGAAAAAAGTAAATATCCTTCAATGCAAGTAACAAAGGCTTAAAGGGAAAAATGTAAATATCTTCCAATATGAAATATTCCACTCCCTCCCCACTTCCCCCCAAGCTGGTGTATAGATATCCATCATTTTTTTTAATTCTCATCAATCTAGTTTTTCCCCTGGGTTTTGTGAGAATAACTGGGTATTGGTCTCAGAGAATAAAAGCATATAGTAAGCGAATGTGATTTCATTCTAGAAAGTGGCAGTCATTTACAGTATGCTACATTTACTTGTGCTGCATAAAAACTTTTGAGATATATACTGCTTATTGCCTGTTGTATAATGATTCAAGATGTTGAAGAAACTAAGTCTTATACTAATTTTATTTACTGATAAAGATTTTTTTTTACTTTTTCACAACATATTAGCTCACATCCCTTGAGCCATTGCCCTGTGCTCAGCCTCTTCACTGGGCTACACCTTAATACCTTCTTTCTTTTTTTCTTTTTAATGATGTATCTATATATTTATGTGTACATACAAATGCATAGTTGCCTCATAGAATCACAAAGGATCTTTTGTTTGAAGGGATTGTGCCTTAAACATCTTTCCTCATTGTTAGGATACTATCTGAATTCTTGGAATTTCTGCACTTCAGAAATAACGTTTGATAGGCATTAGGAAATTCGAGACAGAGAGACTGCCATCCTTGAATTGACTCCCTAACCTCCTCTTGCAACTATTCTTTGCATCTGATGATCAATCAGCAATGTTTCTGGGGTTGCAAGTGTAGAGGGTATCTGTATTCCATGCATAATACAGAGTCTCTCTCTCTAGCCAGCAACAGATGGGACGCTACAAACCAGATGGCTGATCCTGATATCAGATAAATCTCAGAGTATCTGACAAACAACTACCAACCTTCACAGAAGGAAAAACTCTTGGAAATGCAAAGAAAGTCCGAAGAGGTTCTCTAGTAGATTTAGGTTGTGAATTCCTAAAGAGCTTATTAGGCCCCATTGCCTAAAGAGTATCTGAACCACCATTGGACATAAGACATCAATTGATGACTGGGTGATTTTAATTAACGTTCTATTTCTCTAACAATTAATTGATTTTAATTTTTAATTTTGTGGTTAAATGTTTTAAAAGAAAACAATTTCTGTATAGATATGCTTGCTTTACACTTACAAAATCCCACTTCATTCTCTTATGCTGGACGGATGCTGAAACCAGTGCTATACAATTCTCTTGAAAATTCATACGACATTAAAATGTAGTTTCAAACTCTAGATTTTTTTTCTCTCATTTTGCTTCTCATGTTGGAATATTATTCCTTAAGAGTAGTGTCTGAGGCTGGAAGGACAAAAGTTTTAACAGTCTGAAATGGTCACAGTGGCAGTTACAGTATCTGGGTCCTGATGCAGAAATTGACATTGTTTCCTTTTGGTGCAGATGATGGGAGGTCAAGCCGTAGCTTGAAGACCATTCTCTGTTCTTTCTACTTCTGAGCATCGATTTCATTCTTGTACCGGCATTAGATTTTTCCCGATAAGACGGCACTTTCTGCATTTGGGAACTTGGTCGAAGCTGTTTCCAAACGAATGATAAATAAAGGATTGTAGAATCTTGAAAATTAATAATAAGTTTCGATTATTGCAGCCAGAAATTCAGTAGCATGTGTTATTGGAGTTCTTATGTATTCCCTTTGGAAGTATGCTGTATGTATTTCCCATTATATTAAAATGGTAAGGACCAAAATGAAAACGAAGTCAAAATCTGATTTCCTGTAATAATTTCCTGCCTTATCATCTGCAATAAAAACAATTACATGGATCTTAAGACCTTCTAACCATGGCACGCCAGGATCAGTTGCATTTTAGTTTGGGGGCCAATCATTTACTGCAGTATGTCAGACGTAAGAGTTGCACTTGAACAACACCCGGAGCAAGGCTGACTTGTTCAACAATCTGGGTGTTGTTCAAGTGCCGCAAGGGTAAATCTTGAGTGTCTAAGTTCTTGAGAAGTAGCTGGCTTATCACAGTTGCACATTTAGCAGGATCTATTTCAGGCAGACAGAAATCAATTTGCATCTACTACCAAAAGGGAAAATGGGATTATCATTATTATTTCTGAATCTACTGAAAAAACAAAAAATTCAATTTGTATCTTAGGTGGAAATGCTGGATTGAGCCCTATGGGTGTGAATTTGGAAGATTAGGACAGGAATATGTTACAGTTATTTTGAATATTTGCCATAATAATAAATGATGAACGCCTTCGGTGTGTATAGTATAGTGTAATTTATTCACTTATCCTTTGTTGCTCTCTTTTATCGACAGTTTTTCAAGCTTAATTCCTTATCATCATTAGCATTGTCACTTTCTTACTATGGATGAGCTTTCTTAGTTTCATTATTTCCTTCTACTCTTTCAGGCTATATCAAATGATGCTGAACAAGGCCCATGGCTCTTTGGGTAAAAACTTGACCACCACTCAAATTTTGCCCATAGGGTATAGTTCAACTAGTAATCTTCCATCTCAGGAAGTGAGAGGTGCTAGATTAGAGCCCCCATAGTTTCACCTTGATGTGTCTTAAATGCAGTGGGTATCACCCGTGGAGATTTTTCACTGGATTTTCTACATGTAAATTCAAAAAAAAAAAAGAGTACGATCATAAACTTGAAGTTCAATCAAGTTACTTAACCCAATTGTCCGTGTTTTAATATTATCATTAAAATCACTAATTTCATATATCTCAAGCTGAATTTTGGTGATCTCTTCTCTTCTACGCAATAAAAAAATCATACTTTCATTCATACTAGAATCCACCACATTTTCTCTTTCCATCCGAGTCTTCCATGTCCCTGCTTGTGTCTTTTCAATAAAGCACAATTTATTAAACTCGAGTCTAGTAGAAAAAACTTAGGCCGCCTATACAGACACCTTCATTTCCTGCTAGCAGATACCGCATTTCAAAATTTTAGTGGAAATTATATTTCTGTCCTTCCGTGTAGAATTGTGCGATTGAACAGACAGTTCATTTCCGCTTCGATCGATTGATCTTAGGCGTATACAATCGTACCATTGATTTCAGAGATCGTGCAATTGATTCCAGGGATCGTGCAATTGATTCCAGGGATCGTGCGATCGATTCCAGGAATTGTCCAATTGAACCTCCAAATAAAGTGGAGAGGGATTTTCAAAAGAGATCATTTCTCGACCGATTTTTACAAACAAGGTATCAAAATTCATTTACTCTGAATTTAATGAACTCAGGGACTGATTTTAAGTGAAAATGGTATAGTTTTGGACTTAAAAAATCGTACCCAATGAATTAATAAAAAAATGATCTTCTCTATTAATTCTTTAGATATAATTTTTTAAGCTCAAAACTATACCATTTTCACTTAAAATTAATCTCAGAGTTCATAAAATTTAGAGTAGATGAATTTTGATACCTTATTTGTAAAAATAGGTCAAGAAATGATTTCTTTTGAAAATCCCTCCCCACTCCATTTGGAGGTTCGATTGGACGATTTCTAGAATTGATCGCACGATCTCTGGAATCACTCGCACGATCTCTGGAGAATCAATCGCACGATTGTATACGCCTAAGATCGATCGATCGAAGCGAAAATGAACTGTCTGTTCAATCGCACAATTCTACGCGGAACGGCAGAAATGTAATTTCCACTAAAATTTTGAAATACGGTGTCTGCCAGCAGGAAATGAAGATGTCTGTATGGACAACCAAAACTTATACTTCATTTTTTAGACCAACAATAGGTGTCTATGTTATTTACTTCATACGACCGCTATCACTTTTTTGAAAGTAACTTCTTAAGAATTTATCTTTTGTGTAATGTGGAATATGTTGTTCACAGTGTTCGAGTTAATTGGAGTTTTTGCTTAGATATATATATATATACATATACATTTGGATGCACTAGCTTGTTAAGTTATAGTCAATAAAAATTTCTTTTTTCTTTTAATAAAATAGCTGTTCGTTAAATTGGGTCTGTCTCGATCGGTCTGAGTTGACACTCATCATTTCAGTACAAGTGTACAACTCAGATTTTTATAAAATCAAACTCACACTGAATCACTTCTTTGGAATTGTCATGTACAAGTGTGACATTCATCATTCTTTTAAGTGAAACTTAAAAATAAGTTGGACAATTGCTTAAAAATATATTGATTCGGCAAAATCTCTCCCTTCTATTGGATGACTTGATATTTAGTGGAAGTCATGGTTGACTTAGCCCTTCCAGTTTAATCAGACCTATAATCATATGATTAGGATGGTTAATCTTATTTGTTTATTTTTCATTTCTTAATGGTTTTATCTGTAGAAATCCAATATGGCCTGCCAATCTGCCATTCATGTACTGCACTTTTTTAAGAACTACTAAAAAAAATTATCTGACAAACAATGGATCGAATCTTGGGGTGGTTAGTGTTATTGGCAGGGCATACATTATATTTCAATTCCAGCCCTACTAATAAATAATATTTGCACATTTCCATCTTACTTGTTAAATCCGCCGCCAATCATGCTTAATGCTTACAGTAGAAATGAAATAATCATCCACATACACTATTATTAAAAAAAATGATACGTGCATAAGACTGGATTATAATAAGATTAGATGTTGCATAAGACAGGCGGTTTGTGTAACCAGACTCAAGTTTTACTATATTGTCCATTATACCCTTCACCTATAGAGTTCAGTGATCCGATTTGCTGTTCTGTATGGAAAAAATAGTCTTAGTTAGATAAATTTCAGTAATCCAGTTAGTGAGTCGATTTTTTTCATTTTTTTTAAAAATTTTCTGTACGGCAGGTCAAGAGTAAAGTGGGAAATCCATGAAATCCCGTGTCTGATTAAACAAAACACCCACCAGTTTTGAAAAACTTACATGATATATATAAATGTAGTGACTCCCTGCGTGATGGGAACTGCTGATCTAATTTGAAAAACTGTCGTTTGCTGATGGATATCTTGACCATAGCCTAATAATGTGATGGGGACTGCCACTACCAGAGGTTGATCTCAACTGGTGCTGTGTCCCATCAATATTAACGGTTATGATCTGCCTCACCCAACATCTAATGTGTGTCTGAGAGAAATTACTATTATCTTTTTGGTAATAATCTGAGAAATTATTTGATGTGAACTGAATTGTTATCAACTCGAGAACCAAATTTTAGTGAAGGTTCCTTTCATCCTTCAATTTTTTGTCCAAAGAGTCTTTATCGATTATGACATACATAAATAATTATTTTGATCAAATTAAAATTATTTTAAATATATTTTAAAAAACTCTATTCAAATAGACTCATCACCATCTCATTCGGTGAGCCCATGCCAAAATATGTGAGGTAAGACTACACTTGCTAACGGGTGATTATTTAACTTTAAATTTTTTTTTTGTTGAAATTAATTTTTGACACCCTTAATATATAAAAGTACAATTCTTCGAATCAAATCATCTTCATTATCAAAGTCAATTCTGTAAAAAATTATTTATTTAATTTACAAAGTCAGATAAACTCTTAAAATGTTTTTTTTTTTTTTAATTTACGTGTGAGAAACTGCGGAATACCCATCATAAAACCTCCACAGATGAACCTACTACCCTTAGGGCACATCAAGATCAGACATTATATCTTTTATAATGTTTAAAAAGAACTAAGCATGCCTACATATGAAAAAAACTCAATGTCCCCATTTGTGTGAGTGTCCCCATTTGTGTGAGTGTCCCCATTTGTGTGAGTACCAATCACTCATCTACCTAATAATTGATGCTGAAATGCCACCAAATACATATCTACTTAATTACCTAACACAAAAAAAAAAAAGAAGAAAAGATTTCCTCACCTCTCAACCATCAAGAAAATGATTTACAATCTTCAAGCTCCCTTTGCTTCTGACTAAAGAAACTATGATGGCTTCCAACCATGCCCACCATCCATGTTACTTTTCCATTTTTAAATCTAACTACAGAAATGCCTTCTCCTTTACTTGATTGACCATCAATTATAATCATCATTTATCTAGAAAAATACCTAAATATGTCTATTTATTTATTTATTTTTTCTCATCATAGGCAGTCAGTCAGAGGCCATTTTTTGATGTGAAGTTAGTGATTTTTCTACTTTTAATCTTGGGTACAGATGGCACTTCTATTTAGTATGATGGGAGTCCCATTATTAACCCAACACATGATTTACTTTTCTAAGAAGTTACTACTAATCATCTTTTTAATTTCTTTTTAACATCTAATGAAGGTCCTACCTTCCTAAACTATCAGAAATTAATAATGATGTTTTATTTTAACATAGTAGTCTTTACTGGCAAACAGTTCCTAGTCATTAATTAGCTCATTACAATATGGGTTACCCTCTTATCATTTATCATTGCTAGAGTAGAGAAACTTCTAATAAAAACCATTATTCCCAGTAGCATTTATTCTGTGTATGTCTCTGAATTGGTAAAATCTATAGGCCATATGAGCCTCATTTGATGATAGATGTAAATGGTTAAATTATTGCTTTCTTAGATTTAGCTTCTGTCATTACAATGTTAATAACACGTATTTATCGACATTGCGGTAAATTCTCGATAAAATCACGCTAAAAACTGATAAATGGTAATATCGAGATAATATCCCGATAAATTACCGATAACTTCGTTATTAAGATTTTTATTGTATTAAAATTTTCATTTATTCTATTTTTATTATTTTTTAAATGTTATATTTTCTTTAAGATTTTCCCATTTATTTTTCAGTAAAATTTCAAAATTTTGAAAATATTTCGATATTACCAACTGATGTTAATATTCCGAGAATGATATTTTTAATAAAGATTGAATACAAGCAATATGAGTTGAGACCCTATTCTTTATTTAATGGTTTATTTTATAATTTGCTTATATACAGGCAATTATAATAATCATGACATGCACAATACTGCAAATTTGAAAATCATGACTTGCACCACACACTTTCATGCATCCCTCTCTCTCTCTCTCTCATATTCATTTGTAATTTTGTATATGTGCAAAGGTGATAAGATATGACTCGTTTCGTTAGCAACAAAAACTAACCAAATAGACCCAAATGAAATGAAGCCCACTTCTCCCCTTAGCCTTAGAAAGACCAGATTTTCTTCCTTTCTCCTCCCTCTAATCTTCATCTTCTTAGTTGCACTTCTCTATGGGGAGGATCTGAGCTGCATAATTAAACAACCATTTCTACAGGCCCAACAGTTGGAAATAGGAAGACCTATATCAAGAAAAGGTAAATATGTTAAGTCATTTGATGAAATGGTAGGATATTGGGTTGAATTTAGGTCGAACGGTGGACTTTTTAATGAGTTTTGTGACTGAATTTGGCTTTAGAGAAGGGCATTCATTTGCCATTTGCCGTCGGCGAGACCGCTGAAGAGTGCAACATCTTCGACGGCAGGTGGGTCTACGACGAGAAGGCTCGGCCGCTGTATGAGGAGCCGGAATGCCCCTACATACAGCCTCAGCTAACTTGCCAAGAGCATGGAAGGCCAGATAAGGAGTATCAGCATTGGAGATGGCAGCCTCACCGGTGTTCCCTACCAAGGTAAAAATACTTGTTTCAAATTCATGTAAAAATCCTATCAAAATGTACATGATTTCTACTCATAGGTTCAAACATATAAGAAAAATGTGAAAAATTTATAAAAGATAAAAGACTTTGATGATGGTAAGATAGAAATTCTACTTTGGATTGATAATTTTTTGAAAAAGGTTGGCAGCTCATGTATGTGAGATGCTCTCTTTCTAAATTTGTCACTCCCTCATGGTATTGAAAGAAAAAAGAAAGGCCGGCAGTTTACCTGTTGAGGTTTGGAGACACATTGTTCTTATTATATGCAGTCTGTAATATGCCGAGAAAATAAAAGTCGATACGTATCATTCAGTAATGCATTAGTGTGTAGCAATTGGAGTTCAGACAGATGTATATCGATCTGTTATGGCTGATAAATATCGATTTGTATATACAGACGTAACGGTTGCTCGTATCAACGAATCAATTCTTTATCCCATTGAGAAAGATCAAGTTATTCAACGAGTTTATTCTGTAGTTGATAAATTCAAAAAGAATTGAGTTAACTGAGTTTGCTGAATACTTGCTCAGATCAACTAAATCAGTGAATAATTTTTAGTCAGGGTATTTTTTTTTTTTTAATTTATGTGTGAGAAATCCACGAACTCAAAAATTTAAAAATAAAAATAATGTATTAAATTACTTCCTAAGAATGTCAAATCGGCAAGTGATCTCCGATATGACCGTTCCGAAAGAGCCAAAAAGTTACTTAGTTGAAATCGAAGAATGTTATGGAATCCGTGAAAGCATAAAAATCCAAGAAGACTCAGTCAAAAATAAAATTTGGGGCATTTAAAGATTAGATTTGAGTCTAAGTGAAGTAGTCATTTTTTTCCATCTACTATATGAATTAGATACTAACTAGTGTAAAAAAATTTGATTTGCTGATATGGACGGTTATTACGCATCCATTCGCACTCGTTCCATCACCCGTGCACCACATGTTTGGACTCTGATCACAATATTGTTAGTACATTGTGACCGATACGTATCGATCTTAATTTTCTCGATACATTGCGGCTGACCTTCGGGCGAGGGAAATTAGTAAAAAAATGATTAATGAATAACTTTTCTTTAATTCACAACTTTTTATATAATATTTTTTAATATTAATAAAAAAATAATTTCGGTTATATCCTTCGATATTACCATATTTAATCATAAAATATTTTTTTATTTTTGACCTAAATTCTTTCAACTTACCAAATCCAATATTAAAATCTCTTTTACTATTTTTTAGTTACTTTTGGATGAATTATGACTTTCTGAACTAAATTCTTCCAACTCATCAAATCCCATCTTAGAGTCTATTTTCCTATTTTTTAACTATTTTCTTCTTTGCCAATATAGAATTAAATCACAATTGAGTCAAGATTCATGCGATGAACACTTTTAAATAAAGTAGAATTATGTTTTTACGTTATATTCTACATATATTTTCTACCTAGATTATAGTTATATATTTGTATTAGAAATTCATTAACACTTTATAAAAGTTAAAAGGACTTGTTGGGCTCGTGTTGCGTTTGGATCGGACGGTGGTCAACTATGGGCCCAGTCCAAAGTCCAGACCCCACTAAGTTGACATCAGTAGTGAAAACAGAAAACCATAATTTCAGATCTTCTCTTGACTCTCTTGATAGATTTCTCTGATTTACTCAAGTTGAAATCCAATTGAGTGAAGTAATTCGGGGTGAGTTGACCATCTTTTTCCGAGTTCTTAAATTATAGTGGCGATAAAAGGGTAAAAAATGCCGTTGCACCCATACAGGATGCCAATACATCGACGCAGGCTGTTACATGCCGATACACTTCCGTCCACACCCGTTCAGACCCCGGCCGCAATGTACTAATTGAATGATTGTTAGTCTACTCTCAATTTTAACTCATGGGTTGATTTGTCACAAAAATGCAGCTTCAATGCCACTTTTATGTGGGAAACGCTAAGAGGAAAGAGGATGATGTTCGTGGGCGATTCGCTCAATCGTGGTCAGTATGTCTCTCTGGTTTGCCTTCTTCATAAGGTCATCCCTGAAGGAGCTAAATCTATGAAGACTTTTGACTCCCTTACTGTCTTCAGAGCAGAGGTACCTAAGATGATAACATTCTTCTTAATTTCTTACTGGTCACTACTCTAGAATTCCTCAGTGAAATTAATAACTCTGTAACCATTCAAAGCCATACCCAAAAAAAAAAAACCTACAGAATGATGATTCCACTGAAGGAATTCAATATGGTTCTATGAATGTCCAATTCTATCCGAGGAATTTTGTGCTACCAAAATGGCCCATAATTGTAAGCTTCTCTGTTCTCTATCTGTTAGGAATACAATGCATCGATCGAGTTCTATTGGGCTCCATTTCTTTTGGAGTCCAATTCCGACAATGCTATCGTGCATCGGGTTAAAGATCGGATTGTTCGAGCAGATTCCATCGAGAAACATGCTCGACACTGGAAGGGAGTAGACATCGTAGTATTCAATACTTATCTGTGGTGGATGACGGGCTTGAAGATGAAGATCCTGTAACTTTCTACTTCTTCCACACTTCTTCTTTCTAAGCTTCTCTCTTATTTCTCTTACAAAATTCTACCATGGATTTCTCACTACAGGCGAGGGACCTTTGATGATGAACCAAAACGGATTACGGAATTGGTAACGGAAGATGCATATCGGTTGGCGATCAAGGGTATGATACAATGGGTGGAGAAGAACATGGATCGTCGAAAAACCAGGGTCTTGTTCACTAGCATGTCACCTTCCCATGAAAAGTGAGTGAATCCTCACTGGTTTTTGTTAGGCTTCAGATGGGCTTTGTCAGACTAACCAAATCTCCCACTTCACGGTGTGGTTTGAATGTGCCAGGCATAAGGCCTGTTTACAGGCTTAAACCTGGCCCAAGACATCATTTATTAATGGCCTCGAACAAACACATTTGTCTGATGAACCGAACTCAGGGTCATTTTTAGCCCATTTAGCTAAAAGGACACAATAGGCTCGTTACGAATCCCATGAAGCACATTGGGCTCTTTGGCCTGTTTATTCACAAATATTTATATACAAATATACATATAATTACATGTTTTATATTATTGTCTTGTACTAATTACATATATATTTGTCTGGGCTGATTTTTTAGCCCATTTAACTAAACAGACGGGCTCGGGCTTGTTCTATTGATGAAACTCATGAATATGTCTGGTTTCTTGGCCCATTAAACATGTAATTTACATTTCATTACTTGTATGATATTTTTATCTTATATCAATTAAACCCTTATATCTTTATTAACAAAGCACACCTCTTAACTCATCCAGCATAATTCGCTCAATCAACATTTGAATTTGGGCTTTAAAGCCCATTACTATGACCCTATCCCTGCTTATCGACAGAAGGGTAGCCTGGTTTGGCCCGTTACTATCCATTGCCATACTGGATCATTAGGCTTGTGGCCTTGGTTGATTTCAGCCACATTCATAGTGGGCCGATCTGTACTCTGATTTCATGCGAAAGCTAGTAGATGGGTATGAGCTGATGGATTATAGAAGTTGGATTACATTTGCTGGGTCTGTTCCCTAATCTTAGAAAATTTTCAGGGGTGAGGAATGGGGAGATGAACCGGGAGGCAACTGTTACAATCAAACGACTCCGATCGAAGATCCGTCATACTGGGGAAGATCATCAAGGAAAAGCATAATGCAGGTGATCAGAGAAGAATTCGGTAAATCGAAGGTACCGATAACATTCGTCAACATCACCCAACTGTCCGAATATCGCAAAGACGCGCACACACAGATTTACAAGCAGCAATGGAATCCATTAACACCGGAGCAGTTGGCTAATCCGGTAAGCTACGCCGACTGCGTCCATTGGTGTTTGCCAGGCCTGCAAGATACTTGGAATGAACTACTATACACTAAGCTTTTCTTCCCTTAGAATCAGATGAAGTGAAGTGTGTTTGTGTTTGTTTTTTTGCCATCTGTAATTATTTGATTTTTGAGTTTCACAAAGTGAGAAGAAGATTTGCAATTTGCAATCAATCTCATTAGCAGAGTGAGTCTATGATATTTTTAAATTTACTACGTTTTTATCGGCAAAATAATAATTATAGGGGTGAAACTCGGATCGGGTTTTGGCCGGAACCTGTATGACCCGACCTAAAAATCATGTGGGTTGGGTTATGAACGTCTGGTCGGGTTGAGAAGTCAGAAACCCACATTGAATTTGGGTCGGGTTGGGTTGAGAGATTTTTAAGTTAATTCAACTCGACCCGATTAAACTCAATCCAACTGGGTAAAAAGTAGGTTAAAGTAGCTTCAAAATAAGAGTTGGGTCGGGTTTCGGATTGAGTCTGGTTATAATTCGGGTCAGGTCGGGTCAAGACGTCCGGGTCAAAAGTTTGGGCCGGGTCGAATCGGATTCCATATATTAGTAACTCGGGCCGGGTTGGGTTTTAAAAAACCCGACCCGACCTGGTCCGATTTCAACCCTAACTAATTATCATTAATATCCCGAAATTTATCAGCACTTCGATAAATTCTCGATAATAAAATTCATTGTTCTAAAAAAAATTCCAATTCCGCCTCGATGGAAGGCCAGGAGTTAAGATATTCCATGCGCTTAAATCTACCCAATTTAGAAATTAGATAGGTTCAAAAGTGAAAACAATAATCTTTTCATTAATTTGGAAATTGTGCTCATGTGCTTCCTCATCATTTGGCCACCATATTAACATTTTTAGATAAACGAAAGGTGGGACCAAACTATGCTTGTACTTTCTAAAGCTATCAAAGTAAACTTTAAAAATGAACATTTAACCCTGAGGCACTATCAAGCTACATATAATTTGTGAGAAATTATATTTATACTTTTTTTTTTAATGAGATGAAACTAATTCTATAGATATACGAAACCACCCATAAGGAGGAGTTGCACTCAAGACCTGTAGTCTAATTCTAACTAATAGTGCTCTTCACGTAGGTCTAACAGTCATTTATTGCATATGTTTTCCATTCTATGTTCATTATCAGTCTTGATTTAGATTTCTATTCAATTGGATTCTATAATCGAGTTACAACTTACAACCACTATTTAGTTGAACTCGATAAATCACACTCCTATCCGCAGGATTGGCCCTGGCTTTAGCCCAATTAGGCCGCCGCCTAGGGCCCCCAATGTAACCAATGGACTGTAGGGCCTCCACTTGTACTGCTCTCAGGGCTTAGGGCCCCTACTAATGTACTGCACCTAGGGCTCTTGAGATTTCATGGCCATGCCTATCTACCATCAACTTTTGGCCTTTTAAAACCTTAAGTTGAGTAATTTGTATTAGAATATAAATTATATTATGATGAGATTGTGAAATTTGAATTATTATAATTTCTAACCATCCAAACACTCTCACTCTAAGAGCTCATCATGGGTGTGCTGCTCGATGTAGTGGAAACATATAATTGCTTCACTTACATAATATTACTTAAAGTTAACATCAAATTTATAAAAAAAAAAAAAAATTGTTTTGAGTTTCAATTACAGTCTAAGCCCATGGACTGACTTGGACTATGTTGGTGTAGGCGTAATAGAGTATGTAAAAGCCCAGAAGTTGAATGCACGGCCCTATAAATTTAACACAGTCTGGCCCTACGATTTTCTACTGGCTGGATAAACCCTACTTTAGGCCATGGGCTCCATCTAAGTGAAATATTGGGCCAAGGTCCATTGAACTTTTCTGACACCTAAAACCATTGCAGTCCTAACATAATAATCATCAAATGCCATGTAATTATAAGGTTTAAATAGGGACATTTATGATCTCAAATTGAGTCGAACTTAATGTATGAATAAATAAGACTAGTGTTTTTGAGCTGGTTTATTGAAGGAGCATGTTTAGGCTATTAAATAAAGTCCTATGAAAGCCCAGTAGGTTCTTTAGCCTATTTAACCAACTATATATTTATATTCAAATATATAATGTCATGTCGATTATCCTATAATTATTATATTAGGCCCCTCATATATAGTTCAACCCCTTCCTCAGTCAGAAGCAAATCATCTTCTTTAGATTTTAAATTGGGCCTTGATATACACTTTACACTTTGTTCAATTGAATTATGAATTTGAGTTTTAAAGTGGGCTTTAGACTCACTTTGTCCAAATATGTGAATCTAAAAATGGGCTCCAATGTGCGGCTTCCATCTTTTCATTCATCTTAATAGGTAGGCCTGAGCTTTAGCCTAAAAAACCCAAGAAGTTGTGGGGTGATTGGGCTTTAACAGAGAAAACTTGTCCAAACCAAGCGGTGGACAGTTTTAGGTTTATATTTCCGTATGAATGCTGGTAAAATAGGATCTTCCAAGAGGTTTTCCTAAAGAACAATTAGGATATAAGTCAATTATCACCCACCTATTCTAACAAGAATTTCCATTTTTTTTAAGACCAAGGTATCCAAGCGTCCCACTTGACTAATCCTTAAAGTATGTGTAAACCTCTCAATCTGCACACAGTGGGTACAAAACTAAGGAGAGTAACCTTTTTTGTATTGAAGAAGACTTGATCCCAAGATCTCTCACAAATAAGGGTGAGAAATGACCATAAAACTAACCTCTCAGGTTTACGAGAAGAATTTCCATCTTAACTTGAGACAAGAATTTTCATTTTAACATATTCATTGTGAAATTGCATAATCATAAAGAACTCTTAAACAAGGTCTAGCTCTGATACCACTAGTTAGGATTTGGCATCTTAAAAGTTAATATGTTACGTGGAGTGATCCAAATTTTTTATAAATCATTAGATCTCCCTCTACACTTTCAATTTAAAATTCGTTCGCTTCAACATCTTCAAACAAAAGAATCTGTCATGGAATTATTTTATGAGGAAGATCACTATCAAGGAAAGTAGTAGAATGCAGCCATGAATTCATGATAGAAATGGGAATCATTCAAACTCAATTTTATCTTGGCATGTAAATTCCTTGCAGCGTGAAGACAAATGGGAATGAAGAATGATTTTACATGGCCCACGTCAATCGATTCTTCTGGTCTCCTTCCTTTTCATTTCATTACCTTCTGTATTCCATGTTTTTATCATTTTTTTCAATCCTTAAATGGATAACAGTCACTTATCGGACAAAGGAAAAAGGCAATGAAACTGAAACGAATGGTAACGTTACAGATGTAGCGGCTGTATGGCTTTAGATTGAACTGCTGCGATTCTCCACCTTTCACTACTCAGATGGTCACAATCATGAAAAAATCTCAAGAAACTCCTGTTAACACCAAGAATCCGATTCTCACCCAATTGCCTGTAGTGTTAGCCTTCCGTGAAATTCTTTTATCATTGTTGTGGTTGTTTTGTAAAGTCATTATTCTATTTATGTGAAAGCAACAGAAGCCACACATCCGATTAATTTGATAAACTGATAACTCTATATAACAATTGAGACATCCTCCTCTCAACGATTAGTTTTTTAGAGTGAGTTCTACTTCAAAAATGTTCTCAAACCATGATTTTCTAACATAATATTAGAGTTTGAACCTGCAACTATAGAACAAGAGCTTGAGCTTGAATGGCCTGGTCAATGTACCACCACCCAATCCATTTCCCTTGTGGATGAGGGACATTGTGTGGGGTACATAGAGAGGAACGAGCTGAGTACAAGTTTTGGTGGGTCCATCATTTTAGTTCCATGTAGAGAGAAACTCTCCCTATTCTCAGCATGTAGGGCCCATATTTGTTAATCTATACTATCGAATATGTTGAGCCCCACCGTAGATGTGGAAATAGATTCAAGAAGATATTATGAACACGAAGAGGCCACCGATTTTTTTTAAAGATCAAGGTGTCCATGCATTTTAGAGCACTGATAAATCCTTGAGACATGTGAAAACTTCTTTATCCACACACACCGAGTAAAACTACGAAGAGTGGCCCTTTAGGAGAGCGAGAATTGAACTCAAGACCTTCCACCTCAAAGTGGGTTCTTGACCATCACTTCAATTCCATTGGATTTTAAAGAGGCCATTGATTGACGGATTCTGTATTTTGTTTACGATCAACCAACTGTTGAGGTGTATTTTTATCTTGTAGGAACAAATGATTGGGATGATAGACAATTTCTAATTAGAGATGAAAGAATGTCTCTTTTAAAAAACATAAGAGTATCTAAATCATTAATTTATTTTAACTCTTCCAATAGAAGGATTATTTGATAAGTTCAGCCTTCCCACATGCTTACATGTGAGGCCCAGTTATTTTTTTTAAGAAATTTGTAGTTCATAACATTTCAATATTATTGATAATGCACATCTATTCATATTATCAAGTGTGGGGTTCAATAGTCTAAATAGTGGATGGGTGTAGTCTTCCTTCACTGCCTAAATGCTTGAGAATGTTTCATCAATGGTGGGCCCGAAAGTAGATCCTCTAGATGATTAAATTGGGCTAAACGGGCCTACATGGGCCTCAAATTTCCTGAGCTCAGGACCCTAAGATTCATCCAAGATGGAAGTAGGATCAACATAGAATGTTCCTAAGTCACTTCCGTCCCATGAATTAAATAAAAAGTGATGGAATTAATTAGTAGTTAATGAATTGCAAGTTAGCAATATAGAAAGAAAAAGATAAAACCGCGTTGAGGTTGGCTCTGTCGTGTGGAAATTAAAATATAAAAAGTAAATGATTCAGTGGTCTCTTCTCTACCTAGCCTTCGGTGCACTTCTCTTACTTTTAGAGCAGCAGACTAATCTTTAAGACATTTACAAGCCTCCGTATTAACATACACCAAGTAAAAGTATAGGAATTGACCCTTTGTGAAGCAAGAATTGAACTCAAGACCTCCCACACTTAGAGGTCATTCATTAGCACTCCAACCCCATTAGATTAATTATAATGAAATGTATCGCAAATCTAAACTATGCAATTTTGAAGAATTGGAGACAAAGAAAAGTGATAAGATAATAAAATTATTATCATCATTATCTTTATTAATTTTGAAAATATTTTAAATTTGGAATATACAGCAAAACACTATATTAAAATATATGAACCAAAATACCATATTTTAAATTAGATTGATGGTATATAGTTGATAACGTATTAGTAAATATAGAACCTGATAATAAATGAATATTTAATATATTAGTTTATATTTAAATTTAAGTCAAGTTGCATCAAAGTTGGATTAAAAAATAATAGGAGGTGAGACCACCAAATTGAGAAATGAGCTAATTTTCATTTTGCAACTTGTCTTAAGGTATTGTAACCTTTAAATGGATGTTTATCTTAACCACCGGCTTACTATCTTCCCCCAAGTGGCTTTCCCATTTGCTATTTTTTTTTCATATAGATGCAAGTTGGGAAATTTGTTAATTTTTTATATATGCAAGTTGGGAAACCTGCCTCATTACTTAATGAAATTTAGAAGATTGTACCTTCTTGTGTAGTTCTGCACCTTATTTTAAATCTAGTTGAGTTGAATTAATTTGGCTTTTAGTCAAATTAGATTGTATAGATTAAACGGTTAAATGGTTGAATCTCAATTTAATCATAATTTATTTTTTTTTAATTTATGGAATATCCAGCGTAAAGCTTCCATATATGAGCCCACTATCTCTACAACATATCAATGTTAGGCCTTGGAGGCTTGAATGAATTTTGATAATATTAGAAAAAATAAATTTAAGTAATTTGTAATTTGAAATAAATAGATATAATAAATGATAATGATAGATTGACAGAGATGAATTAAATAGTTTGCACGGTGTTCCAGAAAAATTGCACAGTTGTCTGTGATAAATGCATTAAACAGGTTGAATGATTTTTTGTCAAAATGTGACTAAGTTTAATATGTATATATTTAATAAATAATTTTAATGAAATGATCACTTACAATGGGGTATATGGTCCACTAGAGGGATAGTGATAAGTTCGATGAAAGATCACAAAAATTAAAAAATAATTGAACAAATTTTGAAAAACTTAAAAAACGTGATTTAGCTGATTCAATTAAACTGATTTTTAGTACGTCATATATTCAAGAAAAACCCTTCCACTAGACTATTTTTTTATATAAAATAAATCATCCAAAGACCTTTTAGTCTTTTACCAAATTATTCTTTAATTGCTAAAAAAAGTTCTATTTTTCTAATTTCTTCTATTTTTAATCCTCAATTCAAAGCATGTGGCTGAGATAATCACTGATACTGTTCAGCTTTGGCCATATTTCAAGAGTTCAAACAGATGAAACGGGTCTAATCAGCTTATGTTTTTAAAAAAATATTTTTTTGTAGACTATTGCTCACAAGTTTGTTCTATTGGCCAGAAAATAATTCTCTCTCTCTCTCTCTCTCTCTCTGTCTCATTTTTTCCTACAAGTGGATTTGTATAAACTGATGGTGACATCTCTCTTTATTTTTTTCTACAAGTGGATTTGTATTAACAGATGATGATATCCCACCTAATTTCTGCAAATTAAGTCAAGTCCATTTTCTAGGACTAGTGGACATGCAAGTGGGTAATTAAAGTCTTTGGTCTACATTTAACTAAAGGCAAAATTGGATCATTGGGATCATTTGTTTGGGAGAGAGCTGTGTATTTTCTCACATTTATGATGACCCTAACACATGAAATGTTTCTACGGCGAAAATCGGGATTTTAGTAAAGGATCTAACTTGGTTTTACATTTTTAGAACTATTTAAATCATATAAGCTGTAATTTACGGTAAGATATAGGGTTGAAATTCGGGTGGGTTACAACCGATTTTTAATAAATTCAATTCAACTCATGTTAAAACTTATTAAACCCAACCCGAATTACTCGACACGATCCGACCTGAATTCCTGACTTGACTCAACCCCAAGTGCTGGTCTGACCGGAGTTTCAGCACTAATCGCTACTGTTTTATAACTTGATGGACTCAGATCGATTGATTTTAAATTTCTCAACCTAATCCGACTTGAAATTCATGTGGTTTTTTTCCCAACTCAACTCGACTCAAAATATACAAATACAGAATCCAAACCCACTAATTTCTTAGGTCGGATCATACAGGTCAAGTTGAAACTTGACCCAAGTTTCACCCTAGTAAGATATCTTCACTTGAATTAAATTTAAACCCGCTAACATGGACATAATCCGACTAAAAATCAATGTGATAAATAGTTGGATTCAAATTAAATGAATCTGACTTATCCAATTTGAAATGTGAACGGATCGAATTTAAGTTAGGCTATAAGTCGAGTTAGGTTGCACCTCACGACCGAACCACCAAAGTTGTACTTGTACCTAGGTTTGTGTTGTTTGGACCAGGCCTATGCCATGTTACTAAAAGGAATCTATGCAGAAATTGATATGGACCCATCACCTATGTTACATACTCATTTATTGTAGCCAATGTATTTTGTCAGAGATCTAAATTTTATGTTTAAAATCTAGGGGATATAAATGAATACTTGATCAAAACCTGAGTATGGACCACTTTGGACCCGAACCAAGCCTGGCCCATTTCATCCTCTGAGACAGGAGGAACAAAATTGTAATTGGCCCTACTTCCAAATCAAGGTTTTTCTTGTAATTTCATGCCCCCAAGTGGGCTCTATTTTATTTCATTCACATGAATTTTAATTCTCTCTCTCTCTCCACCTAAAACAAGCTCTTGGAATTCAACTCTCACCTCTAAAGAATTCTCTCGTCCTATATAAGGACATCTCTCAAAAGGCCCAGACCCAAAGGCCAAATTTCTCCAGCAGAACAGAGGAAGAGAAAGCAAGAGAAATCAAAGAACAAGGCAGCAAAATGCTTTCCACAACTCCAAAATCCTCTCTCCAACTCCACAGAATCAATAACAACACAAGCACCAGCAGCAGTAATATCAACATGACTTACCAGAAGCAATCACAGGCCCAGCAATCGCTTCCACGCCGCACGGTGCAACCGTGCACAGCGGCCGTCCCAGAAGCGGTGGCTCGCCACCATGTACATACAGTCGATCCCAACCAGTGCTGCTCAGCCGTCATCCAGCCAATCGCTTCCCCTCTTCCCACCGTCTGGTCCGTCGTCCGACGCTTCGACAAGCCTCAAGTCTACAAACACTTTGTCAAGACCTGCAACGTGATAGTGGGCAAGGGCGACGTCGGCACCCTCCGTGAGGTCCGCGTGATTTCTGGCCTCCCGGCTGGTTGCAGCACCTGAGCGGCTGGATATCCTCGACGAGGAGCGGCATGTTCTTAGCTTCAGTGTTGTAGGTGGCGATCATCGGCTTTGCAACTACCACTCCGTCACCACCCTCCACCTGGCCCCCAGCGGCAACGGGACCATAGTCGTCGAGTCCTACGTCGTCGACGTGCCGCCCGGCAACACCAAAGAGGACACCTGCGTATTCGTCGACACCATCGTCCGGTGCAACCTCCAATCCCTTGCTCAGCTGGTGGAGAAGGAGAACTCCTCCGGCCGTGGCCGCTACTCAGCTTGACATTTCAACATTCTTGCATGGAGCTTTGTAGTGGGACCTACCATTCTCTCACATTTCTTTGGCTGCCTTCGACTTCCATTTTGTCTGCTGATATACATAGATATGTTATATATGTGATTCAAATCAAAGCTCTAAGGAGATTGAAGTCAGAGCCCAAAGGAGAATTTCAAATTTGGTTGTGGAGATTGGATGTTTTTGGAGTTAAAGAACTTTATTTAGAAATGTAAGAAGATCCCCATTTTCAAATCAATCAGCCCCCACACATGTGAAGAGATGATTTTGCATTTATTTTCCCCCTTCTCAAATGATTTCAAGGTTAGGGTTTACATTTACCACCATGATAATATATAAGAAATACTTGTGCATATTACCCTAGTTGATTTTGCATGTACTTCTTGTATCGTGATCTTTTAAATTGAATATGATTGTTTTCCCCATCTCATGAATGCTTCTACTTAGATTCATGTTGACATTGCCCCTCGCTTTGTATGAATGCTTAGATGATCAAGATCTAAAACGCAATATAAAAACTCGAGACTCAAACTCGACTTGAAAAGTCATCAGGTGCAGTTGAGTCAAAGCCATAAAATTATCTTTTATATCTAAAATGTTGATCAAATTTTAACTGAATCAATCAAGTATTGATCGAATTTAAATTTCCTACAAAACCCATCTAAAACTCAATGAGTAGAGGAGTGAGTTTAGTCCGACCGAGTTTTAAGCTATAAAGCAATGTGAGTTGGCCCACCTTATCCCGGGTTCTCAATAATCAAACATAGTATACTCAAAAGTAAGTTCTAGTGGATCAACTTTCTAAATAAAAAACAAAGGAGAGGCCAGAAATGAACCCGTCTTCAATTCTAACTTAATTTTTTTTCTTTTTCACTGAGCTGCGTATGTCACTCGTTCAGCGCATGCTGGGGATGACGATGACAACTACGACGGTGCGATCGGATAAATCTTGGCCGTCGGCGAATGAGGCCAGACTAGAAGAAATTTTATAATTAAAAAAGTGGTAAAATATTCCATCCATTAGAGTAACATTGACATTGTCTCCTGATGTACATGCATGGGTGATGCCTTATTCAATAAAAAAAGTGCTTTAACAATGGGAATCAGGCGCTGGTTGGGTTGGGTTGGGTTGCAAGTTGATGTTGATAAACTCCAAGTTGTAAAAGAAAATTGCAAGTTGGAGAGAGTCTTTTTGTTTGATTTGAATGAGAAGGTAAGCAAGTGGGTGTGCAAGTGGGAGGGTTGCCTTTAATGATAGCTTCGTCTCTTATTTATTTTTCAATGCTTTCAGGCCACCATACCTCTCTTTTTTCCTCTCTCTCTCTCTCTCTCTCTCTGGAAATTATCCCTTGAAAAACAAGTCTCTTGTCAATTACATGATAATTTTTACAACATTATTTTCATAGGTTATCGGATCTTAAGAAAAAAAAAAAAAATGTTTGAAAGTGTTTGGGCGTCGCACCCCATCAGTCCTTCAGGATATGTGAAAACCCTCAATTCACATACACCGAGTAAGTATAAAGAGAGTGGCCCTTCGTTAAAATCACTAGCGATTGAATCTAAGACCTCAATCGTGAAGTCTTGTGTTTCGAATTAGATTCATTCCTAATTTAAAATTACTCACAATTGGATTATGCTCAAGTTTTATAATAGTTAAAACTTTTAATGGTAAAAACTATACTCACAATTATTATTTTTTTCAAATTAAATTTTATCACAGTTCTTATTTAAAGATAAATCTACAGAACCAAATCATTCTCATTATTTTGTACAATAGGTGTAAAAATTTAGTCACGAAGCTAATTTCTCTCTCTTCTTTCTCTCCAAACATTGGCTGCTTACCCGTAAGAAGAACTTTTGTTATGAGTAGTAGTTGAGAAATTACCAATGTAAACTCATTCCTAATAAATCAGTTGAGTAACTTTTAATAAACACTGTTTTCTTCTCATATAATTGTTGTCATCTCACCAATAAGATTTTTATTTACACTCATCGTTGGATTAAGTTTAAATCTTACAAACGATCAAAGGGTTTTTTTTCTTTTAAAACTATAGTTAGAATAAAAAAATTAAATTGAAATTTATCACATTTTTTATAAAATAGATTTATTGAATGGGACCTTAGAGAGTCTAAACTTGGGGCCTACGCTTTGCTGATCTGTTTTCTTCAGTTCATGGGGACCATGGGTCAAAAATTTTTTATACTGCAATAGTCACATTGAAATATTTGATGGATACACCTTTCGTTCCACTTTAGTTGTCTCATTTGAAATATTTGTATTTTTTAAGGAACTCTCTATATAAGGTTAGCACTCTATGTGATCTCATCCGTTTTCAATACACTTTATGCTATTCCAAAATAAATGAGACAACTATTTTGAGACAATTTCAAAATCCATATAAGACAACTAAATTGGGGCAGAGGGAGTATATCATTAATATGCGGGTCACTTTCTATAAAGTTATCCGGTGGAAGACTCATATATGACTTGAAAATTAGTTGAGTGCTCTAAGAGGTCTGAACACTTTGATCATAAAAAAAATATCATTAATATGCATCTTTATTATATTGTGGTCCCTAAACATCGAAAGGTCCAGAATTGATTTTTATCAGGCAATATTGAAATATCTGTTTTACAATATCAATGTAAAGAAATTAGAGAGTTTTAGAGAGACTGAAGTACTCATTTTTTATAGAGAGATTACACATTTATCAATATTGGTATGTACATAATTGGGTGGAATCGATAGAGAACAGCATAGATGATACCAATCACATGACTAAGATGATTAGATGAGGTTCGAATTTTATACAACCAATGTATTTATCATTTTCTATGTGTTTTGTTAGAAAATATGTGATCCACTTTAATATTTAAATACCAACATCCTTAGATAGAGACACTTGAGAAGTGGATCAATTTCATGGTCGAAATATGTTAGTAGATAAACGAAAACAACTCCGACATAGAATTTACATATTGTGGGTGGGTGGGGTTAGGAAAAGATGTAAACCTTCAAAGATTTTGATAAAACGAACTTGACCAACATGTTAAAAGCTTTAGAGTTGATAGAATGTGAAAAATTAGACCCTTTAAACCTATCCCATATTAGATTAGCCCACACTTTAGATTACTCATCCGCCAGTGTGAAAAGAGGGTGAATTTCAACACTGATAAAAAAGGACATAATAGTAAAGTGATTAAAGATGTAGAGTTTGATTAGGCATAATAGAAAGTCATGTCTTAAAGCCTTAGATCAAGTAGTTAATAGACCTTTTCAAATTGTGCCCAATCTAGACAGATATTTTCAAAAGGTGGACCCCATATTCAAAACCTCATCTCTTATGTAAGATTCTAAAGATGTCTCACAATTATTTGTTTTTCCATCTAGGGATGTAAATGAATATTTAAAAATTAAGAAATTCAAAACATTCAATCTGAAATAATAAATTTGAAAGCAAATTTTGAATCCAAATTCAAATCACAATCTAAGTTATCGATTGGTCATATTTGAGTTCAATAACCTATTGATATATTCTAGTATATAAACATTATATGAACTAAAATAGCAATAATATATTTGAAAGTTAATACTTTGATATCGTTAAAGAAGGTTAAAAGAAAAACCTCAGTATACACCAAAGTCACAAATACCGTTCTCAGGTATTAACGGCAATTGGTAATATTGAAATATTTTTAAATTTTTATTGTATTTTCTTCACATCACAACAAACTTCTTTTGTATTTTCTTCATTCATTCATATGTTACTTCATGTATTTAAAATATTTTAATATTTTTTAATGTTAATCTTAATAATCATATCATATCATTACGCGGTGTGGATCAGCTTGTGGGCCAACCTCGGATCTACTTTTTTCCACATATCCTACCCTCCATCATCTCCTGTACAAGGGATACAAGTTGGGTGGGATGGGCTGGGCCTTAAGTCAAGTAAAGCTAGGGCCCATGTTACAATAACAGAACCTAAACTTAAACTGCGCCAAAGGCCCTAATTATTAAAACTGAGCTTGGATTCTAAAAAAAATTAACAAAGACCCAAATGCGCCTTCAAGTTTTTGGGCCCTTTCTCACTTTACATTCTTCTTATATCGTCCTTTCTCATTAATATCATGATACTGCTAAATTTAAGGGAAAGAGTTTCAGCAGTTCAAACAATAAATTTTGACCAAACTTCTAAAATTTTGGCTTGGCCCAGATTATTGATATTTCAATTATTATTTTCACAAACTGGGATCTAGAATTTAGACTCAGTTTGTCCTTACGAACGAGTTCCAACGAGTGGGCTCAAGCTTATATGGAGCAGGCCGGTTTTGGCCGAATGATTTGACCCAATTAGGGTCCAACATTCTATTTTGCATTTTTGCCTAATAACTCAAGTTGGATATGGACCTTAACTTCTGGCCCATTAGACTAGCATTTGTAGCTTGTACTTGATTTTTTGTAGCAAATTGATGAAAGTCAGGCTCAAGTGGACCCATCTTGGCCCATATCCAAGCAAACAAGCACAGAAAATTTACATGATTCAAAGAATTATAATGCTCTTTTTCTCATCCTTTTTTAATACAAATAAATTTTTAAAGTCTTAGATTAAATGATTTCATAATATTATTTAAAGAGATCACTCTTATAAAAGTTTCTCCACTTTGACAGAAATAATTATTTGGACTCACCATTTATCTTTATTGTAACTGTTAGATGTCCATTAAGGACAAAAAAAAACCAGGCCCATCAGCATTATAAATATCTGAGTTCCAAATTCAGAAATATAAATAATACCGGGGCCTTTAATGGGCTATCAAATTTTGGCCATTTTAGCTTATGTTGTGCTTTTCTTTAAATATCTTTTAAATAAACCAACTTTGGCCCTTCTGGAAATTTGGGTTTTTTCAAAATTCCAATGTTTCTCAAAATTTACATCTTGGCCCCATCTCTTCTGCGGAATTTTATAAATTTTCAGCCAAAATTTTGGATTTTGATCAAAAAATTCTCAGGTCTTTTTTTTTTTTAGTGTTGTCTACCAATTTCCAACTCTAAGACACCACTTGGTTTGTAAAATTAGGCCAGCTATATTTCTTGTGGTTTTTTCTTTCATTGATGAAGGTAAGAAAATTAAGAGAGGAAATTTGAATATTTTCCCCTTCCAAGACACCTTGATGCATATTTTCTTCTGTCAAAAGATGAAAATAGTTAATAAAGAAAAATCTAATGGTGTCCAATATATATTAAAAGAATTTTTGTCTCTCTCAACACACAGGGCCACTCTCCGTAGTCTGAATCGGTATGTCTAGATTGGAAAGTTTACATATACTTAAAGGATTAGTCAAGTGAGACGTCTGAACACCTTGGTCGGCCAAGCATTTCATTTCAGAAAAAAAAAAAACTCTAAAACTTAGTAAATAATTAGTAAAAATTAAAGCTTGAGAAGGCATTTAAATCTAAGGATTTTGTTAAAAAACTTAGATGGGACCTAATGAAGAAGAAGATGAGAAGGGTCCTCGAAATTGATATAATTAGCCAGTTTTTATACTTTGATTCTAACTAAATGAAAAATTATTGCAATTATCGCCTTTGTTGTACAAATTTACTAGTTTTGCCTATCATGGGACCGAAATGAAGAGCTTAAATTTAAAACTGAGTCAGATTGGGCTGAATATAGTGAAAGCCCAAGACTAGACCAAAGCTTGAATTTGAGCATTAAATCATAAAAACCTAAAAACCGATTTCTATTTAATCATTTATATATGTGTATGAAGGTATAGAACTTATTTAATATAAAGTTATATATTTAAAAATTTAACATATAAGTGAAACTAACCCAATACTGGGAAAAAGCCCAAGCCCCAATTAAATGACTTGTGGAATTTGGGTTAACAATCGGGCCCATATCAGATTTTTTAACCCACCAGGCCAAAGCACATGTCTTTGAACTACCAATCATGCCTCAACATGCTAAAAAGCAGACTCAGCTTGTGAAGTGACAACAAGTCTCACATTAATTAATTTGTGAAAATAATAACTCTATATAGCAACATTCGAGGCACCTTTCTCTCAATAACTAGTTTTTGAGAGTGGGTTCTACCTCAAGAATGTTATCATGTAATAGTTTTCTAAGATGATATCAGAGTGGGTTCTGCGTCCAGCCGAAGGATTTAGCTGGACGTGAAGGAGATTGTAGAGTGACAAAAGTTCCACATTGTTTAAATTGTGAAACTAAGGATTCTATCGGGAGTAGAAATCACAGTATCAACTGAGATATCGGCCGATAAATTATTTTTTTTCTCTTTTTTTTTGCAGAAATCACCAATATCGGCCAATACATATCGTATGGGCAAATATATCAAGATTTTAAAAACCGAGATTATTACCTGCTGAAGTCTATATAACACTTGAGGCAACCTTCTCTTAGTGGCTAGCTTTTGATAGTAAATTCCGCTTCTCTCTTTCGACTCTACATTTACTCAACAGAAAACCTCAACCGATTCAATTTTGAGTCGAGTCCCAAATCTTTATTTGTTTAATTATTCTATATTCTATAAACATGTTAGTTTTATGTTGGAAATGTGGTCGATACAATTCATTTACTTGTACCATTGAGCTGATGTTTCTTCTCAATGGCTGTCAAAATATGTGATTAAGATGTAAGACTGGCGAAATCACTTCAATTAACAAAGCTTTTGGCCATGAAATACCCTTTTCTTATATCCTTCACTTTTCTAGAAAGTTCAACCATTTTTTTATAATATAATAAACATTCCAAGGCATGGTTGATTTCATGTTTGGCCAAGCTGACCCCATTGTATACGATGTGGGACAATCTTATTTTTCCTTTTGGGATTTGTAATGAAGATTTTCATGAATTTGATCTAGGACAAGTTGGTAGATAGATGAACACATGAAAGAAAATAAAATTAGGATAGGAATCTAGCACATGTTTTTGTTGGAAATTGAATTGACTCCACCTCAACTGCAAATCGAGTAGGTTCGGGTTCGGGTTTGGATTCAGATTTTCATTAAAGTTCATTTTCAGGTTTAGTGTTTGCGATTTAAAATATCGCAATTTAAAGTTCATCTAATAAATAATCTAAAAGATTGGAGTGATAGCTTTAAAGGATCACTCCCTAATTTCCTATAGAATTTCCTGTATTTGTTCATAAAGAGGCTTACACATGTTCTGAGAATTAGTCAAATGCTCTAAAAGACTTGAATACGTTGATCATAAAATAATTCATCTAATAAATATTTTTTATATAATAGTGACTACACAAAATAGTCTAAAATAAGTTCGGACTTGACTCGAAGAAATCAATCCAACTCAATAAGATGCGGACAGATTAAAAGACTTTGGCGGTTTGGCCCTTGACTCATTTATCATAAATTATGCTATACACATTATTTATTTGTGATATAAACTTGCCTTGAAAATTTCCTTCTTGAAACTCAAAAATTAGGGTTCAATTCGGAGCTACAAAGGGAAACATGTTCTCTAAATCAGGGGTAAAAAAAAATGGTGGATCCGAGATCTCGGGCTCACTAATATCGTCTGATATCTCGGCCGATATCAGACGATATTTATTTCTCTCTCTTTTTTTGTGCCAAATTTCAGCCAATATCGGCGAGATCTCGGTCATATCGGCCGAGATCTTGTCTGTACACGCATCAGCCGAGATTTGGACCTGCTCCAAATATTAACAAACGTTAGGCCCACGAACCATATTTATATCTACCTATTTAACAAAAATACATTATAAAGAAGAATTTGATCCACTTAATGTAGGCTGCATATATGAATAGTTGAACTTGAAAATAAAAGGTTTCAAATTTAACATATTTTATATTTAAATAAAAAAACTTTACAAATAAATTTTGGCACATAGATAAATCTCGAGAGAAAAAAAAAATATTTTACTTAGCATGATAGGTGAGTCACAACAATAATGGTACTTTTCAACATGTAAGAAAAAAAGAGAGTCGGTTTTACATTTACTGCACCTAAATCTAGACTCCAAAAATTAGAGCAAACTCAATGAATCAAGTAACCCGAATGGGTTTTAATAAAAAATTCTTAATAGAAAAAATCCTAACACACAATGCTTATTTTATAATAAATCTAAACAAGTGAAACTGCTATTTTCTCTTTTAAACTTAGATCCAATCTTTCTATATCCATTGCCATTGAAATGATTATAATAAATAACAATATTTATTTAATAGTTTATTTCTTATTGTAAAAATAAACACTAAAATGATTTAATGTGTTCAATTTTGAATAGTTTGATAGTCCACATAGTAGTCTATATATCTATTCAATTTTTTAATTGTATGGTTGAAACCAGGGGTCTAAAAAACGGCCGATAAGTTTCTCTCTCCTCCATTTTTTGCATTTCTCTCTCCTACGATATTAAAAAAACCGTGGAAAACCTCAAAAAACTGTAAAAAACTGCAAACAACCGTAGAAAACCGTTAAAAAACAGTGAAAGGATCGTATCGGTTTTTGTTTTTTTTTTTTAAATTCAAAAAAAAAAATAAATAGCAATTTTTATGCATATCGGCTAATATGGTGACCGATATTTGGTCCGAATATCGGTCATATCGGCCGATAACCTTTTTTACCAGCAGATACATATCGTATCGGCCGATATCATTCGGCATTGAAAAACCGATACATATCGGCCGATACGATATGTATCGGCCTATATTTCGACCCCTGGTTGAAACTATCTATGTAAATACCCAGGCTTTTAAGCCCGGGCTTGCCAAAACCATTCAACAAATACCTCTAGTATTTTCATTTGTCTTGCATTTATATCATGAAAATGTCTTTTGCCAATAATATCATTAGTTATATCTTTCAAAAAAAATAAAAAAATAATACCATTAGTTATAGTTGTCTTGCCGTTTTTATTCACAGTTATTTTTTATTAAAAAAATATTTTTTATTATAATTAACACTTAAATATTTTTTTTTAAAAAATTTACATGTGAAAACTGCGGGATACTCAGCGTAAAAATCCCACAAGTGAGTCCACTACCCCAAAAGCACATCAAAGTTAGTGTTGGGATGTAACTCGATTCACAGTCGGAATTTTTTGCTCAGAAAATTAGAAGACTTGCTGGTCGATAGGCTTGCTTCAAGAAAAGAACCCAGTTGTAATTTAGGAAGGAAATCCAACCTGGAGGTAGATGAGATGGGAAGGCATTCGAATATCTTGCTGCCCATCGGGTAGACATCTTAATGTAGATGTTGTGCAGCTAAATATTGGCCTAATATATCTATACAAGATTACATGGGATCTTTGTCGGCCAGCATGCATATGTGGAGGAAACACAATATAGCAACTAGCAGGATGGGTTTTGACGTGAATTGCTGGTTGCACTGGAGCAATAAACAGCAGGTTGCTGTCTATAAAAGGTGAGACTCTCCAACGAGAGAGGGTGTGTGTGGAATCCCAAGGTGGACACCGAGAGAGGAAGAGCAAAAAGTACGGCCTTTGGCCGGGCCTCTAATAGCCGCATGGAGTGGTCCATTGCAGTGGTGGCAATAGAGGTTTGCTCTCAACGGTGAAGATCCATGGAAGGAGCCGCAGATCTGATGTTGTCTGGAGGACAGCTCGATGGCCGGAGAGGGGCGGAAGCAACAGTGCAATACCACTGCAGATCTTAGTTCAAAGATCTGTGAGTGGCAGTCAGCAGGAGTGCGGCTGGAAAGAGAAAGCCCCTTCGCCAGAGCAGGAGTGCAGATCTGTGTCTGTGTGGGACACACCATCATAGGAAACGCTCGCGTTTGAGAAGCATGTCGGGATTGCTCGTAGGACGCAAGAAGCGTAGAGGGAGGAACACAGAAGTTGGGTTCACTATTCTGGATATGAGAGAGATTCACATCAACTGAGAGGTGACGTTGATGTGTTGTATACAGGAGTGTACAAGAGGCTCGGGACTTCAGGTTTGGACTCATGACTCAAGGGAGTCATATTATTGTACATGTATTTCTTTCTCATTTATAGTGAATATTCTGTCGCTCCGTGGACGTAGGCCAGGTGGGCCGAACCACGTTAAAATATTGTGTTGTGCTATGTGTTTATTTCCGTTCGATTTTTCTTGTTTCCGCTCGTAATGCTAACAGTTAGGCCATGGGGACTCAAACCCTCAAATTCCCGCTTACTGAGATGAGAGACAACGAATAGGTAGTAACGAAGGGACTAATGAGGAAAAGTGTTTAGAGTGTTATATAAAAATTTATTTTTAAAGGATTTTAACTTTATAAATTTCCTCATAAAGTTATGAAATTGACTAATTTAGCATGTCTTTTCAAGGAAAAAAAAACTTTTAAACCTTAAAAAGAATGAGCTGAGGATCGATTGGCAAGTCAGTGTCAAAATATGCGGATTAGGAGGTTAGCAAATCACTTCAGTTGACAAGGATTAGGGCTAATGAATCTCCCTGTTGACTACTTTAATCACAGGTCGTCATCCTTGCCAATCTCAACAGCCTTATGCATGTATCAGACTTCACGGTCGGCAATGGACCTACCTTTCATGGTTGGTCATGGACCAACCTTCTATATATCTATCTATCTATATCTCACCTCTTCTTTGTATAATGTATAAAGTATAAATTTGCTGTCGGTGACTATCTCTTCTCACTTTTTAGGGTTTTAAAAGTTGGTGAAAATTAAGTTGACTACTTTGGTATTGATTCAATGCTACTGTAATATAATCATAGGTGTCTTAGTGAGAAATCGGATTCAAGAAGTTCTGAGTTCGAATCTCATCTCATCTCATCTCATCTCAAAGAGTCATTCTCTAAGATTCTGTAGTTTTACCTGTTGTGTGTGGGTAGAGAGGATTACACACTCTGAGCACTGTAACAAATATCGCCAAGAAATTGGATTTTATCACATATTTAACGGGAAAATATCGTTTCTCATTAAAAACGACATGTTATCGCAAATGGTCTTTTTAACGGGAAATTCCAGTTAAGAATATGTTTTTAACGTGAAAAATGATAATGTCGCATTAAAAATGTGTTTAATCGAGATTTTCATTTCCCATGTAAACTTTGTTTGAGGGTTTACAAAAATTTTATTTTTTTTGAACAAAGGTGATTTTATTGTCATTTGATGTTATTTGTGACCTTTTGATGATTGAAAGTTCAAATTAAACTTTCTTAGTGGATGATTGTGTCTTTTAATATTATTTTGATATTGGATGATTTTAATATGGTTTTAACAAGGAACTCATGTAGAATTATATGATATTTTTTTATTCAAGAAATGTTATATGAGATTAATTATTTATTATATTTATTTTTTAAATATTTATATTTTCAGTAATATTTACTATTAAATTCCTCGTAAAAACTCAAAAATTTAAAAAGGATAGCAATCCTCCCACGGGATTTTTGTGTAACTAGACACGGGAATGAGTGGATTTTCGATTTTACCCTTCGCATGAAGAGTAAAATCGACTCACCAACCCTTCGCATGAACAGTAAATCAACTCGCCGAAATTCACATGAACGGTAAATCGGCTCGCCGAAATTCGCATAAACAGTAACATCGACTCGTCAAAATTCCCATGAACAGTAAATCGACTCGTCGGAATTCGCATGAACAGTAACATCGGCTCGCCAAAATTCATATGAACAGTAAATCGGTTCACCGAAATTCGCCTTGGCTAGCCGAAATTTTACAGTTCATGCGAAATGTCCGGTTTTATTGTTTATGCAAAGGATAAAATCAGGAATCCACTAATTCCCTTGTCTGGTTACACAAACCTCCCGTGGAAGGATCGCTACCCATTTAAAAATATCTCATTATTAAGAGTTATCATTAATTTTCCGAGAATGGTATTTGTGAGATTAACCCCGAAGACTAGTCGGTAATGACTATATAATGATAATGACTATATCTTCTTGTTCAAAAACATCATTCACAAACAAAAAACCTTATCATGAAAAAGTTAACTTTCATTTTCAACTGACTGATTATGGAAACTAATAACATATAGAGTAATGAATGGCTAAAATTTAAATAAAAGTATAATTTAATAAAATACGATAGCTTAAAAGTACAACTACCAACACCTGTTGAATCCACTCTCTCAAATATTTTAGCACATTAGTTTTCAAGAAATCTAAATAAGTTTTATTGATGTAACACAAGTGGCTGGTGACTACTCAAAATATTAAATAATTTGAATGAGAAAAATTTTGAGACTAGATTCTGAATTCACACCCATAAGTTGAATTAACAAATTATTCAAAACAAACCCACTTTTCAAATCCAATAAATATTATTTTTATAAAAAAGATTATCTTAAAATTACCAATCAATCTAGCTTATTTACATTAATTGAACCCCATGCCTATGAATTTCATGGAGCAAAAAGGTGACTGCTAGTCACGAGGAATATTGCCCAAGTTAAAAGTGATTGTTTGAAGGAACTACTTTTTTACCATTCATTACTTAACATTAGCTTGGATCATGGGTAGATGGGTACAAAATTTGCCAGTCTCGGCAATATTTCGGTTTCTCAAATCTGGGTCGATTTCTCTCTCTTCTAATTTTTTTGGGAAAAATATATGCTGTATAAATGTGTATCGGTCGATATTGAAAAGATCTCGGCCATATCGGTCGATATCTCGCTAGTACAGGCGATATTGTGCGTATCGGCCGAGATATCTCGACTGTCATGTATCGGCCGAGATTTTGACTCCTAACTTGGATATTCTTAGATCTGTCGATGGGCTGGACTTGACAGTGGGCTCAATAAATTGGGCTGGCTGTGTCTAAATCAAAGCCCAATTTGAAAATGGGCCATAGTCCTGTATGTCTCTTAGAGTTATTTTATTAGGCTAAATCTAATTACCAAGTAATTTTATAATAGGAAGTAAATGTCCATGAATTAGATGATTTTACGAGCTTAGACAGAATAAAATTTTGAAATCTTCTATTGAAATTGGATGGATGAGATTAAATGAAAATTTGTCAAGGATT
The DNA here is from genome assembly GCA_013350335.1 of Chimonanthus salicifolius. Lineage (NCBI taxonomy): Eukaryota > Viridiplantae > Streptophyta > Magnoliopsida > Laurales > Calycanthaceae > Chimonanthus > Chimonanthus salicifolius. The sequence continues at coordinate 2,145,717 of CM023537.1, read as the reverse complement.
GTTACTCAGTGTTCCATATAGTCATTGACTAGATGGCTAGATTGCTTACTCTACCTCTTTGTTCACATGGAAGCTTCAATCAACTTTCGTCACATGCTTTAATTTTAAGAATATTTATTTCTTATGTTAAAAAAATAAATTAAGATAATAGAGATGAATGTATTTTCATTGAATAAGTAGAATAACATTAAAAATATAAAGTTAAAATGACTTAACAAATAAGATTTAAAAAACAAGTTCTATTAGGGTTGCGTTTGAACAAGGGATATAAAGGTGAAAATGGTGGTAATCATTGTTTACTCCCTTTGATAACAAACAAAAGAGATAAGAAAACTCTTAAGTTTTTGTTCTCTAGTACAAATTTCAAAACCTCTTCACAGTAAGAAATAATCATTTTATCTCCTTTAGAATAACTTTTTTTTTCCTATTATACTTTTCTCATTGTAATATCATATTAAAAAAACCATGTTCAAAGAAAACTCTTGTTCGGCAAAATTTACCTCTCATACAAACGCAATCTAAAGGTACATTGAAATAAACTTCTTTAAAGTGATTTGAGCACATCATTAGAAGATCGAGAGTCAGTACCTTGAGTTGAGGATTCCAATTTGAAAGTATAAAGAGAATAGAAAATTTATTAAAAATATGAAGAAAATAGATAAAAAATAATAAATATTTGAAACCCTCGAATTCTTCATAATTTCGATTCAATCCAATGTAGATCAAAAAAAAATTTAGATTAGAATAAATAGTTCCATTCAAAACCCAACTTAAATCTTTTCTCTATTAAAGAAAGATTTTCTTTAGAATAAGGAAAGTTTATTTAATTAAATAATGTTGGGAAGTGCCAATGATTGGAGGTAGAACGGCCAATGTCCGTTACCTCTTGGAAGAAGAAAGGTGAGAGTAAAGATGAGAGGTATTACTGATTAGGGCTTACCTTTACCTGATGAGAAGAGGAGAGGAGAGAAGGTGCAGGTTTTACTCAGAGAAAACTTGACCGTCAGAGGCACCAATGCATGCAATGGGCATGGACCTACTCAGTACGATATGAGTGGGATCGGTTCAGAACCCTCTATAATTCCTCTGACCCAAAAGTGGCCACATGAAAATGAAAACTGATCACCTTTTTACTCTAGACTTCAGACTCTAGACCCCTCCCTGCCACCAACTACCCATTACTACTCCAACACAAACCCACTCCTCACAGTCTCACTAAAGGAAATCACCAAAAATAGGTTCAATCTTTAAATAACAACACAACCCAAAAACAGCCTCCCTGTAATTGCCATGCAACTTCCCCTACTTTGTGAGTTTGCCTTTCCATTCCTTCATTTCTAAAATTTCCAAACTACAAACATTCAAATTTACATTCAACTTCTCAAACTTAGAAATTTACATTCAACTTCTCAAACTTAGAGGAGGTATTGACTTTGATTCTTATTCAAGTCTTTCAAGTCCTTTCCTATATTTGTAAGATTAGTCTCACTTTTAACATGAAGTAGGAATACTTATATTACGAAAAAAAAAAAAAAAGTAGCGATCTTTTTACGGGTATTTTGTATAATCTGATACAGGTTTTACTGTATTACACATTTTGCCCTTTGAATCGACTTGTCAGATCACTAACCCTTCCACTGCGGTATAAATCGACTCACTGTCTGGCTTACCGAATCACTGAACGGCTCATTGAAATTTATCTAAATGAGACTGTTTTTTATAATGAAAAACAGCAAATCGAATCACTTAATTTTTTTTAAATATTTTCGTAAGTAGAAAATTAGATACAACTCTAGTGCACAAAGTTGAGAAATATCAAGTTGCATGTACAATAAGTATTAAAAGTAGTAGGTGGCTAAAAATATGAAGGGAAGTGATGAAAGGACTTCACAAATAATAGAGTGATTAGATGTATAGTTCATGTTAAGATTAAATGGTAAAATAGAACTCAAAGGGTTGGTTAAATATTTAAAGTTCGATGATGATTAAATATTTAAAAAACCTTAACTAGAGATTAAAAACTATCTTTTATCATAATTTTATCCCATTAAGATTGATTATTGAGTCAAACTGTTTAGACTGTAATGTTAACATTAAATCACAAAAACACAATAAATTATTATAGTTGAGAAATAAAATATCAAAACCTATGATGTAATGATAAATTACATTACGACTGTGATATTATAATGAGAAAATGATGCACATAAAGACAAAAAAGAACAGAAGTTCTGGACAAATCAATTCGATAATGTAATTTATTCATCTTTCAAAAAACTAAAATAATTTGATGAATTTTTAAATGTTTTTTCTTAATTTTATAAAAAAATTCGACATAAATTCGATTGGATTGAATTAACTCAGTCAGACTCACTTAAGATTTTTCTTCCAAAGCTTAAAATTATATTTTTAATGTAATACCCTCATAGTAGTTAGAAAAAGATTTTAAAGTCATTATCATTATTAAAAAACTTATTTCTTTTATAGGAGTTGATATAATAATTAGATTAGATAATTTAGCAAATATGATTTGATAAAATTGAGTTTTAGAATAATGGCATTTAAATTTGAGTTTAGGTTCAATAGTTTAAAATTTAACTTTAAAGTTAAATTTAGATTAATGATTAATGAGGAATGAACTTAGACTTTAATAATAGAATATTTTAATATGATTCTTTGCTTGTTGTTCCACAGGTATTTATATCAATTTATATCATAGTTTTTTTCCTTTAACTAAATTTGGAACTAGGTCAAACTAAGCTCAAGAACAAAATAGGGTTTTAAAATGAAATCTAAGTTAAAAAATAAAAAAAAAACCTAAACATCGTCATTAATGTTTTATCATGTCTGGTTATGGTCTCCTTTGTAAGCTTTAATTTTTCTCTTATTTTATTTAAAGTCATGTATGGTCAATTCACAGTTTCCCAGTCTTATTGTAATAATTACTCAATTCTTTTTTTAAAAATTATGTAAATTTCTATGTATTTATGTTGTGTGATTTTGAAAAGAGCTATATAATTATGTCCAGCATGGGTAAAGTCCTAATAAAATTGAATGGTGATAAACCATAGTATATAAAAAAAATTATTGCAAAACATTAATATTGTAGAATATTTTTTTAATCAAATAGTCAAATTACCATTACTATTGATCATTACTGTCGATGGGCCTATAATAATGAAAAGTTTCACTCACAGTAAAACTCTAGATCAGAAGTTCTTCTCGAGTTGATGTCAAAAAGATAAATTTAAAAATGACAAATCTCTACTTCAAAACAGTCAATTATAATAAAGTAAATTTTTATTATTATTTATTAATGAATTTAAAAGGTTAAATATAAAGTTTTAAAAATGAATGAAATATAAAGTACCTAACCAAAAAAAAAAAATTAAAAAGTGCAATCCAAGATTTTTTTTTTTTTTTTTAAAGTTCATGTTAGAAGACAGACTAATTCCACTAGTATCTATAAACCTTCTATTTCACGCCCCACAATTGAATTTACACAGAATGACTTATTAGAGTTAAGCGTGAATTGAATTCAATACTTCACTTTATAAAATGAGTTTTTTATGCTCTATTTTAAGTTAGAGATAAGATTAATTTTAAGTTGGGTAAATACTCTCGTTCGATTAATTTTAAGTTGATGGGTAAATACTCTCGTTCGATTAATTTTAAGTCATATGGGTGAATAAATACTCTCGTTGGATTAAATTTGATCTCAGTAAAAGATTAGAGATGGTGACTTCATGTGTGGCAAACGTAGAGAGGAAGAGAGAATTTGGGTGTTGGGTGTCGTTTACGAAGAAGATGGAGAGAAGAGCCTGAAGGTAATAAAAGAAGATGGGCATTTAAGTAATTTTAGTGAGAAGAAGAAGGGTCAGGATTGCGGACAGTGGCTCTGGGATCTGTACTACAATTGCAGGCAGGGTGGGTCAGAAAGGAAGAAAAAGAAAGAGCCCACGAGAAAGGAGAAGAAGAGCGCAAGTTCCGAGGCATTTCTGACTCCTACGAGAAGAAGACTAGTCTCACACTTCTCTCCTCACTCCACCACCTGTTTAACATCTTCCTTTCTCTGATTCTCTCTCGGTAGATTTCAGGAGTTGGGAAGTTGGGAGATCACTCGCTTCTCATTACTCAAATTCTAACTCATTGGAAAGATTTTAGGTCTTAATTCTAAGTTTTAAGTATCAGACTTTATCTTTGAATCAACGGGGATTAAATTTGAATCTAATTTGAGACGACTCTGATAAATATATTTTTTTTAGGTCTAGAGGTATCAAAATGTTGCACCCAGTTAGTCTTTTCAAAGTGTGTGAAAACCCTCCAATCTACACACACTGAATAACTTTGCAGAGAGTGGCTTTTCATTAGAGTTACTAAGGATTGAACCCAAAATCTTAATCATGAAGTTTTGTGTCTCAATCATTAGATTAACCCTTTGAAATTAACTGAGACAAGTCTGATACATATAATTGAAAAAAAAATCAATTGAAAATCACTAAAAATGAATGAAAATGTCAAGTTTTAGTTAATATAATTGAATACTATTTATAGTGGTGGTCAATTAAATTTGAATTGTATTAATAGAGTTAAATGTTTTTTAATACCAATATGAATAAATTTCTTAGAGCACTTGTCTAATCCTTAAGATATATGCAAACCTCTATATACACACGTATAGGGTAACATTATAGAGAATAACTATTTTGTATTTAGAGATATTTGAATTCCAAACCTATTCTATCTCAATCGAATTCTTGACGGTCAAATCCAACCCTCACAGATCAGATATAAATATTTTTAAATTTGTTTTTTAACTTTTTTTCAGCTTTTAAAAGCACACACTTTTAAATTTACATGTAAAGTTTATTTAAATAAAACTATAACAATCAAGACACTTCCAATTTTAAATATTGGTCCAAAAATATTTCATAGATAGAAAAAGACTTATAAGTCTCTAGTTCCGAACAAATCTATAATCGCCCAAGTAGACAATCTATATAAGTGTATAAACTCAATGTTGAGTCTATTTCTAAATTTAAATTATTTAAAATGTTGGTCTTCATTTATATTTAGATCTAACTTGAATCTTGCCCATTTAATATATCATTTATTCAGCAGTTTTATTTTTATTATTTAAAAAATTAATTTTTTTTTGAATTTACATGTAGAAATTTGCAGAAAATCCAACGTAAAACCTACACAGATGATACGTTCGATAAAACATGTTAATAGACTTACTGTTTTTAAAAAGAGTAATAGGCTCTATTTTTTTAACATTTTAATAGATTCCATAATAATTTATTTAACAATCTATTTTTTTTAACGAGTTTCATGTTTTAATATGGCCCATCAAAACAGATATGCTTTGTCCAATTAGAAGAACCTTTGAGTAGCATACATTTTTGGAAGTTTATTTTTGTCAATTTATTGGCTTAGTGGGTTGACCAATATCTAAAAATAATAGAGTGGCTCAGTCGTCGCTCAATGATGAAGAAGATTATATTGAAATACAGTCATGGATCCATCTTGGCCATCCACGTTAGGTTGTCCCATCCAACCTTTAAATTCTTTATTTATCTTTTAATAAATAATTTTAAGCAAATATCAGTCTTTTAAAATGAACCATTGTAAAAAAAACGTGCATCTTTTTACAGATGAAAATGATTTTTATATTCTCACTGTTTAACAGTAATATTATAAAAATGATGATATATATTTCTTTTAATAAACAATTGTAAGTGTCCAAATCACAATATTAGATTAAATCAGTATGTTTTCTGTTGAGAGAGACTCTTGGAGAGTGACATTTTCTATTTTGAGAGTGACTTGAATCCAAAAAGAACATCTAAAACGGATTTTTGAGTGCTAAACCAACTCTCACAAATTATGAATTAAATAGATTTGAAAAGTAAATCATTTTAAAAACTAGTTTAAACTCAACCAAGTTGAATCATATGATTTAGTTGGGTTTAGTTTTTAAATTAATTCCATTACAAAAATTCATCTAAATATTTGTTAAAGTGCGAACGAGAGTCTCATATCCAATAAAGGAAAAATTTAAATATTTATAAGAGACTGATGGGTCACTCCACCTATCGTACTAATCTTTTAAATCTAAAACTCAGTTCTATCAATATTTGACTCAGGGCACTCACCTCGATTTGAAACCGAGTTAGTGAGATTTACAGTTCTGGTTTAAGAGGACGAGTTTATACTTTTAAAGACTGGTAGCAGCAGGCAAGGGCACATGGAGTAAACATGAAAGAGGGTGACAGCCTTTTAGGCATTTTCCTCGGTAAAGAAAAAAGTAGGAAAAGTAGGGCATTTCCCTCCTCACTCCCCTCCCCCACTTCTCTACCGTATTTCAAGGGAGGAAAGCGTAGTCGGCAACTCTCTTTACATGAAGAAAATCAGAAATAGAGAGAGAATCTCTCTCTCTTCCTATAAATACCCCACTTCCCCCTTTCATTGCTCCCCCACCAAACCAACCTTCTCCCTTCCCCATTCATGGCTATTTAATGGCCTTCTGCCATCTCCTCTCTAAATATCCAATATCAGGATCACATGCCTCTCTTACACCTTTACTTACTATCCTTCTCTCTTATCTCTCTATTCTCTGCTTCTTTCTACTTGGGTCTTTCAGTTTAGAAATGAAGGGAGAGAAGAATGTGAAGAATCTGTAAAGCTCAGGAGGGATAGCGCCATGGATTCTAGACAAATGTGGGGAAGTTGCACTTGTAAATTGCAATGCAACCTTTCCTTCTTTTGATGGCGCTATCCATCCTGAGTTTTATAGTTTCTTCTAACTTTATGACGGTGATCGCAGATAGATAAAGCTCAGAGAAAGAGGTATTATTGGTTCCTCTTTCTCTGCTCCTTTGCCTTTTATTTTCATTGGTTTTGATGAGTTCTGTAAGATGTTTGAGTATTGCTTTCCATTTTCTCTAGGTGCTCTATATATACATCCGATTTTTCTATTTCTACACATCCAATTTCAAAAAAATCGAATAAAATTACTATTCTACCTTTCCGTGTTTGATTATATGAATGAACTGATAGTTCATTTTCAATTCGTTCGGATGAATACACTCATCTGAACAAACAGATCAGTGTAATTTCTATTTGTTCAAACGAATATATTCATCCAAACGAACAAAATTGTATAATTTCAGTTCGTTCGGACGAATACATTCATCCGAACGAACATAGAGATCTGTCAGTTTTTTTATTTGTTAGTAGACTTATAACATAAAATTATAAATTCCTGTCATCACTGTCACTAACTTATTTTTAAACTCTCTGTTAGTTCTTGATCTTATATTAATATGTGCTTTCACCTCTAGAATGGTGACTGTTGTTAACTTTCTAAACTCACTATAATTTTTTTTTAATATGAGAATCCTAATTTCACAAGCACGTATAGACTTCTCAATTCACACACAATTCATATACGGGTAAGTCGATGAAGAGTAATATTTATGTTTCGTTTCTCATTTATAATTTTTGTTGGGTATGATGAGATAAATTACTTGGATAATAATCATATAATTTATAAATTTTATACTTTTATTGCATATAACTTGTAGATGTAATGGTATAGGTTTAGATCATCAGCTGAGCTGAGGTTTGTTTATCTGTTCCACATGTGAATAGATCCATTACTTAATTTAACATGCACCTTTAATTTTTCAAATGGGTTCTTTTAAAATTAATTAAGTTTGGCTTATTTTGTCTAACCAACATTTATATGAGCACTATAGTTGGAGTGTATCCTAGCACACTCAAAGGTTACAATTGATCTAAGATACAATGGATGGGTTTTCTAAATGATTAAAATCCATTTTGTTAAACTTTATTAGTTCTATTTAAGATCATGAATTAGTTATAATTAGATATATCTGAAGGTTTGCCAATCTATCTTAATGGGTTTAACTCAAGAGTCTTATCTGGAGTTTAGGCCTTCCATATTTAAAACAAGGAAACATATGCCACACTCAAATGTGGTGGAGACGGCATAACTAAGCTTGAAAATAATAATCTAAATTTAATTGTATTGAATTAAGATTTTAAATATTGAACTCGGCCTTTGACTCAGTTTAAGTCAATTTCAAGTTCTATAGGCTGAGTTGGGTAGAAATCAGCTGAGAATCAATAAAATTTGAGTGACCATAGCTGAGTCTTTTACCTGATATGACTAAGGTTGAATTCAATATTGCTATTATTGAGTCTGAGTTATATTAACTCAGTTAAGATGGACTCAGTTTATTTATTTAAGATGTTAGTTGGATATGTACAATTGTACATGCTCTGGCCCATTTATGGCCCTCCTGAGTCCTGGCCTTGTTAGATGTTAGTCAATTTGTCATGAAAAGTATCTGAGCTCTCTGTCCATTCTGTACATTTCACTGGCAAGATAACCCCAGTTTTCTTTTTTTTTTTTCTGAAAAATCATTCATGGGTGATTTTTTTGGATAGTGATTTAGACACTAGAAATTTCTTTTAAGGGACATTTAATTTTAATTTTTTGAGTGAAATTACCATTTTATCTTTCAATTTTATGTGGTAAAATTATCTAAAATGATAATTTCACACAAAATTTTGAAACAATTCAGTGTCTAGATGACTTTTTTTTTTTTTTTGGAATTTTAGCAATCGTGAAATCCATTCAAATCTATCTAGGTTTGGTTAATTTAACGTTTTAAAATGATCTTGTTTATTTATTTTTACTTTCAAAAGTTGAAACCTTTGCATGATTGGCTCTTTCTGTGGAAATCTCCATTTTATTTAGAAAACTTTCCATGGAAAATCGTATTTTCTCAAGTCCAGGGCACAGCCAATTTTCACAGTATAGATGTTACAGGCAGTCCTTTTCTGTGGAAATGTGTCTCTGCGCTCTTCATGTACAGACCAGAAACAGGCAAATTTGCCCTTTACAAGAGGAGGGGAAGTCATATGGGAACCGATACTTCTATTAATACTAGGAACCGTTCCGATTTATTTTTCAATTTATTATAATAAAATTGAAAAGAGAAAAAAGAAAATAAATGACAAATAAATAAAAAACTGTCTTTTTTTTTTTTTAAGGAATTGGCTCTTTAAAATTAGATAGTAATTGAACTCAAGACTCTCACTTAATGAGGTAGCTTCTCAGCCATTACTCCAACTCCTATTAGATTGACATTGTATCTATTTCTAACTATAGATCTCAAGTTCAACTTTTTCAGACTAATGTGATGCATATGGAGATTAGTTATACCTTCAATATACTCTTAAATATGGTAAAAGTTTTGTGCACCCGCAAAATTTTTTTTTTATAACATGGGTATCTCCACCCTTTTAATGGAGGTGAGACTAATTTTACGAATATGTGTAAATTTTCCAATCTACATATACTTGGTAAGTCTCTAAAGAGTAAACCCATAGATAGATTTAAACGTGAATCAAACTCAAAGCTTCTATTAATCATTAAATATCTGGATATGTGAATCATATTATTCAAAAAATAAACAATTCACACCATTGGAGCTGAGGCATTAGTGAGAGGCTAGGCCAGAATTAGAAACCAATTGGAGTGAGTCATTAGTGAGAGGTTGGGCCAGAATAAGAATTTATAAAATATCAGACATGGACTTGTTTGAATGACTTTAAATTTTAAAATTGCATTCAATGGTACAGTGGTACTCAGTGGATGAGCACAGATAAATCACTGGTCCAAGGGACACTTGAAAGCAATGAATGCCCTCTTGTGAGTCAGTAAAGAGCTTTATGTTAGTCATTTAAAATATTCAATGTATTTGTTTGTGATTGATTGAAAAATTTAATGATTATTGTTGAGAATTGGAAATATGAACAATTGGCCACATAGAAAAGTTGTGTCTGCAGATGTAAAAACAATATGTCTAACTTTTGGTAATAATAATTAGTGCACAAATAATGGGTCACAATGAGTATGACAAGGAAAGAGGCGGAGAAGCATGAGCAATAAAAAAGTATTTCATATTGTCTAAAAGCATTATCTTTCTAAATCAATAAATAATCAAATACTTGTGTCTCTAAGGGTATTATCTTTCTAAATCAATGAATATTCAAATATTTGAGTTAATATTATTCATATTGAAATTTTGAGTATAAATAATTATTGTATTTTTTTTTTTTTTGAATTTACGTGTAAAAAATCCAGCGAAGACATGTAATAAATTAGTGCAATGACTCCATGTAATGGTTGGGGGACATGTATCTTCTACATAATGGGGATATAATTATGCAGGACCAACATTTTGTGAATTGGTTGTCTCCTATGAGGCTAACAATGGGAGGGGGTCTAGGTTTAGATTTTGGAAAAGTGGGTAATTATGGTGGTAACCCCCTTTTAATATTGGAAATAAGTGTTAAACACATCTCATTATTAAAATTAAAATTAAACGAGTTCAACTGGTTATTTCGTACTTCAGGAGAGATTGCGGGTTCAAGTTTACATGATCTAATTTTGGTGTGCCCTAGCCCCTAGGGATGGTGGGCTCACGCCTGTGGATTTTACGCTGGGTATCTCAAGGTTTTCCACACGTAAATTCAAAAAAAAAAATAAACGGGTTCAATATTGCAAATGGGTCATGCTCAGACCGACCGACCTGATTCTAGCCTACTTATGTCAATTATTTGTGGACTCTTAAAATACATGGGCTAGACTTGGGCTTGAATTTTTGGCCCACTAGCTAAATGGTTCATGCCTAGTCGCCTAGACTATCGAAATCATGCTTGTTTTAGCAGTTCTTCAGCTTGAAATTTAACACAAAGGCCCAACAATCGCCTACTGTCTATGCTTTTAATGATTCAATATATTTTGATTGATATTTTGGCTATTTTAGCCCATTCGGTCCAGATTTTTTTTCAAAAAAATGTTGGCTTTTCCAACTCTAAAATTCAATAAATATCATCTGAAATTTCATATTGGGGCCCATGTTTGAGACTCAGTACATGTCATATACGACCATGTGAAACCATACGACCTAAACGATGGGCCTTGGATGAGAGTTTAACGTGGCAAAAGATTTGGGCCCATTTTGCTATTTACTGTGAGTTGAATCCCGAAGGCTTTCAGGCTTCCAACAACCGTGTGCAGACCTTCTTCTTGGGCCAGGACCATGAATCCAAGTGGTCCACCCAAAAACTTTTCATTTAAAATCTGAGATTAAGAATTTAAGTATGCGTTAAAATTCAAAATTTCTCTCAATATTTATTGAATTTTATGTAGTGCAAGAATTCCGAAAAATCGAGTTTTTTTTAGCAAATTTCCAAAATATCAACGATAAGTATTTCTTCGAAGAAATAAAAAATCTGAACCCAAAAATATTTTGAGGTTTATATTTTCTAAACCTGAAATTTTCATCATGAGTTTGGATTAAGTCAATTAGCAAACATGATAATGACGGTTACAGTAATAATCTCAATTTCTGTGAAAGTGATTAGTCCTATCTTTTGATCTTATATATTTGTGATTTAAACCGATGTCAAAAGTCAAAACTTGTTAAGACTTCTTCACTCGATTCATCTGAGTCAATGCAACTCAACTGATACCTTGCCGAGTTATGTGCGACCAGAAACATTTGCCATGACTAATGAAAAAACTAGGACTTCAACTCAACTTAAATTCAATCTTCACCTCGGGTTAATCTGAACTAGTTAAACTTAAGTCCACCCTAAATTTTGCTTGTAGGGCCAAATCTAACTTTAAGCTCAAAATGCAAAAAAGATAATTTCTTGTTTAGATCTGATATTTTGGATCTGAAAATAAACCCGAAGTGAGCTTGGTTAACTCACATCTAAATATTTTTCTAGCTTAATTTAAGTACGCCTGAATTAGGCCTGTATAGGGGTGAAACTTGAGCCGACTTTTAACTCGATCCACATGACACAACTTGAGAAATCAGTGAGCTGAGTTATGCATTTGTAAATTTAGAGTCCGGTGGAGTTGAGAAAAAAAAACTACCTAAAATTTGGGTTTGGCTGGACTTAGAAATTTAAATTCAACTCACCCAACCCTAATTGACCTAATCTGACCTGAGTTTATAGAAATATAAAATAACCGCTGTAAATTTTTCCTTAAATTTGGGCTAAAAATGGGTTGAGTTGTTGGACTAAGAACTCGGATTAAGTCAGGTCAGCAACTCGAGTCAAGTAGGATTGAGCAATTCAGTCCAATAAGTCAACCAAGTTGAGTCGAGTTCAATAAACTCTTAAATGAGTTGAATTAGATTTATTAAAATCTAGTCTAACTTGTCCGAATTTCAGTTCTATATCTGTCCTAAATTGCTATGGAAGAAAAACTTAAAAAAAAGAAAAAAATCTATAGGATATACAACAGCGTTCTTCTGCATATAATCAAATATGAATCCATCACACTTAAGTAGGCTAGCAATCTCTCGTTATTCAATACTTCACTATTAATGGTGAAAGTTGGTGCTTGTGATATTACCTAATGATTCAACTCATATGAGTTGAGTTAAGTTTTGGGTCAATTTAAATCTGAAATCAATTTATAAGTAAATAATTTGAGCCCGACCAAGGGCTCGACATTTTGTAACCTGAACTTATACCAATTTGCAATATAAGACTCGAGTCCAATTTCAAATCGTAACTTGGAGATTTATCTGGGCTTGAGCTGAGCATAAAGATGAGTTTAGCCAAACTTAAATTTAAATATTTTTTTATAAAAATAAACATAGCTTGAACCATGAGTTAAAAATTCAGTACACCAATATGTGTATCATCGATATAAGCATATGTGTACAATTGATATGATATTTTCATTTCCATTTAATAGGATGTTAGGACTGGATATCCAACACACGAAAAACTTCTTTTCTTCTTCAGACGGGATCGAGATGTTCCTCTCTCCTTCTTCTGATTTATCTCCTCAACATAGGGAGAGAAGAAGAGACTCGAACGATCACTAAGATCGAATTTTGACTGATATTATATAGAAAAGTAAATAGACTAAATTGTATTAAATCTCTATACTATTATATATATATAGCCTCTAACCAATTAAAAATCAAATACACCTCTTAATTAGAAGTAAATCCAAAGTAAAAATCCTAATAACATTATAATTGTATTAATATTAAAACTCTAATTGTATTCACACCGTTAGACTAGGATTAAATATCTAACTTAAAGACTAATCTAATAAATAGAGTGACTTAAATTCTGTGAATCATTTTCTTTACCACTAATATGATTCTCATTCGTTATTTCGGTCCGCGTCCTGAGTTATGTCAAACCTTAACTAGTGTCTGGTAATTGGTCCAGAGTTTGTATTGGTCAACTGTTATCTGTTGTGTGGATGATGGAATAATGTCAGCTGAGTAGCTGAGTGAGTTAGGAGGAAAAAGATAAGATAGGCAATCTAGTAATTACAACTTTTAAAGTCCCACCAAACTATCTACGCCTTAGTCCTACTGACTAGATAAACAAATAGGTAACATGAATCAATGATTCCTGACACTAATAAAATAGGCCAAAAAATGAAATAAATATAATCACAACACAACCTTATCTACTGCGCATTCCCAAGTATGCAATTGGCCCTTTGGCACCTGTCCACTCTTCTGCCGTACACAATACACGTGGCACTCATATAAGTACATAACGACGCTTGCTATCCTTCCTTCTCTCAGATAAGCTCATCTCAATAATCAATATATGTTGGGAAACTAAAAATGTTGTATAAAATGGCAAGTTCATTTAATATTTTTTTTCTAATAATGTTATATATTTTAAATATCAATGACCATGGGATATTGAAGATATCAAATTTCTCAAGTTTAAATATATTATACTAATATTTTAAAAAATCAACTAATGTCTAATTAATTCATCATTAAAAGTCAATTTTAAATGATAGCGTATCCATGAACTTATAAATTTCAAGACTCAAAAGTTTATTACAAATGCTAAAATTTTTGCTAACACTCTTTCTCAATGTTAGAGTTGGAAGGGTTGAAAGATCTATTTCAGTGGTACCTCCAATATAATACTATGATAAAATATATGAGTAGAATTTATTTTTAAAATCCGACTTGAAAAGAGATGCATGTATTTATAAACCTTAAAATTTCAAAACGCACAGACCATATAAGAATTTTTCCTAACAAATATTACAATCGAAAGTGAAGAAAAATAAACATTTGAAATCATATAATGTTTATATAGTGCATGATATTAAAGAGATTGTAAAATCTCTATAAAATATCTCACCATTTTATTTTTTAGATTGCATTTTCAAATGTGTTGTGCTTTTTAAATACCTATTAGTATTTTATTATAAACTAATTTAACAAATAAATTTTAGTTAAGCCAAATCACTTATTAAGTGATCTTGTTTTCATAAAATGGTCGACTCATGACCTAAAATTTCAATTATAAAACAAACTTATTTCGAGGCTGGGTTTGGCCGATCGAATTAAAATCAGTTTTAAAATGGGTTAGGATAGTCATCTCTTTACTAAAACTCTTTAATAAGATTTTTTATAAGATGAATTATAAGATAAGCTATTAAATAAATATAGTGTATATATAAATTTTATCATCAATTTAGGCGCGACTTATAGACATTCGGATTTTCTACCTCTACACACTCGATTTCGAATTTTCGAGTCAAATTACTATTATCTCTGTATTTTTACTCATCCGAACGAACTGCCAGTTCATTCCGGCATTCATTCGGATGAATGATTCATTCGAACAAATGCCAAAGTGTATATTTAGTTCATTCGAACGAATGGGCAGAACAATGTTCCGTGGTTATTTGTTCGAATGAACGGAAGTGGTTCATTCATGTTACATAAATGCACAGTGCATTATTTAAATAATAAAATTTCTTTTATAATTTTAAAGTTATTTTTTAAGCACGGTATATACACAGTGCTTTACAAATAAGGGTATCCCTCGGCTGTATCGAAAACACATTTAGGAGTATCAAAAGACCTTAAAGTGTTAAAGTATTTTTATCATGTTATCATAATTAGTCTGGATATTCAATTTGAGAAATTTTGGAAATATATAGTGCTTAAAAAATAACGGTTTATGTTGGAGATACTACACTAATGCATAGTGCATTAGTTAAATAATAAAATCTCCTTTAAATCTTTAAAGTTATTTTTTAAGCACTGTGTATTTTCAAAATTTCTCAAATTGAATATCTTAACTAATTACAATAACCTGATAAAAATACTTTAAGATTTCAAGGTCTTTTGACACTCCCAAATGTGTTTTCGGCACAGCAGAGAGATATTCTTATTTGTAAAACGCCGTGTTTTAAATATTTGGGAGTGTCAAAAGACCTTAAAGTCTTTAAGTATTTTTATCAGGTTATCGTAATTAGTCCGGATATTCAATTTGAGAAATTTTGAAAATACACAGTGCTTAAAAAATAACGTTAAAGTTTTAAAAGAAATTTTGTTATTTAAATAATGTAATATCAAAGTGCTTCGAATGAACCATCTGTTCATTTGTTCTACCAATTCGTTCGAATGAATACCGAATGAACTGACAGTTCGTTCGGAATTTGAAATCGGGTGTGTAGAGACAGGAAATCTGGGTGTCTATAAGTCGCGCCTCAATTTATTGTCTAATTATATAATCTTAATTTTAAATTTATATAAAATATAAATTATTGATTTTTAAAATTTTAGAATAAAAGGAAAAGAAAGAATTGAATGGAGTGGGAATTTATACAACTTTTAAACACAATTTTTTTTTAAAAAATCACATGATGTAATTATATCAAATCTAAAATCTATTAAAAAATAATTAAACAAATAAGATTGTATCATGATTTTCTATCAAAGAATTAGCTGATTTTGCTAATTTTAATAAGCATAAGTAATGGAATTTTTAAAAAATAAAAAATCAAAGGATAAAATGATTAGATTTAAAAAGAAAAAAAGAAAAAATAATAATTATATTGAAATGGAAGTTAATTACTTAATTCAAGTATTCAACGTTTACTCTTGCGAACCTCTTCCGATTACACCCTATTGTATAGAACTTAAGATATATTAAAAATAAAATTGAATTCTATTAATAATAATTTTATTATTACATCTCGTTAATTTTGCCAACAATACTTCGTCGCTAAGAAATAGACAGCTGCCGGGAAGAGAGTGTGAGTCATCAATCCTAATTAGGAAATATCTGGAAACTCTTTATAAATTCTCGAGAGACCGAGTGCCCCCTCTTGCCCAACCAAAAGCTGAGAAGAGACGAAAACCAAAAGCCCTCAAGAGACGAAGAGAGCGTTTTCTATAAAAGGAAACCAGAAAGAGAAGAAGAAACGAGAAATCCAGGAAAAGGATTTTCCACGGAAGAGGAGAAAAAGAGAAACAGGGAAAGAGAAGCGAAGGAAAACGTCTTCGGTGGAAAAAGAATTTCCATCAATGATGGATCCTGAAGGGTGAGTTGTCTTTTGCTTTGTCTCTGGTTTTCTTCGCTGAATTGAAGTTCTTCTTTGAGTTGCATTTATTTTTCTAGGGTTTTCCTGCTATTTTTCCTGCGATGTTGGTTCTTGACAAGGGGCTTGGTTTTGATTTTTGGGTTATGCTCTGTTTTGAATTGGGTTTCCGAAAGGTGACATATCTTGGCCTTGTTGCTGGTTCTCTCAGGTTTTTTTTTTTGTTTTGTTTTATCTGAGATGAATTTCTATTTCGAGTTGGGTTTTTCCTGCTATATTGGCTCATGATAAGAGACTTTGGTTGTTTCTTGGGATATGCTCTGTTTTTATTTGGATTTCTCGTTTTGATGAGTTGTGCTCTCTGTTTGGTGATTTTGGGTAATTCCTTGAAGGGATTGTTCTTATTTTGTGGGGGAACATAATGTTGGAATAAGATGAAAATAATGGTGGGTGTTTCTTGGATTTGAAATTTCTGCTTAATTTTACCGCGTGGTATCATCAGGCTCTCAAACATTGAATTTCTTCCCGAACTCGGTTCTCATTATCAAAGCTAATTGTGTAATTAATAATAATTTAGTAGGAACTGTTGTTGGATATCCTCTGTTTCTTAGTTTGCTTCCATTTAATGGCGGTTCTTCATGTGTGGTGTTAGGGTTTGTAGAATAAAATCATTGATTTATTATTATTATTTTTTTTGAGGTTGGTTTTTTGAATGGATGGTTTCGATTCTTTTTGCTTTTAATCAATCATTGATGAGAGGAAAATTATTTTAAATAAAAAATGAAAGATAATAGGGCTTTCCTTTTATGTGAGCCCAATAGGCTATGAAAAAATTAGGTAATAGGCTTTGGATTTTTTTAACTTGGGTGGGGGTACATAGGTTAAAAATTGAAAGGTAATCAATAAATAAATTATTCAAATATTTATTTTTTAATTCAATATGAGTTAGGATCGGTTTGGGTTTGAGATAACCCTTCTCTACTCGACCTAAATTTCAAATCTTCATGCAATGCATGACCTGAAGCTGGTTTTTTTAGGGTTTATGGGTTGGTCTCTTGTAATTATTTGATTATATTCATTAATTTATGAAAAAATGTAGATATAACAGGAATAGTCCTGTAGAATGCTTATTAGAGGGGTCTATTGGATGGTCCAAATGTTTGACATGGGAAAGGTACTTCAGTACTTCACTAAATTAGACTTCATATCATAGCCCAGTCAATTAAGGTTAAACCCCATCAATATTGAGAAATCATCAATTCTCATACACTACTCATAATATTGAAATGATGGTATGTATGCTTGTTTGATTGTTTTGGTGGTCTGATCATTCGGTGTGCCTTCAAAAGAAAGTTGGATATTCTTGATACCATCTTTCCATGTTACTTGATCATTGTGGCCACAAAAATGGGTTAAATTGGGGGTACATTACCCTGAATTCTGCAGGCAGCACTACTAAAGATGAATTTTATACTTGCAGAATTCAGGACAATCCAATACCTGGACTAGCTGTACTTGTTTTGTAACTTGGTCTTGGTTTCTCTGTTGGTCATACATGCCATGTGTGTTTTTTTATACAGTTCTAGAAGGATGTATTTTTGTTTTGAGAAGTGTTTTTTGATTTAGTTATGTTTTAACTCGTGATTTTGCTGGAGTACATAGTTTCTGTCTACTTTATCTGATGTAGAATTTTTTGCTGTTGCCCTGTCTATTCTTTACTAACCTTGCATCTTATTAATTTCAGGAAGAAAAGAAGGCGAAATGCAAGTGATTCCATAGAAGAAACTCTTGCAAAGTGGAAGCAATATAACAACCAACTCAATAATTCTGAAGATGGTGAGAAAAGAAGGAAGTTGCCAGCTAAAGGCTCAAAGAAGGGCTGCATGAAGGGAAAGGGAGGACCTGAGAACTCCTGCTGCAAGTACAGGGGTGTGAGACAACGAACATGGGGTAAGTGGGTTGCTGAGATCCGAGAACCAAACCGAGGTAGGCGTCTCTGGCTTGGCACATTCTCAACTGCCACTGAAGCTGCTCTTGCCTATGATGATGCAGCTAGGGCTATGTATGGTTCGTGTGCACGTCTTAATGCCCCAGATTGTGTCTCACAATATGGTGATCGGAAGAATTCATTTGTTGCTTTCCCATCTTCATCCGAGTCTACAACGACCTCACACCTTTCTGAGGCCTCTAATACTGAAGAACTCAAACATGAGGAGGCTCCAAAGATAGATTTTGAATCTATGGCGACCTCACACCTTTCTGAGGTCTCTGGTACTGAAGAACTCAAACCTGAGGAGGCTCCAAAGATAGATTTTGAATCTACGATGACCTCACACCTTTCTGAGGCCTATGGAACTGAAGAACTCAAACCTGAGGAGGCTCCAAAGATGGATTTTGAATCTGATTTTGGAAGAAGAGATGGAAAACAGTTAGCTGTGGAAGCCCCTGTCGACACAATGGAATCAGAAATGAAAGATGATACCTCTGATCCTTGCCTAGACCAATCCTGGGCCATGTTTGATGTACAAGAGCTACTAAATGTGATTGGTGATGATTTGCCTGATGTGTTGGGTGAAGCCTCTATGCACCAGAGGAAGCTGAATTCATATTACCATCCAGCAGGCAAAGATGAACAGTTGCCGATGTGAATCGCCTTCAGCCCTCAAGTTTCAGTTTCATAATCCAGATGCAAAGTTGTTAGGTAGCTTGTGTCACATGGAGCAGACTCCTGCAGCCATTGACTACAGTTACATTGACCCGTCGGATCCCGGAACATGCAATGGGCTAGCACAGGGCAACTGGGGATTCTTCAATTTGGACAACGGACTGGTGAACGGAGATGCAAAAGGAGATGCAACACCTCCTCCCTTCTATGACCTTGAGAGTGAGTGCGGAGATGGAAAAGAAGATGCAACACCTCCTCCCTTCTATGACCTTGAGAGTGAGTGCAGGTTCTTTTGGAATCTGGATTGAGCTAATTTCTATGCATAGGGCCTGTCCTTCATTTTTCAAACAGGATAAAGAGTGCCTTACTAATTGGTCTTCTACAAATTCAGTTTAGGGTCTGAGGATATTATTTTGGGATTTTGCTTTATTCTTTTGGTTGATAGCAATGACAATACAAAAGAAAGTGTAGGAACTAGGAAGCTTCATTCATTCTGTATATAAATCTATAAAACAGAGTTAACAGAAGTTACCATGGCTCAACTCATGTTTATATCTTCTCCTTATCTTTCAAGGTACAGTGGAGTCGTGTCTGTCTATGAAATTCAAAGGAAGTTAAAATGTTCTTTTTTTTAATATGATAATGGTACTTTCTCGATTTGTGATATTTTGCTTAGATGTCAACAGTTGGGGTTTGTAAGATTTATTAGGCTGAGTTCATATCACTGGTGTTCCTAAATTTTGTATGGTGGCTCACTTAAATCCAATTTGTTGGCAGTTTTACCTCTATTTAGAGTTTATAATTTAATTTGTTGAATCAATTAACACGTTTTTTAATAGAACAAACTTTCAATCACGAGTGTATGATTTGATCATTTTACATATTACTGTAATAGGATGATATTTTCAGAGTAAACTACTGAAGTATTGACATTCATTTTAGCAGTTTATTAACGTGTTATACAATTTTTTTTTTTTTTTTTATGAGTTATTAAATAAGCGTTGAGCGTAGCAGCAGTTTATTTAACATGTTATACAATTTTTTTACAGTTATTAAATAAGCTTTGAGCCCTACTAATCTCTTCTCCTTTCAGGCACCCGGAAAACCCTAAACCCTCACTAGACACCTGTTTTGAAAATTTTTAAGGACGGTTCGATAATAAAGTTATTTTTCAAGTATTGTGTATTTCTAAAAAATTTTAAATTGAATATTTGGAATAATTACGATATGATAAAATTACTTTAAGAATTTAAGTTCTTTTGGCACTCTCAAATGTTTAAAACACTTTATTTTATAAATAAAGGTATTCTTTGGCTGTGTCGAAAATACATTTGGAATTGTCAAAAACCTTAAAGTTTTAAAGTATTTTTATCAAGTTATCATAATTAGTCTGTATATCCAATATGAGAAATTTTGAAAATACACAGTGTTTAAAAAATAACTTTAAAGTTTTAAAGGAGATTTTATTAGTTTTAAGTACTGTGTATTTCCAAAATTTCTCAAATTCAATATTTGGACTAATTACGATAACTTGATAAAAATACTTTAAGACTTTAAAGTCTTTTGACACTCTCAAATGTACCTTCGGCACAATCGAAGGATACTCTTATTTGTAAAACACTGTGTTTTAAGCATTTGGGAGTGTCAAAAGACCTTAAATTCTTAAAGTATTTTTATCAAGCTATACAGAGTGCTTAAAAAATAATTTTAAAATTTTAAAAGAGATTTTATTATTTAAATAATGTAGCATTACTGTAGCATCATCAGCCATTCCTTCGAAGGATCCGTAGGATCCTTCGAACGATTAAACTGTGTAGTCAAATCATCCGAAAGATCATTCGAATGATCTGAAAAATGAATTGAAAAATCATTCGAATGATAAAACGCGGGAAGGTAAAATGATAATTTCACTCGAAAATTTGAAAACGGGTGTCTAGTAACAAATTTTCTAGGTGTCTGAATGGGGTACCATTATTTTGAGTAAATTGTTATCTATAGTTCAATTCTTTTTTTTTTTTTAATTTAGTTTATATTTTAAAAATAAAAAAATTATATACTTTAAAATAGACTTATAAGTTACACTAAACTAAATTTATTATAAATTTATTTTTAATTACTTAATCTTATTAATTAAAATCATGACATGTCTTTAAATTTTTTTAAGAAGGTTCGATGATTTCAATTGATTAAAATTAAATGTCTCAAATTTGATTTTGAGGTTGAGGCTTATATCATTTTGTGTTATCAAATGTCCTTTCTACTGAAAAATAAATTAATTAGGGTTCTTTTGTGCCACAAATTTTTAGTATTCAGAAAAAACATAGAACATAATTTTATAACTGTACACAACTCATCAAAAGAATATGAAAAATCATTACCTAAAATTCTCTTTAAGTCTCTTTAGATGGGTTTATTGGTCCAAATGTTCAACAACAAAAATACTTCAGTACATATATGACAAAAGTTTATTTGGATGTTGGCAAAGGTGTAATTTCAAGTTTTATTTAGACAGGTGACTTGAGAGGTATATTTTAAGTAAATAGGAATCAAGTTGAGTTCAGAGTTGGTGGTTAAAATTATAAATTATTTAAATTAAAAGTTAAGATTTTTAATTAGAATATTATAATAAGTAAAAGATTATTTACGATAAATACAATAAATTAAAAATTAAAAAAGTCTCCCTCGAGTGAAAAATAGATTAAATAAGTTGAAATAATAGATGATTGTATCTAATACAATCAAGTGCCCCAAAGGAAATTAATGACTGCATGAGTTCAAAAGTTTCTTACTTAAAAAAAAACCTTAAAGAACATTGTTCTACTAACAGGCTAAGAAAGTGAAGCATTCAATTAATTCATTAATTCTAATAAAAATTATTAATATATCAGATTACCTTTATTTATAGTTACTAAAAAGATTTTTTACCTTTAAAGTAAGTTTTTACTTTACCACTACAATTATCAAAGAAGATAAGAGTAACCCTTGTTCAAAGGTGATTCCTGTAAAATCTACCCCTCATCCAAATGCAGCCATTGTTCTACTAAGGCTGAGAAACTGAAGCATTCAATTAATTCATTAAAGGGGTCGAAAATTCAGTTGAATCGAGATTTCGGCGGAATTTTCGTATCGGCTAAGATGTTTTCTCTTTCTTCAGGAACTTAAGAGCCGAACAAAAAGCGGGGAAACTCAACCGTTTACCGAAAAGAGATGCAGCAATGTTGAAGAGACAATTATCTCACTTGCAAACATATTTGGGCGGAATTAAATATATGACGGGGTTACCCGATATTGTAATCATCATCGATCAGCAAGAAGAATATACGGCTCTTCGAGAATGTCTCACTTTGGGGATTCCGACAATTTGTTTAATCGATACAAATTGTGACCCGGATCTCGCGGATATTTCGATTCAAATTTTTTTAAAAAAAATCTCGGTGGCTTTTTTATATATATATATATATATTCGTCTGATATGAACAAATATTAGCCGAATTTTTTTTCTCTCTGAGGACCGAGATATCTCGGCCAATTGAGATTTATACCCCATGGTAGTGCCTCAGGCTCTTGGACCTCCGAGGGTCCATTGATATGATTATTGTACTCCAAAGGTCTATGATTGTACTTAAAGACTAGAAATTTTGAATAAAACAGTTTTAGATTCAGTTTCACAGGTGGAAAAAAAATTCTAGGAAATGTTTCTCATTTTTAGACTGAAGAAAATTCAAGAACAGCCGGTTGCAATTATGGTATTTGCCATCTAGCCGGTGGAGAACACCTGGGTCACCAACAGTAGAGGGAGATGACAAACAAGAAGATTTTTAAATGGTAAATGGACTACAGATGAATCCAGTTTTTAAAGGTTGGTGCTGAAGACCATGGACAGATCATCCCGTCCTCTATCCACCGCCGGTGGCACCAGGTGGACTTGACGAGCAAGGTCACATCTCGGTTGAGAACATTTCTATCTGAATGTTTCTGTGTTGTAACTTGTAAGAGAGGCACTTTCTGACCAACCTTGGCTCCTTTCCTAGCATTTTGTTGCCAAGAATGTCAATCAACCTTAAAGAGTACCCCTGTATCTACGAAATCATTTTTTCAATGTCTAAATTTGGAAATGGAAGAAGAAATATAATCGAAACAAAATGGATAGCATCAACATTGAGTCAGAAATCTTACATTACCTTAGAAAAGGATTCAACAATGATACTGATATCTACATCTAAATCTCAAATGAACAGCCATCAGTCAATAAAACTTAAGTTACAAACCATGTCAAACAAAATATCTGTTGTAAATAGTAATCTGCAGCAGTGATGGCAGCAAATCTGAAATATTATTTCAAAATCGAAGGCTGTCTTCACCTCATCAGCATTTAAATTAGAGGCTCCAAAAACATGCCGTATTGTTGGTGTTTTGTGGGAGTTCACTGCGAAGGGGAAAAATCCAGTAAACTGTGTCAGATCTAAAGTATCAAGTTTTTTCATTTACTTCACACCAAAAAAAAAAAAAACTCTATTACTTTTTTCCCTTCCCTTTCTTTTGAAGCATCTTGTCATTCTTCGGGAAAGAATGTCATTGGCACCAAGGCCCCACTTGAGTGTTTGGATGTACTTGAACAACAAATATTCTGATATGATTGGATAAACATCAGTTTCATCAATAATTTCAGAGTATGGGACCAGACTGATTGATCAAAGGATGTTAACCTCTTTTCTTCTAGCAAATATTTGAGGTGTTCATGTCCAGATTTCAATTTTCAAAGTAGTATAAAGCATGATACTTTCTGCTTGCTATTCACAACCTTCAAACACACATACTAGCTCACAAAGCATTCTCAATGGGTGAACCACATTTGCAGGTGCACTCAAATTCCCTTTTCTGAGGGAGGGGGAGAATAGATTCAGATTGAGGAACAATGGAGTAAATAAGCAACATTTGCAAATTTCATATGACTTGTGGACACACACATAATGTATAAGAACCTTCCAATAGAGAATGGTGAATTTCCACATGAATTCTGTATGGAAAGAAATTAGCACTTCATTACATATCCATACGCTCATCTATTCATGTTGATAATGGTGTCCAAGGCAGTCAGGAATTCCTTAAAGCATCTCTTCCAGGGTCCAATAAAAAAGCAGTGGAGTGACATGGATCTAAGACAGCTATAGCATTTTCTTTTCTATTTTGAAAAGTAGCCAATTATGACAAATGATCTGTTGAGGACCTTAGAATGAGATGTTGATGGGCACCCTTTAAGTGTGACCTACCTTTATGCTTGGATAGGGGATCTACCAAAAATCAATTTGAAAATATGAATTGATCTCTCTGAGTATGTTCAAAGGCTAGAGATATTTAATGGTTCATGGAAATTGTGTTTATTCCAATAGTGAGTGCAACTCAAAATAGAGTTAAATCGGATAGGATCAAATTAGGGATGGGAATTTGGCCCGAAAGCCTAAATAACCCAGCCTGAGAAAAGGTGGGCTTGAGCAAAAAAATTTAGCCCGATTTATAATAGGGCCAGGCATGGGCAGATAAATAAAGAGATAGCCAGGCTTGGATTTATGTATGTGCCAGCCTGAAAGCCCGAGTCCGCCCCAATTATGTAGACACTAAAAAATTCTATTTAAACGCAAAAATACCTCTTGTACCAGGACTCCAGATTCTTCCCTAAGTTGAGGGCTAAGTATATAGGGGGAGAAAATAATAATAAATCCTTCAACCATGAAAAATAGGTAGATAGACCTCTAATATGGAAGTACCCAATGACAAAATCAGGAACTGCTTGAATCACCACTATTCCTTAAAACATAGAAGTAGGTTGGTTGAAAAAAGAGAGTAGTCCATTATCTTGCACTCCCTCCACACACCAATGGTCTGACCTCTCTTTCACAGTTTTACTATAATTGTGATTTGTGAAGAAAAAGAAATCTAGGGCGCCTCACCCTTTTTGTTCCCTAGTTATGGCAAGTTAATTCAATCAATTAATGTACCGTTTTCCTTCTTAGAAGTTTGGAGTCGGTAAAGCGCTTTAGCTTCATCCTGAAAATTGGAGAAAGAGAAGAGGGGAGTGTTTTTAAGCATTTTCCCCTAATACATTATTCATGCATCCAAATCTTTTCCAAAAAAAAGGGTAGAGAAGCAATTTGAATCACACGTCCAAGATGTATAGCTTCAATGCAAGGCCCATACAATAATCAAATTAAACTATTCCACACGTCTAAGATGCATGGTATAGGTGCAAGGTGTCAAACTCGGTAATCTAGAAAAAAATAGGACACGGGAGCATGACACCATATTTAGAAAAAAATAAATCTAAATTTATTTTAAATGAGAATAAGGTGTGAAAGTATCACTAATAGAATACAATGTACTAGTTTTACCCCAACCATATAGGTGACAAACATATTGATATTTCAATTAGGTTTTAATAGGGGAGATGTGTTGAATATCTTAGTCATCAGTGGAAAATAATGTTAAAATGAACTTAAAGTGTCCATGAAAAATAGGTGTGAGTGTCTACGAGCGTTTGACATGGGTACAAGTATCCTGCAACATAGCCACACGTACTATCCTCCAAGATCAAATCAATACTAAGCTAATATTCTTCTAGCTCATCCTTACCCATTGGATCAAGTATCTAAATTTAAATATTGGTCCATAGTTCAATTTTGATCTTTAAAAATCACAGGTTGTGAGGATTCGATGGGTCCTTCACTACATAGTTTGACTAGTCTGTATGATTTTGCTATACCAATCTTTTTGCTCATGCTCGAAAATGAGATTCATTCTTTGACAAGGCATGTGCAATAAAGCCGAGATCAAATGTATGGATGTTTAAATGGTGAGAGTCATGTGGATCAAAAGCTCTAGTATTCACTAAAAGTAGACAAAATTGTTTGGACTGATAGTGATTAAGTGTGCCTCATCAAATAATATCACCTTGATTTCAGGCCTCTTAGTTGAACCATTAGATAATTTTTATAATTTCAACACTCGATCGAAGAATGAGCATGGGTCAAATGCATGTAGCCTCAAATCAGATTTTTCATTCCTCGCGTGTCTGGAGCAGTTAGGATGAACCCCACTCATTGACGCTGGAAGAAATTTCCATCCAGCTTTTTGCAAGATTACCCATATTGTGAAGAGAAAAATAATAACTCAAAACAATTTTCAACAGTGGCCTTAACCCAATATTTAATGATGTGAAAATATCCAAATATTATTCTACATCCATAATAACCCAAAACAACATCAAAGCATTCAAAATAGCGAAAAATCCACTCTGACAAATCCATTAATAAAATGAATTTTACAGAATGAAGACACAAGTTGGTACCAATTAAGATCAAATTCAGTAACATCAACATCATTATCACCAGAATATAAGTTTGTTAAAAGTAAAAGAAACAAAGAAAAATGCCAGACCTTGTGATCACCGGAGCTTCTCCTTCCCAATGTTCTTCTTCGTAGCCTCATTGATCTTCTCCACATACCCCTCAATGGGTGGCGTAAGTGTGGCCATGAACCGGTTGGCTGGGAATGGGGTGAGGTCAGGCACCAATGCCTTAGCACGCAGCCCATCAGGCAGTGCCTCAATTGCTTCCTTCTTCAGCCTGAGCAGCGTGGACTCTGCAGCTTGGCGGGCCCGGTGCCTGCACATAGGGATGTAAACGGGTTTAGTTGGGGTCAGATTTGAGTAACTATCCAAATCCAAATCCTAGATGCAGGACCTGAATCTCATCGGATCCTTATGTTCAGAGTCCAAATCCAAATCCATATAATACATAATAACTTTCATATTCATATCAGGCGCAAGATCTGAATTCGCATTCAAGTTTAGATTTTCTCTTAGTTGTTTTTTTTTTGAACACATTTATATTTCTTACTTATGTTAACAACAAAAATGCCATTGAGGTAAGTGGGTTGCTGGATTCGGATCTATCAATATCCAAATCTGCATTTAGAAACGTGGATTTGGGGTGAAACATTGTAAGTGAATTTGAATTTACATCCAAACCCATTTATTTCACATTGGATTTTTCAGATTTTCGAGTGTCGAACATTCATTTACATTCCTACCTGCGCATCAGGACCTGACTGTGCTCCCTTGCAAGCCGCCGCCCGTCCTCGACTGTGAGCTTATACTTGGGAATTTGATCGGCATCGACAAGCCCTAGCGATATGAGATCGAGTCCAGGGGTGCCCATCAGGACTGTCAAATCGCCATCCGACGATTTGGCTGCTTTTGATTTGGCGGAGTTGAGCTCGCGCTGGCGATCCTTGCTGATCAGGCCGAGTTTCTCGCGCTCTGCTTCTCGAAGCTTCTGTTTGGGCGTGAGGTAGCGGACAGGGGTGGGGGCATCGAGGCAGGAATCGACGGTTCGATTTAAGTGATCGTCGCGGGAGCGAGGCCTGGATTCAGACGGGGGTTTGGAGGTCTTTTTGGGGATTATGGAGCGCTTGAGAGCCTGCCCGGGTTTGAGCTTGCCCTTGCCCTTGGCGGTGCCGCTCACGTGACTGCTTTGGAGGAGCTGAGATGGGAGCACCGGCGGGAGCATGTGCTTGAGGCGGGAGAGTTGGAAGGGCCTCATTAACGGCATTTTCGGAATTCGGAAGCAGCAGCGAGGAGAAAGAGACGAAGAAGAAGAAATTGCAGAGAGAGATATACGGGGTTATCTGGTATAGGGTTTATGGGGCGGGATCCTCCAGTTTTGAACCGGCCGAAACTACAACGGGCTTAGGGCTTTTCATGGACCCAAACTAGGGCCAAGTCCATCAAATATATTTGACAACGGGTAGGTTGCAACTTCGGTTAGTGCCAATCCGAACCCAACAGCCCGACCCACATGCGTGACCAAATCCAACCCAATTAAAATATGGGTTGAGTCCGTATAAAAAAATTTGACATATTTTTAATTGCCCAAACTGGTAATAATATAAATAATATAAATTTGTGAATAGATTGAAAGAGGACAGAATATGAGTTGAGTTGAAAATAATACCTTAATTATATATAAGCGAGTTAAAATTTAGAGCTTAACTCAACTCACTCTCCTATATTAGAAAATATGTCATTATTTATTATCCACAGTCAAATAGATCCAAACCCGTCGGCCAACCCTAATTAGGCCCGTTCGGGTTTGCGTACTGCAAACATAAGCTTCGCGTTGCAGTACAAGTGCAAACGAAAGCAGAAGAAAAATCACTGCAAAATTGCTGCTTTGTTTGGAGAGAGAGTGCAGTACGAACAAGCGTTGTACTGAATTTACATATAATCCTCTTAGCATTTCTAGTGGAGCAGAGCAGGCCCTTCTTCTTCTCTCTAAATCGGCCGTCGGGTCGATCGATCGAGATATCTTTACTGTCCAATCTCAAGGTTCTCTTCTCCCCGAATCCTTCTTTCATCTCTATTATATCTGTGTATATTCTTCAAGACCCATCAAATTTCTAACCCAGTTCATTTCATTTTCAGGTATGGATGACGAAATCTCTGGCCCTTTTCGACGATCTTCCAGCAGAACGCGGAAAGTTGCTTCCAAAATGGTCGCCGCTCTCGCCAGCACCGATAATCGCAACCAGGTCACATTGAATTTTTCTCTTTTACTTAAATAATCCTGTTAGGAGGTGCTGCATGGAAAGGAAAACGCTTTCGTGGAAAATAATCTTTTTTTTTAAACATAAACAGTTAAACCCGTTTCCGTTTTCAGTTAAAATTTGTAACAGTGGTAGTTATCTTCCAAGGTAAGTGTTTTTGTTTCCTTGCATCCAAACACAATCGATGCATGGAGAGGAAAACTTTCGTGAGAAATAACCATTATTTAACCAGAAAATAGTTACTAGTTACAAACTGGTTATTTTTAAGGAAAGTGCTTTCCTTTTTCATGTATCAAATGGAACCTGGCAGTACATTTCGACATAAGATATGGTATCTTTTAGCCAAGAACAATTAAGCCCATTTCCATGTTTAAGTGAAAAATGATCATATTCCAAACAAGTACCTTCCTTTCCATGCTCTGTTTGGATGCATTGAAAGGAAAACACTTTCATGGAAATCTTCTCTTATTTTTGGCTTCTGTTTTAATGGAGACATGGCAATCGTAGGCGGCAATAGCTCGTCTTGAAGCACTAGAAAATGACTATGGGGGAGCAGAAGTGGTAGAGATTAATGATGATGATGATGCTTCTCTCGATGATGAAGATCAAGGTCCATTCACTATCTGGGTCTAGATGTAGTTTTTTTCTGCAGCTGGTATTTGTTTGTTCTCTTGTGAAGTGTTGGTTATTAATTTATTATCATGCCATGAGGTGAAGTGGGCCACACTTTTATAAAGTGTTTCTTAATTCTTATAAGATGTCTGCTAGGCTTAAACCTGTCATATTACATGGGTGGACATCATAACACGGGAATAATCTTTTACACGGATTTTTCCGAACTTCCCACTTTACCTCCATCCGTCCGTATGAAAATTTTAAAAAATCGGTGCACCGACCGGATCACTTTCCAGTGAATAAGTGCACCGATTTGGACTTAAAGTGGGATCCGACGTGCACGTCTTTCCCATGTGGAAGCAATGGACCTAAGATGAATGGCTTAGTAACACTATAATTTTTTAGTTTGGCTTGGAGAAGTCCAGGAAGCAGTATCCAACCTACTGTAATTTCCCATTTCTTCACCAACTCAGATGTTTGGACATCCTTCCACTCCATTTTGGCATTCAAAGTGCACCCTTAACATAATCAGATACATGCATAACCATGCAGAAAGTTGCCAAAGTGCACTCACATTTGCACATTAACATGCTGTGCATTTGAAGTTTATGCCTTAAAACATATATTTCATAAATTCTTGATGTGGAGCCTGAAAATGTGAGCTGTTTATATCTGCTGAAGGAAAATTCCCCCCTTTGTTGAGAAGTTATGCTCTTTTGGTTATTTGTTAGATGATATTTCCCTAGATAGTTCAGGATGCTGTTAACCAACTGTCATTTACCTCTATTGTAGTGTACATACAAAAGAAGCAGTCGAAGAACACAAAACGTAAAACAAGGCAGGCAAAAGCGCTTGAGAATGCAAAGAAGGCATCCAGAACCTTCACAGAGTTGTTACTTGACGTAAGAATGTTGATAAGTTTCTGGTGTACAAATGATGATTGCTTTTAATATTGTTGCAAATGAATGATATTTGTTCCACCTGTCCTTTGTGGCTGTATGGAAATTCTGAATCCCATCATTTGGGATATTTGGTTTTCCTAGTCTAATCCTTGTGTCTTTGGTGATGGTTTTGGGTGGAAAAGGCTAGGAAATTGGGATGCGTGTTCTAATTTCCATACTACCTTGATCAGAGGAATGGGTAGCCCATTCTGGCAAGCATTCTCAGATCATGTATCACTTTGGTCTATACCTATAAGTAGCCTTAAATTGCATCTCTGTAGGTGTACTTGCTATATACCTAACATCCTGTGCTTGTGAAACAGG
Organism: Chimonanthus salicifolius; assembly: GCA_013350335.1. Taxonomy (NCBI): domain Eukaryota; kingdom Viridiplantae; phylum Streptophyta; class Magnoliopsida; order Laurales; family Calycanthaceae; genus Chimonanthus; species Chimonanthus salicifolius. Next base: position 2,115,119 of record CM023537.1, on the reverse strand, counting down.
CAAACCTTGAAGCCTTGCCTCCACATGTACCCTCCTATTTGAGAGCTGCAGTGGGCCCTCCCAGCTCAGCCTCTCGTCGCCATTTCTGTACCATTTGTGGGTTCACTGCAAACTACACATGTGTAAGGTGTGGGACGCGATTTTGTTCATATCGTTGCCAGGTTATACACAATGACACTCGGTGTTTGAAATTTGTTGCATGAAAGAAGGTTTGCTTTGCTCTCACAAGTATCTTTGTAAGGTGGCTCAGGCAATCGGACAAGGCAAATTGTTTAACCTGGACATCTGAGGCAACCTGATGGGGCAATTTGTAGTCCTGATTCATCTCGTTTCTGTTCTCTTGCCTTTTGAAATACTAAATTGCCAATCTATTTCTTCTACATGATGTGGTTACTTGGTTGTCTTGCCACACAATTATTTTGCTAAATATATCATCTTTAGGTCCAACTCCAACGATTTCATTCTAGAGAGATTTGATATTTCATTCAAGTTTCGCAGATACATAATCTTGCCTTGATATGCCCCTGTTCTTTCTAAGTAGCAGATCAAATTAGAGATGTTCTTAGAATAATTTTTTTATTAAATTAAATGACTGTATATAGAAAACAGACATGATTACAGGATCCAAAACTCAATCTCTAAAAATAGGTCCTAGGACAGAGCAACAAAAAACGGGTGACTAAAAAAAAAAGAAAAAAATAAATCTACACACACAGATCTGTAGCTCCATCAGGTATCCAGGTTGTGTTCTTGTTGTCACATGTTTGTTCCCATCTGAAATTTTAACCATCCAAAAAATAAAACAACAAGACAACTTATACCCGAATCCAGGTGAACCATACTAGTACATGTAAAGATGCCTGGTTAAATCCTGCTTTTACGGCAGTGAAAAAATGCTGCTTCTTTGTATTGATTTAAAAACACTCTGGCAGATCGGCAGGAGGAGCCTCTAACGACTCCAACTCACCAATTCCATTCTCAACAAGCAGTGCCATGGCCAAACCCCACGTTATATGAACATCCAGATGGCAATGCATCAGCCAAACTCCTGTATTCAACAATAGACAGAAATGAGAGACGATCAGATATAAAATAAATCCTGTTTATGACGTAAAGTGTCGTATACTATCTTTTTTCTTTTGAAATTGACTTGCATATAGATTTTTCATGAATGAAACTAACATCCAATTGATGTTTTGTCATTTTTCTAAAAGCATGCAATTCTAGTCTAATGAATGCAACATGTATGATAATTCAACTTTTAATATTCTATTAAGGTATGAAAGATCTTTCATTTTACCTGGATTGTCGGCAACAAATCGAATTACAGACCATCCATTCACGGGGACTGCAACAGTATTCCTCATGGGTGGATCAATGAGGTTGAATTTTTTGGTGTCCGTCTTTGTGTTGAAATTTCCAAAACCCTCAGCCAGGATATAGAAGTCATATCCATGGATATGAATAGGGTGATTCTCTGGTGTCACAATGCTTGTGTCTTGAATTACAATCTGCACTGTTGAACCATACTTCACTCTGTACAACTTGGTTCCTGGAACTGGTTGCGAAAGTGCCTGGCTAACATTATTAGCTGTGTAATCAAACTGCACCGGTGGTACTGGTGGGAAGTCTGTGGTGAAGACTCCATTGATGCCATGATGATGAGCTTGCAATATGGAGAAGCTCCTTGGGAGGACAAAAGAGATGTTGTTCATGCTGGCAGTGAAGCGCTTACCATTTGGGCCCCCGCATGTTTGTCCAGGCGGGCAGTCAAAGAGGCCCAGCCCCACAGTGAAGAAGAGGTTTTCGTCAACGTCAGTGGGGACTGCCACAGCAGATGGACTTCGGAGTGAGGTGGTGAATGCAGTGGCTGCACCTGTGTCATTGAAGGCTGGCAGAGATGGGAAAACGGGTGTTAAAGGTTGTTTTGCAGGACATGGTGCTAACTTGTATTCAAGGATGGCAGTGGTGGTGGTGTTGGGGAAGGGTGCGTTCTGAGCACTGACATAGGAGCGTGCAGCCATGTAGTATCGCCCAGGTGGCTGGTTGGTGGTGATGAGGACATCAGTGGTTTGGCCAGGACCGAGCATGATGACTGTTGTGGTGAATGGTTTGAGATAGGCGGCATCAGCTCCCACTACTGTCAGTTGGTGGCCCGCAACAGTGAAGAAGAGCTCATTGTTAAGTGCTGCATTGATGACTCGAAGGAGGTTTGTTTCCCCCGAATCCACTGGAATTATAACAGTGTCTGCATTGCAACACATTGACCGAATCAATATTGTACTTTCGTACATAAAGCGGTTATTTGATCTAACATTGGGTTATAAGATGGAGAAAGCAGCTAGCATCCTAAGATAGGGACAAGCCCAGAGTCTGGTCGAGTCGAAATTTTTAGAACTGCTAGACACACCACTTCATAGAAATCCAAAGAATTCCACATATTGCTTATCAGTTCGCTGTGTCTGATGGAACCTTTTCTTCAATCATGAATCAGAAGAGTGATTTCTCCTCCGTGATATCCAAGCTCTCATTTAAAAGATGAATATTTGTCCTCTTGTGAAGGATTCATTTTCATAGGATCTTGTATAATGTATAAATATAAGTTCAGAGGGCGCCGTGCAACATGGAATGAAAAAGGACAATGTATGGGATGCGTAGAAGCTCACCCTTGGCTTCTTGATTTATGATTCAGAAACTACTGTATGAAACTCTTGGATCCATTTCATCCATTATGGATTCTACACAACAATTGAAGCGTTGAGTTGTTTGTTTAGACTTAGATCTTATTTTGTATTCAGATACTGTATATCTAGGTGAGGTACGAATACATTGATCTTTACAAGATCTAACTTCATTTCTTTAAAGAAATGAATTCAGAACAACCAGACCTAACTGCCACTTTTACCATATTTCTTTTCATCATTCTTGGTAAACAAATATGCTACTCAATGCAGACTTGGAGGATATCATTGTGGAGTGCAATTTGATCATGTTATTGAATTATGGTAGTTTGGTAAGGTCCTACAGGAAAAAAGGTGAGAATATAAGGATTTTGTCAAAAGAAAGGGAGAAATTAAGAATCCTTGATGACCTGAAGTAAATCCGTAAAGGGTACTTTGAGAATTTTGATAAATCAAGGATGTGGGTCATTTCTGGAAGGACTTTGGAAGCTGAAAGAAATAAGGTGTCAAAAAAAGAATTAACTAAGAAGCCAAAAGAAGAAGAATAAAAAAGGAAATTGAGAATGAGAAGAAAAGGGTAGAGCAGAATTTTGTTAAGAAAACCATTTGTACAACGGAAAGGATCTTTTGGTCAGCTTACGTAGTTAAGTTTGCTTGTTCCATACTTCCATGAAAACATCCAAAGTCCTAACTGTGCTCATGGAAAGCGATGGGCCATTCATTGTAATGGATCACCCATTTGTTCCCATGCTAATATTTTCTCATATTTAGCCACCCAATCTGGTGTTTTGATAGGAAAGTTTGTACATATCTTAAAGATTAGTCAGATGTTCTAAAAACCTTGGTCTTAAAAGAAAAAAAAATGACAAGGCACAAATCTCAGCCTGGGTCGAAAAAATTTAATGATATTCCAAATTTTCTTTATTTTTTTTTGGAGAAAATTATTGCTCAAAATGGTCCTAAATGACCCATATACCGGATGAAGTTTATGGGTTTATGTGATATTTGCCAACAAATAAAACTCAATCTAGAAAACATGGACCTTGGTTCTTTCTATTATCAATCTGGACCACATAATTGATTGGAATTTGGAAGGTTAGATCAACTGATCAACGAAATCTCTTCTATTTTCATTTTAAAAATAATCTCGACTTAGAAGTATGGTATAAGTAACACCTTCCACACACAAAAAAAAAAAGTATGGTATAAGTAACATGGTGGTATGGAATTAGGCGTGCCCACACACCTGATTTAGAGCAGTTGTAGAGGTCCCCTGGTTGACCATTGATGGTGAAAGCATCTGATATATTTGGGGCTGCTCCTGTCCTTGTTGCCTCATTTATCACATCAATAGGATTTGCATCCCACCATTCACCTGCATCATCATCATCATCATTCTTGTCGTAATAATAACAATAATAATTTAAATGGTTGTACCATTAAATTAATGGATCATCCAAAAGGTCAATATGGGTGTAAATTAAGCCACGAAGGATATATATGAATTTGTTAACTTGAACATGATGGGGTATACTCAGTGAGTTGACTCAATCTTTCACTTGAATACTCCCATTAACATTTGTCTGTTCGCCAGAAATTCAAGATCAGTCAGACCCAGTGATTCAACTCCCTCTTTTACTCGATTTCTTGTATGAAAATGTTGAGATTTTGACAACCCAATGTCATTATACAGTGTGACACTGGCGATCAAGATGGCGATCGGATAATTACCGAGGATTATCGGAGCCTCGCGTTTGGGCTTGGGGAAAGGGTAGGAATTGTTGGCTCTGGGGTGGATGATGAGGGCTCCATAAACAGTAGCTCTCAGCCATGAACTGTGAGCATGCCACCACAATGTTCCCTCTTGGCCTTCAATGGTGAATCGGTAGGTGTAGGTTCCACCGGGTCGGATCGGACACTGAGTCACAAATTCTGGCCCATCTGCCCATGCTGTTCTCATCTGCCGAATTCCATGCCTGGTAAAAGAAAAGAAAAGAAAAGAAAATAATGCATTGTTAGTCATTCTGGAAAATCCAGTAGATTTCTAGTTTAGGAAAACTTACGCTGAAACTCTTTTTAGAGTTTCGACTTCAGACTTTTGTCAGTGAAAATTTGAAGTCATATGAAAAATTAAATATAATTTTTTAATTTAACATTATATATAAAAGGTAGATAAGCGTACTAAAATGAATGAGTGAATGATTTAGATTTAGAAGGTCTTTTTTAAATATATTTTTAATAAAATTCAATAACATCTGAAGTTACAAAACATAAGCTGAAAAGCCAATTAGAAGATTATAATTTGAAATGAGATCTAAATAGTCCATTAGGTGAGGCTAAAAAACTCTCAGAATGCACGTCTCGTGTCACTTTTTTTTTTATAACATGGGTATTTCCACTCTATATTGGAGGTAAGACTAATTCCACGAACATGTGTAAACCTCTACCCTTTTGATAGATTATCTCAAAATCTTTTCGAGATAGGACATCTAAACGATGGAGCCCACGCACTTGCCAAGTCATAATTCATCTGTATGCATCCATGCATGCATGATATTACGTACACTGTAGCATGAATGTTGTATTCATGTAGCTATGCATAAAAATGGAATAAATGCCTATATTTACCAATGAATGCTTATATTGTATTGGGCCCTGTTCACAACTTTGACAACTAGGGTGTCTCCATTATTGACTTCCAATGTGGGTCCCGGAAACTGGCCATTCACTGTTATTGTGCTGTGAGTATTGCACAGCCTCTTCACTGGGGTTGCTTGAATCTGTCACATCCATTCACATATGATCAATCACCCACAAACAGAGACCAACTTTCATGAAGAAGAAGAAGACGATAAGAAAAAAACAATAACAAGAATCAGTAGTAGAAGAAGAAGAAGACATACAACAAAGTCATGGTACTGAACTTCTGCAGAAATGAATGATAGAGCGAGAGAGAAGAGAAGGAAAAGCTGAAGAAGAGTGCAAAATGACAAAGGATTCAAAGTTGTGTGACTCTCCATCCCTGACTCGACTCTTGTTGAATAATTCGAGCTCCTGTTGCAATCTTGAGGGCCTTTGGCTTTGAGGTGGTAATGATATCGGGTGTAAGGCACAAGGCTCTTTTATACAACTTGGGTGAGAGGCGGGGTTGTTTTGACTTTAGAGGTTGGCAGATTAGGTTTTGATCTTTGAGAGAAGCTCACATTTTATTGTTATTTTTTTTAATTTGGTGGAATTTTCTTTCTAGAGGAATTATATGACCCATGCTCGAGGACATGAACAGTATCATCAGTATTGCATTTTAATACGTGGGAACCTTGTCAAATATTGTCTATTTTTTTTAGATGAAAGTGTATAGGAAATTTTATCCGACTAATTCATTAGGCATATGTAGTCCTTCCAATTCTGTAAACTATTAGATTTGAAGATGAATTGAACTCAAGATCTCATTTCCTAAGGTGGGACAATATGACCTATTTTGTCCAGATATATCAGCGAAATTTCTTTTTCAAAATTTCCAACGGCCTAATTATTGTTTTGTTCTCAGATTTAAACTCAAGACCCAGTTTGCAATAATTTGGAACTGTTCATCTAATGGCTAGATCAGCCAAAATCTATCAGAATTTTAACAGCAAAAATAGTATTTTGTAATGACATTAAAATCTTACTACCCAAGTTATGATAATCCAGAACCGTCAATCTAATGGCCATATCGGCCAAAAAAAATTGAAATTTGAAGAGCTGAAATACTATTTTATTCAGAAATTTAAAATATCAGGACCCACATTGAAATAATAAAGAACCGTCGATATAATTATATAATATCTATATCCGAAAAAAATTTCTAAAATCTCGACGACAAAAAATCCTAAATATCGTTTTTTCCCAAAATTTAAATCTCAAGACCCATTTAGCAATAATCCAGCCGTCCATCTCTAATGGCCTCCCTACAGTGGTGAAGATAGTGATCTTTGTAAACATGTATACCCCTGTCTGGGGCCCACCAGATCAAACCAAATGGACCAAGAAAGATTTTGGGTCCCACATGTAGAGAACCCTCAAGACCTGTGGCACACTGTTCATGTCCTGGGGTTGGAGATGAACATAATTCTTCATGTGTTTCTAAGGAAACCTTGTTCAACCCCAAATGAAAGTTGGTGCACCCACTAGCCTAGCAGAAGCTAAGAATTTAAGCAATTCTTGCTTCTCAAGTCTCCCACGGGGCTTGAACTTTCAAAGATACCATTATTGTGAACTGGATTTGGATACAAGAACAAGGTTTTATTTATTTAATTGTTGGGCTTTTTTATTGCAGACAATTACTTGATTTGTGGAAAGATGAGAAATTTGAAAAATACTTGTTTTTTAATTGTTATGTCAATCATAGTAGTCAAAGTCTTCTTTTAAGAGGGTTTTTTTTTTTTGTTTGTTTGTTTTTTTCCCCAAATGAAGGGTTTCTTGAGGAGAGAAAGGTTATGTTTGGTTTAGAGTTGTTATGAGGACTGCAATTTTTGCCCCCATTTCATACCCAATGATACCATTTGATTTGATTTTGATTTAGAGTTGGTTTAGAGTTGGCCACAAAATAGGTCATTTTGTGTAGGGGTGAAACTTGGGTTGGGTCAAGTGGGTTGGGTTTTATATTTTTCAAATTAGGGTCGGGGTTAGATTGAAGAAAAAATTTGAATTAAAATCAGGTTGAATCAGGGCAAGTTTTTTTTTAAATTGATTCGACCTGACTCACTTAAAAAATTTAATATGACATTCAGATTGAATCGTGCAAGCAATTCGGACCATCACTCGAGTTGAGTCGGGTCAACAATTTAGGTCAGGTTGGTTTGAGTAATTTGGATCGAATCATGTCGAGTTCAATAATTTTTCATATAAGTTGAGTTGGATTTATAAAAATCCAACCTGGAGTTTCAACCCTATTCTGTGGCAATTCATCCACCACACAATTGCCATATATGAACACCATTCCGGACAGTGCAAATAATCTGTAGCACAACCAAAAAACGGCACTGATTAAACACCAATTGATGTTCACAAATTGAATTTTATGATTTTCTAATCGGTTGGGGCTGTTTTCTTCTCCTATATATAGTTTCTTTCCAGGTTTAGCACTTTACGGGCTTCTTAGAGCATCAAACTAAGTCTTTGGGGCATGTGGAAATTTCCCTATCTACACATCGGATAAAACTAGGAGGAATGGCCTTTATATGTTGAGAACGAGACTTGAACCCAAAACCTCCCACAATTTATTGAGATTCTTAACTGTCAAGTCAATCCTCATGAGTTACATAAAATACTTTCTTTATAAAATTAAAGAGAAAAACAAATTTAATTTTTTTTTAAACTAATACAGATGAGATAACCACTATGACTATGACAACAATGACGATGAAATAATCAAAATATACTAAATCACAAGTAGAATAAAAGAGTTAGCTGCAATTTTACCGTTTTTATTTTTAGCAAACATAAATGTGAAAGAAATTCAACCTATTCCTTTAAGATGGCGTGTGGAAGACAAACAGGCCTGAGAGTCTTGGAATCACACTTTCCTTCCTTTTTCCTCCATGTTTTTAATAAATTGAGACATTGGACTAAAGGTTAGTTAATGAAATGTGCAGTCATCTTTTACATTGGCTGTACTATTTAATTAATACACAAAACTGACCCATGCTTGTTTCTTTTAACATCTCAAATGACTTGGACATTTTTTGTTCTTGAGTTAAATTAATTAAGTTGTGGAAGACTATCAGCCCATTAGGTGACCTGCACGGCTAAAGCACTAAACAACAGAGATATTCTCATTATTTCATGGGATGCCTATGTGGTATGTGTAGGGGTGCAACTCTGAACCGATCTAAGAAATCATGCGGGTCGGGTCGAGAATTTTGAGTTAGCGGGTTGAGTTGGGTTGAGAAGATAAAAACTCACATAAAATTCGGATCGGATCGGGTTGAGGATTTTACAAGTTAACCTGACCCAATTTGACCAAACCCGGCTAAAACTAAACTCAAGTGGGTTAAGAATTCGGGTTGGGCTAAGAAGTTAGGATTGATTCGGGTTAGAAATGGGGACGGGTTGAGAAGTTCAGGTCGAGAATTCGGGTAAGATTCCATAAATATCAACTCGATTCAGATTGGGTTTTAAGGAACCCAAGTTGCAGCCCTAGGCATGTATCATGTGAGCTCATTGTCATTTTTTTTTATTTTATTTCCTATAATGTATGGTCTTGGCTCCAAACAAAGGCCCATCTACCTCATAAAATAATGAGTTGGGTTTGACCCATGATAATGAGGCAATCTCTAGCCCTAATTGTAGGAATCTTTTTCCTTTTTCCCTTTTTTTGATTTTGAAAAAAAATTAGATTCTAGAGCATATTTACATGTTGAGTCTCTTCTTCCATATCTTATTGGATTATAACAAAAATGCCCATAGGAGCTGACTAGGTCACTCAAATGCAAATACTTATCGTTACAATTAGGGGTGTTCGAGGGTTGGGTTAAGATCGGGTTGTGCTCTATATCTGAGCCCGTCTACAGCCTATCAGGAATGTTAAGGTTAAAGCCCGATCTTACCATTTTAAATAGCGGGCTCAAGAATTTAGCCTGAGTCCAACCTGATGGGTTGATATATCTATTTAAACCAATTCATTTACGATGGGCCTATGTGGATCTCAGATAGGTTCGAACTAAGGAACAACCCTAGTTACAACTTCAGAAGTTGTGCCTTCAAATAGATTATAGGCTACAGAAAACAAATTGTCAATTATGGATATTAACTCTAAATAAATAGATTAAATGTCTTTGATAATAATAATGATAACTGATGTTGAATCTCCATAAATGAAATCCTATCATCCAAACTTCCTATGGAAACTATTTTTCAATTCTTTTTTTTTTTTTTAAATATGTGAAAAACACTGCAAGAAACCACACGTAAAACTTATACGGGTAATACCCACTGTCATTAGGACACACCAGATGAGGCCATGGAGACTTGAACCTAACACCTCTTACTTCCTGTTGCGGGAGATTATCGGTTGAACTGCATTAGAATGTGACCCTAATAAAATCAAGATGGCAATCGGCAGCTGTAAATTAATACAGCTAAAGTCAGTCATTTAACCACAAGTAAATAGCTGGGCTTGGGCCAAAGAAATGACTTCAAAGGTCGTACTTCAAATAGGTGTATCAAGCTAATAAAAAATAAAATAATGTTATTGGAAATTTGTAGGATAGAAGTATATTATTTATGTATCCTCGTTCCCTGTGTTTGGCTTGCAAATGAAGGAAAACAGATTCCACATGAAGCCTTTTCTCTTTCTTGTACATGCAAAGAGACCAAATCTTTCCTTTGAAGAAAGCTGTTTTTCAAGAGGGAGGATTTACTTGGGATTACGAAGGTGGAAATGATGGAATTAGGTATGATTATTACTTAAAATTCAAGAACAAACAAGAAAAAATACAAGAAAGAATAAAGAATCTTAAGACTGGGTCCAATCCAAACAAAAGTCAAGCAACATGTATAACAACTTTTACTGGTAAGAACTTTTCTAGCGTTAGATTTATTCTACATTTATTTCTTTTATGAATAAGGTGTTCAGGCCTTTTAGAGCATCCTGACTAATTCTCAGAGCATGTGTAAGTCTCCCTATCCACACACAGTGACTAATTCCATAGGAAATGACTATGTGGGATGGTGTGGGAATCGAACTCAGGACTCCAGTCTGACCATCACCCTAAACCAGGGGTCAAAAATTTGGTTTGGCCGATATTTCGGCCGATAAATTTCTCTGCTCTTTTGTTTTTTTGATAAATATCGGTATTATTTTATTATTTTATTTTTTCTGCATTAAAAAATATAAAAAACTGAAAAAGAAACTGTTTTTTTTAAAAAAAATTGAAAACAAAAATATCGGCTGATATCGGCCGATATTTTGTATATCGGCTGATATCTGGGCCAATATTGGGCCGATATCGGCCGATATTTCGACCTAGGTTCATCACCATTTTGATTTTTTTTTTTTAAAAAATACCGATATAAATCATCTCGGCCGATATCAGACCGATATATATCGGCTGAGAAATAGGTTGTACGACTGATACAATATGTACCGGCAGATATTACACAGCTGTTAAAAACCGATATATATCGGCCGATATCTGTACCCCTACCCTAAACCCTTTGTAGTTACATTTGCCTTTCAATCAGATGAGAGGATTATCTCAGTTCAAAATATCGGCAAAATATGATATTTTGATTTTTGAGTCTAGGCTGAGTTGATAAAGTTAATATTTTAATTATTTCAGACTAACTCAGGCTCTTACTTTTTTTATCTAAAATCTTAATAGAAATTTTGACCTAGTCTAATATATCAATATTTCTGATATTTCAAAATACATAGCGAAATACACACATTAAACCAGTAGAGTGTAGATCTTGGAAACGTATCGGCTGAAATTTCAGATTTTGATTGATATTTGTAACTCAACTTAAAATAAAATTAGGTCACACCTCCAATGAATCCGTACCATCTATCATTCTTTTAGGGCACAATTAGGCCCACCCGGCTTGACGGCCAGGATTGTTTAATCACTTTTTTTTTTAATTTTTCATGTACCGATGTATATCAATATCAAGGGCGCATCCACGTTTGGACCTTTTTTCTAAAGGAGCAGGGCATAAGATGTAAAATTTGAATTAAATATCGGATGGACAAATTTAAGTTGAAAATTTGCTTCGACCCATTTATTCAAATTTGATGCTTTGGACCATCAGAGGTCCATTTACATCTTTGTTTTGACACGCTGTTTAAATTTTTTTAGGAAAAATAATAATAGTCAATTCAATTGACTCAACTAAAGCACAATTCTGGCTTATGAATCCAATTAGAGATGAGTCCTGAGATTAGAATTGTAGCCTGCATAGAAATTTTGGCTTCAAGAGGATAAAAAAACAAACTAGCTGAAATATCAAGCATTTTTCAACCCACTCAACCCTAGTTTTTTTTCAAAAATACAAAAGAAATCCAAAATAGATTGAAGTATGCCCAACAGCTCATTTTGGTCAAACACGTACTGTAACTCAGTATCATGCTTCATTTAAATAAAAGTTAATAAGCAAGGATGGGCCAGCGATTTTCCCATGGACAATACAGTAAAATCTGTGTATTGCTCATTTTGTCCTTCGAATCAACTCGCCACAATCTTTGTTGTAGATGATTCAAAGGGTTCAACGAGCCAATTCGAAAGGCAACATAGACAATACAGTAAAACCCATGTCAGATTAAACAAAATGCCGTGAAAAGATCGCTACCCGCAAAAAAGAGATCACCTCAAATTATAATAAACATAACTGAAGAAATCAAAGGTATTTTAACTTTACACAGGTGTTCATCAAGGTCAAACCCTAATCCAACCTTTTTTGGATTAAACAACTGAACTTGCACGCCTATTTTTAGATTAAACAACAGTTCTCTGAACTTTAAAGCTCTGTGGTTTTTAAAATCATACTATTATTCAGGTTAATATTTGATATGCCCCTATCTAAGTATAAATCTTCCGAAGTATGAATTTTACAATTATATCATGCTTAAGTTAATTTTTGGTACACACCCATCAAACATAAATCTTTCTCATTAACTAGTCCTTATGATCCAATATAAGCCTCACAAAGAATGTTTATCCCGTTCATAAAGAGATCCAGTTGTAAACAGATATTTTCTTCAGAGAATCATGCTTGAATCTGTTAAAAGATGAATTTCTTACAACTCAGAAACAAGTGCCCCTAAAACCTTGTCCAGGACAGGGCAGAGGCAGTCAAACCTGACTAAAAATACATTCTTTCCTCGCCAAGCACAGCAAGAATATAACAAAACTGTAAAATTTTAATAATTCAAATCAACTGAAAAAAAGAGAAGGAAGGAAGCCCAAAAACAGCACGGCTATATCACCTGTCTCAATGCTCGCATAGACTTTAGTTTTGAATCACATAAGCTGTAAAATTCTGAGAGCACAATGGATTGGCCCTTTATAACTTTCCTCGCCACATCGACTGAACTCCATGACTGTAGCGCTTGAGAAATCCGATCCCCCACTTCCAGATTTGGAGCAGCAACCTGAGCTTCTAGAATCTGGAAGACATGCCCTGGCCCATCCAAGCATCCCTTTCTCTGAAGTAGGGAGAGTACAAAGTCAAGCTTTTCATCCTCAGGTTCATCAAGCTGCTCGCTTAACCATTTTGCGACCTTCTCTATTGCCCCACATAGAGTATGTATTGAATTCCGAATGGCCTGAGACACTGGCAAGTGTAAAAGATCTGCAGCACCACTGCCCCTTTTCTTTTTCTTCCCCGAGGGTAGCAATGATCGAACACATGACTGGATTACAAGGCAATGCCACGAAAAGGGCTCAGACACCAATTGTAACAAGAGAGAAAGATTGTTTCCTGGATATTTTAGGATAGGCCTAGCAGAATGTAATAGATCAATGGTGCACTTCTCGATCAGGTTATCCACTACGTGCCATGTATCAATTCCACAACTGTCTCCTTGAGGGTGGGTGAGATCATGGGATGACAAGTTCCATGCATTCATGAACACGGCGAAGTTCATCCACTCTATCATATTGGAGCGACAATCCTGTCTCAAAACTATCTAATGTCAATCACCAAGCAATTTGAAACAATTAAGAAAAAGCAGTGCAAGTTCCAGAAGAAGTGAGCAGTGCGAGTTAGGTAGAAGTTGTGTTTATCATGGTCTATTACCAGTGAGCAAAGGTGACGAGGAAAACCTGATTTCTGAACAGAACATAAGAGAAATTTGAATGGACTTCTGATGAAAAGAATTGAAAAGAGCATGGCAGTAAAAGCATAGAACAAATAATGGACTTCATCAGTGGTTCACCCAGTAAAGTCAGAGCCATGAAGCACGTATGTAAATTCCAATAACTTGCTTAATGCCATTTTACAATCAAATCAACCATGCTCAACCATACCATTAGCTTGGTGCTGCAAACTGTTAGCCTGGGGCTAACTACCAATCTTTTGGTAAAACATAGTATGAATTGAATGCACCACACATGGATGCATGGGGCTACACCAAAGAAACCAGGGAACAGTTCATCAAAGGACAGACTTAAGTATTGAAACAAATGAAGAGTGTCACTGCAAGAATTAGATTCATCAAGTCTCACAACATAGAACCCAAGTTGAAGGAATAGTGAAAGAAAACCACTGTGAAGGACAGAAATCAAACCTCCAAGGACTGTTGACCCTCTGAAATTCCAACAATCACTTTAGCAGCATCATCAAAAGAGAAGCCAAAGTTCGTCGCATATTGTTCAAGCAGATGCTTCAGCTCAGAATTGCCTTTTCTATTACTCATGGATCCATTAGCCTCAATACTTTCCTTCAGTGACGATGAAGTGCTCTGGATTGACAGAGAGATGAGTCGAGGGAGAATAGATCGCCTTCTAATAGCTTCCCGTAGACTTGATTCCCTCTCAGCTTCTTGTTTAACCTAAGAGGATTTAGAAAGTAAAAGAGATTTAGACAGAAGAACAGCCAAAATAAGTTGAGAGCTCATGTGCTATGATTCCCAAACACAGCAAAGATACAAAAAGTTCACACACACCTAAAACAGTTTTCCAAAACAAAAAGTTCAGTATCTTCCCATGAACAAATGAATTACGAAAGATGTTTTTGAACAGAATAGATCTTTGGGCTTCAATTACCAAGGAATAGAGATGTTATAAATAAAGACCGAAGACTGGTACTTCATTGCTGTCATTTCATGTGTATATGATTAAAATTGACTAAGTTCCTACTGTGCCTATGATGCAGCACCTGGTGGACCTATTTGAAGTATGCAGGCAAAATGACTTGAAGACTCAAAAAGGTTTGGTAATATATCCTTAAATTTTAAATGAGAAAGTCACGAACTTCATATCGGTGCCATACTACAGCTCTTACGCATTTCAGTGGGTATTACACATGATGAGCAATATATATTACACACATGAAATGATAGCAATGTCAATTGTTGCAGTAATGCACATTAACGCAGCATTCAACCATATGGTAAGTGGTAATTTGACATTGATTTCACTCTTTCAAGGACAAAAATTACAAATCTATTTCAATGGGCTTCGTGTAAAGTCTATGCATTATTCATAACAAGCAGCCACTGCAGCATCTTTTCTATTTTTCCTTGTCTTGGTTTCTCCTTTTCTTCCTCCCACCAAGGAAATCTTAGCCCATTCTGCACTCATTTTGGAACAGATCACCACAAGCATCTATTTGGAAGTTAGCACATAATGATGAAAAGCACAAATTAAGATGAAATAATGCACTTCACTTTTTACATTAAGTGAGCCCATTATCAATGTCTTTGAAATGGAACCCATTAAGTGTAATTTCTTCAACTATGCTCCTTGGGAGCACAATACTTCATTTGTTATTTTCCTGAATTATACAGCTTGATCTTAAGAAAAGCACAAGCTAGAAGATCCCGTTTCTTTAATGATTAACAACCCCCTCCCCCCAAAAAGTAGAAATAATAATGGCATGCACAGACACACACACAAGAAATGACGTGAACATCATCATACCAAGATCTCTCCAGGGCAAAATGAAGCTTCTTCAAAAGAACCTGTGGAAAATTAGGGGTAAGCAACCAATGTTAAAAGATAGAATTTGGTATATCTAATTAGATATAACCTTCTGCATTCAACAAGAGGCACCATAATGGGATCAAACAGAAAAATCCAAAGCCATGGAGAAACAGAGTAACTTTTTTGAGAGAGAGAAACTGAGAATATTAAATGCCAAATGCAAAAAAGGTCAATGTAAAAAACACAAAATGAAGATCAACCGACCAAAAAGATAGTTTTTATCTGGAGTTGGAGTCCACCAAGGTCGTGACTGCATATCCTCATTGAACGTCAAAGATTCACATTGCTTTTCACTTGAAATCTCAAGTAATTGAACACCATGGTTCAGGTTTTCAAAAATGCACTGTAAACAGAAACACAAATATTCTTAAGGAGTCATTTCACTTGTATTTTATCAAAATATATTAGCAAAGATTCATCATATCACTTGTTAAAATGCTCCCCTTCTTTTGATGTGTGTGTGTGTGCACACGCAGAGATATGTGCTTGTGTGTGACTGAAACCATTTCTTGTTAAGATGCTAAAGCAGTAAAATGGAGTTGTAGTCACAAAACATAAGTGACCTCTACTTCTTCGAGATGAGATGCTTTCCGCTTTATCTGAAGGACTGGAGCTTCAATCCTGGCCATCACATACTGGTGCGAGTGTTGCAAGCGTTCTTTGAACTGGACAAACTCAATTACCTGAAAGATAAAAAACAACGAAGTAAATAAAACTCAAGTATATGAAGTAAAAACATTTAAAAAATATACTCAATTTTTTAATGATTACAAAATATAAATCCAACGTGACAAGTCCATATTCTGGAATCAGGCATGTGTCTTTGGGTTGTAGATGTCCAGAATTGTAGTTGAAAGAATGACTTGGTAGTGATATTTTCTGAAGGGTTGGGAGCAATATACTGTGGCCCACAATTTAAGAAATCTTAATCAAAAGGAGGCTGTTGGATGCTAGAATTGGTTGGTTGCTGGAGCAAACTTTCAATCCAGTAAGTGAGGATGATCATTTGATTTGGCAATTGATCTTAATGGTTCAAGTTGAGTTATTGGGCTAGATATAGGTTGGGCTGAGTCATGAAAGTTGGGCTATGAGGTTGGGTTGGGCTTGGCTCAACTATGCATGGCTTTGTGATGCGGGCATCCAGAGACGTAGACAGAATTTTAATTTTGACCCGGGCGGGTGCATTATCAAATTAGCAAGTTCGGGCCCCAAGTCAAAAGATCAAAATTATATCTTCGATCCAGGTGGGTATCCGAGTCAGAAGATTTGGTGTAGTGGATACAAAGCAAGTCTAAGAACAGGCCCAGCAGAGCAGGCCCAATGGCTAAAGAGGTGCTGACAGTTGTGAATTAGAATCCTAAATCAGCTAGGATTTTAATTAAATTAGGAAAGTTTCTTTGTGTTATTTTCTAGATTTAGAATTTGTTGGAGGGTTGGTTCCTTGTTACTTGTTAACATAGAACTCTCTTTCCTTGTTAAGGTAGGACTCTCTTTCCTTGTTAAGGTAGGACTCTCTTTCCTTGTTAAAGTAGAACTCTTTTTCCTTATTTCAGGTTAGGATTTCTTATAAATAAGATTGTAATCAGCCCCTTGAGGACACGGAGTATTATCAATAAAATTTGAGTTTTCTTTTTGCAAACGAAGGACTGTTTGTTGTCTTATTTTGCTGCACAAAACGAAGGACTGTTTTGTGAAGATTCAAGTGCAAAACGAAGGACTGTTTTGTGAAGATTGAAGGGTTATTCAAGATATTATTCAAGCTTCCGCTGTAATTTGAGGTTGGGTATTCTTAATCCTACCTAGCCTGCATCAGAATGGCTATCAGAGCTTCGGAGTCAATTGAGACTCATCCTTCGATCAGGGGTTAGTTATGACAAGACGTAACCGCCTTCGTAGCCGACAAGCCAGGAATAGTGACTGGTTTCATTCTAGTCAGAGTCGTCATGTGAGACACGCTCCAGAAGATGATCGAGTTGAATTCTCTAAAGACCGCGACAGGCAGTTTGTTTGGTTATATGAGTCATGTGTTAATCTACAGAGAGAGATTGCGGCTCTAAAGAATCAAACAAGCCAACACCCTTCTAGTTCGCCATCAGTGAGATCAAGGTATTCCAGATACTCATCTTCTGAAGAAAGTTCAGATGACAATTCAAATCAGAGTTCAGATGAAAGTTCAGACGAAAGTTTCTACTATCACAGACATAGGGCAAAACATATCGTCCGACAGCCTGAGAGAAGGCAACGATTCGTCCGATTTGCTGATGAAGTAGACACGACTGCACAAGTCGAAATTGTTGACTCAGATTCCTCCAGTGAGGAAGATGTCAATGATTCTGTGGAGACGGACTCCATGAATGTGCAACTCTTGGAGATGGTACAGGAACATCCAATTCATATTGGTGAACCCCGAGTGGATGACATACACCACAATAGCACAAAGGCCGAGGCCATCAATGAGTTTGTGTTTTGTGATGCTCATTCCACGAGAACATTGGGCGACTATAGACCTTATGTTGATCCAATGTGGGAGGAACACATGAACCAGTTGGTTACACCCAATATCTCACCCATTTTAGCAATTCATGAAGCTACGATAGATACAAGTGCAACAGAAGGATGTATCCAACAGTTTGAGGCAAGTTCCATCCTGAAGCAGGAACTTGAGACACACCATCTTGAGCCACAGTCCAGTGTTCAGCAACGAGAAGATGCTAGTGATAGAGGCGACAGAGAATGGTCAGTACAAGTTCGTACATTAGGAGTTGGAGATGACCGACATCTTGTGGACTCAGACCACACCATCCGGCCATATGTCGACCCTATTTGGAAAGGTTATGAGAGACAATCCTCAACACCTACCATCCAGTCACTTTTGGTAGGCCCCGAGGCGACATCTTCTAAAGCGAGTACTCCACAGCAATTGAGTATTCAGCATAAGGAAATTTCATTAAAGCATATGAGAAAGACTATGAGAAGACCGCACCCTTCGTCGATGAACCTTATAAACTCGAGGACGAGTTTTCTCCGAGAGCGGGAGTATGATGCGGGCATCCAGAGACGTAGACAGAATTTTAATTTTGACCCGGGCGGGTGCATTATCAAATTAGCAAGTTCGGGCCCCAAGTCAAAAGATCAAAATTATATCTTCGATCCAGGTGGGTATCCGAGTCAGAAGATTTGGTGTAGTGGATACAAAGCAAGTCTAAGAACAGGCCCAGCAGAGCAGGCCCAATGGCTAAAGAGGTGCTGACAGTTGTGAATTAGAATCCTAAATCAGCTAGGATTTTAATTAAATTAGGAAAGTTTCTTTGTGTTATTTTCTAGATTTAGAATTTGTTGGAGGGTTGGCTCCTTGTTACTTGTTAACATAGAACTCTCTTTCCTTGTTAAGGTAGGACTCTCTTTCCTTGTTAAGGTAGGACTCTCTTTCCTTGTTAAAGTAGAACTCTTTTTCCTTATTTCAGGTTAGGATTTCTTATAAATAAGATTGTAATCAGCCCCTTGAGGACACGGAGTATTATCAATAAAATTTGAGTTTTCTTTTTGCAAACGAAGGACTGTTTGTTGTCTTATTTTGCTGCACAAAACGAAGGACTGTTTTGTGAAGATTCAAGTGCAAAACGAAGGACTGTTTTGTGAAGATTGAAGGGTTATTCAAGATATTATTCAAGCTTCCGCTGTAATTTGAGGTTGGGTATTCTTAATCCTACCTAGCCTGCATCACTTTGGGTCGAGTTCCACCTAAGAATCACTCCTAGTAGCCTATTTAGGGAAAAGTGATATTTTTTTTGTTTTGTTTTGCATATTGGAGTTCAACAAGAACAAGTCATTGTAAGGTACAATCTAAAGTTCATCTTATCATTGGTGTGCGATCGCTGGCACTATAACAAGTGTGCTATATAGTTGGATGAGTTAATTTTCCTTTCTTGCTGCTGTAGTGTGAAAATTCATACTGGTTTTTTCCCTTTGTGTAAGAACATCCATATTTTCTTCCCAAGCTTGACGCCAAGCCCATCCATATTGGCTTGGACTACATAATAACGACCCCATTTACTTTCTTGGGAAAAACCTAACATTTGGTGGTTAATGGATTGCTAATAAAAAAACAAGTGCTTTACATGCAAGGAATATATGCTCCACAAGTTTTTCTTTTACTTTTTCCCAAAAAAAATTAATTATGGTCAACAAGCGTGGGTTGAATATTTAGATTATCTAGAATAAATTTACATTTATTTTCATAATTTTTAATAATTGTTAAGTTTAGGGTCTACTGTCATAGACAACCGATGATAAGTTAGGATTGGGTACAAAAACACCATCGTACTTATCATATCTGGTAGCTTTTGAAAGGTGATGAATTGCAAGTTCGGAACAAGTTCTTGGTTAATTATTCTATTGATAAGGAATAGAAAAAACCAACTTTAATATGATGTGGTATAAATTGAACTTACCACATTCTTTTGGAAATGCCATGAATATAAGATAGAGATGCACTAAACAAG
Source organism: Chimonanthus salicifolius (assembly GCA_013350335.1). NCBI lineage: Eukaryota > Viridiplantae > Streptophyta > Magnoliopsida > Laurales > Calycanthaceae > Chimonanthus > Chimonanthus salicifolius. Next base: position 2,095,253 of record CM023537.1, on the reverse strand, counting down.
CCAAATGCCTACACTTGCACATTCACCAAGGATGGAAAGAGAACCAGACTTGCACCGAGAGAGAGAGAGAGAGAGAGAGAGAGAGGTCGAGTAATGTAAAAGAAGCTTTTCATGTGCAATATATCTCTAAATAGGGAGTGGGAAGAAGAGACAAACTCTAGGTCGAGTTTTCTCCCAAGGGAGAATGATTGAAAAACCATAGTGGCCCATATACTTGGAATCTATGGTCCTTAAATGTGTGATGTATATTTGGATTATTTAGAATAAGCTTAGGTTTATTTTCGTGATTTTAAATAATTGCCATAGTTTTGGTCTAATACAATGCCTGATTAGCATGAAGTTGGATTCAATAAATGGCTTATCTAATTACCTATCCAACACACCCAAGTTAGTGTAATTTTAACATGTATAGAAGAAGCCATGCCCTATTTTACTATAAGATGTTTTGGAGCGACAAATTCATGAGTTTGTAATTAGTTCCATTGATGGTTGTCGTAAATATGTATCTCAAAGAACATAATGATGGACCTTTGTCCTACATCACTTGCAAACACAAGATTAGTGAAAAACGACAAACAAAATTTTTGACGGAGAGAATCTTCCAATCTTTTTGTGATAGCAAAGCCTGTTCATTATGATGCCTCTGAAAGATCATATGGATCATCAAATGATGAGCCTGAACACAAAGGTTCAAGGGTACCATGCACATCCTTTGGTCAAAGATCATGTTCAAAATAGGTAGCTTGAAGAATCAGTTCCTAACCTTGGTATAGTTACGATGGCGATATGCAAGAAAAGTAAGGTCTGCAGCTTCTTTGAAATGGCCATCCATGAAATTGAGATAGTCATTTAGAAGATCAGATACGTCAGACCAAAGGGGTGATCTCAACATCTGAGGCAAAATGTGATGAGATACTGTCTCCAGTAGAATGTTCTTTACCTCCAATGTTCTATACCTATACAAGAAAGTGATTAGTGGCCCAGGGTTAACACAATTTTAAAGTGCACATGCACACATCTCATTAATCCAGCAGCCACTGAGTGGCTGGTTGAGAATAAGTGAATTGTATGACAATGCATCATTTGGGAACACCAAACTTTACAACCACAAAAGCGTATTACCAATCATATGCAGATGGAAGAGCGAATAAGTGCGAATACAAGTGCAGCAGAAGGATCTTATATTGCGAAACATGTCTGTCAATCATAACAGGAGAGATGTTATCCTCAATAAGAATGGGAAAAAAATTATACATTAAGAATAAAAACAGAGGCCTTTGACGGAAAGGCATGGTAAGCATACATCAATTGTCAAGCATAAATATTGAGAAGTTAACAACATGTATTCAAATGGTTGAACTAAAACGAAGCAATCCCATTATCGATGTCTAGAAGGAACACATAATCTACTGAAAATTTAAGCCTTCATATGGAGTAACAAAATCAACAGGCAGAAGATTCTAGTTGTGTTAGTACTAGTTCATTCTCGAAAAAAGTAAACCATCTAGTAGTACAGGAAGGTTAAAAACTAAAATCGATTCCACCCACAATCCCTAATACATTTTCGTTCGTTTTTAATTCTTGAATTTTCAAATTTTTTTCTAAAAGGTACTGACAATCCAGGATTATGATATCCTTTTCAAGCCCTCCAGTTTATTTTACTGCATAGAATAAAATATATTATGCATCATTAAGGTTCTCAACATATTTCTTCACGCTCCAAAGATAGCCACTTCCTCCCTTCTATCCATAGATTATGATGATCTCTGTACAGGTAATAGATGTCATTCAAAAAATAATAATAAAGAGAGATATTAGATGTATAAACAAGGAGATCCGAACTACTTGATCAATATATTGAGGTTAGTACAGCATTTAATTTAGTTAGCGCTTGCACTTTGCCTCAAGGATTCTGAAGATGTGGATCACCTCTTAGATTCATTCTCTTCTCGTCGACAATTTGGAGTCCTATATTGGACCTGTTTGGTATTCAGTGGTCTACGCCGTTTTCGGTTGCTCAACTTTCTCTTGCGTGGAAGATTTCTAATGTCCAACTCCTTTTTGTCACCTTGTGGCACACAAAATGGCAGACAGAGAGACATACTAGAAATCCACAAGAGAAGTAGCCCACCCCCTTGGGTATTTGAGATTGCGGGGATATGGGGTTGTGGGTTGGTTTCTTTGTTTCTTATGCATTGTACAGTTCTGTGCACCTATGCTGCCTTTCATTCTATATTAATTCAGTTACCATTTCAAAAAAAAATACAGCATTCAATTTGTGTTTCATTATTTTTTTGTTGTTGAAGGATCATCAAAGAACTAAAAGAACAAGAATATAAGCAAACAGAATTAGCAAAACATGATCCAACCTTCGGATAGTCAAGCCAAATTCCAGAACCATAATAGCCTCCAGTAAGTAACCCAGATGACTTGTCTGCCAAAACAACTACAGGGGCATAAAACAAACTCTCATATGAGAACACAATATTTAAAAACAAAACTTAGAATGGCAAGTGACTTAATATGAAAAAGACGATCCTCCATGCACCCCTTATGGTATGCAACCTGTGCACACCCAAGGGTGGGACCCACCAATGGTGACGGTGATGGGTCTATTAAAAAGGTCTATTTTGAATTATGATCCACTAAGAATCACCTTGATTAGATTAATCTAGCTATATTTAAGCCCCCAAAATTCCCACTGCTTTAACTTAGTTTTAATCCCTAAACTCGTCACTTTTAAAATTGTATCTTCATTGATCCAAATAATGCAATTTTTGGCAACATATTAATGCATAGACCTTTCCAACGGGCTCTATCACCATCATTGGTGAGTCCACCCCTAGATGCACATAGAGTTTGCACTATGAGAGAGTATGGAAGGGATCATTTCACCTCATACAAAACAGATAATCATAGTTCAATGTAGGCAAATCAACGATTCCAGTATTGGGTAGAAAAAACGTAATTTCTGGAACTACAAAAAAAATTAATGTACACCTGTAAATCTAGAATTCTTTAAAAAGTAGTTTGTAACTCGGTAAGATCCCATGGGCTCAGTTGGCAAGAACTTGGTGTTAAATGTAAATTGCTACGAGTGATGAAGACTGCAACAATGGCCCATACACATGGATAATACTCCATGAGGAATGGTGGTACCTACATATAATATTTTTTTTTATGACGGAGGGTGGGGGGGAACCTCGAGCACAGCCCTACTAAACCCCCCTTTCAGATGAAAATCACACCCTTACAAGATAGCCACAGGGTTACGCCATGGGGACTCGAAACTCGCACCATCCCGCTTCTTGAGACGGAATGTTACCAGTTGAGCTATCCCATGTGGGGTGGTACCTACATATAATATACTAGAGTGATTTTCATGTTTTATAATATGATATCCAATTAACAAAAAAATGGATTAATTGGGATGACATTCAATTACCCATCCAAAGAGCCAAAATAAGTGCAATTTTGCCACCTATTGAAAAGTTATGGCCTATGGATAATAAATTAGAGGCACTTAATTAGGCCTCAAATGGCCAAACTGGTGAAATCTTATTCATAAGATGTGATAGAACAATACAAATATAATTAGAAGGCCCGATAGAGTTTTGGTTCTAGCAAAAGCAGATTGAACCTAAAGCTTTGTACTTTTTTCCCTCCTAAAATCCTCTCTCAAGGGCACTCCCAAAATGGATTAACATATGTTTCCAGCATGTCCTCCACATCAATCATCATTCAAAGATATCCTAAATCATTTCAAAATCCCCTTGAATATCTCCATTTGAAATATGATAGTGACTCGATCAAACATTATCATTAATTGGGTCATCTTGAATTGGTAGTGTAGAACAATCAACGAAAACCATTCTTTCCTAGCAGTCCAATGAGAATGGCAAGAAATCCTCATAACTCTATGAGAAGATTTCTTAATTGACACATATAATCCAAATACTAGTGGAACTTTTTGTACCCAACTCTCTTGATCATTCAAGCAGCAGTCTCTTAGGTCTTCCCAATCATGATTCAATCACACCACTGTACCTGCATTTTCTACACCTGTTGTCATTATTGTTGATGGCAGCAAAAAGAGAAGAACTTCAGTAGCTACGTTGCATAGGTACAAGAACAAGGTGTTAGATTCGACCAATCCCAAAATGTAGGATTCACTGATACAACATGAAATTTAAATAAACTAAAATTTATATTTAGAGAAATGACAAGGACATTGGTGTTTTTTATAACAATGGACACAACACTCGTCCTTTTGTCTACTTGTCATCACTTAATTGGTGAAAATATTCACTGGTGTTCCTTGTTATGAAAAACACCGGTGTACCTATCAATTCCCATATATTTATTAAATGAGAATAGGGTGTGGAAATAACCCCAATAGAAAATAATTTACTTGTTCTAGTCTAAACAATCAACTAACATACATATCAATATTTTAATTAGGTTTCAAAAGAAGAAAAATATGATAATATTTTTATCATCTTGGAAAACAATATTAAAAAATATTAGAACAATCCATGAAGAATCTAACATAGAGATGTGTCCAAAACAGGCATGTCACAACCACAAGGGGCTGGCCTAGTGGTTGAGACACAAGACTTTAGGATTGAGGTCTTGGGTTCAATCCCTAGTAGCTCCAATGAAGGGCAACTCCCCGCAGACTTACCCGGTGTGTGCGGATTGGGGGGTCTTCACACACCCCGGGAGACTAGTCGGGTGCGACGCCTGGACGACTCCTGACCTCAAAAAAAAAAAAAAAAAACAGCCATGTCACACATCTCAAAGAATCCATGAAACATAGCTCAGCAGGCTTCACACTTCTGTCTAAATTACATGCACATAATGTGTTTATGAGTGCAAATATCAAGAGAGATCTGATCTGATCTAGCTAAAATAAGAATCCTCATGTGGAGTTTAATTGGATTACATGCTAATCAGTCAAAAGGATAAATGGACCTTTATGTAGAACAGGGACAGGCCTAAAATCCAAATGTGCAGATAATCGGCTATCAATTCACACACAAATTGTGTCACTGGCAGTTACAAGATGTGTAATGCACCCATATAGGAAACTTGTAGACACTCGCACCCATACTTCATAGACTCTTCTAATGTTCTTTAACATTATTTTCCAAGATGACTAAAATACTAAGCATCTTTCTCCTCTTAAGACCTAATTAAAATATTAATATATTCATCAGTTAATTTTTTAGAATAAAACCAGTACATTATTTCCTACTAATGTTATTTTTGCACCTTACTTGCAATTAAAATAACTTTAGATTTAAATTTATTTAGATATGGTGTCATATCCCTGTATGTCCTTTTCTTTTTGGTTTGTCGAGTGTGACACCACAAAATCATGTTGGACTCGATGCTCAAACCCGTAACCATGCAACTTAGGGCCCAAAAGTTAAAGGTTTGCACAGCAAATGATTCCAGAAAGAATTAGGCACTATCATGCTAATGTCGCAATGATTCCTAATAGAATTTGTTAATTGTTAAGGATCAACTTGGGAGTAGACAGAGCGGCTCTTTGAGCACTCTCAAAAGTTTCCAAGGGAAAACTTGATTCCTGTGGAAACAGGTTTTGTACAAAAAACAAGGAATTGCTAGGGATGGTTGGTAGGTTGACAGCTCTTACTGCAATGAATCAACAATTTAGAAGGCCATCTTAACATCCAATCAGGCCTTTAAAACAAATATTCACTTTCAAGTTGGTTTAGGGGAAAGATCAGCTTTTGGCATGATATTTATGTTGGTGACTCAGCCTCAAAAGGATGTTTTTCCTTCCCTTTGGTTGATAGCAGCAAAGATAGGTGAGAGTGAAGTATGGAACAGAATCAGTGGCTCAACAATTTGGACCCCTGTTTTCAGACACTACCTATCGGAAGAAGAGTTTCCCCCAGCTCCTTGCTCTTCTAGATTATCTGAATTCCTATTACATAACAAATTAATGGTTAGATAGGAGAGTGTGGACTCCAAACACCTCTGCGCTCCTCCATCAGTGGTTGTCCTACAAATCACCTTTGATATTTTAGATTTAAAATTATTTAGATATGGTGTTGTGTACCCGTGTCCTATTTTTTCTGGTTCGCTGAGTCCGAAATCTCACACCCATGTCAGGCTCTGACACTCATACCCATGCCCATGCAACTTAGCCACTCATATCCTCACCATTCATTAAGGATTTAATAATGTGCTATACATCGATGACGAGCCACCCACAGTACACAGGCTCAGTACAAGCAATCACTGGTTTGAGTTAGATTCTTAACATCAGTCGCTCTCTGCTTTTTGTAGTTGTGCCTTGTGCCTGAAACCAGTCCATTTATTTAAATTAATTGTTTCAAAGTCTAATATTCTAGCTCAACAAACTGCAGATTGATAAATGTTTGTTGACATTTTTCTTTCACATTCTTCCAAAGATGGTTAAACCAATGGTTGCAGATTGGTACCAGTAAATACAAGAATTGATTGCCAATTTCAAGGTTGTGTAAGATCCATGTCCTTTCCTTCAACCTAAAGCTCATAGATTTAGTGCAAGTCATAGCTGCATCTCCCTTATAATTTATAAATGACATTAAGAATTGCGCAAATTCAGCATATAGGGGTCTTCACTTCAACAATAGAACAGGTTCCTTGACAAAATTATTATTCTTAAACATCATCATTTGCATGTGCATTATCAAAATGACAATGGAATGTAAGATAAAATTCTTCATGCATATTGGGTACCTGAACCAGCACATTGCATATCATAACTAAAAACTCTTCGCCGTACATATTTTCCTGCAGATCCAAGTCCTTTGACAGAGGCAGGTTCTTACAGTACAGCTCTGCCATTCGTATAGCAGTGCCTTGGAGTTCTAGAGAAGATTAAACCACAAGTAAGTGAGTGAGTGAGAGAGAGAGAGAGAGGGGAAGAGGGAGAGAGAGAGAGGAAGAAGAAGAATTTATCTTTTATGACAATTATGGTACTTCACATGCAAGTTTGGATGTTATGTAAGTTCACTTGAACTGGGTTATCGTGTCTGTGAAAATAACTTAATACATTATTTCAGTTCTAAGACATCAATCACAACTTTGGCAGACACAGGCAAGTATTTATCCGGCTGAGTTTTCTATTTGACTTTTGTCTTTAATGCCCTTCTAAATTTGTGTGGTTTTTTTTTTTTTTAAATGATAGTAATTTTATTAAGGGAGAAACTAAAAGTACAAGCAAGCCAAGGCAGGCCCAGAAGACACACAACAGTCTTACAGACAGGCCAAGAGGGAAAAAAAAGCCATAACGGCCAAAATTGAAAAACACCTACGGGTAAAGGACATGAAATCAGGCCACAGACCAAAACAACTAATAGTTACAGAATTGCAGATCACCAGTTACCACCTGACGTCTAGAAACACCTTTTTCAGCTAGCTCATCAGCTTCTCTATTCCCCCTCACCCACCCTCCGACCCCACACACACACACTCACCTTTAATATATGAGTAAAGAAGAAGGAACCATCGCGGTGTAAGTCCGCTATCTTTTAATAACCTCTGCGATAACCCAGGAGAAAGAATCTGGAAGTCAGGCATACCTTATAGTGCAAGGTGAATCACCTTCAGCAATGATAGGTAAGAGGTTCTTTTGAATGGATAGCCAACACAGAACAGTAAGGCTCTAGCTTCAGCCTCTGAATGCAAAACAAGACAAGGGCTCGAGAAAGTAATAATGGGCTCAAAGCACAACCATCGAAGTTCAGTTTCAAAGACCGAATTGGAGTGGGGCTGCCATCGAACCACAGGAGGGTCACAGTGATTTCAATCAGCCAAAACTGAGGACCAGTCCCTAAGAATAGCATCACCGAAACCGATCTAAATTGAGGAAAAATTGAGGCCCATATCACACATCACCATTTAATAGACAAGACGATATCATCCGGCACCAACGACTTATCACAGAAGCAACTATTATTCCTCTCCAGCTGAATCGACCACAACACAGCCACAAAGGTGATCTTCCAAAGGAACTTCAAAGGAAAAGGATGAAATAACTTGATAAATCCTAAATCAGGGAACCCAACATGGCCCAGGAAACCTTGAACTAGGAGAGAACCTCATGCCAAATGAACCCAGCTAGCTGACAGTGCAAAGAAGATTGGCAGAAGATTCCCCATAATGGACACAAAGATAACAGCCATCCACAATCATTAAGTTAGAGTGTCTCCATCTAAGATTTTTGATAGTTAGCATAAGGTCTCGAGAAGCAACCCAACAAAAGTCTAGGCATTTGAAAGGGGCTTCAAATGTCCAAATATAGCTGAGGGCTCAGATTAGGAACAGCACCAAGAGAAAACCAAAAAAGAATTTCACCATGAAAGGCTCCCCCTACTTCATGACACACACACTTTTTGCTTCTAACCATCCCATACACCTCGGGAATGATCTTTTGATCTACTTTTTTCTCCATAAACCCTCAGGAATTCATTAACACGCTCACTTTTGACACAGTTTTGCATAGTTTCCTAATAATGAGATGAAGTATTCAAGTAGTCCACTAATATTTAAATAAGCAAAATGGAAATTAGTTTTGCGACACTCCAAAGTCTGGACAATACATTCATTAATTAAATTGGAATGCATATCATGTCCACAAGGCAACTTTGACATCAGGGAAAACAAATGAAATGAGATCAGAGAGAACGAAGCATACCAACGGGGGAGAGCCTAAATGTCACTCCAATGGATTCTTGAATTCTAAATACGGTAATAGCCTCGCCTAGTGCTTTGGTTGGTGATATTGAGGGAGACTCAAGAGTTTTCATTGTTTCTTCTAAAAGTTGTGCCTTCTCATTATCTGTTAAGACTCTTAGAAACAGTTCAACATCAGAAGCGAAGCAAGCCAGGTGCCCAAACCTGCATGTGTCAAGAACAACCTTCAGCCACAAAAGGTTTTCCTTTTTCCTTCTTCAAATGGTAACGTCACTCAAATCCATACACTTTATGACTGCAACAATGAGCACTTCATAAGGTGCTACAGGTCATTGTCTTCAGCAAAACAAAACAGGTTTATATGGCCAATAAGTTAAACTATAACATTAGATAGTCTTTAGCCAGATAATGCTGTCAGTTAGAGAACACAATGATGAAATACAAACCCTTCATAAACATGATAAAATATGCATAAGAGGGCCTAACAGAGATCATATAAATGAACTGTCAAAATCAATATAACTGAACTGTGTAAATTATCGCAGGAAATACAGACGCCAAAAGTAAATAGATGAGCAATTACAGGATCACGCACACATACAGATACAATTCCACTAAAAATTCACTATCAGCCTGTCCAAGGGATGCACTAGACCCAAAACCAACCTGAGTCGGTTTCAAGCTTTGCACTTAGTCTAATATTGGTTTTTTTTTTTTTTTTTTTGGGGGGGGAGCAAAGGGCGCATGCACACACACATACGAATGCACCCACCCACGTGCACATGCACACACACACAAACATAGTAATATGTAGATGAGCTTCGGCGGCCTTAATATTAGGCCCATAAATAGACAACCTGGGCTTGGACAAGCTTCCATGCTGCCTGTATCAGCCGAGTTATAGCCCTACCAAGCAAGGAGAAAGTTGATAAAAGTACGTAGCCTCGAATTTAAAATGCATTCCTTCACATCGTGAAACTTGTGTCTCATAACAAATTAACAAATCATTCACTAAATGAATTCCAAGTGTGAATTACGACGTTAACAGTTTGTGAATTTTGCCTCTTCATGTTAGTCATTGAGTGGAGAGTGGAAAAAATGCATAATAGCCTCTTGCATGCGATCGACCCCAGTGAACCCTGAAATGGGAACTTCATTAATAGGGCGCAAGCAGTGTACCAACAAATAAGAGGTACCAAAAAAAAACAGGAGAGAGCGTCACAAACACCCAAGCAAACAAATGCCTACAAACAACCAAAATACCAAAGAAAAACAAGGCTATAACGAGCCAGAAAAGTAGGGACTCTCAGCCTCTGAGAAGCATTTTCCATTTGCAGGGAAGGAGGCATGATTCATAATCAGGACTAATCATCCACTGCCAAGGATGCAACACAGGTTGAAGTCTTTGTATGCAAAAAAATTTACAAAACATTATTTATACATCAAAGCCAAAGCAGATTACTAAATACCATTGAGTCACATAACCAAACATCTGAACTTCACGAATCAGCTGAAGTCCACATAAGTTAAATGATCAGCAGACAATAACAGTCATCTCAGTTGATTCAAGTTTAAATTGCCCGCGAAGTTCAAAACAAATACTTACATAATTAGCCAATCCCAAAATTTTTAGAAAAGTGCATATTACTGAAAATGAGGATAAAATAGCTGGGATATAAAAAATATAAAAAAATAAAAAGACAATAAAATCATCCACAGATGATAGCAAAAGGCAAACAAGATTCTTGTCAAAATTGTAAAGGAACATGGAAACGCTTTTATGTTATTCATGCTCAAAGTACACAAGTTATAAATAGTTTTGCAGCTTCTGAACATAAATGACGTAAATTGTTGCTAGACCACTAACCCCACGCTCCTCCTCCCCCTCACCCCCCCCCAACCCAAATCAGAAGGTTCTCTAAAGAGGCTAACAAGCTCCAACCTTATCAACACTACCAAGTTAAATGAGCAATTCACATAACTCATCTGCAAATTGCAACTAATGCAATACCAGCTTATGACAGAAATTATTAAGGGCAAACAAACCTGTCAAAATATTTCAGTAAGGCCACCATCAAATTATCATCATTGATTTTGCCCCACAAGCGCCGTCGCCGCTCAATTTCAAGGTTGGCCAAGTAAGGCCCTCTGAGAGAAGCGTTATTGACTTCCATTTGAAGATTTTGTACAAAATGTAATGCACTTGAGACACGTGAATCAAACTGTAGAACAATGTGCATTTGAAATAAAAAGAGAGAAAAGAAAAGGGGAAAAAAAAGATCAACCATAAGTGTCCATTAAAGAATTGACGTAATCAAAAGAACAAGTTAAGTAACACGCTCACAGACACAAAGTTCTTGAAAGTAACAGTCAAGGCACAAACTGCAATCAAGGTATGAGGAAGTTCAAGAGCCTAAGGCACAAAGTACATAACTAGGTACAACTGTAATCTGGCTAGGCATGCTTGTTTAGATATCAGATAATATGTTCTTTAGTTTGCTTTTATGAAACCAATATTAATGAAAATGTTTTAAAATGATGGAATATTAAAATAACACCTTCACTTAAGCTCAACTAGGTATAGACATAAATTGCAAGCCCTACAACTTAAAAATCCAAAAAAATGAAATTTTTATTCAATAATTCAAAGGATAGGTGCAAAATGCTAGAAGTAACAGGTTAATGGCTCCATCATTCAAATGAAAGGGTCAATGGCTCTAAATGGAAGAACAGGCCATTACCCTCCCTTTTCTTGAAAAGATAATGAATTAATTAAAACGAGAAGCAAATACAACACCATCAGTTTTGAGAAAAAAAAACTGAGGTGAAAAAAACAGCCCATTGAACTTTCATTATTTTTCATATTTTAAAAAAATTCTATTTTTATCATGTTGCCTTTCCCATAACAAAATGTTTGAATGACCGGAAGGGTGGAATGTTCCACTTTAAAGACAAATCAAAACAAGTATTGGCATGGATTTGACGACTTCTACAAAACAATGAATAAAGTGACCTAGTTCATCCAACTCAAGAAATTTTACCATCATGAATATTTAAACCATGAATATTATTGGAACTTCATTGGATTCAACTAGGGCTGCAACTCGGGTCGAGCAGGGTCAGGTTCCTTAAAACCCAACCCGACCCAAGTTGATATATATGGAACCCGACCAGAATTCTAACTCGAATCGACTCGCATTCTAAACCCATTTTAGCCTAATTTTAGCCTGGGTCGGGTCAACTTGTAAAATCCTCAACCCAACCCGACCCGAATTTCATGCGGGTTTTCATATTCTTATCCGACCCGACCCGCTGACCCGAAATTCTCAACCCGACCCGCATGATTTCTCGCGTCAGGTCATGCGGGTCGGGCCAAAACCCGACCCGAGTTGCAGCCCTGGATTCAACGAATAAGGGCCAATCAACACTTTGAGCCATATTCATGCAAAGGATATTGCTTTGAGGTACTATTGTGTGTCAAGACAAGCTCTAACTAGGAAATACCTATCACCATTGCAACTTGCCTTGTACTCAGGGGTTCACCTAGGCACAGTTTGACTATCATGAGATAGGCACTAAAAGCTAGCAGAAGAATGTGTGCTGACACCTCCAATCTATGTATTTAAGGCCCCATTGATTTTACATTACTTAAAGCTAGTATGAGACAAATCTTTCAATTGGTAGTCATTTTCTGAATCACTAGTGTGCTGTGTTTGTAATTTTTTATTCATATGCATCCTGTAGGAGGTTTGGGACTCTTAATGCAAGAATTTAGGGGCAGTCCCCAAGCATGGTCACGCATATCATATTTAACAGCTTGGAGTACCGAGCATTGGACCCAATATAAAGAGAGATCTCAGCCAACTAAACATTTTAGAGTTTCATGAGCCTACATTTCCTTAAAAGCAATAGGCAGACGATCATACCACTTCATCAGCCAAATGAGATAGCTTGCATGCATTGGAATGGATAAACTTGGGCCATTTAAGTTCATCACAAACAATCTCTCCACGCCAACTGGAATCATCTTCTAGCAAACAGTCCAAATAATGTAGAAATGACTCCCAATCATCAGGGCTGCCCTAGACAGAATCACCATAAAAGAAAATAGAAATGAATGAGACACTGCAAGCAACAATTGAAGTGATTTTTTTTTTTTGAAATGGACATTGAAGTGAATGTTAAAATCGTTTCTTTTAACATGACAATACATTCTTTAATCAGAAGGAGTATATTAATTATATCATTTTAGCAAAATCCAATTTGTTACAACCAAACAAGTGATCACGTGAGATGGTTAGATGAAATTTGTAGGACCCCACCCCCCCATGTGCCATACAGGTCTTGGAGGGTTGGACTCGAAGGAAAATATGATGCAGGTGGATGAAATACCACCCTAATCAAAACCACCTTAAGTCCATGACTAGATCATGCAATGATCATCAATTTGAAATTTTCAACATTTCAAATGACATGGCTGCAACATTTGGAAGGGAGCAAAATTTTACCTGCCTCCATCCAAATTATGTCACACATCCCACACCACCCCCAACAAAGAATTGGCAAGCTTCCAAGTGAAACCCTCCCTCCACGACTCCCCCTCCATTTATCCAAATAACTATGACCCTATTCTTTGTTTTGTTCAATCCTTTTAGTAAAGGATATGATGGAGTTCAGTTGCAATTTCCAGGACTCAAATAAAGTACAAGAACACAAGATATCCAGTCACTTTGAAGTCATTTATCCATTTCTCTGTGTTGGCACTCATGATTAACATTGGCAACATATTTTCCATAGGTAGGGGTGTTCATTTGTCCAAACCTGGCCAGTGTCCGGCCCGAACCCGACTTAAATAAATGAGCTTGGACAATATTTGTCCGACAGGACAAAGTCGGGCTTTTACTTAAAGCTCGTCGAGGCCCAACACGCTTTTGGGCCAGCTTTTTCTATATTATATACAAATATCACAAGGTCATATCTAGTAGTGTTTTTATTTTTGTTTTGTAAATTGAAAATTTAACAATACAAATTGAAAGTAAACTTAAAGACCTGCCACCTGTTCAAATTTCATCTCACAAATCAATTTATAACCACTCGATCTTAATGGTCAAAATCACCAGGTGTTGAATCTTTTTAAGAACGGCAATCAACTTTGACTATTAAGATCAAGTGACTAGAAATTGAGTTTTGGACTGATATTTTAATTGTGGTAGGTGTATAAGTCTACTTTTAATCTGTACGGTTTAGATTTTTCAAGTTACGAAATAAAGAACAAAAACAGTACAAGGTGCAAAATAAACGAGCTTTAACGGTGGACTCGGGCTTTGACTTTAATAGCCCGATAGGCTTCAGACTGGCTTGGGTTTTTTCTTTTTTTGGACAAAGCCCGACCCAAACCTTGGTCAACCACCTATATAACATCCTTTATGGCTGCAACAATAAACAACAACTAATTCAGACGTCCATTTGCTAATTTCATGAATAGTACATTGCCTTCACGAGCTTGAACAAACACTTCTAAAGTCACTAGATTTCAATGTATTATCAAAATGGTTAGCTCCAATAGTATTTGTAAAACATAAAGATCCAACATTTTCCCTAAATTTGTATAAATTTAGAACAATTTGATTTAATTTATTATCAAAATGGTTAGCTACATCAGTATTTATAAAGATTTGAACATTTCTCTAAATTCGTAAACTATTGAAAATTATGCAGTAGCCTGTTTCGGACTATCCCACCACACACTTCCTTTTAAGGGCCACCCATTATTAATTCAAACCCCAAAACCTTGAAAAAATATCACCATGAAATGGTACATGTCCTGAAGTGACACAATATGACTTGTAAAACCTTCTTTGCCAGTTGATACACCTTCCTATCCACATTCAGAATTTCCAGTGGTCTAATGGTCTAGACAGGTCAAGTAATGAATTACTCTCATATCTTCCTCTTCTTCTTTTCTAATAACACATATACTTTGCAATTTAATGTGCCATCTAAAAACTTGAGTATCTAAATATGAATTAATTAGAGAAAAAACAATCAGATAATAGTAGTTTATAAAGAACACCAGTCTGTGAAGGCCATGATTCAACTTATTATCTTTCAAAAAAAGACAAAACAAAACCATTATTATGACAACTTGCCTAAAATGTATCTATGCAACTTCAAAGGCACTTCTACTGTATATTCAAGAATCAAGGCTTCTCAAGTCAAATACATGCAAGCATCATCTACGAAGGCACTTCTACTGCATAAATTAAGACTTTTTCAAGCTTTACCATGATTGTAAGACTTTTTGGTAGATTTCAGCAGCAGCAACATAGTCACATGCACGAGCAAGAAGTCTCCCCTGTCAACTTGAAGTCACATAATACGAAATAAAGCGGATAATTTAGAAACAGCAGGGATACTATATTTTTTTTTCCAAATGATTAAGAAAACAGTCTGTCCTTAACACAATAAAGAAATGTTCTTTAAAAAAAAAGAATAGAAAATACAGCAATATTAAACATTAAAAGGAGAAAGCTGAATCAGACCACAATTGCAATCAAATTCAACAAGATTATACAGTATTTGAAAGAAACATTTGGACAGCAGTTGACAGCTAAAAATGTGCATAAGTCCATAAGTACAGATCCAACCAATCCAACCATTAAAATACTCAAGCATTTAATCCTATCACTTTAAACCATTCTGAATGTAAATATCTTTCACTCAAGTAGAAAACTTAAAATAACTAACTAAAATTTCACCTAAATAGATAATGAATAGAAAGAGGCCAATTAAGTCCATTTGGAGTCCATAAGCACTTAAAACAAAAGTATAAACATGTGCCAGTCAGTGCACTTCTCTAAAGGATATGATCAACCAATGGAACATGCAAGTTTTAATTGTGGTTGTCACAACCTCAACTGGATAAATCTAGTTCTTTCTTCTTTGGCCACCAAGACCAAATTGTGGATTATATAGTGGTAGCTCATGAGTGCCTTCATTCGAGATCTCTGTCAGGGGAAACTGGTGTAGTATGTAAGTTAGATTTTCAAAAGGCATATGATAGGGTGGATTGGTCGTTCCTTGATTATGTGCTGCGACGAATGGGGTGTGGCGTTCGGTAGAGAAGTTGTATACATTCTTGTGTTACATCAGCCCATCTATCAGTTTTGGTTAATGGAAGTCCTAAAGGTTTCTTTAGAATGGAGAAGGGAATCAAGCAAGGAGATCCTCTATCTCCGTATCTCTATGTTATAGTTGCAGAGGCCTTACATCTTATGCTTCAGGTTGAGGCTATACAGGGGTTGCTTCATGGGTTCCATGTTAATCATACGGAGCTTGATATCACTCACCTTCAGTATGTTGATGATACCATCTTGTTTCTTAAGGCTGAGGAAGACGAGTTGAGAACGGTTCGGGCTATTTTGTTATGGTTTCAGATGCGTTCAAGGTTGAAAATTAATATTCATAAGAGTGAATTGATGGGGGTGAATGTGGATCATAGTTTGTGCGTAGAGATGGCTACTCAGTTGGGTTGCAGAGTTTCCTTCTACTTATCTTGGTATCCCTCTTTCTAAGGGTAAACTAAATAAGTGTTGTTGGGATAAGGTTATTGGAAAAATGGAAAGAAGGCCATCTCTGGAAAGGAAAGTACTTGTCGATTGGTGGTAGGATCACTTTAATTAAATATGTTCCTTCTAGCCTTCCAGTTTATTTTCTGAGTGTGTTTAAATGCCCAGTAGTTGTTGTTAAGAAGATGAAAAGCACCCAGAAAAATTTCTTGTGGAAGGATGACAAGGATAAAAGAAAGTTTCATCTGGTGTCTTGGTCCCAAGTGTGTAAATCTGTGGAGGAAGGTGGGCTTGGAATAAGGCCTCTTCGTCTTTTCAATATTACTCTTTTGGGTAAGTGGTTGTGAAGATTAGAGAGTTCTTCAGATGGTTTATGGAAGTTTATTGTGCAACGAAAGTACATGTTGAATAATTTGGGATGGCGGGTTACTGGTTCTATTTTTATTTTTATTTTTATTTTTGTATGTCTGAAGGTGTCCAGGCATCTCACCCAACTAATTCTTCGAGGGGTGTGCACACCTCCTTGCACACACACATCGGGTTCTTTGATGGGGAATAACCCCAAGGGAAGTAGCCCTTCATCGAGGCTGCCAAGATTTGAACCCAAGACCTCAATCATGAGGTCTTGTGTCCAGACCATTGGGCCAACCCTTTGGGGTTGTTACTGGTTCTAATAGAAGGGTCTCTGGTTTTTGGAAAGGAGTTTGTTCCATTTCACTGCTTTATGACTCATGTATCAGGTATTGTGTCTACTCTAGGAATTATATATTCTTCTAGATAGATAGATGGTTGGGTGATGCTCCATTAGCTTCCAATTTTCATGTTCTCTTTTCTCTTGCTACTGACAAAGAAGCTAAGGTTAGGGTGTGTTTTGATATTCATCAGGGTAAGATGGTTTGGTGTCCTCAGTTTAGGAGGTCTTTGGAGGACTGGATGTTGGAGGACTGGCTATCTTTAATGGCTTAATTGAGTGGTGTTTATGTTGTGGGACATGGAGATGAGACGTATCTAGGATCTTGATCCCCATGGGATGTTTTTGGTGAAGTCCTTTTGCAGTAAATTGATACGTGTTGGTGATGTCTCTAGATGAATCTGAAAATTTGGAAGGGTGTGGCACCTTTCAAGGTGTTTTCGGGTGGTTAGCAGGGTTGGAGAAGATTTTGACAATCGATAATGTGCGAGTGCGGCAAATGCTTATTGTTAATGCTTGTCCTCTCCGTTTGGCTGCCAAAAAGACGGTGAACCATCTTCTTCTTCATTGTCGATTTGCCTACCATATTTGGTGTCATTTTTTTCAGTTGTTAAGAATGGTTTTTTGCTTCCCGAAAGATTGGCTAGGTTTGTTCAATGAAGAAGTTCTGTTGGTTGGAAGTTCTTTTAGAAGGACCCTTCGGGCAGCGACAGTTCTGAGTATATTGTGCTTTATCTGGTTAGAAAGGAATTGTAGGATCTTTAATGTTAAGGAATCCTCTTTCTATCATCTTATTGAAGTTACAAAGAGCAGAGTTGTTGGTTGGATCTGGAAAGTTCCGTGGTATCAACATCTCAGATATTTTTTGGGGTTGGGAGTCGGTGGATCACCTTTCGCTACATTTAGCTTCGATGAGGCATGTTGCTTAGATTCCGCCAGCAATGGGTCTTCTAAAGCTTAATTTTGATGGGAGTTGTGTGCGTGAACTTGGCTTGGCAGGTTATGGGGGAGTCATTCGTAATAGGTCTAATGTCACCTTGTTCTCTTTTGCGGGTCCTCTTCCGAATGGTTCTCTATTGGATGTGAAGTTATATACTCTATGAAGAAGTGTTTGGCTTTGGAAGAGTTGCGGGCGGTTGGGAGTATCTTAGAAGGTGACTCTAAGATTGGTGTTGGTTAGGCCTCTGGGTCTCCCTCTCCATGGTTGTATTTGGATAAAGTGGATAAGATTCGTCAGTCCTTTGAGTCTTATGGTTTTCAGGTATCTTGGGTTCTCCGAACCGCAAATTCAGAGGCAAATGAGTTGGCTCATCAGGGTGTGACCACGTCTTCGAAAAATGTAAATAATTTTTTTTTGAAAGTTGAAATTGTAAATAATTTTATGTAATGTGGATGGGGGAGAGGGGGGAGGGGGGTTGGTTTTTTGGCTGTTTTTTGGTGGTAGGCTCTTTGTCCTACCTTTGTTTTTGTTTGTATTTGGTCTCCTCTTTTTTATTAATGAAGTTACTTTTCAAAAAAAAAAAATTGTATGCCATATGTGCTGATTTTGGATCATTAAGGATAGATCACTCCCTTAATGTTCTTGTATTTAAATCTTTCTCATTTTTTGAGACAAAATTAAAATTTTCCTAATCAAAACCTTTATGTTCCTTCGCATCCAAAAAAATGAAAACCATGAACCATGACCATGTTTTTATGCAGTGACACAGGAAGAAACGTTTTGAAAGTACCTGTATTCGTAACTTATCCTCTTCCATTGTTAGAAGAGACCCCAGCTTTCCTGAGAGTATCTCCAAAGCATCTCCATACTTAGCTTGTTGTTCCAATATTGAAATATATATAAGAAGGGCTGTAACAAATTACACTGGTTAGAACGAAGAATAATGACATGGCACCAACAGATTTCTGTCTCAACCATCATGAAACACATAGGTAGGCAAAATAGAGCAGACCCTCTGGCTCATGCAAGCTATGTGAAGCAATATGCTTCTTCAGTAAAGCTTCAGCTAAGACTAACAATTTCTCTCCACCTTCACCACAAAGCACCTGGCAGCAAGCACCAAACTCAACAAATAAGCAGTGGATATTAAAAGCAGTACAAACCATACTAATATTTTCCAAGTACAGACTATTTCAGACTTCGCAGCCATAACTATCTCACCAAATCCATTAAACCATCAATCTAGACTCTGCTCCTAGGATTCGACTTTTTCGTTCAACCATATTAAATACGAAGGTTCTGAGAAACAGTTATCATGGTGGTGAGAAAAATAGCCAACAGACAATGTTGTCATGGTAAGAGGATATATTAAAATTTAAAAGTAGCAGAGAATGCATCATTTCAAGAAAACATCCCATAACTAGAATATACAGCAGTTTTAGAGTGCGTGTGTGGGTGAGCATCAGAGAGAGAGAGAGAGAGATAGAGAGAGCTACAACCTATAGATAATAAACAACATAGTGCATAAAAAAGATTCACAGAAAATTTTCAAACCACAGCATTTAGGCCCTCTGATTTGCAAGTCCACTCATTGCAAAACAATTTCTCTCTGTAACATAAATGTTATAAACTGCAAATTTTAACTGTACAAAGTCAAACGGGATTCATAATCCCTAAGAATATAAATAATATCCCCAATACATATGACCCTGCTAACCCAATGTTTTGGTCAAACATGCAATTACATGTTTAGTCTTGTTAATCCATGAGAAAATGAGATAATGGCTTTGAAAATTATGACAATTATGAATCCAATTGTAGAACTTGATCGATATAAAACATGCCGCCTTGCTACGTGTATTGTACTCCATTTTAACATTGTGACAAGAGAGAGAGACAGCAATTGTTGTGAACGCCTAAAGAACTTTCTCAGCAAAGACATTGTGTCCATCCAAAAGAAACTAAACATCATTAAGTTAGACAAATGGTTGAACCATTGATAGTTTTCCTACTCCTAAATGGTTCTCCTTAAATAATACCAATAAATAATGGGAACTGCTTTCCCCTGGACAACTTCGCCGATGAGCAACATTGTGCCCAAGGCCTGTGGGGCTTAAAGGGGTGGGGTCCAATGCACGGGGATAGGTGTGTTTAAAACGTATTCTAGGATGATGCTTCTAATAAAAAATCAAGTCCATTGGAGTTGAAAATTCATTATTTTCAAGAGTCTAAATATCAATGGTCAAAATGGAGCCATTTTTTATAGACTTTTAATCCAACAATGAGATAAACTCCGAGTAGATTCAAATTGAGGAAGGATCCAATTCATAGGGAGTAGATGAGAGAGAGAGAGAGAGAGAGAGTTTGTGGGGACCTGATGGGCCCCACATGGGGACATCTCCCATGGATGATGCCGCCCAGGTGAAAAACTTTCTAAATAAGGTCGCCAATCTAACATGTATTAGTGAAAAAATTACAAATATAAAACTGCTTACTGCTAGATACATTATATGTGGAAATAATTGACAAACATTGATGGGTAATGAAAATAGATATCAGGATCCTTCAGAGGCAAAACTTTTAAAACAAATATATAGGAATAAATAAATAAGGAGATTTAATAGCAGAAAATACATTAGTATATAGAAAGAAAGGCAGAAGAAGATTTTGAGGAGACCTGTAATTGGATGCTGCAAACAGCCCAAAGCAAAAATCTTTCTTCCCCAACAACCTTATACATTTTTATTGCGGTCTGCCAATGAATAAAAAAGATAAACATCAGACAATACAATAATTTGCTCCAATTCAATAACCAAAATAAACAATTATGTAAGAAAAAGAAAAAGAGAAAAACAATTCATATTAAAATCCAACCTGCTGTTGCTTCATGTATGAGTATTCACGAACGTAACAGTTAAAGAGGCCCATCATTAGATCCAAATGGTTTCCAAATTTCCCACAAGCAAATTCATAGCAAGACGTTGCTAGATCCACTGAGGACATCAATTTCACACAATCAAAATCACAAAAAAGGGAAAGTAGAATAAAAATTATGATGTATTTTTTTAAATAGCAAGCAGAATATTGAAGAGGACAAGAGAAGACAGACATCGATCAAGCCGTTGGAAGACAATCTGTAGAGTGCTGAGAGTGAGATCATCAATTCGAATTGTACCATCAGAATACAAATGCTCTTTCGCATTTAAGCAAACTGATAATGCTTCATCAGGTTTTCCCATCCTCTCCAGAATAAGAGCCTTCAGTGCCTAAACAAGAAAAATGAAATACATTAACAAAGTAAAATACAAGATTCATGCTGACGGTGAACAAACAAAAGAAGATTCAAATTCCAATAATACATCTCAAAACCATCCATTAACATAAGAAAAAACAACGATATTTCAGCACATAAATATCCAATAATGCAAATTGTTGACTTCTGCAGCTTCAATGATACCACTACGGCAGGGGGGAGAGTACCACCTACAAACAACTGCATAAACAAAGAAATAAATAACACAAGAAGTTTTAGTTCCCCCTACAGTATTACAGCTTAGTGCTCAGACACACACCCCGTGAGGGGGACCATGGGGTGGGTGTAACTGTAAGAAAAGTCTATTCTTAGATATGGTGCCTAAGAAAATCAGCTTGATTGGATGGCTCTAAGAATTGCTTCTGAGACCTGTAAATCAATTTATAGATAAGGGTACAACTTTACCATTTTTTAATCCAACTGCAGGTGCAACTCAGATGTTGGAACCCAATCAGGGTGAGGATCCAATTCAAGGGGATCTCGTGGGTGAGAGGTGGAGAAGGTGTAAAATCGGCAGGTGGGTCCAGCATAAGCCAATGCATGAGGGATTCTCCTCAGATAAGCATTTATGTAATACAGATATACTCTCCTATCCATGCATCCAAGTGATTATAACTTTGAGCCATCCGTTCCCACTTCGAAGACAAATACATGAATCAGTAACATCTTGCAATGATGAGGCCTTCTCGGCTACAGACGAGGTATGACTTCCTTCTTTACAGGACATATCAGAGGGTAGGACCCACGATTTAGAAATGCTATTTTGGGGGATATACACTAAATCACTTGTATTTTCTGCCTACAAAATTTGGGACCTATCTAATTATCCTAAGCTTTGATATCAAGATCTAAAATTCCAACCATCTGATAACAAAAATGTTCAATTATTTTTGTTTAAATAGTGAAGATCACTTATGTATTTCAAAGGGGTTTCTTGATAATTCAAGGGTACATAAGGTGCAGAGAAGGTTGGAATTGATAAAAAAAAGTGAGAACAACCACCTCAATATGCACAAGAAAATATATACCAGACACCCATCCACCAACGGTCAGATGCCCCCCATAATAAGATTAAAAAGAAAATATACCATAAATCAGATTTTTTATCTTTTTTAGATAACGCATATGACAGACAAACGAAAGAAAAAAAGTTATATAAATATAAGATCAATTGTATCAAGCACGCGCTTAAAAGGTGAGTGTTATCATGAATTTTTATAATTAAAGTGAAATTATTCCATACGCAAGAACACTGTTTCAAAGAGTTTATCTAAAAAACAAAGAAAGTGAGCTGACACTGTTTCAAAGTGTCTTATCATTTTTTAAATGGGAAAAAATAATCTGAAAAAAAAGAAACACTTACAAGAAAGAAGACAGATCCAGAAAAATGAAAAAGAAAAAACTGAGAAAGGGGGAGAAACTAACTGCCATGAACTGACTCCTTGTGAACATGATGACTGCCTTTTGATTGAGCCAAAATTTACAGTGTTTTTCCATGAAATTGATTTTTACTTAATTTGATCCCACTTCAAGATACACTCACTGCTGGATTAAGCTCAAGTCACATGGATGGTATAAAACTTTGTAGCCTTTAAAATCATACTTGGAATGCTTTATTCAGTTTGAATTTTGGCACACTTACTATGCAAGTGGATCTTTCAAACCAACTCATCTTCATCAAGTAAAGTAAGCCCTATAAAAAGTTAGTTAACTGATTCACAGTGAATCAATTCACAACAGATAATTTCTTGAGAAAAGGGGGTTTGAATGAGAATCAGATTTAAAAAAAGAAATCCAGATATGAGAGCGCGAAAGAACCCTGCAATGGTCGTTTGTCATTGGAAGGCCTGACGTGGAATTCATCCACAAAATGAGAACTTGGAACTTATTTTCGAGGAATCTAATAGACAAACCGGCTTCCAAGAAAGAAAAAAAAGACAGGCAAAACAGAGAAAAACTTACAAGAGCGTAGGGAGAGTTGGGATATTTGGAGAGGAGAGCGGTGGAGAGCTTGAGAGCGGTCTTGAACTGGCGAGAGTCGACGGCATCCCAAATGGGGCGGACACGCCGCTCTGGAATCCCGCCTGCCATGCCCCACTTGGGCGACATAGCCATTTTCAGGGTTTTGGGAGTTTTAGGGTTTCGAGAAGGAGACTTCTTTTCTTACGAGAGGGAAGAGAATGGAGGATGAAGAAGACGAAATTGAGTGTGTCACTGTTTTGGACTTAGAACTTGAGCGAAGGGATGGCAGGTTAAGACGCAGCGCACCCTATGTGCATCTTAGAGTAGAACAGGCTTGCTTACCATACATATTTAATAAAATTAACTTATTTTAAATTCTTACATTAACAACTATTTTTTAATTGTAAGGTTGTTGGGTCTAATCTTGTTTTCAAACATTTTGTAATTTAAATTGAATTTGAAGAATCTCATGTTTAATAGAAAAAGAATTTTTTTCTTTAAAAATTTGTCTACCAATAGTGTACCCAAGGAAAATGGTATTCAACTAAATCACTGTGTTATTAACTTTAAGATGTTTTAATTTTACAACATATCTTATTTAATTAAAAAATTGGGATTAGAAGGATATTTATAGACAATATTACACATCACTTGTTACTTTGATAAGTGTTCATTGATTGGTGTATGTGTATTCAACACACAGTCACGCAGATAATTTCTATTTTGGTCATATTTGGATGAGAAAAAACTTTTGTAGGGTTTTTTTTAGACATTCTTCTTTTATTTTGTTTGGTAATTAGGTAAAAAATATACGAGAAAGAAATCAATAAGAAAAGGAAATTATGTTTGATAATTGTTAGTCGGAGAAACTTGATATATTATCCATTTCATGATAACTAATAATATTTGGTGGAGCCATATAATATAAATAATTTAAATTTAATGCATATATAATTATTAAATAATATTTAAATATTAAAAAAGATAACAATACATCCTGTGATAATATTATGTAACTGTCTATAGATTCCTTTCTGTAATTATAACTTAAAATGAATTCCTTGCACTTGCATTTCATCTGTATGAGATGCGATGAAAAAATAAAAATCCAACATTTTCCACATATAATTTTTTGTCCTAATAATCAAATAAAAATGATGCTACATCTCTTCAGATAAATTTATAATATGTTAATTGCTCTTGTGAAATATACAATATAATAAATCATTATCATAGTTTATCAAAATCCAAGTTGAAGAGTGGCATCTAATACAAAATAAATATAAGGACACATAATCACAACTCAAAATGGAGTCCCAAGAGTTGTTTTCCACCTGTAAAATGTGAAATGAAATAAAGAACAATTTTTTCACATGTAAAATTATTATTTTTTCTTGTCATACATTTACTAATTATTAATATTTTTATTATTTTTAAATATTATATTCTCTGCAAGATTCCCAAAATCCTTGTTAATATCTCGAATACAGTATTTGTGAGAATGACTTTGAGTAGGGCTGAGTTGGAATTTTGGAAATGGATTGGAAAACCAATGTGATTATCATTCATGTTGTGTTTGAGCTTATCTTATACAATCCATTCTCATTAATTTTATGGGATAACGATCATCCTATGAGTTTTTTTTTTTTTTAATCTGACACGGGTTTTAATGTATTGCCAATTTCACCAGTTCGCATGAATAGTAAAATCGGACTCTTTACATGAACAGTAAAATTCCGACAAACCGATGTACTGTTCATGCGAATTTCGGCGAGTCGAAAAAACTATTCATAGAATTTTGTCTAGTTGAAAGTATTGTTCATCGAATTTTGGCTAGCTAAAGTATTGTTCATATGAATTTCGGCGAGCTGATTTTACTATTCATATAAATGGTAGAATTGACAATACACTAAAACTCGTATCTGATTACACAAACCTCCCGTGGGAAGATCGCTATCCAACTCATTCCCACAATGTAACATACTTAAATGGGATTGCATAATAGAGTTGATTTTCTTAATTTTTGATAATCTTTTGTTTATAATCTATGAAGCATTAGAGTTTACAATACTCAATACATAACATACAATACAAAATCTTTGTATTGTATCCCTTCTTTATTTTTTATTTCCAATTGAATAAGAATAAAAGAGAGACGACATTAAGTCGAAACGAGTTCCGTCGAAGTAGAAGAAGAAACTGTATCCTTTTTTGTTATTTATTTATTTTTTTCAATTGAAGAAGAAGAAAAGAGTCGCAATATTTAGTCTAGACGAGTTCCGTCAAAAGAAGAAAGAAGAGAATGAGGAGGAAGAAGAAACCCATCAGCTATTTTTCTGATGTTTTTTTTAATTATTGAATCGATGGAACTCATCCTTCTTTTTTCTTCTTCCTCCTCCTTTAGATAAACATGATCCATCGGTGAGATCGGGTGAGTTAACTCGTGCCAAAGAGTTGAGTCGGTTGGTGAATACCCGTCAGATACAAATCTACAGTTGCCTTATCATTTCTCCAACCGTTAATGCTCCTTTGAATTCCCCAACTGTTGTTGGTTATCACCAACCGATTGGAGATCTCAACTGTCATCAACGGATGAAATTTGAAAACCTTTATTTATTAAAAGGGAATTAGAGAGTCGGTGGAGCCATACAGCGTGGATCCTATATTACAGAGCCATACAGCGTGGAATCATTCTCTCTCTGATCGGTGGAAGACAAAGAAGAACACGTGTCGTGCATACAGCAGCAAGTGGGTTGCTTTAGGTACTGTTTGTATTATTTAATTGGACTCATTATTTCATTTTGACCGAGTCAAGAGTATCATGTCAACACTTTCCTGAGTAAAGAGCTTCCCTTCCCTGCTCTATTTATTTTTTTTCTCTTTCTTTTTGCTTTTTGAGCATATTTCTTTTTTGAAGAGTCTCCTTTCTAAATGACATATGCTTACTTTATCATTAAAAAAGAAAGAAAAAAGTTAAATTAAGGTAAAATTGAATATTCTTATATTTAGTGAACCTAAGGGTGCAAAATTCAGTATTCGATATATCGGACGATATTTTTCTCTTTTTTCTTCTTTTTTTTTATTTAAAAAAGGTCCGATATCGGCCGATATTTGAACCCTGAGTGAACCACTCAGTGAGTCTATTTAGGTGATCATTTTAATGATCTAGTTGCATTTAGAATTCAGATAGACCAGTTGGAGAATCCATTTGGATTTAAATAAACCAGTTGAGAGGTTCATTTATTTAAGTTGCTTAACTGATTTAATTTTATTCAAAGTGATATGGTCATATGCAACTGAATCCACCATCCATCCAATTTTTGTATAGTTTTTCATCGAAGGTTGAATTTATTTGCTTCAAAATGGATGGTAGATTTACTCATCATGAAGATAACAATATAAGATCATTACTCTTACTTAAATGTAGCTCTAAGTTGTTAATTTGATTTAGATGGACTATTTAATTGGTAAATTGGGATTTAAGCCAATCCATTTGTATGATTCTTAAATCTCAAGCCTGCTCGCAACCTATCAATTTTTAGATTAAAGCCCAAGCCCAACTCCGCCTATTCAGATAGACGAAGAGCCCGAGCCAGACCATTTAAGCCTATTGTAGATTAACATATACACAATGTGAGTCTAAAACACATTATAAAGTCTAATTTCAAATCTCAATTACATTTCACTTATGGGGCACAATACAGTACTTACAATCATAGTAGTAATATATGTAATTAGTATATGTTTACATATTATCATCATCAATCATCATAACCAACAGTCCATGTCTATTTGACTTTATCATAAATTATTCGGCCCGTCACCCCAACATCAAAAAATTGTATATCATTTCAATGTTAATTCATCAACGTATATGGATGGCTAAATAAGCTAAGACGCCCTGAGCATTTATGAGCTGTACAAAAAGGCTTGAGTCCACCTCTTTAACCCAACGCAACGAAAGAGAGAACGTGTAGGACTATCTCTGAGTTTTAATTAAAAAAATATATAATTAAATGTCAATTTCCAATATCCAAAAAGTTGCATGAATTCTCGATTCTCCCTGCAAAGCAGCCTAACAGAAGAAACAAAAAAAGAAGTAAACAAGCAGATTGCTATAGCTTTTTTTTGAGAGGCAGGGAGAGAAGAGGAGGCCGTCAGTTCCAAATTCCCGATCTACAAAATGGGAAGGGGAAAAATACCAACTTGGATGTGAAGAGATCACACGCGGGAGACAACAACCGGACCAGCATTGGCGAGGAAGGAGAGGAAGCCAGAGGAGGAATTGCCGAGATCTGGATCATCAAGGAAGAGGTCCTCTGGGATGCGGAGAGCACCGTGGGCAGCGACAATTGTGAGACCGACCATGAGTGCGTAGATGATGAGCGATCCGACTGACGTGAGAAAGATGACGACGACGGAGAATACAACGAGGCCGGTGAGGGTCTCTCGGCTGGAGAATTGTCGGTTGAAGATGACAAAAGGCGAGTCAGAAGGCCGGAAAACGTAAAAAAAGAGCCAAGCGGCTAAGAGGAGGAGAAGAAGGAGAGAGAAGGGGTGGGAGAGAAGGGAGATGGCGACGCCGGAGGAGAGGAGAATAAGGTAGTTGATTTTGAAGTAGGTGGCATTTTTCCGGATTCGGGTGGTGGAGTCGGATAGGGAATCGGGTCGGGAGAAGGAGGTGCGATCAAGGAGCTGGTACCAGGGCCGGCGGAGGGCAAGCGAGTTGCGGACCGAGTCAGTGAGTCGGGAGAGGAAGGCTCGGAAGGCCGTGACCTGAGGAGGAGGAGGAGGAGGAGGTTGGGGATTTGAAGGGAGGGAGATTGGGATGGTAGGGGCGCCCGAAGCGGAAGACGCCATTAGGATTTAGGAGAGGGCGTTTCTTCTTGTGTGGGTAAACCAGAGAGATTTCTTGGAAATCTTCATTTCCTTTTCTACGAGTTTTCCCGGCTATTTAAAGGATTTGGAAGTTGGGAACTCGCGGGAGTTTTCCGCGTCAAACATGGTCAACAAGGGAACTCTGTTAGACGGGGCCCACCGCTTTGGGGAACTTTCCGCTTCGACGTGGACGGCTATAAATTACAGCATTGACGTCATGGCTTAATTTCTTTTTTATCTACCAAAAATTTCCTCGGAATATTCAAAAGTTATTAGTCGACGTAAAAGAACATGAATTACTAATGAAAATTTAAACAAAGATTAATTAGAAAATAAATTTCAACGTGACTATTTAATTTTCCCCGCCCCAAATAAGTTGTCTTAAGGTGTAAAGAAAGAAAAAGTAAGGGGATCTCTACATAATAGTTGTGAACATTATCATAAATCTCGTTTTTGAGATATTAATGGAAAGATATTTTCAAATTTTCATATTTTATCGGAAATTTAATAAAAAAATCTTGCAAAAAATATTTTTTAAAAAATAATAAAAATAAATAATGTGACTGAAATTTGAAAAAATAGATGATATTTCAGAAATAAAAAATGTATATTTGGCAAAATCTCGTAATTTTAATGGGAATTTACCGTTTCTCGCGATAAAAACATGTTTTTAAAGGAAATTTACCATTAAAAATGGCAGACGCGATAAACTTGGGTTTTTAATGGGAAAATTTATTTTGCTGATATTTTTGTGATAAAAATGAAAATATGAGAGATATTTATTACATTGGTGGTGAACAATTACATTATTTCCTACTAACCGACCAAGGCTTAGTTTTAGAACCCGAAGTACAAATTGGATGGCTCTAACTGAGCTTGCATGAAAAAGTAAGAAAAACTTGAATTCGAAATCACATGGGCTTAAGTTGAGTGCATTTTGAAGTCCAGAACTAAAGGTTACAATCTAGATTTAGGTTGGGCTTGGGCTTTGAGTGAACCTAAAAGCCTGAGTTTGAACCTTTGTTCACAAAGTCCTAATTCTCAGCTTTATTTAATTAAACTGTGTAAATATAGTTTATATATTAATATAATACTAAGTTAACCCATTTTGGAGCCAGAAGAGCTTGAGCAAAAACAAAATCACATGCAATTCGGATTTAAAATCAGGCTTAAACCTTACATATATAAAAGGCTTCAGCCTTGGTTTTATCGAATTAGGCTATCGAAGCTTGGGCTTGGGATTTAGCTGTTTAAACACAAACTGGGCCCAGGCTCAATCTTCCTCAAGTCCTCAACGCAACCCACCTAAGTTGCAGCTTTATTAGAACAAGTATGGTGGCTAAATATGATTCCAATATACTGATATGGATATGATAGAGGCATACCATCTAGACAAGTTGAGTTGCTAAACTTGAATGGTTGTGTAATTACATAGGACACGGATATTACTTGTTAAAACTTTATGATTAAAACTAAAAAAAGGAATAAATAATGGTCAAATAAGACAATACTCTAAGGTACAGATTTATTTTTTTTAATAAGATTTTTTGTGTGTTTATTTATACAAATTTTCATAAGACTCCAAGTCAAAGTTTCCTCGAAATTACTCCAAATTTTCACATAAGTAACATTTTCTTAAAAGATTTACAAGGTGTAGTTCAACTGGCAATCTCCGACCTCAGAAAACGGGATCACCAGGTTCGAGCCCCCATGGCCTCACCTAGTGTGCCTTAAGGATAGTGGGTATCACCTGTGAGAATTTTATACTGAGTTTTCTACAGTTTCCCACATATAAATTCAAAAAAGAAAGGTATACTTTTAGAAGTTTGATTCAACCAATTTTAAACAATTTTATAATATCTACCCAACTAAGGAAGCTCATCTATCAAGTAAATTAACATGAATCAATTAAACTTAAATCAATTAACTAAATTTAACCCTTTTAAAAAACAATCTCTCATCTTATTTATCAATCAAAAAAACCAATTAGCCATCTCTAATGCACTCATTTTTTATAATATAATATTGCATGAACTTGTTTATATTTAACTGGTTTTGTACTATCTTACCAGTTATATCCCAACCCAAACTCTAATAGTTTAGCTCTACAGTTGCACTGACACTTGGAGAATGACCAAGCCTATGGAAGGATGGATCCCACCCATATAAAATGCTTAGCCCACAAAACTGGGAATGCATCTAGGCCATTCCTCTCCATATTTTGATTATTTTTATCAAAGGATGATCACTTGTCATTGGCTTGTGCAGTATTATTCTACGCACTTAGAGATAAGTTATATTCCCTGCATCCTATTTTAGTTGTTTCATTTAAAATATTTGTATTTTTTAAGGAACTCTCTATATAAAGTTGCCACTTCATATGATCTCATCCATTTTCAACACACTTTATGTTACTCTAATATAAATAATACAACTACTTCGAGACAATTCCAAAATCCATATAAGACAACTAAATTAGGAATTAAATAAAGTAGCAATGAGTCTATTAAAAATCATTATTTTAGTATAAGACCTACTAAAAATTATCATGATTTGATCAATAAAAGTATATTTTAAAACGCTGCAAAGTTTAAAGATTATAAAATAATTTAAATTGACCAAATTCTAGAGAGTTTAAAAAACACTGCTTCATTAATTCAATCAAAATGATTTTCGTGGACTACATATTCAATTTTATTTATATTTTTTATGAATTCATCACTACTACAATTGATATATCATTTCATACTTCTAGTCCGCTTGCACAATGCAATTCTGTCCAAAGCATTCTCAATTTACATGGCTTATCAATGTATCCAATGACTAACTAAGTCATTTGAAAACGTGGGAATCACTTTATTCCCTGAGGAGAAAGAAAGAGCTACCAAATGCCATGTTTTTGGATATTTTCAATGTTCCCTCTCTTTCCACGGGATTCTTTTTGAGTGCGTGAAGTCTAATCCCTTCTAAAAAATATTTAGATTCAATCCTATCATATTTGCGTGGTACTAAGATTAAATTAGTAACCTTTCACCTCAATATAATTTCACTTAATAATCTTCAGAAAAATGGAACTATCACTTTTAGAAGGAAAAAAGAAGAAGAAATAAATATAAGAAATGAATATTAGGGCTGCAACTCAGGTCGGACGGGCTGGATTTCTTAAAATCTAACTCGACCCGAGTTGATATATATGGAACTCGACCCAACCTGACTCGAATTCTCAACCTGAACTCTAGCACCCATTTTAGCCTAATTTTAGCGGGGTTAGATCGCGTCGGATCGGGTCGAATTAACTTGTAAAATCTTCAACCCAGTTCGATCCGAATTTCATGCGGATTTTTATCTTATTAACCCGACCCAACCCGCTGGCCCAAAAGTCTCGACCTGACCTGCATGATTTCTCGGGTTGGGTCATGCGGGTCAGGCCAAAACCCGACCCCGAGTTGCTGCCCTAGAAATGACCCATCAATATATATGAATTTAAAGATAGAAGAAATGAAAGAGAAAGAAAATGTACAAGTTTAGATAAACCACACTACATAACTGATGTTTCTATGTTATGTTAAAAGATTAAAAAGAAAAATCAGAGGACGATTTAAAAACTTCTAGTATGTTAGAACAACGGGGCTATAAAGATTTTTTTAGCTAATCAAGAGATTAATTTAAGAATACATAGATCACGCTCGTAGCCGATGGGGTTAGGTTTGCAAGCATAAAAAAAATGTAAAACTTTTAGCTATCAAATGTGATGCTACTTCTCACTATAGGTGAAGTTAATTAAAGAGATGGATTGATGGGTATTCCATTATTACCTTCTTCCTTCTCCTCTCACTCTCCTTTTTTTTGTATCTACGAAGAGAATTTCTATCAAATCAAAGTTTCTATTAAGCTTTTTTTTCTTTTCTATTTTTATAAACAAGTATTATTTTTTATGACCAAGGTGTCCAGCTTGTTGGGTTTGGCTCAAAAGGCCCAAATTGGGCCCAATAAACCCAAATCTAATTTTGTATTGCCCAACATTATAAGGGCTTATTTCCTCTCGGGTTTTAATGAGAGTGAAGTGAGTTCTATTTCTCAGAGTAAATTGAGAGGAGAAGAGGAGAGACTATGAAGTTTATATAGCACACAATTTTATCTTCAATTCTTCATAGTGGAATTGAGTGAATCACTCCGTGGACGTAGCCTTCGGATGTGTAAAAATCTCATCTTTTGTGGGTTGATTGATTGTGTGTTTTGCATCTTCTTTTATAACACAACCCTTTCATAGCACCTAACTAATCTTTGGGGCATGTAAAAGCTTCTCTACCTACACACACCGAATAATTTTACAGGGACTGACCTTTGGAATTGAGTAGGAATTGAAATCATGATTCCCACTTCGGAGAATTTCTGACCACCACTCCAACCCCTTTAGATTAAACAAGTATATTGCCATGTAAGAGACATGGGTTGCAAAAACATTCTCTCTACAACTCCTCGATTCAAGGAATTGCTATATGAAAGAGAGAAATTTGCTGCTCAATTTTCATTTTACTATTTAACAATCCTTGTAGTGAAATATTAGAATGCTGATCATGAATTTTGTCTCCTTGTATTTCGCCTGTGCACAGAATCTACGGCTGCTATCATGTACAAATCCACCACCAATATGGGGAAATTCAGGAATTTGGACATCCACTTTGCAAGTTTAAACCTTCCTCTCAATTTTATAATTCTTCTAGAAATATAAAATTTACTAAAAAATAAGTAGAATATCATTGTCTTGTTCATAGCCATTGTCGTTATTATTATCATCATCAAGTAAAGCCTATTTAAAAATGTAAAAAACTATGGTAAGAAACTAAGGGGTTAAAGTTAACACAAGAAGATGGATGGATGGAAGGAAATGGATATACAGATTCTGTTTGGCAAAATGACACTAAATCCATAAAGTAGCCAACTTTTGATTCCTAAAGCCACAGCAAAAACAGAAACTCATGCCCTTCTGAAGATATCAAACCTAGCAGAGGTATAATCTGCTAAATTGCACGTTTCTATGCAAATGAAGAACTTTTGAAATAAAGTAAATAGAGTTTTTTTTTTTTTCAAAATTTTCAATTTATAGAAAGTAACTTGAAGGCCAAGCAATAATTTAACCCCATGTTAGTTAATCTCTTCACAGAAGGTTAGGATTTTAGCAAATGAATTGGGCTCATATTTTTTATATGAAGAAATTCTTCAGTGGAAATAAACCATATCTTTTATGCTTCTAAGAAATCTTTGATTGCTTTTGACTTTATTCTTTTTTAAGAATCATTTTTGCTTCCTCTCCTTCAAACTTCCTATAAGAATGTGATTCGGAGAGAGAAATCAAGATAGAGATAGATCCATAGATAGAAAGAGATACAGAGCTCTTTTTCATGGCTTCTTGTTGCCTTCCTGATGTATGGGCATGGATTAGCAACCTCCCTCCAATCACCCAATGGAGAACAGACTCCATGTCTGTATGCCTTTGTTCCTCAAACTCAACCCAACCATCTCTCAATCTATCCATCACCAAAAGCTTTCAAAACCATAACCCGTCTCTCTCCTTCGCCGTTCTTGCAGATTTCCACATCCCCATCTATCTTTGGACTTCTTATCTATTCAAAATCAACATCAAATCCCATAATCCGATAGATGAAGAAATCGTTGTCAATCTCTTCGACAACTTCATTACCGATGTCCTCAATTATGCTCCTAACAAGAACACCAATTTCCTCAAATTCCCCTCCTTGAGAGCTAATCAAAATTTCAGGGACATGTTTAACTTGGCATTCTACACTCTCACTCTCCTCATCTGCATCTATGAAGCTCCCCATGATCTTCGCTTAGGGTGTCTAAACACTCTCAAGCATCACTTAACAAACTTGCAATCAAGAGAAGCATCAAAGAAACTCATGAGACTCCTAGGATCCAACCTCGAAGAACAATGGATGAGATCGATAAACTTGGCAATCACCAATTGGATTGTGGAGTACCAAGCATTGAACCACTATTTCAGAACACCATCACCCTTGTTCTCTTATGCCATTTCTTCAGTTGGGCTTTGGAAGGTTCAATTATATTGCCCTACCATTGCCATGGAAATGGAGAACTCAGGCAGTACTTCTCAAGATGAACGCTTGCTTTTCTCACTTCGGTATCAACAGGTAGAGGGTGTGATCCAATTAGGTTACAAAGTCATCTTTCGAGAGAATTGGGTTGAATTGATGGTGAACATTGATAACATAAGGTCCGTACCATAATTTATTTATGTGAATCCGCAGTCATATGTGGCACAAACTACACATGGATATACATGAATTCTTGCTCATGCATATATATTGTTTTTCTAATTGCTTGTTTCCTATTTTGTTTCTTTATTTGATATGAGGTCGCAATGGATCCAAGAGACTGCACCTCCTCAAATTGGTTACGAACTTTTGGTAGCATTAACTGATAAATAACTTTAAGTGGTAGTTTTCTATTAGATTTTTCCATTTTTTATGACCTAGGCGTTCAAGGTTTTTCGAGCATTCGATAATTCTCGAAATATGTGCAAACCTCTCTACCCACACACATCAGGTAATTCTACAGAGACTAGCTCTTTAGAGTAGAGTGAGAATCAAACTTAAGACTCCCGTTTCCTGAGTTAGATTCTTGGCCATCACTGCAACCCCTTTGAGTTAGGTTTTCCCATTTATCAGCGATGGTTCAAATATGTTCACTGATTGAGATTTTGTTATTGAACCATGCTAATATTAGTGTTTCCTATTCATGTCTGTAATTCTCATGCAAATAACTGATCTACTTCTTCAGATGCAGTACTTGAATAACAAAACCTTTTTCTGGCATAATGGAACTAGAAATTATATTGAATTGATTCAGGACTATGTATCATTTCTGATATATTATTTGTTGCAAATTTGCAACGGAGCATGAGTTACAGCACTCACAAATGCAATCAGGTAAACCAGCTAAACCAGAGGTCCAAAAAACGCTTCGGCCGATATGCAAATATCGGCCAATACTTTTCTCCCTCATCTGATTTTTTTTCATTTTAATGTATTTCTCTCTCCTCCGATATTCAAAACCATGAAAAACCCGAAAAAAACAGTGAAAAAACAGTATCGATTTTTTTTTTTAAAAAAAAAATCAAATAAATTTTTAATACCGATTTTTATGCATAAAAAAAATCAAATAAATTTTTAATACCGATTTCTATGCATATCGGCCGATATGGTGACCGATATTCGGTCCGAATATTGGTCATATCAGCCGATAACCTTTTTTACTGGCCGATACATATCGTATCGGCCGATATCATTCGGCCCTTGAAAAACCGATATGTATCGGCC
Organism: Chimonanthus salicifolius; assembly: GCA_013350335.1. Lineage (NCBI taxonomy): Eukaryota > Viridiplantae > Streptophyta > Magnoliopsida > Laurales > Calycanthaceae > Chimonanthus > Chimonanthus salicifolius. The sequence continues at coordinate 2,059,825 of CM023537.1, read as the reverse complement.
GATATTTCGACCCCTGAGCTAAACATTAAGCAATTTGATCAATAAAAAATTCAAAAAATATGAATACTTTTTTTTAAAATAATTCATGACTGAAAACTTAATCTCTCTCTGCTAGGTTGGATGTGATCCCTCTAGCATCAGAGACTCTTATGTTGGAACGAGGATCTGGAGCTGAGGAGAAACCCTTCCCTTCTCGTATGTCTCTGCAGCTCACTCCGACACTCCAAACCAGTGTGTTATCTGTATCAGTCGGCAAATCTTCTGATAACACAGTTAGAGAAATTGCTCTAGAGAAGAGTATTGAAGGTTCATTCGACCCACCAAATTCTTATGGGTTAAGTGTGTCAGCAGCGGAAACTGTGACCATGAGCATGAAACCATGGAAGTTTGAACAATCTGTATATGGAAACACTGCAAATTTGAATTGGTTTCTTCATGACAGCATAGACGGGCGAGAGGTCTCCTCGTCAAAGCCTTCAAAACTATCACTGTTTCATCCCAAAGCATGGTTTAAAGACCGGTATGCAAGCGCTTACCGACCTTTCACAAAGCAAGGAGGGGTGGTGTTTGCAGGAGATGAATATGGACAGAGTGTTTGGTGGAAGATGGACAGAGATACCATAGGAAAGACTATGGAATGGGAGATCAGAGGACATATTTGGTTAACGTATTGGCCTAATAAGCTTAGAACTTTCTATAGTGAGACTAGAAGGTTGGAGTTCAGTGAAATCCTTCATCTTCCTCTCACTAAATAGCTTTGGAACAAAAAGGCCCTACTACCTTTAGTTCTTATATATGAAGATGGAATTTCTATGGCCAATGTACTTAGTTTCTACTTTTCTGACACAGATTGTACTTTGTTTCTCTTAGCCCAATGGAAATTGTTTGCACATCAAACTGTAATAATATATATTTTGTTGATCTACAATTCTTACCTTTGTTAAAGGATGCTATTAGATTGTAACTCTTTTTTTTTTAACATGTGAAAAACTGCAGAAAACCCAGTGTAAAACTCCCACGGTGATACCCACTGCCCTTAGAGTACACTAGGTTAAGCCATGAGAGCTCGAATTGGCATCTCCCGCTTCCTGAGGCAGGAGGTTAACCAGTTGAGCTAGACCCCATGTGGTATCTGCTGACACTTTTACCCTATGGGACCAAAAATATGATTTTTCTGGAAAAACCCAAGCAACTAAACATACTCTTGAGATCTTATCTATTAAGAAATATTGAAACATCCATGCATAAAAGCATCATCAGTGTTATTTTTTTTAAAGAAAACTCAGACTCATCTCGATCAGAGTTCAGCAAGTCAATGTATTTTTGACACATGTAAATCTATTGAGTTGGTCTAGTTTCAAAAAAGATTTAAGAAAATACATATCCAATAGTTGATACCCTCCATGCTAAAAAGCAAGAACCTAAACAAGTTATAAGAACTTATGGGAAGGGATAGACAAAATCAAGCACTGGATGTAATTAAAATCATAAAAGGAAAGAGTGCACATTTATGAATGATAACTTGATCCATAGTTTGTCAGCGTCAGGAACTGTAGTGCACAAAGAAACGGCTTTGAGGGATTAAAATGTTCATTTCCACAACTTAACAATGAGGGAAACCATTAATGGGAATGTAGCATACAAAGTGCTATTAAAGTTGAAATAGAGCATATAGCTTGAAAAACATACTGATCTAGACAAACTTAATCATGGAGAAGTTGAATATTCAGGCACCACTGAGGGGCTGCTCATTCAAATATTTGATTTTCCCTCCTGATCCCGAGTGCAGTTCATTTACAGCTCTAAAATCTCCATACCCTATAATCTCGGTTATTCCCAATCAACATTTCTTTCGCTTTACTGAAATACTCCCTCTGTCACTATTTTTCTTTCGTCTCATTTTAAACATTTGTATTTTTAAGGAACTTAAATTTGACTTTAAACCACCATGCAGCTGAGAGGTGATTCTCATCCATTTCAACACACTTTCTGTTACTCCAATATAAATAAAACAACTATTTTAGGACAATTCTAAAATCCATATGAGACAATTAAATTGGGACAGAGGGAGTAGTATCTTTATAGTTTTTTTTATTAAAAAGAGGATACGCCCAAGCAGCTCTTTACCCCTTCAGCCCATTAGAAACCCCTTCCATATGAGTTGTGAACAAGTAATAAACTAGAACTGTAGAATGCATCAGTATTTCAAAGTGATGGGCAACATTCATAAAACTTGGCGGCTTCAAAGATTGTGAAAAACACACGAGTCTATAAAGAGCAGTAGCACTTGGCATAAAAAAGAGGATGCGAGAGTCGCTTGCTATTTATACTGTCAATTAAGCATGCCTGCTGAACAATAAAGATGTTCACCTTTTTCAGTGATTCACACAGAGTCATGAAACTGAAAAAAACACATAGTGATGCTTCTAAATATTATGTCTGATTGTCGAAGTTTCCAGGACAACACACTGGAAGTAACCCTTCTAAAAGGTAGAACCATTCCATCCAAAGTTGGAACCCTGACAAAAACAATGAAAAAGAGAATTGGCAACTCAAATGGCAAGAATTGACAAGGAAAATAAACACTGTGGGGAAGCCTTCATAATATCATTTGTCACTTCTTTCACAACCTTTTTCAGGCTGATCCTATCATCAAAACAGGCTAAACCATTTATATTGGATATGGACCACTGGCATCTTCTAACTGTCAATTATATCGAATATATGAGATCCACTGAATGATGGGACCAGACTGGTTTTTGAGTTTAGGTGATCTATGCAGATAAATGCACTCAGAGAATCAAAGCGCATACATAAATGAGCTTTGTCTAGGACTTGTCAGTTTGGATGAACAAAATGAAGCAAAAACTTTTAGATGATATGGAAGTACTGTTCTAAAACTGATTTCTGAAACCATGGTCTACATGAAGTGCAGCTTTGATGTTGCAAACTTCTATTGCAACATATGTTTAGTTGCATGGAAAAGGAGTGAAAGAATGGTACGATATTAGGAAAACTCCTCTTCTTGGGTCAGTACAATGAACTAACAATTAAGAACTAGAACCATAGAAATTTAAAGCCAATAACTTCAAATGATTTTCAATGGTCAAGATTAATTACATGATCTATCGCTGATGTAAAGCATGCAAACACTGTGCATATTCTTGGCTCTGATGGGCCTAAGAAACAGGAGAAATGCAATAAGATGAAATTGACAGTGGTTAGCAACCCGTTGCAGGGTCAGGAAAAGAGTTTGAGATGGCTTGCCTTAGTGTCATAGAACTTGAGGAAGAAGCGCGACTTGGGAACAGACAGCTTGGTTTCAAGAATTGTAGCAACGGCAGCACTCAGTTTCTTGTTAACGTCAGGATTGAGGCCCCCAATGGACACTAGCTCTCCATAAGCCGCGGGTTGTTCAGTGCCCCCAAAGGCCATAGGGACTGATCCCTTCAGCACTATCATTACATACTGTAAACAAACAAAAAATATACCGACTGAGATTTCCAATAAACCAATAATATGAAATGGCCATACTTATCTATATTTCATACCACTAAAATAATAAAAGTTATCGAGAATTTGTTGAACAAATGATTCAGGGAGTACTCAGTTGAGTCATTTTAATGAATATTTGGTATTTACAATAATACCAAATCTACCTATAAGTGCCAACCCCAGATAGATACAAAGTCAATCCATGACTTTGATGATCACAGGAAATCAATTAAAATGTTATGTTTTGACTTTGAAGAAGAATAATCTCAAAATCTTTGGGAGAATTTTCAGTTATGCGTGCGGCCTCTTTTCCAGTTTTTTTTTTTTTTTTTCTGTTTGTTTTTATTCAGTTGTCTCTTTATGTATTTGCACCTCGGTTGTTTCTTTCTCTATTTCAAAAAAAATCCCTGGGAGAATTTATGGAAACGCCACTCCATAGTCAAAATTGGGATTAAATATTTGAAGAAACTTACAATGATGCCTCTTCTTTCTTATTGGGAAACTATTTAGATTTAGCCGTTCTATCCTTTAGCTAATATATCAACATTCTTGCACAACTCAAGATGGTGAATGTTTTTCAATTCTCTAACAAAAGCCTACAGCATTTTCAGCAGGATGCTCACAATTACAACCAAAGGTTGTGGATTTGAACCATATTACCACTTTAGAGCAACTTTAGAGCAGAGAAGGGGACAGTACCGGCATTGAAATCTCAGGGGCCCTAGGTGCAGTGCATTGGTGGGGACCCTAGGCCCTGAGAGCAATGCAAGTGGGGGCCCTACAGCCCATTGGTCACACTGGGTGGAGGAAAAAGAAAACCTCAGACCATGCACCAATCCTCCTCCCCCCAAATCCCCAATAGTATTTGTGATAGGAGTGTTGTTTTCATGGTAAAGTTCGTAAACGATTCTTCCATAAGTAGAATATTACTTTGATCAAGACCTCCGTATACCAACGTTGAACAAATGGAAACACAAGCTTATCTAGAATATGGTTAAAGCAAAATCAAATTCTAATCATTGCACAAGCTTCAACAATGATTTTTTTTTTAATCAGTAAGCTTCAATCATGATTTCTAACAGCAACAAGGGGCATCAGTTCCCTGAAGTATGCTCCATTTTCAAGACGGAATAAATAATGCATCAAATTCACATGACTGTGAAGTAGCAAGAAAATTCTGAAAAATCAAAGGGGGGGGGGGGTTCTTGAGTTCTTGAATCTTGCATCGGTTTTATCAAAAGCAGATCCCCAACATCATGCCCAGCTGTGTAAGCAACTGCATATGAGGCATAAAATCCTCAAAAGTGTATCCATTATGCTCTACTTCAGACTTAAAGAGTATTTGGAAGGGAAGAAACCATAGTAAAACCAACACGTTTGAAAATTTTCAAAGCCACTTATGACCACTGAAGTTTATGTACTGAAACGTGACCAATGGAAGGAAGCCATCTGGTGATGAATGAATCTTGAAAAAAAAAAAAACTACGTGCAGTGAAAAGACAACCCAAAACATACAAAGACAGCAAGATTAATGTGGTTTGGCTATGTGCCTAAGTCCACAGTGAAATGGTAGCAATTTCACTATCTTCAAGGATAGGGTTACAAGATTGCGGGTTTTTGCTCTCTTACTCAAGGCTCTCTGAATTCAGAAAAATGAAACACACAAATCCTTCAAAAATATCTTTCGACTTATTTTTGTTTTAAATCCTTCAAAGACATCATGAACAAATCAAAAGAGTAGCCTTATGCCCTTGAGGTTGGGGGCTACACCCCAAAATCCCAACCGAAGGGGATAGCAGACTAGGAGCATCTAAACACCCCCAAGACCCATAATTAGGAACTCAGCTTTAAAGATTGGGTTTTAATTTGGGCAACTCTCAAATTTGATAACGAGGGCACTACTTGTATTTTCCGCCACTTAAAATGGTGAAATGTGTGAAAATGGAAAAAAGGAGTGTCCCCTTAAATGAAATATGAAAATGTCCAGATCAAAACCCTAAATATTCATGGTTTTGTCAGACATGCGTTACAACTTTTTCTTCTAAATTAAAAAAATTTCACTCAGAATAGAGTCAAATTAGATTGAGTTTCAGTTCAGTTGAGTGAGGAAGTGTGAAAAGATAGACCCATTTAGCATCGTGCTCGTCATCATTTATTCACTCACCACAAGACACATATCATCACGAACAAAATTGAAAGAGAGAAAGAGAGAGAGAGAGAGAACTGACAGCCTCAGGCTTCCCGATAAGTTTGGCGACTGTCTTGGTGGCTTCGGAAAGGATGGAAGAGGTGTCGATCCCATCCAGGCTCACGTTCGTCGACAAGTTGAGGCAAGGCATCTTCTGGTTCTGGGTTTCTACCTTCTTTTCTCTCCAAGATATCAGATATGAACTCTAAAACCCTCGCACCGTCCAACCTCAATCCTTATGCTGCTGTCCGTATATGGTTGGGACAAACACTAAGCTGACATAACAGAGTCACGGAAACTGTTGTGACTCGTTTTTTATTGCATGATACTACTGTATTTGAAAAAATTAATAGAGACAACATTGTCTTCTAAATAGGGATACTGGTAAATAATTTCACTACTTAATTAACATGACAAGTGAGCAAAAGAATAAGTGCAGTGCCCCATTATTAAAAATATTTTGTCTCTATCAATTATCTTAATTACTTTATAAAATTAAATAAATATTATTAATTTAAGAATTTAAAATTACACAAATATTCTAAAAATTATATAAGTTATATTAAGGGATCCTCAAAATTTAAAAATATTTGTATGCAATTTTATTAAAAAAAATCCAAAATAAAAATTATTTTAGAAAACCCAATTTTCATTATTTTTTTGAAAAAAATTGTGGAAAATTACAGAGAAAACCTACAAACTATATCAATCACATTAAAACATCTCCACTCAATTTTATAAGAAATCGGTATTATTTTATGAAATTATTTTTCACAGAAAAACTCTAAAATTTGAATTAAGCAAAAATTGTAAAAAAATAATGAAAATAAATCACTTAAAAAAAATGATGAAGATATCTCAAAATGGTCAAATTTAAAAAAAAAATGGAATTGATTACAGTTGAAGAACTATCTTCTAAACCTACTTAAAATCATGCACAATATAAGATTCAACTTGAAAAATAGCAAAAATAGTTTTTCCTAAATAAATAAATATATATAATATATATATATATATATATATATATATATTGGCCAATACTATACAATACCAGCACTCCACATGGCGATCGGCCACATAGGGAACCATGCAAACAATACGCTACATGTATGAACATTCTATAAACCAATAGTAATGTATCATCAATATTTTAACCCCTACACAATAGTCTACGTACTAAATTCATGTGACCCAGCTAGGATTTGATGGCTCTTACTGGCCCATGGGCCGTTAGGTTGCTTGTTTGTCTAGCACTTCTGGGCTGAGTTTGTGATTTTAATTTAAGAAAGGGCCACTTAATGGATATGACCTGAACTGCCACTTGATGTAAGTACTGAACTGGCCTGCTGTAGTCTTTGATCCAACACAAACAATTGTAGTAGGGCTGTTCATGGGCTCAACTCTGTCCCGGACTCAGCGCAAGCCCATAGTAAATGAATGGCTTGAAATGTGTATTTGACCAATGGGCTAGGGTTTGGCTCATTGTTTGCCGGTTTATAAATGGCAAGCTTGGGCTTTTAAGTAAAGCCCATGAAGCCCATTGGGTTTTTTAGCCCTTACCCAACTCTAACCAGTGATCCAATATTTAGGTCACACTTTATAGTACAAGCTGTGGATGAAGAATCATGGGCACTAAGAATTTTAGTTGCACAGTGAATTTGATTTGAATTTGTAATTTTTTTAAATTTATGTGTGAAAAACCACAGAATACCCAACGTAAAACCTCTACAGATACTATCCTTTACTCTAAAGGCACACCAAATTAGTCCAGAGGAATTTGTAATTCCAATTTCCAACTAAGATATGAATACACCTGCAGATTGACCATTTTGTGTTGCTTCTTACCATTGTTTATACTTTGCATGTGACTGTTGTTTTTGTTTTTTTCAATGATAGTATTTTTTGTGGTTTTCAAAAATATAATATTATTCATTTAATTAATATAATTTTTGATGAGTCACTTAAATATTAATGTAAAAATGGTCATTTGATTGCGAATGCCTTAATTCACACACTAATACTTGTGACCTAAGGTAAAGGTGATCATTCTTTTGCTTCTTACACGAGTTTGTATGTGAGACAATTTCTTGTATCTATTAAAAATAAACAAATTATTGTTTATTTCGACAAAGGTTTAGAGCTTTCTAGGCTCTACCATTTTAAGATGGCTACGTAGAGGATAATAACAAATAGATTAAATTAATAATAAATATTACTTAGATGGATGTTTCAAAAAATATTTTTAGTATGTAGAGGGTAAATAAAAAATTGGGATTGACTAAAAGTGTAATCTACCATCTCAAATGTGAAAAAAAAAATTATTAATCATACACCAAACCATGTGAGTGATATTAAGCCTTTTAATAAATAGTTATTGGGTGAAGAGTATAAAAAAATATTTAGGTAGCTAGTGTATTGAATTTCTTTTAGACTTTAGTTACTAAATCTCCATCGTCATAATTAAAAGTTGATATCCTATTTATTTAAATTTGATTTTTCAAGTTATAGTCATAAATCACACAATTAATTACTTCATCATTTATTATATCTTTCTTTTCATGTACTTAACAGTCTATCCCTTTTCTTTGAACCATGTTCGTAAAGTCTGAATTATGAGTCAAAATATGATATATATCACCGATATATATTAGATATCGGCCGATATATCGACACCCGAATCAAAGTAAAATCAAGTTATTTTTAAATGTATAAACTCATTTTTCAATCAAAGAAAAGTCACCAATTTAAAAATATCTTTATAATTGTTTAGAAAATCAACATCAACCATCTATTATAACTATTCACTATTCGATTGAGATACACTATAATAATGACAAATTTAAAAGACTGATACTATATATATGAATGCAATAGTTCATCATCTATTATAAAAAAAATGGATTTTAATGATTTTTTTTTGATAAAAAATGAGCTCTATATATAAAATTCACTTAATCTTTTTATATATAAATGAAGTGACACTCATCTAATTATTTGTCACAAGATTTAATGTCGTGGAAATGATAATATTGTGCTATTTGTACTGGAAATTCTGATTTTAAAGGTCGAATCTATGTACTATGTACCTTTGATGGTAAATAGTTTTTGTTACCACAGTCCTTGTTTTAGTATCTTCCAACCACATCTCTGCATTGAATAGCAAGAATTTTGACCGTTGGCATTTTCAAATGTAGTTGAAAATTTAAATGCACCACGACTTTTACACCTGGTGATGGTTTATCCAATGGGACTTTCTCGTGGACGGGTGATGATAGGGCTGAAATTAACTTAGGTGGTGTTGTGTTTTAATAAATTCATGTTTAAATTTGAATTGTTAATATGAATTATTGAATCTTGATTTAATTTGAATTTTTGACTCGATTTAGTCTGAATGTTGGCCCGCTTCGATTTGATTCGAATTTCAACCTTAATCGTTGTTATTTTATAATTTATTATACTTGGGTCAACGTAAATTATATCAGATTGAGTCAGATTAATTTTAAATTTTTCAATTCAAATCTACTCAAATTTCATACGGGTTCTTTTTTTTTTTTTTTCAACCTAACTTGACTAAAAACATACAAATACATAATCCAAACCCACTGATTTATGGAGTCAAATTATGCAGGGCAGAATTAAAATTCGACCCAAGTTTCAGCCCTATACTTGGTGCATGTAATTATGTTAAATTTTAAATGAGTACATATCTAAGAATAATTATAAGATGACATTATCTGTAGCTGATTTCTTTAATTTAGAAGCTAATTTCGGCGCAACATCAGTTGTTAGTGGAATCCAATCACACATTAGTTCCATAGCATTTGTTAAGACACAATTAAAAGAGTTTGTTGGTATTCCTTTTCAAACTTTCGTCCAAAAGATATGCATGGAAATAGAATATCATTTCCAGGAAAATTCGAAGAAAGAGGGAAAGAGGAAGTTGGGAGTGCGCATCACGCACCCTTTGAACGTAGAGGCGCACCCTTTTTCCACGAAGTTTCTCTTCCCTCTTCAGTCTTTTTCTTTAACAAAGGGTCTTTGGGAGGAGTTGTCACCGTTCATCTCTAGATGCAGAGATGCATGGCTGTCGGTGAATATCTTGGAATTTAGAAGGAAAAAAAAATTGAGTTCGGATCATAATTATTAAAAAAATAGTTAAAATAGAATGAAATATTTTATTTCTAAATAAATTTGAAACAAAATACTCTCTGTAACTTTTAATCTATTTTAATCATTTAGCATGTCTTGACTAAAACAATTTATTATTCAATTGATGAGTGATAAAGAGGGAGAGGGTGAAAAGAGTGCAGTTGTGGGCCCCACAAAGAAGTGCTCTCACAATTATAAAATAATTAATTTTCAATGGAAAATTTTAAATTTTAAATTGTTAAATAAATATATTGAATAGTTTTTAGTTTAAATCTACTTAATAAACAGATTAAAAAATTGAATTTGAGTTTGAGCTTAAAAACTTAACAATCAAATGTGAAATTGTGTACTTCTACTTATGAAAATATGATTAAAGTACCACATGTGAAAGTAAATGAAACCGCGGACAGACAAACATTGGGCTCTAATGGATAAAGTAAAAAGTAAAAACTGGACCCCATATATGTTAATATTTACATAATAGATCCCCCCACCTCCAACTGAAAACGCTGCCTCTTCCTCAAATCCCTGTCGTCTTCAATACCGCACGCAGTCGTCGTTGTCGTCGTCACCCTTCCCTCATACCGCGTTTCTTTTCTCTCATGTCACCACCTGTTCTTTTTTTCTTCTCTACCTGAACCTCATTTTTCTACACAAAACCGCGTTTCCCTCTCTCCTGTCCAAAACCCGAACCTTATCGTCTTCGTCTTCTTCTTCTTCTTCTTCTTCTTCAGAGAGAAGAGAATGCATTGACAGAAAAAAGAAACCCTAGAAAAGCCCTAAAATCTATGGCAGAGAATGGAGAGGACAAGCTGATAGCTGTAGCTCGCCACATAGCCAAAACCCTTGGACGGACGGACACCATGACCGACGACATACTCCAGATCTTCTCCGCCTTCGACGGTCGCTTCTCCCGCGACAAGCTCTCCGACAAGCTCTCCGACGACGGAGACCCCCGCTCCCTCATCGACTCTCTCCACCGCCGCATCTCCTCCTACCTCGCCTCCGACCGCCCTATCTGGTCCGACGCCGCCGACTCCTCTGCCTTCCTCCACGCCATCGACGACCTCCTGTCCGCCATTCGCGACTGGGAGCCAGTCGCGGCGGACAAGTCCATCGCCACCTCCCTCTCCCTCGCTGACGATCTCCTCCAGCAGTCCATGCTCCGTCTGGAGGACGAGTTCCGCACTCTAATCGAGCAGTGTTCCGGCGCCGATCCCTTTCGACGGAATCAGAATCAGAACCGGAACCGGAACCGGAACCTCTCGTTTGATTACACCTCATCCGACGGAGAGGATGAAGGGGATTTCGCCGGAAACAATGATGACGATCGGATTCCAGTTGCGCAGCCGGTTTCCGATTATGAGATCGTAATCGAGGCTTTACCTTCCGGAACTGTATCGGATCTGCACGAAATGGCGAAGCGGATGGTAGTGGCTGGTTTCGGGAAGGAGATCTCGCACGTGTACAGCTGTTACAGGAGGGATTTCTTGGAGGAGAGCTTCGCCAGGCTAGGATTACTGAAACGGAGCATCGAAGAGGTGCAGAAGATGGCGTGGAGTGATTTGGAAGACGAGATTGAGCGATGGACACGTGGCGCTACTGTAGCTCTCAAGATCCTCTTCCCCAGTGAGCGGCGCCTCTGCGATCGAATCTTTGCTGGCATCCCGCCGTCAGTTGCGGACCTCGCCTTCATGGAGGTGTCGCGAGGAGCAACTATCCAGCTTCTGACTTTTGCTGACGCCGTTGCGATTGGTACTCGCGCACCAGAGCGGCTCTTCCGTGTGCTCGATCTGTTCGAGACAATGCGTGACCTCATGCCTGAATTTGAATCTGTATTCTCTGATCCTTACTGCTCTCTTCTCCGTACGGAGGCAGCAACAATCTGGAAGCGCCTGGGGGAGACTATCCGGGGGATTTTCATGGAGCTTGAGAATTTGATTCGGCGGGACCCAGCAAAGACCCCTGTCCCTGGTGGCGGCCTCCATCCGATCACCCGCTATGTCATGAATTACCTCCGTGCTGCCTGTGGCTCCCGCCAGACACTAGAACAGGTCCTGGAGGACTCGAATTTGCACAATTTGTCCAGTTCAAATCCAGTGGTAGATGACGGCCGCTGTTCCCCCAATTCGCCTCTCTCTGTCCAATTGGATTGGATAATGGAGCTTCTGGAGAGCAATCTGGAGGCGAAATCAAAGACCTACCGCGACCCAGCTCTCAGCTCTGTGTTCTTGATGAACAACAACAGGTACATTGTCCGGAAAGTGCGCGACAGTGAGCTGGGGCAACTGCTTGGCGATGACTGGATTCGGAAGCACGTTGCCAAGGTCCGGCAGTACCACACCAACTACCAGCGTGGCGCCTGGGGAAAGGTCCTGGCGGTGCTGAAGCTCGACGATCCCCTGAATTTGAAGACATCAAAGGATAAAATCAAGATCTTCAACCTCTACTTTGAAGAGATTTACCGCGCGCAGTCAACATGGGTGGTGTCCGACGAGCAGTTGAGGACAGAATTGAGGATTTCTGCTGGAGAAATGCTGCTCCCTGCATACCGGAACTTCCTCGGAAGGCTTCAGAGCATTCCATGAAGTAGGTAAGCATTCGGACAAGTATATCAAGTTCAGTTTGGAAGAGGTTGAGAGTAAGATCAATGAACTCTTTCAGGGCAGTCCTGGTTCCATGGGCAGCCGAAAATCATAAAGGATAGAAACTTTTTCTGGGTGTGTTAAGGGTCATAGTTTAAAATCTCCCACAAACTCAGATGGGTTTGAAAATTCAGACAAGTTTTTCTGAATCAAGTTGAAAAACTTGTTTGAGTAAATTGCATTTTGAATCTAGTTTGAGTTTCAGAGTTTTTAAACTCTGGTTCAGATGCGTCTAAATTAACAGAATATGAGAAATATAATTAGGGAAAACTCGTTTGGTTGTTGGCCGCCTCTCCACAATTTATGATTTGTTTTACATGTTTGGATGTTGTGGAATGGTATATAAAAGAAATTGTAGAGTTTGCATCTTGTTGTTGTTGTATGTAAAGGATATAAGATATTATTCTGTGTAGATGAGAGAGCTTGAGAAGTGATATAAAATGTATTGATTGATATTTTACATCTTCAACAAAACATGAGAATTTTTTCTTAGATGTGAAGGAAATTTGTGAGATATGTATTGGTTTAAGTCCTCTAACATGAAAGGTTGGTTTAATGCATGGCACTCATTTTTAAAGAATTTTTTTGTTCGTTTAACATTTAATGGTTGAGTATTCTATATCATAAGATGGCTGGCTATATTTCAATGATGTTAAGAGGACTTATAATTGTTGCAAGATCAGCTACTCTAATTTGATGGTGAATTTAAATAATTTAAAATATTATTCCTTTTTAAATCCATTTCGGGAAAGGGTGGGACAACCTCGGTTATAAAAAATAATTCAAATTTGTCTTTATCTAAAGGACATGGAAATAAAATTTTAAAATATATTGTCCTATCCAGACAAAAGGAAAAGAAAAGAAAAAGGATTCCTTACACTTTTGGTTTTTGGGTCCATTCCACCAATTCAAATTTCAGAGCAGCATGGAATTTATCTGAAAAAGGATAAAGGACATCTGGTAACACTCTTAAGAGGCAGAACGGAAGAGAAATCACTTAAATATGTATATATTTTAAAGACTCGAAAACTCCAACATGACGCTACTGTTAATCTTGGCGCCACTTATAGAAATCTGAATTTTCTGGGTCTGTATACTCAATTTTAAATTTACAAGTAAAATTACTATTATATTTTTATTTTTATTTATTCAAACGAACTGCTATTTCATTTTGACATTCATTTGAATTAATGGACAAAATAGTATTCCATATTCATTTAACATTCATTTTAATTAATGGAGAAAATAGTATTCTGTATTCAAATGAATGAACAGATTATTTATTCAAATCACTCGATACTACAATAATACATAGTATATTATTTAAATAATAATTTTTTTTAATTTTAAAATTATATTTTAACTATTGTATTTTTATAAATTTTCAAATTGAATATCTAAAATAATTATGATAATATAATAAAAATACTTTAAAATTCGAAGTTCTTTTGACACTCTCAAATACTTAAAAAATAGTGTTTTGTAAATAAGGGTATTCCTCGACTGTACCGAAAATATATTTGAGAGTGTCAAAAGACCTTAAAGTCTTAAAATATTTTTATCAGGTTATCGTAATTAGTTTGGATATTTAATTTAAGAAATTTTAAAAATACACCGTACTTAAAAAATAACTTTAAAGTTTTAAAGGAGATTTCACTATATATTACTGTAGGATCTGCAACATATAAGCACTGTGTATTTCCAAAAAAAATCAAATTGAATATTTAGACTAATTACGATAATCTGATAAAAATACTTTAAGACTTAAAGGTCTTTTGACACTTCCAAATGTGTTTTCCCCACAGCCAATGGATACTCTTATTTGTAAAACACTGTGTTTTAAGTATTTGAGATTGTCAAAAGACCTTGAAGTTATAAAATATTTTTACCAAGTTATTAGATATTCAATTTGAGAAATTTAAAAAATAGACAGTGCTTAAAAAATAACTTTAAAATTTTAAAGAAACTTTTATAATTTAAATAATACACTATGCATTACTGAATGAACATAGAAAACTATTCTGCTCATTTGTTCGAACCGAACAACGCGTCTTAATTTATTATATTATAAATAACAAATTTTATTTAATTCTTTTATATCCTTAAATAAAAACAATGTAATAAAATATATTCTTTGCCTTTCTTATTTAGTTTAAATGTAGTAGTTCAAAATGTTTAATAAAATTAATTTCTTTCAATTTCTTATATATACAATCATTTTACTTAAGTTTTTGAGGTCAATACACCTATTTGATCGTCCAATGTTCAATATAATGTGGTCTTTAAATTCTAATTACATCCCATTATCTATCAAATAAAATAATGAGAGTCTCAACTTATAAAAATAACTTTAACGAGATTAATAAAATATATACTTTTAAAGAAAATGGACTTTAATAATTATTTTTAATTAAAATAATTTTAATAGAGCATAAAGTCAAATAAATACTTTTTTAAAAAATCATAGAAATCCTATTCAGTAAAATTATGATGAGACCCAAATAATCATTCCAAGTGAATTTCATGGTCAGAGCCCAAAAGGAGTAGAAGAAGGAAGTGGGCCCAATTGAATTGGGAATTGACAAGTAGTAAGTGGGTCCCATTTCTGACTACGCCATTGATACTTCTTCGTTCAAATGTCTCATTCCATCTTCTACTTTTCTGTCGTTTTTCTTTCTTTCCGTCTTACTCTCTCTCATTTCTTCATTTGTTTATTCAGTGATGCGTGATTCCAACGTGGGGCGCATTTCGTCAAATGTCGGAATTCAAACATAGATTTTTTTACCCATCCTAACGCGTCAATACTCTTTTATTAGATACGATTTTTTCAAATTTTCTACTTTATTTTTATTCACATAAATTAATTTTTTTTTTAATATTAGTGTACTGATGAGTGAATCGATAAAATAATCTGATCAGTACACTAATTTAGACTTTTAAAAAATTGGTGCACTAATTTTTAAGTGATTCGATCTGATAAGTGAACCGATTTACTAGAAAGTGAACAGATTTCTACAAGATGGACGAGGGATAAAATAGAAAGTTCACTAAAACTTATGCCTCCTAAAAGATAATGCTCACGTTAGGATGTCCATCTTTTTTTTAATAATATTAGTGATCATTTCTTAATAAGTTGAAAAATTAATTTTATTATTATAATAAATTGAAATTTTAATTTACGGTAAAAAAATAAAATACAAAAATTTGTAATTATGATGTCCCAGTACACTAATAAGAAACCGTGCTTGTAGCTGTACACTAATGAGTCTTTAATTTACAGTAAAAAATAAAATAGAAAAATTTATAACATAATTCATATTTATTTCAAGTGATTCGTTATTTTAATCTAATACAAATGGACTTTGCACCTTTTTTAAGAATTTTGCAAAAAATGCCCATAGAGGGGTTTAAAGTTTAAACTAGGGTAGTGATCCTCCCACAAGTATTCTGTGCAATCTGATACGGGTTTTAGTGTATTGCTAATTTTACCCTTCGCATGAAAAAGTAAAATTTCGGTGAATAAATTTATTATTCATATAAATTTCAATAAGTCGATTTACTGTTCATGCAAATTTTGACGAATCGATTATACTGTTTATATAAATTTCGATAAGCTGATTTACTATTTATAAGAATCTCGGTAAACCAATTTTACTATTTATATGAATTTTAATGAATCGATTTTATTATTCATCCCAAGACTAAAATTGATAATATATCTATATCTAATTAAACAAATGACCTGTAGGAGAATCACTACCTTTAAGGCAGCATCTTATTCCTTAGAACGATCGCTTCATAGGAATTATTTTATGGATAATGGTTTTGAAAATTTACTGTTTTACCATAGCTAATGATAAGGTCAACCTGTAACACTTGTTGCAGAGAAAGCCCTGGTGGCCCACTGATGAAACCATTAATTTCCAATGTCTGCACCAATCAAAGTTAGAGGTACCAGTTGTCATATTTAAAGACGCTGCTCTCTCCTGCAACACCCTTAAATCATAGCTACAGACATGAAACAGTCAGTCCTGTACAAATGTTTTCATCACTTCTGAATACTTGTCATGACGAGGGACTTAAATTGGCCTTTTATTAAGGATAAAACATATTTATATTATCAAATCTGAAGCCTAATCAATGATCAAGAGGATATGAGTACTTACACATAATTAGAGACCCATTGGCATCCACGACTCCAATCTCAATATTAAAAAATAATGATATTTTTAAAGTAAAATTTAATCTCAAAAGCTTGAGAAAAAAATGCCGAGGTGAAACTCGGGTTGGATTTTTGGCCCTGAACCCGCATGACCCGACCTGAAAATCATATGGGTCAAGTTATGAAAGTCGGGTCAGCAGGTTGGGTTGAGAAGTAAAAAATCCGTATTGAATTCAAGTCAGATTAGGTTGAGAGATTTTTAAGTTAATATGATCCGACCCAATCAAATTCGACTCGACAAGTTAAAAAGTAGGTTAAAGTAGGTTCAAAATATGGGTTAGGTTCAGGGTTCCGGGTTGAGTTGGATTATAATTTAGAACAGGTCGGGTCGGGTCAAGACGTGTGGGTCAAAAGTTCAGGTGAGGTCGAGTCGGGTTACATATATTAATAGCTCAAGTCGGATTGGGTTTTAAAAAACCCGACCCGATCCGGCTTGATTTTAGCCTTACTCAAATGTTATATAAAGTAAATTCAGAGGGAGTTGATGTGACAGTGATGAAGTTCCTTTATAAAAAGAGATCTTGAGTTTGATTCATTCTCAAATCTCTCTGGACCACTTCATATAACCCCTTATCATTTGGATCGAGTATGTGTATGTAGGGAGGTGTGCACATGCACTTAAAGGATTTAGTTGGATAAATTCTCTTATGAGTGAGAAGTCTCTACACTTTTAATAATAAAAAAATATTATATATAATCATTGATTTATTAAATTAACGGCACTCACTTGCATTGGAAACTTCACACATATGCCCATCTCGAGAGGAAAAACTTGGTTCTATTAATAAATTTGGATTTCCAGAATTTGAGCCAGGGTAGTGTGGGCCATTATTGGCTTCCATTCCTGGTAGAACAATTTCATTTTAAGTGTTGTTAATTTTCTCCCACCTTGCCCCTGTTGTGATGGTTGCCCATCATCTCAGGAGTAATGAATTTCCTGGCTTTCACCATTAATTTCCTATAGAATCGAAGCCAAACAAGATTGGTTTTGAGTTAGGAAATTCAAACTCAGTGGGTATTTTTCTCCTTCAGCAACCTAACCCATAGCAATTGATCATTATTGCAGAACCTCCAAGTTCTGGCTAAATGAAGGCCCACTTATTCAGCTTACTCCTTCCTAAAGCCGAGCCCACCTTCATGTTTTTTTAATACAAACTTTATCCCAACTCACTCAAGGAAAGATCAGACGGCCGTCTCCTTTGTTCTAGAACAAGTCTCTCCGGATTTTATCCAGAGAAGAAAGACAACTATTCAAAACTAGAGATGTGGCCAACCAGTAGTAGTTCGGGATAGCCTGACATTACACTTTTTCATTAACACGGCCTTTAATGCAATAGAGAGTATTTGCTTTCCAACCTTGCAAATTTGCAGTTTCTTCTTTTCACTTTTTGACTTCCCATTTTCTCTCTCTTTATAATTTTGCAATTAATTGAGTTAGGAAAATTCTATATTATCAATGGATAGGAATCTTCTCATGAGTATTTCATGTAAAGAAATATGAAATTTAAGATATTGTCTATTTTACTCTTTCACTACTGTATGAAAGTATTTAAAAATGATTTAGTGAACCGATTTATACTGCAGTGAAAGGATTAGTGATCCGGTCAATAAGCTAATTTATACTACAGTTGAAGAGTCAGTGATCCGGTAAACCAATCAGTGAACTAATTTATACCGTAGTGAAAGGGTAAACTGGACAATACCTTAAATCCCGTGTCTGGTTATACAAAACACCTGTGGGAGGATCACTATCCATTGTCAATAGATTTTTGAATCTTGAGGTTTATAAGTACATGTACACCTTTTTTTTAAATTAACTTTTAAAGATGTGTTCTACTTAAGGTGGGCATCCTAACACAAGCGTTATCTTTTAAGAGGCACGGGTGTTTTAGTGAACTTCTTATTTTACCCCTCATCCATCCACAGAAATCGGTTCATTTATCGGTGCACCAGATATGTGCACCGACCGACTCACTTAGAAATCGATGCACCAATTTATTGAGAATTCAAATCGGTGCACCGGCCGGATCATTTTACACATAAATCTGTTCACTGAAAAAGTGAGCTGATTTCTGCGAATGGGAACAAAGTGGAAAATCCAAAAAACCTGTATTTACTAAAAGATTATGTGTTAGAATGGCCACCATTCTCCTTATATATTTAACATGATATTATAACTGGAGTACTAAAAGAATAAGTTGGATTTGTGTCTTCAGCTCTGTGAGAAAGAATGTTAGCTGTAGAATAGCAGATTTATCTTTATTTACTGACTGGCTACCTTCCTGTTAAATCAAGTGCCTTCTCAATGTACTAAACTTTACTGATTTCCTATTAGGAAGAAAGAAGACTGGTATCATCTGCAAATTGGAGAAGTTCCAATCTTTATTTAACCTCGTTGTAAGTTACATAATGTTCAAGTCAATTTCATATATGAGGCCTATTTTCCATCAATGAAAACTTTTGGATCTCAGCATCCCTTCGTAATTGATAATAGATCATAAAATCAGCAATTCATAAGACTCGATTTTTATTGAATTGAGATATCTTGTGGAGTGATTTACTCCACAATATATTTTGTGGTATGTCAAGCTAACGATGAATAGTTCTCATAAATGGTTGATATTGAGACCATTAATAAAACATAAGAGGATGTTAATCTCACCATAATTTATTTTGTAATCAATCTCATGTAAGAATTTTTCATTTAAGTCAAGATCTCAGCCTATATTTTTCTCGCTCTTATTAAAAAAAAACACTAATATCGGCCTTAAAAAACCCACCAATATTATCGTATCGGCCGATATCTCGACTCCAATTAAATCTTATGAACGACAGAGTCTAGGCAACTATAAAGCAAATGTCGGCAACTGTTTTGGGTCAGATCATTGAGTCCCTGATCTTTAAGACTTCGGATCTTCTAAAAATGGATTTTTATGGAGCTCTCATCCTCATTAATCCTTTTAATAAAAATATTTAAATTGACATTATTATATCTAACATTTATAATATTTCAATAAAAAATTAATAAGAGAGGATGTTTTAACTTTGCTCATTGTGAGTGATAATTGGTCTAAGTCAAGATGGACAAAAGTTACTGTAAATTGTGATTTCACGACCATCAGGGTACACTTGGTTTGTTAAGATATTTAAAAATAAATTGATTTGAAGAGAGTGAGATGTTTTTCATGTTTATTTATATAAATTTTCTCAGGAGTCAGCATTCATAGACAAATTTTCTAAAAAAGTTATGAAGCACATCTTCGTAGATATGACAAAATAAATCTTGAATATATATTTATATATATACAACTTAATCTATTTATTAAATGAATTGGTCTGATCGAAATAAGTTTAAATAGGATGACTTAATCCATTCCATTTATTAAATGTATGGACCTGTTTGTTTGTTCCGAGTTCTAACTAAGATTAAGTTGATTGACCCATTCACTCATTTATATAATGGGCTGACCCAATGAGTCTCGACCCAAATAGGTTAGCGATTAAGTAGATGACCAAGCTTAAAATGAGTACACGACCTAATTTGGTCAATTTATTAAGACTTAATGCGACTCAATTCATACCAAACTTGACTCAGTTATTAAATGAATTAAATTAACTTGAACCATTATTATAAAACAATCGATCCCACCCATACATGACTTAAATATTTATTTAAGGAGTTAACCTTATCTAAATACCTGACCAAGTTTAAATGGATTTGAACCATAGAGTCTACAACTTAGGCAGACTAGATTGAATTTGCCGCATACCAAACCCATGCCAGCCTAACTGTGTCGTATACCAACCTGAGCTGAAGCCTAAGTTCAACACGAATAAATCAAATTTGAAATTAATTAGAAAAATAATCATCTAAATTGAAAATAGATGTAATGTGATACAAGTGGATTAGTGTAACTGTGAATGATGAGTTGAAAGTTGAAACTAACTTTTGATAAATCTAAAGATCAAAGGAAAAACACATTTTTTTTTTCAAATTCTAATAGTATAAGTAGATAAGAGAAGTGGTACAAATACTGTATTTTTAATAATAAGGGATACTTATGTGCTTTTCATTACTTAAATAATAATTAATAGACAAGAAGAGAAGATTTATATCACTTATCATGTAAACATCAATGTTCCTATTAATTTAGGGTAATGAATCTCCCACGGGCATTTTGTACAACCCGACATGGGTTTTAATGTATTGTCTATTTTGTCTTTAGAATCGGCTCGTCGGATCACTCACCTCTTCCACTTCGGTATAAATCGGGTTACTGACCTGGATAATTGAAATTTATCTAAGTGAGACTGTTTTTTTCATACAGAACATCCAATCAGATCACTGAAATTGAATCATTGAATTTTTTTTAAATGCTTTCGTACGGAAGTGGAAGGATAAAATGGACAATACCTTAAATTCCGTGTCTAGTTACACAAAATGTCGGTCAGAGGATCACTACCCTTAATTTATCATTATTATATAAACTATTTATTTATAATTTTTATAAATTTTATGTATAAAATGAGTCCATAAGATATATTGATCGAAACTTATTAATAAAAAATAACTCCAAAATACATAATAGTTTGTCCTAGATGGGAGAGGGGGGAAGAAGGTGATGGAGGAAACTTATGACGAGGCGGACATTTCAATGCCAAACAATTATAATACTACACATGCCCCCAACTGACGTCTCTCTATTCAACAACCAACTAACGGCTCTCTGTTCTCTCTGTTTTTCCATCTCTCTGTATTTCCATGGAAGCCGTTGCTACGCTGCGCCCCTTCCGCTGTAAGTCCCTGGTTCAATCTCATTTTCATCTGATTAGTTTTTGCTTTGTCTTCTTTCTCTGTTCCTAACCTCACCTCGAATTTTCTTTTCTGGATGCGGTAAATATAAGAGAATACAGGTCAGTTGGTAACTCTTTTTCTGTACAATCACCTGCCATTGAATTTGTATGAAGTTTGGTGTAAACTTTGGTTTGTGGAGCTACAGTAGACATAATCATATCATGTCCAACCATTGTGGAACCAAGAAAATTCTGTTAATTTTTCCATGGTGATCTTTCCTATAGCGGTTTTGATTGTTCTCAGGGAAATAGAGAACCCTTTAGAGTTTTTAAAAGCTTAACCGGCGCTTTATTATGTCTAAGTTATACTTCAATATTAATCTCCAACCTCTGCATGTGCCCTTTCAATGAAGTTACCATCAGAAAAAAGAAAAAGAAAAAAACTACCAAAAGTTATCTGAAAAGTCGATTATATCTCTTATAACAAAGATAGTTTATGAAATCACCGGGAGATTAATGAGCTTAGTTGTTTGTAGAAGTTGCATACTGCTAATTTTGCAATCTTTTTTTAATTTTGCTTACGTTGTATCTTGATGACGAAACAACTGTAATTCCTGCTGATTTCCTTTTTAATGCTGAATGCCAGGTACCATAGGGGCAATTCCAAATGCACTATCCAGTCCCGAAAAGCCCAGTATGATTCCTACATATCATGCTCCCTCAAACAAACCATTATTCCTTCCATGGCTGAAAAATGGTGGAAGGCTCATATCCCGCCCTGTGGGAAGAAAGGGTTCATGCCTGACACATCTGATGGCCTCTAAAACTGCCTTGGCTATGACTTCTGATGGTTAGTTTCATACTTTTCGATTGTTCTTATCATCATTCCCCGGGTAAAAATAAAAATAAAATACAGTTACGATTTATGATATTTGTGTGTGTGCGTGGGCGCGCACATTTGGACACTGTTTCAGAAATTCCCAATACATCACTTATTTTAAATTAAAATGCCCACATTTTTACAGCGTTGTTGTTGCCGTTTGTATGATAATTTTGTACTTGATTTGGGAATACTGGTTGTCTTATGAAATGAGGCACATTTCTTCATTGCCCCTTTGGCTTTCCTAGCTTCTTTTATGGCTCTCATTGATGGATGTGGATGGGGGCAATCCCAAAAATGGCCCAAATACCATGGAAAATGGTTCCTATGGCAATGGGATGGTCTGTTTGGCAGGAGTGGGATGGGCATATCTTTGTCGGTAAAGTTTCTGTTCGAGTCTCAGTACTTAAAGGTGCAAATTGAATGAGTTTGCTGGCCAGTTTGAGTTCCAATTCAGTGAAGACTGGATATCATTTATATGTAGTTCTATATGTGGTAATTTTTTTCTTTGTATGTTGTCCATTGGGACTTTATTGTGCCCAAAGAATTTTTGGGTTGACTTCTATTTATATGCATTGACAAGGTAGACAAGGTATTTATATGTCCTACAATTTCATGTAGATTTTTCAAGTGTTGTAATCCATCATTACCAGCCTTGCTGATGTGCTGTTCTGACATGAATACAGAAGTTTCTTCTAGTAGCAGTTCACAGGGGCCATTGGAGAAGAAAAATCTGCACTGCTACGACTTTTCCTAAAGCATTTGAGGTCTATTTTGTCTATCTTATTTCTACAAACCCATTCCCTTATAAATTAAAAACTTTCTAAAGGTGCTCTGCTTAATCTGATTTGACATGATAGGTATTTATTTGGTGATTACAGTTGCCTATCTTTTATACTCAGTAGGTATGTTGCAACACATTTCACCATGCTTCATGTTCTTCATTACAGACCCATATTCCTCTTAATATTGCATGTGATCTATCTAAGTTGCTTCTCTTTCGAGGAAACATTTTCCCATCATCTCCCTTGTCTCATCTCTGTTGATTAAATTGAAAATTTAAGGCTTCCATGCATAAATTAAAACACACCCAGTATCCATATTGTCTGTCTAAACACTCCAACTAATTAGCAGTATTTCCATTCTAGAGGATGTGTTGATGTCTTTTTTAGTATCTTTATCATGACAGCTAAAGAAGTGTGCTGATTGATGAATCCGTGAATGAATTTTTGGGATAGTGAGAGAAGTGATGTAGTCTCGCCTGTCAGGAGAAGCTTAAGATCATGAACAGAGAAGTGAAGCTTCTAGAGCTATTGGGAATTGTTTGTTCCATCTGAGGGGGCAGATTTAGTCATTGAATATGGTAGTTGCTTGAGAAACGTAAAGTTCATCCTTCATAATTTGGTGCTTTGTGGAAAGTGGGGAGATCAATGCTGTCAATACGATCGGGTCTATGCTAAATCCTTTTAGGATGCTAGTTTTCGTATGGGTTGAAGTCAGGAATAGGATACCAACATTCACCTGTTTCAGTGGTGCTTGAGATATCAAATGATACTCGATAGAAGCATCATTGTCATCTGAGTCATTTTTCCAACCTATTTAGGGCTGGCTTCTTGAGGTCTACATTTCCATTCTACGTTGTTGAAAATCTTTTCTTTTGTTAACTTTCAAAAAAAAATCTTATCTTCTGTTACTCAACAAGCTGAAATGTCTTTTCTTATTTACGTCATATCATTGTCAATCTTAATTCGGCTCACCTTACTTGTTCTCAGATCCACTAAAATTACATTCCATGTGTCATTGTTCTTCTACTAAGTTTCAAACCATTTCTCTCTTAAGTTTTCCTTTTCAACTCAATAGACGAGTAATGTCTCATCTTCAATTTGTGAGGGAAATTTGGAGATTTCTCTCCGAGTTGTTCATGGTAAGTAAGTTATTGATGCTTGGGGAAATAGTGGAGTGTGTGACGATTGATAGGGGAAAGAGTAAAATGTGGAATTGCCTTTTATCTGTTTTTTGCTCCTTGAAGAAAAGAGAAATGTCTCCTCATAGTTTCAGTGAGGGTAAAACAAGGGTGGTGCACTGCACCTAGTTCAAAATAATTTCAGCACCTAATATGTCATTGAGAGTGACTGGACTGATACTCTTGTGGATGTGGGTAGTTCTTGTTGGTATAGGGCTACCAGGACCGGGATGGATACTTGGAACTCAACCTGAGGCCTGCAAGAGTTGGGAGATTTGTTAGTGGTGGCGATAAAAAAAAATCTTTATTTAAATATTCGGATCACCAGCGGGCAGCTTTTGCAACCGCAGAGGTTTTTCTACGTCTGAGTTTCCAGCATCAACCATGGCAATAAGCCTGCTCGTAGTTGAAGGGGATTGAAAGTGTATCATCAGATGGTTATTGAGTGAGTGATGTACTTGCGGTGTTTTGCCTTGGATGGTTCGAATTAAGGAGTTTGTTTGGACTCGTAGCATGTTTTTCTTCTGCTTCTTGTGATGCTAACACCTAAGTCAGATGCTCTTGGTGCTTTGTAATTTCTTTTAGCAGTAACTAAATGCATCATATCAATGAAAAGTGATTTTATTGTTACTGAATTATTCACTCCATGCATGTAATAAATCTTTGGGTATGCATCTGTCAGTCTTATCAGGAAGAATCTTTATTGTTAATAGATTGATCTTTGCAAGAGATAACTGGAGCAAAATGCTTCTATTTCTGCATGGTCATGAAAATCTTGTAGGTTCATTATTTTCACCTTTTGAACAGTTTATCTGCACCATACTAGTGTTGCTTTTTTCCACCAAATAGTCAGTTCACTCAGTTCCAGTGAATTTGCACACCACTGATCAGATATTTGCACCTATGAAACTGTCCTGGATTAGATTCACATACCATATTTTTTTTGGATCATGTTGGCTTAATTATCACATAATGCACTTTTACCATTTGTAAGTCTATTCATATTTTAATTTGAAACTTCACTTAAGGTCTTCTTTCTGTTTCAGTCACTGGTTCTGGAAGTATGTGATGGGACACAGGTCGCTGAACTCAAAGTGAAGGTGTGGTTATTTTCTAGTTGTTTAATTTTTGTGGAGAGTAATCCTAACATGAATTGAAAACACCCATATTAAGAGCTCATGGAATCCATGGAACTGCAAGTTGGAACTTTATCTCTTCTTCTACAGGTCGGGGAGTTTGAAATGCAACTGAAGCGGAACATAAGAGGCACAGAAGCTCCAAGACCAACTGTTATTCCAAGTACACCCAAGGTTGAATCAATTTCTGCTGCTCCACCAGCATTACCTCAGAAATCCTCTCCAGTTGTCACAAATCCATTCATGAATGTATTTCTGGCAAAGTCATCAAAACTAGCATCTTTAGAAGGTTCTGGAACAAATGCATATTTGATAGTTTCATCTCCAACGGTATGAGCTAACCACTTATTGGGTTTTCAGGCTTCAAACTTATTCCAGGCTTAGAAAATCTTCATTCTTTTTTTTTCTAGGTTGGTTCATTCCGAAGGGGAAGAACAGTGAAAGGAAAGAAGCAGCCACCAATATGTAAAGAGGTAATGTGAAATCATTTCTACTACCCAAATCTTTTGTAAGTGTTTGTAATATTGTCCTACATATAATGTATCGTCTCTAATCACAAAATCTCCTAACTCTCTCTCTCTCTCTCTCTCTCTCTGTCTCTCACTCTCACACACACACACACATTCTTGCTGTATCCATGTCCTAGATTTTTTTTAAATGGTGTCATGTATGTTACTCTGTCCATATCTAGGCATCATACATTGTTGCTGCTGCTGCTGCTATTATTAAAATTTCCTTCACTATCAAAAAATAGTAAACCTGTTGACAATTGTTCTTGCACTGCGGCTGCTTTTGCATCATTCCTTTAATCTGAATTTCTTTCCTTTATCAGGGGGATATAATCAAAGAGGGGCAGGTTATTGGATATTTGGATCAGTTTGGCAGTGAGCTTCCTGTTAAAGTGAGTCACTAAGTCCTCATCTCTTCTCTATTTCTTGTCTACAAGATTCTGATATGCTTTATTATCATTCTTTGAGCAGTCTGACATCGCTGGAGAGGTCCTAAAGCTTCTTTTCAATGATGGAGGTAACTTTTCTTATCCTACTACAAATTGAATCAAGTTCTCAATATCGTTATGGGAATGGGTCTTGTTTCTACCCATATGAGGTTCTGTAGCAGGTTTGACTGATAAAATTGCGGCTTGTGATCCGAGGGAAAAAGAGGATAAATGATAGATTTTTTTGGCTTTTTGAAATGCCCACAATCCGAACACAGTTGGGTCTCTGCATTTGAATTGAGTAAAGTTGCACTCACACTTCTGTGTGAGGATCCAAACATGTCTTTCTAAGCACAGATATGCACTAGTGATGGGAGCTCACAGAAAGTGAACTTTCAGAAAATAGGGATCCTATAGCTAAAATTTTCATGCATTTTCTCCATGTGATTTGCAGAAGCAGTTGGCTATGGAGACCCACTTGTTGCTGTGTTGCCTTCATTTCATGGGATTAGGTGAATTTTGTTTCCTGCTATCGATTACCATTCTTTCTCCCTAGTTCATGTGTGCTCTTGGATAGCCACTCTTTCTAGAATCATATGTAATTTTTCTGTTGCAATTGGCGAGTGGACAGATGTAATCGGTTTATTTAGATACCATAATTATAAATAATCAAATATTTGCAGGAGCAATCACTAAAGCAGCAAATTGATCTCTCTACTGCTTAATATATCTCATGAGGAAAAGCTTGATGTCTTAGCAGGTTGATGGGAGCTCAAGGGTGAATACGTTTGATTTATCCCAGTTCAAAATATTAGTAGATGTAAAATCCAGGTCTATAACCCGAGCTCCTCATTTCAATTTAATCGGGTGCAGCAATTAGATATTGACCACGTTCTTTCCCAAACTCTTATTACTCAACCAAATTTATCTGGTCAAATTGGATCTTCTTGTGAATTGGTAATACCGTTTGCATTGGACCCAGGGATATTGGTCGTTGATGATGGTGATGATGCTGGATTAGAATATGAAGTCCCACTTCGACCATTGAAATACTTTGTCAAATCTAAAATGACATGATGATTAGAATATGTTAGAAAATTCTTTTGGCATTTAAAACATTCAGTCTTTCAAGCGAAAACAAATATAAATGCATAAAAGGGTCACCTGTTGATATTTTAAACGTTGAAAATTATGCACAAGAAGTTCTTATGTTTGATGGTTAACATCATCTCGTTGGAGTGATTGTAGACTCCATCCACATATAGGCCCATATATAATAAATGGTGACTTTTTAACTATAAATTGCAAATCGATCTTCAAGGAGGTTAATAGTATAAGATGGTTGACCGTGTATGTTGGTGGGCCTAATATGGCACTAATTTAAAAGTGTAATTATTAGACATTTCAATCCATCCATCACATGAAAATTATAGGGAGCTTATTTGAAATGTGCACATGGAGTTCACAAATCACATGCTGGAAGATCCTTTGTCAATATCTTCAGAAACACGAATAAAAGGAAGAAGAAACTCTTATCATTTGTCAATATCTTCACAAACATGTATCATAAAAGAAAAAATTCTGGGTTTAGTGGCTCCACATCTCGAGTCAATATTCAATTAAAATTTTCCACTAATTTTCGACTTCAAAAACAATCAATCTCTCCCTACTTCAATGATCGATCCAAGATCAAAACTTGTCAATGCCCAAACACAGCAGAGAGATTAGTTTGAATACTTGCAATAGTGATACAATTCTGAGCCCTGGCAGCTTGGAAGAGAGAAATATCATTTGGCATACAACCCCCTATACATGCCAGACAAAAATAGCACCCAGCAACGCCATCGTTTCTCTGGCTTCTTCAGATGCTTGACCATCCAGCCTCGAACCATCGTTTACCACAGCAAACCATCACCAACTCTGTCTTTTCTCGCACTTCACTGATGTAAGAACACACAAAATCGAGAACTGCCAATGTTGGTGGGTAAAATCTTGCCAGGTTGCATGCAGCACAACTTGCATGTCTTTGACGACAATAGGACCTTACACAGTTCTATTCAATAGCAAATTCAACTGTCGTGCCCCCCATATGTACATTTAATGACCAGTACAAATATTGGCTGCCAGTGAGGGTATGAGTTCTACAAAATCAGTAATAGTAAACAAAATCCATCAAAATACCATGATAAGCAGACACTGAAGTATTTAAAATGGTCAAAAGCAGTCACATCGAAAAGCTTTGTCTGCATTTGAACAAGTCCCCCCAATTGATGGCTTCTATAGGACAACTGCAGAGAAGAAAGATCTTCTTCCAACAGCCCTCAAATTGGTTGTCCTCCATCCTTGACCCTCCTTGTAATATTCAACCTGTCAATATGTTAATGAAATGATAAGGAATCAATCCTGTAAAGTTTGCATTCAGGCCTATTTATTAACTGGAGAAGTAACCTTTAAGGATTCCCACCGCATAAACCACAATGGAAGATCCCAACCATCCAAACTTTGGCCTTCTTCCTTAAAATGGGTCCCTCGTTCCTTTTTTTCTTTTATAATGATTAATAGACCTTTACTAGTTTGTGTCAATTTGCAAGTACTGGGACAAAGATACCATGCGTACCTTAGGACCATTTAAGTAATGTCAAGAATCTACCAGAAATATTGGAAGCAGTTACATACAGTATCTAATATATCTCCTTTGATTGTCGTTCCACCAATGACATAAATGGAATCTCCAAGGATGGCAACAGCTGCATATCCCCGAGAGCAGTTCATCTGGTCGCCCTTCATCCAAGCACCACTACGAGGATCAAAAATTTCTACACTTGGATCAATCTGTTCTGCATCAAATCCACCTAATGCGTATCTGCAGGAAAGTAGCATTCAGACACAACTAATCAAGATAGTGCAGATCCTACCTATCAATTGTGCATCATACTCAATCTGATCATTGTGAGACTTCCATCATGTAAAAACATAGTGGACACCTATTTTTTTTAGCGAGGGGTGGGGTGGGGTGGGATTATCACAGGGTACGCCCACACAAAGCTACCAAAAGGACCTATGTATCAAGGTAAGTCCGGAAGAGCAGAACCTGAGACCTCTCATCTAATCCTAAAAGCTCAAGCCAACTGAACCACCTGTGCAGGTTAAGTGGAGACATTTTTATGGGATTTTTTGAAAAAAAAAAAAGAAGAAAAACCACTCCTATTGTACGTGCATGGCAGACTTCGATGAGCATAAAGGTACATTAGCATTTTCCTTTTTTCTTTTTCTTTTTTGAGAACACTTTTTATGTACACAGAGTAACAATGAAAGTAAAAAAAAAAAATCCCAATTGTAACTAGAGCATCAATCGATCTTCTCTATGAAAATCACTACCATAAGTGCTCTGCAGGACCAGGAACCTGTACTACAAAGGGTATCAAAAAGTTGAATGCATAGAGTAAATCTTACCTCTCACTAGGGGTAGATTGACACTAATTAAATCATGTTTGGTGAATCTTCCCACCTACTATCTCTCCTTGTACAAAATATCTAAAGGGGTGGCAAAAAGGTTATCAAAAATTCAAAGAGACTTCATGTGGGAAGGGAAAGAGAATACGAAGAAAATCCACCTAGTGAAATAGGAAGAGGCTAGAGATATGAGGGAGAAGGGTGGGCTAGGAATTTACAGTATCAGATATAGGAATCATGCCCTACTAAGTAAATGGTTGTGCAGATTGGATGGTTATCCCTTTCACTCATATACCACCATCAACAAACTGTGTAGCAGACTTCTTGGTAAAAGCTGGTGTTCATTTACAAAGACCAGCTTTAGAAAAAAATTCATCTCACCTTCATGTTTTTTTTTACTATTTCTTTTTCTTCTTGGTTCTGAGTATATTTCTCCTATACTCGGATCTTTCTCTTGTACTTTTTTTTCGTTTTAATGAAATTAAGTCATTAATGTTTCAAAAAAAATAAAAAATTCGAGTTTACGTTAACAATCACCGAGAGATGTTGAGATTCAATGATTTTCTTTGAATAAAAGTGACAAAACTCAACTTTTTCCATAACTTATAATGTGGTCAACCTCAATTAATCATCACTCCACAAAAATGTACCCACTTCGATGGAGGTGTAAGGTAGAACACACCAACTAAGCATGGATGAACCCCACCAAATATCAATCAAGACATCTCATGGAATCCACAAAGGTGTAGGTATGATGTTAGATAATGCTTCAACTTATACTTCACATAATTCAGATGGTTTGTGTTTAGACAGAATGTTTGGGATATTAGAGATCTCAGTGCTTAGGATATAAGGTTGAATTTATTTTGTTGTGACAAATGAGTAAACGTTGACTTTCCTAGGGAGAGATCATAAGAAATGAAGATATGAAAGATGGCATATAGCACGATGATTAACATTTTGATATTTTTTAGGAAAATGTTACAATAATGTACCCTTGATCTGGCACATGTACAAAATTCAGATGTGGCACTTATGACTTAGTGAAGCTTCTAATGTGTACATTAAAAAGAAAAGGTTCAAATATGCGATGAGAGATCACATTAAGCTATAGTTTCTTCTCTAATGGGATAGGCATGGACAGAGAAGAACTTACAGTTTTTCATTCAAAACAGCAACTGAGTGACACCCCCTTCTTTTATTCATGCTTGGAATTCGGGTCCAGGAAGCTTCTCGAGGATCAAATCGTTCAGCAGAACTGCGCAAAATAAACAATGAAAATAACGCATCAATATTTGATTTGTAGAGGACACTTACAAACAAATACATGCATTATATTGTCAAACCAGAGCACTCTACAAGTATAAAAGTCCCATGCTCATGTTCTGGGGTGGTGAAGAACATTTAGTTCCAAAGGTTAAAAAAAAAGTAGGTAACAGAAATCTTACTATACAAGATTTGAGGTATGGGAAGCCCATGCACAACAGATACTAACGATCTGAAGTTCTGGTGTTCACTTTTTGCTGGTGTACTACTAATTCTTATGTGGGTCTTTTGGGAGACACCCATATATGGGCATGGTACATGGTAAATGCGATGTTATTGTTTGCTCAATTTCTTCATATTTTTCATTGTCGTATATTCTATGCATTTACAGGTTATTTAGAATAGAATCCTCTTAACTCCCTACTGTTGTTTGCATTGGTTGGATGTATTTAGGCTTTTGATCAAAAAGCTTGAAATCAAACCCGGACCATATCATAATATTCTAGCATGTATATTAGTACAGTTTCTATGAACATTCACATGCAAAAGATTGAAGTTATTTTGCAGCACAAATGTAGAGAATGAAGATACCTATTTTCATAAACATGCATGGTACCACCATAGTCATAAAATTGGTCTACCATTAGATGGGCTCAGACCAGATAAAACTTTCTAATGAGACATTCATTCTCTAACACCACCAAAAGAATTTTTTGATCCTTGTATGGTTATATAATTTCCATATTCCCAAGCATTACAATCTGATATTACTGAGAATTATATTCAACAAAATTATAAAATTGTAAAAAACCAAACGCAATGATAAATAATCAAAATAACAAGGTGGCACATCTTACTTTAAATAATCCTTTCCATCATATCCCCCAAGAGCATATATTACACCATTAAGTTCTGTGGCTGCTAGAGAAAATCTCTGGAAAAACAAAACACCAAAAGATTCAACCTTAACTGATTTCATAGTGAAAGAAAAGAGATTTTTCCCCTTTTCATGGCTTCCATTTTAAGCATATAGTAAAGTAGCAAGTACAATCTTGATAATAAACCTTTTGAAGCATTGATGGAGTGTTGATCCATCTTCCAAGCATCGGGTCAAACATTTCTACATCCGAGAAGCATTCATGTCCATTTCCGCCTCCAAGAGCAAATATTTTTCCTTTCACAGTAGCTCCTGCCAAGCTCCCCTTTCTTTGAATTAAGCGAGGACATTGTGCCCATGTATTAGTGCTTGGGCTATAACGCTCAACTTCATAAATCACAACAATAAAATGACTACGTCAATTTGTTGTATTAAGGTTAATGTTTCAAAAAAAAATTGTTGTATTAAGTAAGATGTTAGATATGCATATATGAGTGTATTTGAAATGATAAAACAAAGAATTTTTTAGAGGATTACTTGACAATACCTGTGTCATACCACATACTTCCATCTCCACCACCAAGCACATAAAGGTCATCATTCAGTGCTGTTGCACACCCATATGAGCGAGCAGCACTCATTGGCCTAAGAGGTGTTATCTCATCCTTTGAGGGCGAATAGCAATCCAACCTTGACAGCCATGAGACACTATCATATCCTCCTATTAAATGTATAAACCCTTCTATGTGTGAATCGAAATAATCAGGAGATATTTCCAGTGAGTCTCCAAGACAAGAAATTGACCGATCCCCACTAGATTCTAACTCCATAACACGGCTTTTTAATTGTTGAATTTCTTGTTCTGATTCATTCTGAAAAAAAATCAGAATGGAGAAAAATAAGATTTTCACCCATTCAATGAAGCATGAAAAAGCAAAGAATTTTTTCTTGAAATGGTAACTTCATTACAAGGAAAGAGCAGTGCCAAGCATGAAAGCAAAGATGAGGCGTTTTATAAACTAAATAAAACTTGAAACAAAAACTTTATGTTGGAAATTATTCATACAAATATTTTTTTCATTAATAAAATGTATTCATTGAAGAAAGATGAAACCATACCATATGAATATACAATATATGAGCTACGTGTAGAACACAAATTTTCAGTCACTACAATTAAAAAAATCCAAAAGAAAGGGTCTTACAAAATAAGACCAATAGAAAGGTTCTTCTCCATTTTTTACTTTGTTGATGAGTCAACAACACATGTTGCACTCCTAACATAAAAAGGAGATTGAAATAAACAAGCATAAATGGCTTGTCATTTCCAGAAAAGAATCATCATCATCTAAGCCATTTATCCCATCAATCTAGGATTGGTCTTTATAATTGGATTTGGCATTTCCATGGGCTGACTACCTATTTGACTCCCATGGGACTTGAACCCAAAGTATCTTGTCTCTTTCCCGCTCGCATTTAAAGAATCATCTTTGATGTCTGACAACCTAAGAAAGGACAATCCTAATGAATATGCTTAAAACTTATCAAATTGCCACTAAAGAAGCTTCTTTTTTTTTTTTTGCTACTTGACCAGGCTAGAGAAGAAAGTAAGGATCCCTTGTTGTTAACAGCTAGAAGAACACCACCAATTCTAACTAATCCCCATTTGCATTTTGCTGCTTCATCACCATAGAATGCAACTTCATCACCATAGAATTGAGTATGACCTCATCCAATCTTAGTGAGATCCAAGAAAAGCATCTCATTGAAGTGTAGTTTCCTCCATACAAAGTTCTCCCAACTTCTCAAAGAAAAGGGAGTATGACCTCATCCAATCTCAGTGAGATCCAAGAAACGCATCTCATTGAAGTGTAGTTTCCTCCAGACAAAGTTCTCCCAACTTCTCAAAGAAAAGGGACACTACTCCCCTTAATCTCCAACACCAACCATATAGTCACTCTAAAACTTTTCTTGCACCAAGAGTTCAAGGTAACAGGTGTATAGCTTCTTTATGGAAGAGAATGAGCACTTTCAACTTTTTGTATCAAACATCACAACATTTTCCATTTTACAATGTGGATGTTAACCCATTCCACTTATAGAAGATCAAGATGTGAATAGAGATGTAAATCGTTCTCAAAATTTTGTGTCAAAAGAGAGGAACCATATCAATGCAAAGAAAATGAAAATTTAATTGAAATAACAATTTTTTGAAAGATGATTGAAATAACATTTTTTTACGACTACTAATGAGGTGCAAGAGCCAAAACCACAAAACAAAATCCACAAGTATGAACCAAAAGAAAATCTTCACAAGAATGTATAAAATTTGGATTTCCATGGTAAACTAAAAGAAAAGAGAAAAAGTTATGAGGCTTTCCAAGTTGCTCTTCTAATATTTCACAAGAAAAAAAAGTCTGAAATTCTCACAAAAGGGTCCAAATGTGATTAAAGAATATCCTGAATTATGTTCTCAGAAAGTCCAAGGAAATGCCCAAGATATGGCCTCAAAATTCCAAGAGTCCACAAGAAGTGTTCCCCTAGCGACAATAAGTTTCAATACCACCTCCAGAGAGGGGGGGTGGGGGGGTGGAAGTCCCACCAAGAGATGGCCTCAAGGGATAAATCTAAAGAAGGTTATCCTTATCCAACATTTAATTTTTCATATTCATGGAACTCATTTATCCTTCTCAATAATCACTACGAATAAAGCTCCAAAACAACTTTTGTTTCTAAAA
This sequence comes from Chimonanthus salicifolius, assembly GCA_013350335.1. NCBI lineage: Eukaryota > Viridiplantae > Streptophyta > Magnoliopsida > Laurales > Calycanthaceae > Chimonanthus > Chimonanthus salicifolius. The sequence continues at coordinate 2,025,082 of CM023537.1, read as the reverse complement.
GTTGAACTCTTTCTCCTCAAAACATCATATTGATCATGCAATACTAGTCTTCAAGATAAAATGAACTTTAACCATCAAGAACTAGCCTAATCAAAGCCCTTTGCTAAAACAAAGACCTAAAGAGTAACCTTTTGGATCTTGATGTTTGTAATACTCTATCCACCTTACCAGTCTTTGAATAGCGTTACTAATACTAATATCGTGAAACCCCAAGCTGTTATCCTAGTTGGTTTGGGAGCAAGATCTCTATAGGGAGATCTTGGGTTCAAACCATGAGAGCCCCAATGAAGGGCCACTTCCCATGAGAATATGTATAGAGTAAGGTCCCATGGAATTACCCAGTGTGTATGGATAGGGGGTTTTCACACCCTCTGGAGGACTAGTCGGGTGCGACGCCTTGACACCTCCGGACCTCAAAAAAAAATACTAATATTGTGAAAGATTACACAAGTTGTGAATTCATGATACCAAGAAAAGGTGCAAGGGCCTTAGACATTTTACCATTTGAGCAAAATCAAATGTCAAAGTAACAACTAATCTTAAAGACAGTGAGGAAACCAAGTTTCAGTATATGCAAACAAGCTGGATCCAAATGATGTAGAAAACAAGTCAAATAGGACATACATCAAAACTCAGGGACTAAATAAAATGAAGCACTTTCATACCAATCTTTTCTCCAAGTCTTCATTTCGTCTACAGTGTTCCAAAGCAAGAGCCTTCAGCTCTTGCATGCCTAGCCTCAACTGCATACATGCACAAAAAACCAAAAGGATGCTATTACTCAAACTACATACATGTATGTACATGCATCGAAAAAGGGGGAAATAACATGATCTCCACGGATTACCTGAGATATTTCAAAATGAAGATCAGATGAGATCGGTGACATCGCTTCATTCTCAAGCACCGTAATTGTTGTCCTCACCCCAGACTGCACATTATCTTGAACGTTACATTCATGATCCACAACCAGTTGCTTTAGCTTAAGCAGCACCATGTCCTCATCCTTTCCAGTAACCTCTTTATCAGCATGGCCTTCAAATAATTGGCCTCTTCCATCCAAACAAGGATTGGCACTTGATAATTCAAAGTTTGAAACGGCAGGTTGAACGTTATGTTCATGATCCACAACCACTTGTTTTAGCTTAAGCAGCACCATGTCCTCATCCTTACAAGTAACCTCTTTATCAACATTTGATTCAAACAATTGGCCTTTTCCATCCAAACAAGGATCACCGCTTGATAATTCAAAGTTTGAAACAGCAGGTTCTAAATCAACAGATTCTACTTCTATCTCTTTTGCATTAAAATCGTCCTCATGACTACGAGGCGACGTTTTACTTGAGCTGCCACATTCAATACTTCCATTGTCATCATAAGCCAAAGCCTCATATTTACTTGCTTGCACCCAGACTGAGGACTTTGAATCTTCATTGGAAAGAGGAGCCATCTTGTTCACCTTTGCCTTCACAGGTGGTAACTTTTTGAAATTTGGCAATGAAATCATAAGTTCACCTCTCTTTACCCCAGTGTCAATTGGTTTAAGCAACAATAATAATCGCTCTACTTGTGAGTGGTCTAGTTCAAACCAAAAGTGAGCTTCAGTATAAAAGTTATCACTGAGTATGGGACGAAACTGCTTCTCAATTAGTGGATGGCACCTTCTTTGTGTATGTACACGAACCTTAGCAAAAGTAGGTTACATAGAATTAGAGAAAAGAATAAATGACCACAGGTTGTAAATCTAGACAAAGTTTAGGTGGGAAGTTCCACCCAAGCATATTGATGCGGAGCAACAGATCTCTTTTTATTATTTCTTTCTATTTTCTATTTGGTTGTAATTAGAAATTAGAATTTCCTATTTTAAGAGAGTTTATTTTTGTTTTAGGCTATTTTTAGGAGTTTATTTATTTAAGGCTTACATCTCTTATAAAAGCCCTCTCTTGTAAGCATTATTGGGGACGATTGAATAACATAAACAATGAGATTTTCGCAAAATACCTTTGCAAGGTGCGATTCTTCAGATTGGGAGTGATTCATTTGCGTGAGGCTTGGTGTGAGACCATAGTTCTTCTTCAGGTACTTCTTCTTCTTCTCTTCTTCATCCCATCTTCGTCGTTTTCTTCAGATTTTCCAAACCCAAAATCTGTCATCTTCTTCCTTACAGCCAGCCATACCCTTACCAGATCTCCACAGTTTCCTATTCCTTTCCATCACTGCCCGATCCCAAATCCCTTCCGTGGGTTCCGGAACCCCTTGCTTCCTTGACTTCCGTTACCCCTTGCTTCCTTTTCCTCTCTTTCTGCCGTAAATCCCCTTGTCCTCTTATCCTTTTTCTTTTCGAATGGTTGCCCTAGTCCCTTAAGTTTCCCACGTGACTAAGCATTAAGTTATTTTCCATGTGACTTATTAACCCTTGCCCATTTGATTCATTTAATACTTTGAGCCCATCCTTTCCATTCACACATTAAATTCTCCATATTTGCATGGTTATTAATGGCTAGTTTATATTAATTAATTACAAATATTAATTTAGATTTTAATTTCAGCCCATGTTAGTTTTAGAGTGCATTATTTTCGTTCCTTTTAAATTTTAGGGAGCAATTTAGGCATCTAGGGTCACCCTATTAGTTGTCCTGCATCACATATTGTCTTCAGGAGGGTCCACCCAAAGATCAACCCAAACTAGACCTAGCAAAAATCCAACCTGGCCCGTTTAATAAATAGGTAGACCAAATTGACTTGACTATTGCCATGTCTCTGCAACACATCCAACAATATTGGGGTTTACACCCATTTAAATAGTAGTGTTGGTTGAGTCTCATTAGAGAAGTCCCCTTAGATAAACAAGTAACCTGACAGGACCTGAACCCAAAATAGAACCAAACTGGCTTAACCCATTTGAATTACACCCAAACTAGACCTGAACCCGAAATAGAACCAAACTGGCTTAACCCATTTGAATTACACCCGAACTAGACCTGAACTCAAAATAGACCTGACCTGTTGCCGGATCTAATCCAAACTATTTGATCCATTTTTCACTTCCGAGTTCAAATATAGCCAAGGCCAGCTTCCATTTGACTATCCTCATTGGATGTATCCAATGGTTTTGAAATTCAAAAACAATACTCTGGGCTTAAAGTGCATCTTATAAAGGGTAAAAGATAAACAGCCTTTGATGATACCTGGGCAGGATATGCAGTTCTCTCGCTGCCATTTTCTGTCCAGCCATAAGGGTCGATATTCATCTGTCCACAGCTTGCAGATTCAAACCTTCCATGTAACTTTCGGTTACTATAGTTGAAGAGAAACAATGGCAAGCCAGATTCAATGTTTTTCACATATGAAAAGTGGGATGCCGGTAGACCTGTCAAATAATTTTTTAAGATCATAAGCACTCTTAGAACCACATGTCCACACAGTAAAACAAAACACTTTCACATCATAAGAATAAGAATCATGGTTTGCAACAGTTGATCAATAATGTCCAGCAATCAAGCACCAATATTATAAAATACCATGTGAAATAGCATTACACCCTGAACAGAGTTGGTAATGTACCAAATGTTTGACATAAAAAAAAAAGTTACATAAACTAAAATTGATAATTGTCAACCCAAAACAGTCTCGGTTTTTTAACCGAGCCTGATTCCCAAAGTTAACCTACAATATCCACTGACCAACACAGTATTAACTTACCATAAGCTAAAATAACTTTAGATCCTGAATAGGCTTATAAATGTATGAAACACTTAATGTGGAAAAAAGAAAGAATGGAAGATACATGATATAACAAATAATTCTTAACCCACAAACAGTTTTGAGTTTTCAACCAAGTCACCACAAATCTGGTCAGACCTAAATCTTTTAAGCTTCAAAACCATGATAGAGCCTCAGGTCCATTGAATAATATGTGCACAAAGGAACGTCATAGCATTTCTTTTTTTTGAGAAATTGGAGCCAGTGGTTATTATGTCAAACCATTAATTTTGACAAATTCCTTCAAGCTATTTGCTAGAGTTTGATCAGGTACTTTGAGATTGAATGGTTAACTATCACTTCAGTCAAGGGCCTAAACATATGGATTTGAGACATCAGGTCAAATATTGATTCATTAAACTGCATTGAAGTTAGTTACTGCCTCCGCTGTGTTACACTTTCCACTCAGAATTGAAAAAGCTAACACTATTCAGCGAAATAGGTGAGGAAAAAAGATCGAGCCAAAGTAGTCAAAGGCGGGGAGGATTTTCACCTAAGGTGGCCTAGGTGTGCCTCGCACATTATACAAAAGTGCGCCTTTTTTTACCCCATTAGGTGCTAAATGTAAGTAGTAAACACAGTTTCCATCTTAAGTGTTAAAATATAAATAGAAAATGTGTCTTCTCATTTTTTTCTATTAGATGTTAAAAATAAATAATAATAAAATAATTTCCATTGTATATAAAAGTGCAAACTAAAGCACAATACATGAAGTGTAAGTAGTGGAATAGAAGTTAGTAAGGGTGATCCAATTAAAATTGGCACCAATCTAGCAGCGCATTGCAACAATTTTAGACAGTAGGGATCTATGATAGAACCACATGGAGGATTTGACTTGGATATAATAATAGGACGCAAGCAAGGTAGGCAAAACGTAGACTAGTTAGCAAAGTTCTATGTGATAAAATAGTTACCTTTCAAAAAAAAAAAGAGTACCACATTGCTTGAAAGGATAATTTTATAAAATAGTTATCAAATTTAGCGATCTATAATACTCTATAGAGTAAAGTGTTGGGTAACGAAGAAAAAATAAATAGACAAGGTAAAGGTAGCGAAAACGCATATGCTACACTAGACCAGTGGATTAACTCTAAATGATTGAGTTAGAAAAGATCACATTAGGGATACCTTGAAAATAGCCTCAATAGATGACAAACTAAGAAAAACTAGTTTGAGGTGGTTTAGTCATGTAAGTAGGAGACTAATATAGCTCCAGTGCCTAAAATTGAAAAGTTATACATTGCAAGCACAAAGAGAAGAGGTAAACGCCTAAAAACATGGAAGGGATCGATAAAAGAAAGTCATAATAGATAGCAAAATGATAACTTTATGATTTATGATAGTGTTAGATGGAGAAGTAGAACAAGAAAAGCCAATCTAGATAGATGTAATTTTGGCATTAGATGGTAATTTAAAGTTTTTCTATGATAATCATTTGGCATTCTAGTTTATATGAATCATTAGTAATAATTAAGTAAAAACTCTAATCAATATATATGTATAGTTTATAACATGCTAAATTGTTCTTTTACATTATGAGATTTTGTTAATATGATGTTATGAACACAAAAATTAATGAATATACACATATACTCAAGTATCCAAATAACAGTGCCCAACAAAGTTAGCCTCGTGCATAGCATGCAGCATGTGCCTTGGGCTCTGAGATCCCACGATAACACTTGTGCCTTGACGACTACCATGCTCTTTTGGCAACTATTTTTTCAAGAAACAATTTTTCTTGAGGATAGCAGCCATAACCCAAGGGATCCTAGGTTGAAACAATTGAAAATTTTAAAGAGTAATCTCTACTTGTTCAAAATGTAGCTATTTTGCAATCGCAAGGTGTTCTAATTGTTTTGCAAAATGAGTTATACAAACATCCAAACACTACAAATTGGTGCCCAATCTGTGACACATTCAAAGAGACCTTGACACAAAATAGTGCATTAACTAGTAATCGAGCTACAAATGCAAAAGAATATCTACATCACTATCAGACAAAGATAATAGATGGCAACATACCAAACAGTTGCTTTTTTAGACATTCGTCAATTGTGTTGTTCGTGCAACCAAAGATAACACCACCAAGATTGTTTTTCTGTAATCGTCTAGCTGAGACACTGCCATTAAAAGATGGAACATAAGATGTATTACTTTCATGAACAGTGAATGTCTGAGTTTTCCTTCCTGCCCCCATTCTGCATAGAAAAGCCAAATTATCAACGACTGAAATAAACATCTCCAAAAACAGAAATGAGAGCCCAGTGCCTGACCTAAATTGAATATATCCATAGCAGCAGATGTACCGTCATCCTCATTGTCATCATGATCATTATCATATCAAACAGCAGACTATATATTTAAGTATCTAAGATTAACAAACAGGATCTAATCCCGTCCCATATTCACCTAGACAGATGTGCTCAAGTAAAGCATGGTCACTGAAACACTAAAAGAACAAACAGTTGACACCCCATAAAATAGAACCAACAAACAGATCCAACACAAATATAAAAAGGGGCAGATTACAATCACTTGACTGGATAAAATTTACTATTTGTGCAAATACATGGGATAACTCAAATGGGATGCCCGCTTACTTTCACATCTTTGTGCTTTCAAGAAGTCCTGGTAGGTTTGTAATTGGGTTGTAGTCAATGGTTAATTGTTGGTGGTTTTGTACTATAGTAAACGAGTCGCTAAGTCCCAGTGTAGTTACAAGCACTAAAGTATGTGTCTTAGGCTTGGAGTAGAACATAGCCAAGGTCTAGATCCCATTAGACAATTCTCTTGTTTCTCCAGAAGTTCAAATCCATGAAGGGTAACTGATACCACAAGAATTTTTCTTTTCTATAAGTTAAGGAAAGATGCGAAGAGGACTGCTGCTGCTAAGAATCATCCTGCTCCAACTCTTGCCAAAATATACTGCTGAAATCAGCACCTATTCGACCCATTTTCTGATCAAACACAAATCATGATAACAAAATGCCCTTTTTTTGAGATCAATAATAACCGGATACTGTTTGGTTCATTTTTTTATCAATCTTGTTTTTATTTCATCGTGGCGTTTTTAATGAAGATTTATATTTCATTAATTATGACAATAATTGGATTATATTCCTAATTAAAAACAGTGGCTACAGAAGCTGCCACTCAGACAACAGCATTGTATCTTCAGAATTTGGAACCTTGGATCCCAAACTATATCACTGTGAGACAACAGCGTTGATCCTTTTTGTCTCAGTAAAAGGTTTGTATGATGCAAATTTACTTCTTTACCCACGGTTGTGGACAGGCAGTTGATGAAACACCATAACAGGGCAGAGTTGGTTGATGTCAACTGGTACCCTAAAATACCAGAAGGCATCCTCATAAAGGGGAACGACACAGGGAATTTAGGGTAAAAACCAAGTTCAGAAAATAACAAGGAAATTTCAGAACATCCAAGAGGCTGGATCCAAACTCAACACTGATTGTAACCCCATAATAAGTTGATACTTCCAGGGTACAACATCCAACCCCCCCCAAAAAAAAAAAAGTTAGGGTGATTTTCTTTTCTATAAGAAAGTATCACCATGAAAATTGGATAAATAGGATTAACACACTGATACATAACATTGATATCAATCCACAGTAAGACAACATCATTAATTGATTATCAGTAAAAAAATGCCACTTGTTTATCAGTCCGGTGGGTCATATTTTTATACTAAATACAAAGTATAGTTGATACTCTTTGGTCATCCAATGCTTGTGCAGATGTGTGCTACTTGTTGATAGACTCAGAGTAAAAACCTACTTAGGAAGAAATGGTGTTCCGTTCAGAATGACACCTACAGTTTGGAATAAATGTGAAACACAATATAGGTAACAATAACAAAGTACAATGCAATCCAGCCCTAAGCTGCAATGTCATGATCGATTAAAAGGGGTGATGCAATGATAAAAATTCTTGAGAGGAATAACCCATGGAAACCATCACAGCAAATTCTTTAAACTAACGGCTACACCCACCTTTGTATTTTGAATGTTACGCATAAGCATCATTCATAAGCAAGGCCAGGCCCAAAAGGCGCACTTTAAAATACTTGGAGGCCCATCACTCAACTCGGTTTACCTTTCCAGTCCATTAAAAACCTGAAAGTAATGGATGGTTTAAATGTTTGATAACATTTGGTTCAACCACTCAAAACACAGGTTCTTGATGAACGAAATAGTGGCACATGTTGATCAATGATGGAGCTAAGGTACAAGTTGCAATCTACATGTCCAATAGCCCACCAATTCAGAGGTGGATCTTCCATCGAGGGTAGAAGGCCTTGGCACAGTAATACTACCCAAAAGGGTTCACAAGGATCATTCCTCACACGAAACCAAGGAAAATGAAAAAGAACAAATAAAATGTCCATTATGTACAAAAATCAACCTTCGATGGGATAAACAAGGGGAAAGCTCTTCTTGAAGATGTCCGCACAACAAAATTTTGAAGAAATACCGCAAAGGCAAGTTACTTGTTTTGGCCGAGCAAAGAGAGAATGATAAAAATTGAGAAAGAAGAAGAGGAAAATGCAATTAGATGAAAAGAAAATAAAATAAAAGAAAAGAAGAGTAAATGGAGAGACAAAGGGTGTGTTTATACATGGAAATGACAAAAAAAAAAACATAATTTTTCTTGTTCCTATACACACAAAATTGTATCATAACACATTTTGAAAAGAAAACAGGAAAAAAAAAAAATTCTGCATGTTCATTTCTTTAGACAAGCCCCACTTCTCAAATCCCAAAATCCAACACAGAGCTGATACCCTTTTAAATCGCTTTTAAGAAAGCTCAAAACAAAGCCATCAAAAATCAAGAAGATAAAAATCCACAAAGATATGTAATGCCAGTAAATCCCATATATCCACAAAGAAAAGAAGAAAAAAAAAAAACCCATCTCACAGTAGATATAGAGGGGAAAAAATCACTATCTGATACCTTCACTTCAAACAATAACCCCTTCTTATAGTTCGTAGGATGTGAGTTTCTTCTCTTCTTTCTTCATTTCCTTTCAAGTAAGTTACACACCGAAAAAATCTAAACGATAAAAAAACAAAGAAAACAAAAACCATTCATATATCCATTCAAACCACTCAACCAACTTGTCGATAAATTCATTCACCAAAAACAAAAATGAAAAGAATAGTTAAACAGGTACATTGATATTTCAGTTCTGGTGCTTCAAACAATAAACCACTTTTGTATTTTGCAAAATGGGAAAGGATTCCATGGTGAGAAGATGAGTCCACTAATGACCTTCATCTTGTTCATCAAAGGTTTTTTTTGTTGTTTTTTTTCCATCGATTATTTTCTTCACCTCTTCCTTCATTTCGTTCAAGTAGGTCACCAAAAAAAAAACACAAACACTTGTAGAAAACCATTGAAAACTACTTTCTTGTTTCTGAAAGATCATTCAAACCCACATTTTACCATTCATGTACCCATTCAAAACATTCAATCCACTTGTCTAAACACACCATGGCAGCCAAAAAACCAAGAAATCTTAAACCCAGAGACGACCTTACAATCATGTAACTAAAGAATAAAAAGTGAAACAATGTAATAAATTACAAAAAACAAATAAGAGAAGTGGAAAGGGGCATTGGCAAGGTCAAAACCTGATGATTGAGAAGGATAGAAATGAGGGAGAGTGAGGAGGATAGAAATGAGGGAGGGAGAGATTTGGTCTTGAGGAAGTTCTGTGGCAGAGTTACAGTCTTAGAGGGGCAGTGTTCCTTTAAAAGAGCGGGCTACAATGGTCAGCTTCTTGCAGCGATTGGGAATGTTCTTGGTTAATCTAATCCGTACATGTGGCCGCAACAGGTCGCACATCGAACCGACGGGTATTTGTCATCCCATTTCGAGCAGGGTTGATACGGTGGGGGACGCTGCTAAAACGAAGAGAACTGCTTACGGTAACTTGAAATTGTGCCCGTAACTTTAAACGGTTTCCGGAGGAAATAACCGTCTACGGTCCCGCCGAATCCTCATCGTGCAGGTGTATGATGTTGCAATTCGGATCGGACGGATCGGGTTCCTTAACATACAACTTGAATTGAGTTGATATATATATAGAATTTAAATCGAATTCTCAATCTGAATTCTAACTCGACCCATATTTTAAATCCATTTTAACTTAATTTTATCTGGATCAGATCGATTCAGGTCAGATTAACTTTTAATATCTTCAACCCGACCTGATTTGAATTTCATATGGATTTTTTTATCTTCTTAAACTGGCCCGACCCATTAATTCAAAATTCTCGACCCGACCCATATGATTTATAGAATAGGATCATGCAAGTTGAGTCAAAACCTGACTCGAATTGCAGCCCTACCTAAAGGTGTTTAAATATAAATCGAACTTAAGACTCTTCACAAGATAAATTTCTTGATTGGGAGATCAGTCTTCTCTGGGTTAAGAGGTGTGTTATTGTTGTTATAATTATCAATGATTTTATAATTAATTAATTATTTCATTGATTTTAACCTGCATTTATAATTAAATTTGACAATTTTTTTATAAAAAGAAAAGAATCACTTCTCCCAAACTATTCTACACTGGATGCGTTATTGTGTTATAATGATGATTTATATGGGCTTTCTGCATTTATAAAAGGATGGCATTACAACTTGAGCATTTACCAATTATGCTAGAGATTTTTTAATGTTTATTTTGGTGATGAATAATCGATGATGGGCCATTGTGTAGAATTATGAAGAATAGTTGGTCAATAGAATTGAGTTGGACAAATTAACTTGCCTTGTGTCATGCAATTTGATTTTGAAACGGATAGAAATTGTCAAATACAAATAAAAATGATTTATAATTATATTAAATATTTACCAATGTCGTCCATGCAAATATTATACTTATGTTTTTTTTTTTAGAGTCCGGAGGTGTCCACGTGTTGCACCTGACTAGTTCTGTGTGAGAAAATCTCATTATCTGCACACATTGGGTAAATCGATAGGATCTTAATCTATACATATTACCATAAAAAGTAATCCTTCATTAGAGCTCCCATAGTTTGAAGTCAAGACCTCTCTCTAAAGAGATGTTGCTCCCAAACCAATTGATATAATCATTTGGAATTAAGATTACGACTTTAAAAGTCATTTAAAGTGATTCAGTCCCATACTAAGTTATAAATTTAGCTGATATTTTTTTTTATATGGGCTAGAGTTGAAGTATATATAAATAAATAAATTGCATTTATTTATATATTTCAATGAGCCATTAATGTGTTTAATTGGAGTCAATTATAACAAGGCTCGATAGAGCCATTGGAATGGAGAAATACATGAGAAAGGAAACATAGAAAAAAAGAAGAAAAAACAAAGAAGAAAAGAAGCAAGAAGATGGAAAGTCTGGGCTGTGTGCACAGCAGCCAAATCATTCCATCCTCTCTGTCCCTTTGCTTTTTTGCAGAGACGTCAGTTCACTTCTTTTATTTGGAGGTCCATTTTATGTTTATTTTAATTAATTTACTCTTTATCATATTTCTTAAACAGAACATTTTATCTTTTTATTTAGTTTGGTAAGATATTTGATTTTTAATATGTTTTAAAGCACTGTGTTCTTTCCATTTGAACATTTAATTAATTATCTCAATGGCATTATTCACAATGATGTTCGGCTAATTTCCAACTAAGGTTTGGGGTGAAGTTTGATGACTTATGGGGTATTTTTAAATCTTGTGATTTTAATGCAGATTTCGATTAATTGCATGGTTTGATTTATCTTGATTTTCATGATAAATTTATATATTGTTCGTTTATTCATTGTGATTTTTTAATACATTGAATGCTTGAAAAATGTGTATGATACTTGTGATAAAGTCTCTGAATCACCCCATGTCTATGTACTTCTCTTGATTTAATGTGATTTTCGAATACAACAAATGTTTAAGGAATCCTTGTGGCATGTGAGATTGTACTCAAATGATATAAATCATCAATTATTCAAACAATTTGTGAAAAATATTTTTGAGCTAACTTTCTGATTTGATAAAATCATTATTCAAATCAAACTGAGAAACTGTAATGACCCGTTCCGAGTTTTATAGATTTTTTTTGAGAGATTTTCGAATCTCTGAGTTATCTTTGGAACCTTGGTAGCGGTGAAGAGAGTGTGGGCACCGTGGTGGGCCCATTTATTGAATTTCGAGTTTGAAAATCCAAAGGGCATTTTAGTAATTTCATAATTTTTATGTATATTGTCATGAAAAAATTCGTTGAAAAATCACACTTTTTCCCGATCGACTTTGTTATTCGAGATTTTTCGGGTTCTCGAATTCTTTGTATTTTTTTTATTTTCTTTTGAAAAGAAATTTATTTTCAAAACCTTAGTTTATAAAAAAAAAAAAAAAAGAAGATTAAAAACTTTTTTTTTTCCAAATCCTAACCCTCAAAATCCCTCAACCCTCATGCCGCACTGTAGCCACATTGCTACAGTGCCCGTGCGTTTCCCCCTCCTCTCTTTCGGTGACTCTCCCCTTTTCGCCTTCAAACCCTAGGAAACCCTCCACCCTCACCGCCACCGCAGCCGCACCAACCCCTCCTCTTCGGATCTCTCTCTCTCGGAGGCTTGTCTCTCCTCTTCTCTCACCGTTTTTCCCTTCTCCTTCTTCCCCATTTGCCGCCCTCTGCTGTTCGCGAAATCGGAGGTTCGGGCCCCCAGCCGCCGATCTTCTAGCCCCCCGTCGTCGACCGATTCAAGGTATCTGTTTTTCCCTCTCTCCTTTCCCTCTTTCCGATTTCCTTCTCTCTCCCCCTCTCTGGTTTCCTTTCTTTCTTCTTCTTTTTCTTCTTCTTCCCCTCTTTCCCTCTTATTTCCCTTCCCCTTCGGCTGAGTCACTCACAGCCGCGAGTTGACTCAGCCGGGTCCCGATTTTGGACCCCGGTAACCTAGCCCAGCTCGCCAGATCTGGCCCTGTTCGCCAGATCCGGCCCAACCAGCCAGATCAGACCCAGTTCGCCTGTTTTGGCCCTGCCCAGTCAGGCCCGATTCGGACCTGACCCGTTCTCAGGCCCATTTGCATTCCTTGCCCAGTTTGACCCGTTTCATCCAAATTTCTTACCCGCCTATTCATGTTTCAACAGATTGAACCCCTTCAACCCCCCGGACTCGTTTTCTCGCATTGGATTTCAAGTACACACACAGGTGAGGGAACTTATCACTGTTTTAGCATACATTCGCATTCTTAACTTGTAATCTTAGGACATCGAGTGACCTGGATAGGACCATTTCGTTTATTAAGCCACTCGATAAGAAACCATTGAAATAAATATATGGCAAGGGATCCGTTCGGGTTCACCCAAGTCAATTATATGCGATTAATATAAAATTCTGATTGAATGAGTGGTTATTGATGCTTGAAGGTTGTTGAAAATATGTTTGTGTTTAATCATAACACATATATGATATTATGATGAATGAGACAAGTGTAGGTGAATGTTGAACACAATAGTTGGAAGATGTTGTGATGCTTTACGTATTTACGCATAATATGCATATGTAATCGCATGTTGGATATAAAAGTATGAGTCTAAGCACTGCTATGTGTCGTTAACCGCATGATGAGGCATGTTGTTGATATTGATGTCATGTCAGAACATTTTTGTGTTGTCATACATGATCATGATACCATGTGTAGTGCATGAGAGGTTTTGTTTATGTGTATACATTCATGATGATGAGATGAGTTTGGTGGTTGAGAGGACTTCCCCGTTACACTCCGGCGGTTCGAGACCCCATACGGGATGTGGGTCTCCCCGTTGTGTTCGGCGGTCGAGGTGCCTACCCTAGAGTTTGGTTCCCTCGGGTATGGTCGAGGTAGTTTCCGACACGACTTGTGTGGGTGAGGCAGTTGTGTATTCTTTAGTCTCCCGAGGATACTGGCTAGGAAACCGGGGTTCGTTGGAGGACCTGATGTGGACTTTAGAGATGATTTCTTGGATTTGGTTAATGGAATATCGGTTAATAGAGTAGTTGAGTATCGCAGGCATGGATGTTTTATTCACTTGTGATATTTACTGCCCCTTTCATATGTGATCTATAACTACCTTGTTAATATGTAATATGTTCTCTCACTGGGCTATTTTGCTCACCTCTTACCTTTCAGGTGCCTCGACCGTAGAAGGGCCAGGCGGACCCCTTGAGCAAGTACCAGAAGAGGAGTAGTAAATAATAAAAGCTTATGCTTATGCTAGATTTGATGTTTGAGAACTTTAGTCACATAGATTCAACCACATGTTTGTTTGGATGACTGTATAACCTGTTGATTAGTTTACATTTGTGGTTCGTTGTGTTTAGCCCCAGTTTTGAACTTGTGGGCTGTTGGACGGGAAGTAGTTACCCTGTTTAAAAAAAAATGTTGTTATTCTTGTACCCGATATCTGTCTTTTGTAACTTATGAGGTTTTTCGGAGATAACGCGCCCAGTAACGGGACGGGGCGTTACAGAAACGATGATAAAAATAATTCTATAAAATTGTTAAATGGATCCCTAAACCTTAATGCATTTCTATTATTGTCTTTTAAATCATCACCATTTTATTTGCTTTATACTTTGTATGGAAACCATATTTCACCTCTCACTCAAAAATTAATGTTCTTAATACTTTCAATCCCTATGGATTCTACTTCGGACTCACTTACTAAATTTTACTACTTCGTTGTCTGCACTTGAAGGTAAACTTTTAAAGTGGTAGCATTAAAGCTAACAAATACAAGAAAATCAAATCAAATTATTAAGGCTACTGGTTACCTCTCGCTTTAGGAAGCGAGAGGTTGAAGGTTCGATCTCCCATGGCCTAATGTTTGTATGCTCTAAGGGTAATGGGTTCATCCATAGAGATTTTATACTGGATATCACACAGTTTTCTACGTATAAATTCAAAAAGAAAAAGTATAAGAAAAGGGAGCACTTACACACACCCAGATTTCCTGCCTCTACACACCCGTTTCTGAAATTTTGGGTGAAATTACGATTTTACCCTCCGATTTTCATTCATTCGAATGAATGCCCAGTTCATTTTGGCATTCATTCGAATGAATGCCCATGTGTAATTTCAATTCATTCGAATGAATGGGCTGAGCAGTAACACAGAATACTGCTCAACCCAATTCATTCGAATGAATGGATGATTCATTCAAATGAATAGTAATAAAATGACATTCATTCCATCCATTCATTCGAATGAATAGACCATTCATTCGAATGAATGGACGTTCATTCGAATGAACATGAAGGAAATGACCGTCACGAATCATTCGAATGATTCATCACGAATCATTCGAATGATTTAGATCCGAACATGAAGGGAGTCACGAATCATTCGAATGATTCAAATCATTCAGTATACAATATACAGTAAATTCATTAAAATTCTTTTAAAATTTTAAACTTATTTTTTGATCACTGTGTATTTCCAAAATTTCTCAAATTGAATATCTAGACTAATTAAAATAACCTGATAAAAATACCTTAAGACTTCAAGGTCTTTTGACACTCCTAAATATTTAAAACACTGTATTTTACAAATAAGGGTATCCCTAGGGTGTGTCAAAAATACATTTGAAAGTGTCAAAAGACCTTGAAGTCTTAAGGTATTTTTATCAGGTTATTTTAATTAGTCTAGATATTCAATTTGAGAAATTTTTAAAATACACAGTGCTTAAAAATAACTGTCTATATTTTAAAACATAGACCGTTATTTTTTAAGCACTGTGTATTTTCAAAATTTCTCAAATTGAATATCTAAACTAATTAAAATAACTTGATAAAAATACCTTAAGACTTCAAGGTCTTTTGACACTCCTAAATATTTAAAACACAGTATTTTACAAATAAGGGTATCCCTAGGCTGTGTCGAAAACACATTTAGGAGTGTCAAAAGACCTTGAAGTCTTAAGGTATTTTTATCAGGTTATTTTAATTAGTCTAGATATTCAATTTGAGAAATTTTGGAAATACACAGTGCTTAAAAAATAACGGTCTATGTTTTAAAATAAAGACAGTTATTTTTAAGCACTGTGTATTTTAAAAATTTCTCAAATTGAATATCTAGAGTAATTAAAATAACCTGATAAAAATACCTTAAGACTTCAAGGTCTTTTGACACTTTCAAATGTATTTTTGACACACCCTAGGGATACCCTTATTTGTAAAATACTGTGTTTTAAATATTTAGGAGTGTCAAAAGACCTTAAAGTCTTAAGGTATTTTTATCAGGTTATTTTAATTAGTTTAGATATTCAATTTGAGAAATTTTGGAAATACACAGTGATAAAAAAATAAGTTTAAAGTTTTAAAAAAAATATTTAAATAATATTATGTTTACTGCTGAATGAATGAACGGCTGAAAGAAGGAATCATTTGAATGAATGGGCTGAGCAGTATTCCGTGTTACTGCTCAGCCCATTCATTCGAATGAATTGAAATTACACACGGACATTCATTCGAATGAATCATTCATTCGAATGAATGCCAAAATGAACTGGACATTCATTCGAATGAATGAAAATCGGGGGGTAAAATCGTAATTTCACTCAAAATTTTAGAAACGGGTGTGTAGAGGCAGGAAATCCGAGTGTGTGTAAGTGCTCCATAAGAAAATCAAATCAAATCTGTAAGTATTTCTTTTTATAAAATAAAAAAAAGGTCATACTTTGAAAGCATGATTACAAAAATGTACTTGATAAATGACCTAATAAATGAGAAAAAGATAACCCTCTATAGTTTCTCCTTCGTTACAGTGTAGTTCAAACCACACACCCCTCTGATTATATTAATAGAGATAATATATACAAATAATATGAGGGGAACAAGAGACTTAGAGCCCGAAATAGAAAAGAAAAAGTAACATTCAATAATTTTGTAAAGGGATTTTTTTCATTCAATGAAATTATTTAAAAACGTAAGAACCAACTAAGCAATAGAAGAACCAAGGAAATAAAGAAACAGACTTCCAAATATATAAGATGGACAAGGAGGGATATAAATGCGTATGTTTTTTTAAATTCTAGTAAAATAAATAAAATTCAATGCAAAATTTAGGCCTAATTAATTTTTTAATTTTAATCAGTAAACAAATTTAACATTTTTTATATGCAACTTTAGATATGTCTAGATTTGAATTTAATAATGTATTAATTTGAATGACATATGTGTAAATAATATGTATACAGAAGATATAAATGTACTATTAAAAATTAAGAGAAAATTAGAATTAGAATATGGATATAGACAATATCAAATTTGGATTTAATTACTTCTAGGTGAATTCAAATTTGATCATGCATTTAAAATTTCAAATTTCAAATTCAATTTTTTATGAAATTTACACCCCTATCATTGAGAGCTAAATTAGCAATGTTGTATGAAATGATAATCACATGCACAGTGTCATGCATGGTATGACTCTCTACATTTAGACATGTGGTCTATAGAAATGTCTTTTTTTAGGACGAGAATGATCAAAATTCACTTTGATTAGATTAATCATGACATATCTTATAAAGTAATAAAGTTTAAACACTTAAAACAATCTAAACTAATCAAATTTTGATGACAAATATTTAAAATTGCATTTATATCTTAATTTTTCTTAGTATTATCGTATCCATTTTACATTTAAATTATACTTTTACAAGTAAATAATTGAATTTTATTTAATATAGTTTATGACGTGTATTTGTGTCTCAGGAGATTAAAACTCAACCGATTTAAGAAACCCATGTCAAAGGCCGAGCCGAGTCAGGACCCTGAGTCAATTTCAAGTAGAAAAGGCCTGAGTAAAAGTTGAGTTCAATACGAGTTAAAAAAAATCCAACAATGAGAGCCGTTGGAATTCAAGGGTCCTCACTCGTTCTGAGTTGGGAGGCAGACTCAGCAGAGGAAAGAATCAGTGAGAAAGGAAAGGCCAAGAAATGAAAGAAAAAGAAGAGAGAAAAGGAATCATGAGAAAGGAAAGCATTAGGCCAGCATTGTGCTGGAACACAATTGGAAGGAGATGTAGCCGTTGGAGAGCTGGTAGCCAGCAAATTAGTGGAGGCAGGGATAGCCATTGGGATGGAAAGAAGAGAAGCGTGGAAAAGGAGAGCACTGCAATGATATCAACAGAGAATCGGATTGGCTGAAGAAGAGAGCCGTTGCTTCTGAGATTTGTTGGAGAGAATAAAAAAATCATTCTTCTTCTATCGCAAAGGGCATCTCTCCTTTGTACAGGAGAGCATCGAGCAGCATTTTTCTTTTTCCATTTTCTTTTTCCATTTTCTTTTCTTTATTTTGCTTTGAGTGCAGGCTGTTGGGTGCGGCAATCCAGTCAGTGACAGAGGCTGGGCAGTCAGTAGAGACGCCGGCATGAGCGGCAAGCCGTGGAAGCAAAGCATCGGCGGCAGCAAGGCTGAGATAGAGCATCACCATTCACCAAGGCACCAGAGGCAGCGCCACCCACTGCTGAAGCAACTTACAGATTGGGTTTTTCAACCCAGCAGATTGAGCAGCTTTAGTAGCATCTGAAACGCAGCAGCTTGGGACGGACAACTGAGATCTCAGTGCAGACCGGGCGGAGGAGAGGGCTTCTCCTTTCCCTTCTTCTCTGAGAGTTTAGCTGCAAGACACCAGCAGAGAAACGGCAACTGCAACAAGGAGCAGTACGCACGGACCACCCAGCAAACGGTGATCTGAGGCAGAGGGAAGAACTGAAACAAGAGTGGTTCCCAACACAGACACGGCAACAACACTGTTCGCTTCTGCTTCGTTTTCAGCGAGGGAGTTCTTCGCTTCTTGTGTTTTTGTTTATTTTTAATTAATTTCTCTCAGTATTTAGTTTGATATTCTTAAACACTGTTTCATTTTTTATTTTGAAGTTTACTTAATTATCTTGTGATGATTGGTATTTTATTTCATTTTGTTTCACAGGCACTTCACATTAAATGGTTCTTGGAAGTTCAATTCACTCAATGGTTTTTATCATAATGATGGTTTGCCAATTTTGAGCTAAGGTTAGGGGTGATGTTTAGTGACTTATGGGGTTATTTTGATTTAACATTTGATGTATTAATAGCAAGTTTGATTGATTGAATGGTTTAATCTAATCTCGATATTCATCATAAATTCTTTGTATTTTGTTTGACCCATTGTGATCCGCGGATACATTGAATGCTTGGAGATTATTCTTCTTGATTTACTATGATTGTCGATACATTGGGTGCATGGAAAACCATTGTGATTTATGTGATAAATTTTGACGACCATCACATGTTTATATATTTTGCTTGATCTAGTGTGATTTTTTAATACATTAGATGCTTGCAGAATCTCTCTGACATACGATAGGTACTCAAATGTACCTCATCATCAATTATTCGAACAAATTTGTGAAAATTATTATTGAGTTAATTGTCTGATCTTCCAGTTTGATAGAATCACTATTCGAATCAAAATAATTCTATAAATTGTTAAATGGATCTCTGAACCTTAACGTCTTTTAAATCATCACCATCTTATTTGCTCCATACTTTGTATGGAAACGAAATTTCACCTCACTCTAAAAATAGTAGTTTTTATTACCTTTAATCCATGTGGATTCGACCTCAGATTCATAGAGTAATTTTACTACTTTCACTACAGTGCGCTTGGGTTTACACTTTCAAAGTTGTAACATTTGGAGAGATTAAAAAATGTGGCTTTTATCGATATGAAATTTTGGGCCCTTAACTGAGCCAATAACTTTCAGGCGATCTTTCAGCTACTTTGATCCATTTTAGGCCCCAACTTTCATATGTGATCCGACAAGAAGAGGATATGCATTTATGCCTGACATCAAAAGATCTTTAAAACTCAAGTTCATTGATCTTTGAAGCAGGCCAAGTGAGGGCTTGAATGGGCCTGAGCCACATACACGAACGTACATCTAGACGGGCTCGGCAAACCATCAGCCGATCAGGTGTGGAGTGCTGGACAGGGTTGTGTTTAGTTGAGAAGACAGATCAGTCATGAATATGGGCTTGGATTTGCAAACTGGTCCAACTCCAATAAGCCCATTATATTACAAATACAAGCTGCACTTACAAAACTTCATGTATAACCTATATTCCCATTTTGTACATCATCCCTTCAATAAATTGAGTAATAGGAAATCGAACAATATATAACATTATTTATGCCAGAGTAGAATGGAAGTGTCGAACTAAAAAACCCAAATACAAATCGATGAGATCATTGGATATAATGAAAAATTATGATGTTAAGTAGTATAATTTGGGCTCAAATTGTTAAATATAGGACAGTCTACAACTTGGCTTCTGTAATTTCACCTAAAATTTTAAAATCGAATGTGTGTACAGAGAAAAAAAAGCCAGGTGTACGTAAGTGCTGCTTATATATATTCTTCAAATGTAAATTAAAAGATACCAACCCAAAAGTTATTTTTATCTAAATTTGGGTCAACAATTCAGGTCGTGTCAGATTGAGAAATTTGGGTCAACAATTTGAATCGAGTCGAATCAGATTCAATGATTTTTGACATAGATTTAATTGGAATTATTAATATTCGATCTGATCCGACCTAAATTTTAGCCCTATGCGAAGTGTTTTAGCACGTATGGCACTGGCCACACTGGCCCAAATGCTCCTAAGAACTAAGGCTGAAATCAGGCTGGCTTTTTTAAAACTCAACTTGGCCCGAGTTACTAATATAGGGAACTCGACCCGAGCTTTTGACCCGGACTTCTTGAACCTACCCGACCCGAATTATAACCCGACTCAACCCGAAACCCAACCCAACCTACATTTTGAACCTACTTTAGTCTACTTTTTACAGGGTTGGGTCGGGTCGGGTTGGGTTTGATTGGGTCAGGTTAACTTAAAAATCTCTCAACCCAACTTGACCCGTTGACCCGACTTTCATAACCCAACCCGCATGATTTTCGAGTCGGGTCATACAAGTTTTGGCCAAAACCCGACCCGAGTTTTGCCCCTACTAAGAACCTACCTCTACGTCTACCAGGAGTCGAAATCTCCGTCGATATGACTGAGATCTCGCCAATCTCAGCTGAGTTTTTTTTTAAAAAAAAAAGGAGAGAGAAAGAAATATCGGCCGATATTCAGCGGGCCCGAGATCTCAGCATCTCGGCTGAGATTTCCGATGGGCCATTTTTTTTACCCCTGACATTTACACAGAGTCACAGACTCATAGAATGAATTGGGCTCAAGTTCTTAAATGAGTGGACTCGGATGAGTCATAGAAAACCCGTCGGACTTTAGAAAGGCCAGATGAAATAAGAGTAATTAAAAGATTCTTTTTAATTTTAAACAATGAAATTGCAAACTTTGATGTACAAAATAAATTTCCTTATAAATGTAAATTAGAATTTTCTCATCTTTATAATTCTTTTATTAAAACATCTTCATAATTGTTCTATTAAAAATAAATATTTTAAGAATATTTTAGCATTATATCCAAGGCCCAAGGCATAATTTTTGTTCTTCCTTCCAAGTTCCAACTCTCTCTCTCTCTCTCTCTCTCTTTTTCAAAAGTAAGCAAGCAAATCAAAAGAAAAAGAAACCCACTACTCTGCCTCCGTCTCTCTCTGCATTCAGTCATTGTCATGTCATTGGCTTCTCCCATTGCTTTCTTCTTATTTGGACGCGAATCCCGACAGGTATTTGGATCCAATGGGGAGATGAAAAAATGGTGATATTTAAAAGATTTTAAAATTAAATGTTTTCTATTTTTAACAATATTCAGTTGTTCGATTTCTTTTGTAAAATGGAGCATGGTTCTTCTTAAAATGGTGATATTTAAACATTTTATTAAATAAAAACTACTCTTTAATAATCAAGCCTGCATGTTCTCTCCTTCAACAATTTTTGCAGTAAAAAAAAAATTGTACACACCAACACAACAGAGAATGATTGGCCAGCGATCCTCCCATGAACATTTTGTGTATACGGATACGGATTTTAACGTGATGTCTATTTTGCCTTTCATCGCACCGAAATTGTAAAACAATAAGAATGTTAGACATCGGCTCACCAATCGAATCCCTTAGTAGTTTTTTGTGAGCCGATTTACTCTAAAGTCGAAAAAACGATCTCGGTCGATACAATACATCGATCGATATTTTTCTCTCTTTTTTTTTTTTTTTATAAAATTAATCGATATTGGCCGATATGATACCGCCATATCGACCGATATTCAGATCCATGAATTTACTGTTCACAGGTGATTTGGATAACCGATTCTACTGTTCACAAATAATCCGATGAGTCGATTTTACTATTTGAGAGTCAATTTATGATATTCTTATTATTTTTCATTTTTAATACAATAGATAAATAGTAAAATAGGCATAACAGTAAAACACGTGCCTCTATCCGCGAGATGCCTCCTGTAAAATAAAAAATCAACTGTTTACTCTAACTTTTAAAAACTTTTTTGAAGTGAGAGATTTCAATATTACCTGAGTAACCCCTAATTAACCCCTCCAAAATTTAATCCAAATCCAAACGCACCCTTTCTTACCCAAATAATAATCTTACTGTGGACCTATGGATTGGACGATTAGGATTGAAAATCAATGTCATTTAAATTTGGATGTGAAGTGACACCCTGCAACTGCAGCTACCATGCTTTGTCTCAAATCCATCAATCAATTGGTCAGATACATCCTTTCTCTCTTCTCTTTTCAACGACAGGGTAAGAAAAAACGGTGACCCTTTCACACCTTCCTTCCATCCAGTAATCAATCTATCTAGGCTAGCCTCCAATTACGGAAGTACTGAATCATTTACTTGGTGGGTCCATAATAAGACTTCACTAGTAAAATCTCAATCCATAATAAGTCATTTCCCTTGGTATTATAAATTCTCTTTATTTAAAATTGATTTTAAAAATAAAATGTTAATTTTTTATTAATATTGTTGGGACCCACATGTTGTAAGGAAATAGGCCTGTAACTTTTCAATTTAGGGTGAGGTGGACATGTACAAAATCGATCCAAGACATGGCAAAGTGACCTTGGGTTATTGAGGATTTAAACTGTCTACATATGAACAAAGGTAAGGAAAGTAAAGGGATGGTTGGCCTTAGGGGAACAAATTAAGAGAAAGGAAATTGACGATGCCGGGAACTGGGGTCCACGATTGCAAATTTAGATAAAAATAACTTTTGGGTTGGTATCTTTTAATTTGCATTTGAAGAATATATATAGACAGCACTTACAATGCACTCAGGCTTTTTTTCTCCATACATCTTATCCGGATTTTAAAATTTTAAGTGAAATTACAGTTTTGTCTTTCCACTTTCGATTCTGTAATCACAGAACGAACGGTTTTTCATTCGTTCGAAAGATATACATCGAATCCACTGGAAAAGAAAAAAAAAGCTATACGTTCCATCATTGACCGAAACTTAAGGTCAATCTTAACCATAAATAGGTGGGTCAGAGACGATCATGGTGGTGTCGATACTAGGTTGAGAAGTAAATGATCGATTCAGATCTAAGAAAAAAACCCACAAAATTAGATTCTGAAGGCCCCAAACAGCAGTTGAAGAAACTGGTCAGACGAGGGTCCCACCATACTCCAATCAGAGATCTGATGGTACAGATGGATAGACCATCAAAAAATAGAATGGATATGGTGAGACCTATGGGCAGAAACCTTCTCCATCACCTGATCTAAGGCAGAGAAGAAGATCTGGTGGTACCAAAAGATAGGGGTGCTTGTTTTTCTCAAATCAAAATCACTTGTATTCTCTTTGGAAAACTATAAAATTCTATTTTTTTTTCAAGAGAATTGTTTTAAATGTTTTATAAAAATTGTTGGGTTGGGTCAACTGAAAAATGAGTTGAGATATTAATCGGCAAAGTTTATATTAAATTTAGTTTATTATTGTTTGAGTCAACCCACATTTCAACATTCTTATAATCTAAACTCACACCAATTTTTAATTTAAAACAATCTATTCAAGTTGAGTTAAATGAGTTTTGGATCAATCTATATAATTAAATAACAACTTAATCTATATAAACATAGGGTAGTGACTCACATAGGGCAGCTAGCTGAGAGGTAATAATCTTGACCGATACGATATGTATCGGTCGGTAAAAGTGATTTTTTTAAAATAAAAAAAGGAAAAAAAAAACAATAGTGAGAAAGTTATCGGCCGCTAACAAGGTTTTCACTCTTAACTCGGGTAATAACATTTTGCCTCAAGAAGTAGATTGTGCGAGTTCGAGTGCATGTAGTGTAACTCGATGGCTATCCTGTAGGGATGCGAGACGTCACTCAAGAAGAGGTTTTAGTAGAGCTCTGTTCAAGATTCTCCCACTCAGTAAAAAAAATAAAATTAGGTAGTCATCATTTTCTCTTATGATATACTTTTTAAAAATAATTTTCATTTACCCTTCTGATATTCGAGTAAGCCAATAATTTGCTCAAAGTCCAATGGGAAAACTTGACCCTGCCCCATTGAAAAATCTTGAGAGCCAATGCCTCGTCCTCCTACACTGTTGATTACTTGATTGTAAATTAATGAGACTTGGACAGTTGGGCCTGGCTGTATTTGAAAATTAAAACGTGCGGTGCCACAGTACATCATCACCGCTCACACACGCCAAGCCCTCCGTGACTTTAGACTCCCGACCCGCTTTCAAATTACACTGACTTACCTGCTTGTTGATATCCTGTAGACTTTGAAGCATGTTTTTGTTGTTTGTTTATAAGTTCACCACAAAATTACCACGAGTGACTCGTGTGAGTAATTTACTTATTTTGAGCTTTCAACATTAGATTTTAGATTTTTAATTTAATCTCTCAAGTTAAGTTAAGAATAAAATGACTATGGTCTCAAGACTTAACACTTGTGTTTTTTTATCTGAGACTCATTATCTCATAATTTTACTTATTTTATGAAGAAAATTGATTTCAAACTAAAGACTCATTATTTCTATTAGTTTTCATGTTCCTCAAATGAATTTCTTAATTGTTAAGAGATTTGTCCAAAAATAGTATATAAGACATACCCCGTAAAATTTACAAGTGAACCAGATATGAAGATGGAGACTAAGGTTGCTGTTTCCATTATTAGATAATTTCAAAATCACGATGGATCTACGCTACAATAAAATCATTTATAATAAATTACAATTTGATCCATTTAATTAAAATAAGGGTGCCAAATTAATTCAATTTACAAAATCAAACAGTAGACAACCCTACTTTGAATGTGATGTGGTCAACCAAACGTTCACAGACTTATAATAAAAATTTCTCTTATATGGCAGTAAAATAGAAAATCTCTATTAAATTGACTTTTTATGTATTTATAAGTAAATTACATTAGAAAATCTTTCCCAACTATGTCACATATTCACTTGTATGATTGATAAGCATTGGTTTACATATAAATTATGGGATGTGATTGGCTACTAAAATTTTGTAGTAATATCCAATTATGCAATGATTTGATTTTTAAAAATAAAATGGCGGCAATCACTTGAACCAATGTTTGAGAGGTCTGAATTGGCCTAAAAATAGAAAATCATTTTCTGACAAAGGCCATACTGGCATTACAATTTACAGCACTAATGTACAAGAAATAGTACATTATCTTTTCAAATTCATTTCCAACTAAATTAAAAATTAAAAATTCAAACTCAATTCAAAATATAAAATTAAAATACCTTCAATAAAATCTAAAATTGATTTGAAAATTAGTATCATTCATCAACTCATTCAACTTAATTTTTTCCTTTTTTCTAAAATAGTTTAACTTAATATAATTCTCTACTTTCTTTTCAAACCTATAAGCAATGATTTAAAGTGAAATGGTTAGATGAGATTGAACTTATTATAATTTATATTAAGGTTAAGTAAATTTTATATATAAAAAATAAAAGTTACAAATCAGTCCACCAGAGTAATCTTCATAATTACCCCACCTCATATTTGTTCTTACGTTCTCACTCTCTTCTCGGCTTTTTCGGTTCTCTCTCTCTCTCTGTCTCTGTAAATCTGTAATCTTCAAAAACCCAAAGCTTCAGAACGCAACTCAGATTGACAAATCCAAGCTAGAGAACCGAAAACCAAATCAAATCTTTCCTCTCTCTCATTTTCTTTCTTTAAGCAAGCACCAGATCGTCTGCGACTCAGACAAATCCAAGCAAAGCAAAACCTCTCTCTCTGTTTCTCATTAATTTGCCATGGAATCATCCTCCCCTGTTTCTCTTCCAATTCCAAAAGACCCAACTCTCCAAAACAATTCCAACCCACAATCCCCACCTCCAAAACCATTGAAGAAGAGCTTCGTCTCCACTCTCATGGAGGTCACCAACCTCCGCTCTCCTTCCTTCAAAGAAGACACCTACTTCGTCTCCCACCTCAAATCCTCTGAGAGAAAAGCTCTGCAAGAGCTCAAATCCAAGCTCTCCACCGAAGTATACACCAACACCTCCCCATCCATCTGGGGCATCTCCCTCCTCGACGGCGACGACCGTGCCGACGTCATTCTCCTCAAGTTTCTCCGAGCCAGAGACTTCCGAGTCGTTGACTCGCTCCCCATGCTGCGTAAATGCCTCGACTGGAGGAGAGAGTTCGGAGCAGATACAGTCGTTGAAGAAGATCTTGGATTCAAAGAGCTTGAAGGGGTTGTAGCTTACATGCATGGAGAAGACAGAGAAGGGCACCCTGTTTGCTACAATGCTTATGGAATGTTCAAAGATAAGGAGATTTATGAGAGGATTTTTGGAGATGATGAGAAGCTGAAGAAATTTCTTAGGTGGAGAGTTCAGGTGCTTGAGAGAGGAATCGGTCTCTTGCAGTTCAAACCTGGTGGGGTGAATTCCATTATTCAGGTGACTGATTTGAAGGACATGCCAAAGAGAGAGCTGAGAGTTGCTTCCAATCAGATTCTATCTCTCTTTCAAGATAATTATCCAGAGATGGTGGCTAGGAAGGTAGGTTGGTGGAAATCCCATCTGGGTTTTTTGTTCTTTCTTTTTAAATCAGATCAATCTCTGCAATTTTCTTTCAAAAGTTATCTGCTTTCATTTGATCGCTTCTTTGCATGATTTCGTCGACATTGGCGGAAATGCTATCTGGGTTTTCTCAGGCTTGTTGATTTCTGACTTGGGTTCCTAAATTTTGCATTTTTTTTCAAATATCTATCTGCTTTTCCTTTATCAAATTGGAAGATCTTTGCGAGATTTGGTTGACATGAGCAAAATCTTGGAAAAACCTTACTGAAAGTGCATCATTCTTTTGGTTATTTTTTAGCATGCTTTTTATTAGAGATTTTAATTGATTTTTTTGGGGATTTTTCAAGACCTTTGTGTTTTATATACATTTACAATCCTGTTCATCATTACTAGACATATTAAGGCTCTTAATATTTTAATGGAGTGACACTTTTATTATCATATTAATACTGCTATAATTTTATAAAAAACAGAGTTGCTCCAATCAGCAGCTTGGGGGTATATTTGGACTAACATTTATGTTTATTTTATTTTATGAATTCTGTAAACATGTTCTGCATTTTTTTTTTTTGGCTAAGTTTGAGTGAATGCAGTGCAATTGATGATGGTTTTCTATTTTAATGGGTTTTTGGAGAAATCTCATCAGATCTTCTATCTCAGTTTCCTGATATGCATCTTACCTATATTTATTTAATTTTTTTTATACAGATATTTATCAATGTGCCCTGGTATTTTAGCATGTTGTATTCAATGTTTAGTCCTTTCCTCACTCAAAGGACCAAGAGCAAGTTTGTCATTGCCAGAGAAGGAAATGTTGCAGAGACTCTCTACAAGTAAGCCTCTCCCTTTCACCCATGACAATATAATTTTCATTTTTTATCATTTGTAGTATTTTATTATAATAATTTTGATGAACAATTTAATTTATAAAACAATAGTTGAAAGTTTAAACTCAGACTCTTTATTCACTGTAATTTTAAGGATTAATCGTCCGAATTCATTCGCTGAAATGTATTTAAATTTTGGACCAGGTTTATAAGGCCAGAGAACGTGCCAGTTCAGTACGGTGGTCTGAGCAGACCGGACGATCTCCGGACCGGTCCAGCCAAACCGGCATTCTGAATTTACGGTCAAAGGAGGGGAGAAAGTGAATCTAGAAGTCGATGGGATTGAGGTATTCTTTTCCTTTTTTTTTTTTTGTTTCCTTTCGATTTGGTGGATATTTTCTATTTTTATCACATATTTGTCTGGATCTATCCTGACTTTACACGTGGCGGATCTCCATTTGAACATAGATGGTCCTTCTTCTTTTGAAACTGATGGGACAATATTGGTTGGTCTGATTAGATGCAGGGACTAGTGACTGAATTGATTGGACGGGTACCACTTAGCCTATAGTTTTTTGGATTGTGGCCGATTGTATAGAGTCCACCAATGGGCTACAGTCTCTTTAATGGATCCACGTACATTTGGCACATGTCTTTTGTAGACTCGTGTATGTGGTATTACTTTAGAGTTTATAGAAAAGTGAATGATTTTGTCCAATCATGGGTCCAAATCTCCCGCTTATCTCAGGTTTTGGAGAAATGTCTTAGGCCGTAGATATCGATTGATATGGTCGATGGCAAAAAGAAAGAAAGAGAGAAATATCATTCAATATCGGTTGAGACGTCGAGATCTCGGACTCCTCCCCTCTTTACTAGGAAGAATGAGAAAAAATACCTTGATAAACCCAATACTCAAATGGAAATTGACAAGAAAAATGGCTATCTTCTGCTTTCAAAATCAAATTTTTAGAATTGATGGTACACCTGTACTTTTATCACAAGAGATGCATATTTTTTATTACTTAAGTGAATAAAAAGACAAATACTAACTGTTCCGATCCATTCTCTTTCACTATTGGCAAAAATAAAATCATTTTCTCAAATGAATCAACACGATGCTTTTCTCTTGGCCGAGTCATTTTTTGGTCTCTGTAGCATCATTAAGTCTCTAATATATTTTTAAGATCGGTAGAGTCATTAATTCCAAAAGAGAATACAAGTAGACATATTTATTATTTTTTAAGCAACAATTTATTGAGTTGGGCCCACCTCAGTCAAACGAGCTTGAGTCAATTACATTGAGGGATGGTTTTGGGTAATCTTTGGTGTATATCCCAAAACTACAACAAAGGAGGCCACCCCACAAAATTGAGAACAACGCCCAAAAAGATCAAACAAAATCAATACTATTGTTTTCATAATTGACATGAATCAAGTGGTGACCAATTGAAATTAGGTGCAACCACCTCTAAATGACTAGTAGTTGCATGAAACATTAGATGTGTAGACCATTGATGTAACCCTTCTTTTTTTAGGGGATCTTGAATAGTAGCAATGGTAGTAGTTGGGGTTATGATTTGCCATTTTGATATAAACATTTTTGAAGATGATGGTCCACAAAGGTTGGTTGGTCCATCTTTTTAAAAATTTGACATGGTTTGTACAGTATTGCTTTCAGTGCTTTACTTGAACTTGAAGATGGTATACTAAATGGTCCTTTCCCATTGTTGAAATAGAGAAATATGGTTCGAAGGCATCATGATTAGCTTGGTTAAAAATGTCGTTTGCTTAGCCTACAAAATTGGGTATACTGACCATGCCACTATCATATGCAATCATAGTGTTTGAAACTTTGACCCTTCCATTATCATAGTCAAAATAAAGAAATTTGGTTCTTTGATACTTGATTGAGAACATTGTGAAAAAAGGTAGTTTGTGTAGCCTTCAATTCAAGTGGGTTAGTCTATCATCAATGTAGCTTAGAATATAGGTGTAAAGATTGGATATCCATCCCAAAATGCTAGCCCGTGAGGTGGAGCGGCTCAAGTCCTTTATAAATCCTATATCTCTCTACACTTCCAATGTGGGATTCGTTTGTAGCCCCAAGAATAGGTTTGAGAATCTCTTTTATGTACTTTTGACAATATGGAATTAATATATACCTTTATTGATTGAATTTTAAAAGGAGACATCTAATTAGCACGCAACTGTGTGACAAATGCTTGAAAAGATTGAAAGCCCTGATTTAAGATAAAATACTTAATGACCAAGATACCTAACAAATTTAAACTATATATATGCAAATTGCTTTTTCTTTTATTCTACCTTGTGATATTCCTTATAATCTCTTGAAAAGCGTACATTTTGTGATTTGAATATCTCTAGATTAGAATTGTTCCATCTCCATACACTAGTCAGAGTTTTTTTTTTTTTAATATGGGTAACTCAACTTTAGATTGGATGTGAGACTATTCCTACGAGCATCTCTTAACCTCCCAATCCACACACACTAAATAAGTCGACGGGGAGCAGATATTTGGTTAGAAAACACCTCTAATATACTGGAACCTTTTTTGTTTACTCCCAATCTCTTATTTTCTAATGATGATTAAACAACATAATTTCAGTTTAGTAGTCTTTCTCCTAATCTCCCGCATTCAAAATCTCAGAGTTTTAGAGTCTAAAACACATTCAAATTTCATTTTGCAATGTTTTTGGATTAGGATGGAGCTACAATAACTTGGGATATGGTTGTGGGGGGCTGGGACTTGGACTACAGTGCTGAATTTGTGCCAAGTGCCCAATGGCAGCTACACCATTGCAATTGAGAAAACCAGAAGGATTGCAGCAAATGAAGAACCCATCCACAGCTCTTTCACTGCTAGAGAAGCTGGGAAGATGGTGCTCTCCATTGACAACACCAGCTCCAGGAGAAGAAAGGTTGCAGCTTACAGATACTTTGTTAGGAAGCCTCCTACTACTGCTTAAAGCCTTAAACATCTATTTTAAATGAGCCTTGGTCTAATCTTTTGTGAACTTTATATTGCATATTATGTATGATGTATAAAGGGCTAATCTAGAATGGTGAGATATATGTGGAATGGATGGAGAAATAGACAGGAGCTCTTTCTGTTCGTGGTTTTTGGCTTGGATTGAATCAAAACTGTAATAAGCTTCCTGGGTATGTTACCTTCATTCTTCGGTATGATTTCTCGTTTTAATTTATATATTTTTAGTTTTTTTATTAATAGAAACTCGTCATCTTTTAAATATATTTGAAAGAAGTCGACATTTTACTTTTTACGACGATATTATCTTCTTCCGGGGTCCAAGGTCTCTTCTCTAGCCCTACCTTCTTCTCTCTTTTCACTCAATGTAGGAAAAAAAGTGGCAGAGAGAATCAGAGGCAGTAATTGCAGAGATGCCGTGATATTTAGAAAAGAAGTGAATTGTTAGTCAGTCAACCAATCAAAGAAGGTAAGAGATGGGTCCAATCATGTACGGAAGCAGAGCTGAAGTTAAAAAACAGGGGAGAGTTTCACACTTTCACCTTCTGAGATCGAAACAAAGGGCGCTGGATTAAATATTCATCATAGAGATAAAAAGAGAGAATGGCGACAGCTCGTTACTTTTTTTTTCATTTTATTTTTTGTAATTTAAAAAATGGTAGCAATATGTAATCCTGTAAGGGTTTTGCAGTATTGTCTATTTTAGTCTTTGAATCGTTAAAACCTTTGAATCACTTACAGCAAATAGTTCGGCGAGTCGATTCGAAAGGTAAAATAAGGTAAAATGAGCAATACAGTAAAATCTATGTCGGGTTATACAGAATGTTTGTGGAAGAATCAATGTCTTTATAAAAATCATTTTAATATGAGTAGAATTGTGTTAAGTTAAAATAAAATAAAATTTAAATTGACTTGAATCAGATCGATTTACATAGTTGAAAAAATTGCGGTGTGAAGAAAAAATGTTTTATTACTTGTAATAAGTTAATCCCACATTTTGGCCCAATCCAACACTACACAGTGCTTATGATCATCAAATCAAATTGAAGTATGGAAGCAGCGATTTAAATAAATCGTTAGAAATTGGTTGGATAAAACTATTTTTTAAATTATTATTATAGTAAAAAAATTCAAAACCATTCAGCCCAACATAAAACTATTATTTTTATTTGAATTTATACGTGAGAAATCGTAGGATACCCAGCATAAAATTTACACGAGTGAGTCCACTACCTATAGGGCACACCAATGTTAGACCATGGACGCTCTCGCAACCTCCCACTTTCTGATCTCACTTTCTGAAGTGGAAGCCAACCAATTGAACTTAAGAAAAAGAAATATTACTTAATTGATTTTTTATTTTTTTCTTTTTAAATTTCTCTCTGAATTCTGAAAAGTGTTTGGTGTCTCTGTCTGATGGTGTGAAATTCCTTGCTTTTAAGTAAAGGAAAACAAGCGCAGATTCCGGAATGGAAAGCTGCTGAATCTCGAGACTGATGAATCAATGATCCTATCTGCTGTTGCGTTGCACTTTTTATTTTTTCATCATGAACTGTGGGCTGGGCTAAATTAACTTTTGTGGTAATTTAATTTTGATGTTTAGACTCGAACATTCTAAATTTAATAAAGGTTTGTTTTGATAGAGAAGAAAATTTTTAAGAGATTTTTAAAGATAGTATTCCTACTTCAGATTGAAAGTCAGACTAATAATTGAAGATTTTTTCTCAAAGAATTCTCTATATTTTATTTATTAATTATAAAAAAGAGAGGAGAAAGAAAAGAGGAGAGGAAATTATGATTTCTTCATTCTTTTTAACAACTTGTTTGTCATTTTTCATTTGTACAAAGTTTGATAAAAATATAATATTTGATGAAGTTAGAATGGAGAGAAGATGACCTTTATTAAGTAACATTTTAAACAGAGAGTATAAAATAAGTTTTTAAATGCTTTTTTATATTTATTTTAGTCTTTAATTCTCTACTTAACTTCGTCTAGATCGCATAATCATCATCATTTCAGGCATTTATTCTATCAATTGGAAATTATTCTTAACTACAATTGTGTTTAAATATCTTTTTAATTAATATTTCTTAATAATACTTAATCTGAAAATTTTCAAGTCCAATCAGATTAAACTTCTGAGTCAAATCTACCGAGTGAAATCAGATTTAAATCATGGGTTAAATAAAAAATGATCAACTCTGTCACCATCATAATTTCTTCACAGCAAGCTTGCTGCGCGGGGATTGTTAAAAGCAATTTCACGGGTGGAAGATGATATAATTTCCTCATGCGTAAAGTTTGTGTCGGACCTGGTTCAAAGTTCAAACCAGACTACTCTAATGTTTGCACTTTGCAGCTTTTTAACTTTTTTTCTTTTAGAATCTCGAATTCATCTTCTGTCTCTCTCTGTGTACCATTTCTCCAAAGGAACAGAAGAGAATCATGCAATACACGCCTAACACTGACAGGCTTCTGATCTGCTTCAACCCATGTTCTTCCTGCTGCCGCTGCCGCTGCTTGATGGTCGCCTTCTCACTTTCACTGCAACAGGGTAAAAGATGATGCAGTACATCTAACAGATTAAAAAAAAAAAAAAACCTACTGGGAGGCTTGGAGATTTTAAGTCTCTCTTATAGGAGAGTTTGGTATTGATTAATTAAAATGTAAGTTTCATCTGATTACATTGATTTTGGAATTTTAAATATTAAAATCTAATTATTATGATAATCGAGTTAACCAATTTCTCTTAAATTATTTTATTCATGTGTGGCCTATCACATAATAAGTGTAATGTCACGGGTCAGATCCGCACTCAAAATGACTAACCGATTCCAAACTTTCCCGTCCCCACTTATAAACTCAAGATCATCTCTTCCGATTCAATATCTGGCGCCTTCGCCAGGGGGACCACATTTCTTCTCTCTCTCTTTTTTTTTTTTTGCATCGCCCTCAATCAATACATGTCAGCCTACAAAATGATTAGCTGATTTCAAAGTTCTCCGCTCCTGCTTATTAACCAAGAATCCAGGATCATCTCGAAGTACTTCCCATGTAAGACTTGCCCACCTTACAGTAGTCTCTCTATTCAAATAGATGTTCCCCAGATGTTCATTTTAAAATTAGGCATCTTCCAACTTTTCTGTATGTAAAAAATGAAGCGGTTTTATGATGAATACTTGAAAGTAAAACTATTTCTTTTTCCATGACTTACTTTTATTAGGGTTAACCATTGTGTCAATCATGGAACTATGGAAAATGGAAAATGAGTTTTGAGTGAAAGGAAGAATTGAAAAAATTAAGATAAGTAATAATTGTATTAGTTTTTTAGCAAACTTTTTTTTTGAATTTATGTGTGGGAAACTCAGACATAGTCCAACTAAAATCTTCACGGGTGGGCCCACTACTCCTAGGATATACCAAGATTAGGTCATGGGGACTTGAACCCACAACTTGTGGGCTACAACCTTCCACTTCCTGAGATTCAACTAGATCGAATTAGATGGTTTGATTTGATTTTTAGACATTGCTTGTGACAATGAGAGTGTAAATATGAATGCAAATGGGTTGGATTTGAATGAATTCTGAATTTAGATATTAATATGAAATACATGATATGAATCCAAACATGAATCTAATCAAATCCTTAAGTATAAGATCCAAATCTAAATATGCATATAGATACTTACATCTAAAATTTGCATTTAGACATGACACATGATTTGCATTAAAATTCACATCACTTACATTACTTTTATATTCTCTACAATTACATTAATTACACATGTATTCAGGTGAACGGATTATCAGATATGAATCTAGCGATTTCCAAATTTGCATAAGAAATCTGATATTAAATTTAGATGTGGATTTCGATATAAAAATTTAAATTAGATACAAATTTTACATTAAATTCATTCATTTTCAAATAGGATTTTTTAGACTTTTGGACCTTTGATCATTCAATTATATCCCTAGAGGTACGGATGTAAACTTGTCAAGTTTGGGGTAGGCTTTGCATTCATCAAATCTCATGAATTATGACTAATTTCAATTTATTCAGTGTGAGTGGATAGAAAGACTTGCATACGTTTTGAATATTAGTTGGGTGCTCCCTCGGTCATAACAAAAAAAAGATCTAGTGTCAAAAACCTCAAAACAATGACCACAACAAGAAATGATACACATTTAGTGAAAATATCACAACCGTAAATTTTAAATTCTTTCTTGGGCTTTACCAGGACAGGGCTTGGGCCTTTGATAGGCTAGGCCAAAAAACACAACCCAAATTTAAACTCGACGAGTTGGGTCATCCACATTCAGATCTCTATCCATCCCTACTTGACAACATTGCATTGCTACAATTTGAAGCTCTGTATTTGGATTGGTTACACTATTCTGCATCGGTAGCGTTGTGAAGTTTCAATTTCAGAGCCTGAATTGCCCGTTCCAAATTCTCCAACTGCGCCATTGCTTTCCAATCAGTTCATGGTTTTGAGTTTTGATACAGAAGTATTTATCTTCACTTTGTAGTTTGGAAGAAACAGTAAATCATCAAAGAATTATACCTCCTGCTTAGCAAACTTGCTGTGTTTGAATAACCCACAATAGAGATCAAAGCTATTCTTCATGGTGTTGTCTCTCTGCAACAAATCATGTGTTAATTGTCGCCATGATTCGATTTTCTGTTCGGAGGAAATGTTTTTCTTACCTCAAAGAAACAACAATATGGAATAAAGAGGAAAACAAAAAGAAGAAAATCAACATTGCATTCTACGTGGTTCCCTTTTGGTATATCCATGGGTTCAACACCGATTCACTGTACTCAAAGACAAAAAAATCGAACACATTGTACTACTGACTATCGATGATTCGGGTTGAAATGTATATCAACTCACCAGTTGAAGCAATGTTTGAAATCCCTTTGTGTCCATTGGAGTGGACTCTATCTCCATTTCTGCTAAAATCCTACAATTGTGAAGTAAATCCCTCATTAGCAAGTCTTATGGGTGCATTTGTTTACTTTCAAAGAAATTTCCCACGGGAAAAAGTGAAAAACCATTAGTTTTCTGCAAAACAAAAATCAATTTCTGTGAAAGACAGTCAAATATGAAGTATTTGTGTTGAAAGTTTCTGCAGAAAACACTAAAACAAGTTGAATATCACATTTTCTTCGTAGACATTTTTAATTTAGAATTGAAGCAAAATATGGTCATCAAATGATTTATGTGGGTCACTTCATGTCAACTTGACTAAACAGGATTTCAAATTGAGTGAGTTTGTTTCTTCAAAAAAATTCATTTTTTTTCTCTAAAAACTCGGCTGAAGTTAACTAATTCGATGGAATTTCGAGCTGAGTCTGAATTTCGAGCTTTTGAACACAGAGGAGAAGAAAATATACCTGCCAATGGTGTGAGTGAGAAACTGAGTTCGAGCGGCCAACTTATCATGTTCTGTGCAAGACAATTCGACCATCCTGCAGCCCTGATATCAAAATTTACATCAACTAAGTTGTCTCAAAAAATATTACTGATGTTATGGGCGAGCTAAAGTTTAGCCCATTTAAACTGATTCAATTTCCGCTGATATTTGTAGCAATATCAGGGGTTTGGTACCTCCTCTTTGAGAAATATTGCAGAACGTTACCGAATATTATGGATAGGGCCAAAGTTTGGCCCAACTCAGCTAAAATTTGAAAATTTTAGCTATTTTTTATATAAATGGGTCCCCTAGATGGGCTGATATGGCTGTAATTTCTGCAAATATTTATCAGCCCATTAAGGCTTCACATTTATTGGCTGATATATACTTATTTTATCAAAAATATTAAATTGATGGATCTAGTAGTGAACAAATATTGACTACTATTTAAAATTTCAAAACGAGTTGCCACATTCTGCTTTGAATCTACTGCTACAAGAACCTCCGTAGATCAGAATCTACTATTTTTCTACATATTTAGTTCAAATCTACTATTTGTCAGATACGTATATTGAAATGTCTGATCTTTTAGAGGTTGAAAATTTTAATCACTAGCAAATTTAGAGTTGTCAAACTCACGATTTTTTTTAATAAAAAGTAAAAAATTCAGAAATTATTTTTAAAGAATTCATATTTTGGCTCGAATTCAAAGTTAAAACTGACAAATTTTGCTGAAATCTATTTTTTAGGACTCTAGCCTTGACATGAACCCTAAAATCCTACTAACGAACTAACCCACAATTCCTCTCCTCTTACCTCTTTCTCAAAAATCCCAAGAAAATGGTTGCATAGGCTTTCATCTCTTATCCGGACTTTGTCATAAACCAAAGGCAGCCCAAGCCATCCATCTTTTCCACTTTGAGGCCCAAACATTGGGTGAGTACAAAGCACATCACATTCCTCAGGCAATACCTTCAAAATATCATAAAACCACAAGAAATTAAAAGCTTAATTAAATATTAAAAAAATATAAACATATTTGATATTTATTTAAAAAGGGTCCAAAGAAGCATACATTCAAGAGAAGATCTCTAGGGTACTCTTTGACTGACAGCACATCTACGAAGAGGGTCTGTTTATCGATATGATTCGATAGAAATGATTGCATGACTTCTGAGATTGATAAGATGGATGTGCACAAAATTATCACATCATTGGTCACTTCGCAAAATTTATCCATATTTCTGAAATTCACGGTAAAGAAGTTGGTTAAAGATACATGTGAATTTGTGTACATAAATATATGCGTATCTATATTTAAATTACCTAAAGAATGCAATGTCGAAGTCGGAGCAAACTTGAGAATAGTCAGATCGAGAAGTAGCAGATATAGAATGCCCTTGATTGATCATTGTTTTTGCCAAAAACTGAGCAAAAGAACCAAAACCCACAAAACCAATCTTCATTGTTATTGAAGAAGAAGAAGGAGGAGAGGAGAAGAAGAAGAAGATGATAGAAGAAATGGAGAGAGAGAGAGAGAGAGGAGGCAGCTGCCAGATAAGTGGCTGAAGAGCATTGAATGTGTTTGAGGGCATCTAAATATCATGGGAACTGATAGGTACACCAAACGTTTTGGTAATGGTCACGTCTCTTGGAGCTGACTAATTTTTGAGTCATATACAAATCTTCCTATTCACACACCCACATAATCAATATCCATCATTAGATTAATCTTAAAATATTAAATCTAATAATGAAATTAGTGGTTATAAATTAACATTACTGTGATTCAATTATGACAAGATAGAAATGCTAAAAATAATCACATCTTGTGTATAGCTTAAGGGCATATACGCATGCAATATTTTTCATGAAAATAGAAAATTATTTTTATGTTGAAATTGTTTTGAAGCTTAGTCATTTTTCACAAAAGATATGGAAAATGAATTCTCACGGAGGGGGATCAGAAAACAATTTTCATGACTTATAGATTTCAAGGTATATAATCCAACTATGGATTGATTGTGGCTCAACCCAATCCTTATACAAAATCCAACCTAAACACGACCCATGTCTCGATCCATAATCCATGATCCAATTCATGAACCATTTCATTTGATGATCCAATTGACTTGATCCATTATCCAATCCATGATACAACCAATCTAACCCTTGTCTCATGGTCAACTTAGCCAAACTTATGAACCAATATATGACTTGAAAACTTGTTGATGGTCCAACTTAACTAAATATATTATTTATAATCTATTACTCAATTCATGAGTAAACCTAACCTATATCCCATGCTTTCCACTGCTTGATCAATGAACCAACCTAATGTAACCTAACTTATGGATTTCTAGATTAATTTTAGGTATGTAAGGCTAAGATTTAAACCAGTTGTACTCCTTATTACATAATATTATTATTTTAACTAAAATATAAGTTTAATCAACTATTTAAATTGTATAATTGTTATTGTTGTTATTATTTGATTATTATAATAATTATTATCATTATCATCATTTAGAATAAGCTATAATCGAGTTATAACTTACATCTCTCTCACTTAATAATTGAAAGAATTCATTTATAAATTATTATGGAAACTTTTTATCACATCAAACTAAAGAAATTAATATCCATAAAAAAGAAAATCTATAAATTTTATGTTCTATGAAAATAGAAATTATCGAAAAAGTTATATTCTATATAAAATAGTTGCACACAACGTGCCCTAAACTTTACTTCTAAAAGGCTAAAATGAATCATATCAACGTGTCATCTATTTTAGTGTTTCATTATAAAATGAAAAAATAATTTAAAAAATATTAATATATATACAACTCTTTTCCCTTCGAACAACTATTTCACATGGTTTCACTTTCTAAATTTAATGAGAGGACTTTTTTTTTTTTAGATTAACATGTGGGAAATTCAGACACAGGCCTATTAAAACCCCTACGGATGAGCCCACTACCTTTAAAGAGCACCAAAGTTAGGCTACGAGGGCTCGAAAATTTAATGAGAGGACTTTTATAACTCTAAATTATAAAAATATGTTAAAATAACAAATAATATTCTTTAAGTGAAAAATATAGAACACTGATGTGGACACCATCATTTGTTTAGAAGAAGGCGCTCCTAGTATTTTTATTTATTTAATGATAAAAAATTCATTGCAAGTTAGAATTATGCATTTCAGAATGATATTTATATCATTTAAATTAGAATATACTGAAATTTTCCTCTTAAAAAATTGGAGAACCTCAATCAATCTCCAAAGATATATTAGAAATATGAATCTTCCAATAAAAAATAAAAACATAACTCATGCAAAATAAGTTAAAGATGACAAAAGACCCAGAATTAAAATAAGACTAAAATGATCTAAAATAGTTCAAATGGATTATAAGAAGAACTGAGATGTTTTAAATTTACGTTTTTATTGTTATTTTTATAGGGGCAAAGAAATATTTTATTTGAAATAAAATGGAATTATAACTAAAATTCCCAAGAGAGAGAAAAAAGCACATTTTTATAAAATTGCACTCCGGTGCCCTTTTTTTTGCCGTTTGGCGAATATTTCTGTTTGTCTTTGAATGTGGGCCACTTCCTTAAAAGCCACGTCAACGGTCAAACAGGTCAGCAGTCAATGGTCAACGCCCTAAACACGAGATCAATGGCCACCTCTCATCATGCATGTCTCTATTCTCCGATGCCCTGAAAGTCTTTCTTTCTCTCGATCCTTCCTTCCTCTCCTGTTCCTCGGGTGAAGTTCTCTCCGACCATGGGGGAGGAGGTGGTGATGCCGCGAGCTCCACCGACCGGCCTCCATGGTAGCGGGGGAGACATACCTATCGTCTGCTACCGCCCTACCCACATCATTTCTAATGGTGTTTTTCTTGGAGACAATCCTTTGAATTTTTCATTTCCTCAGTTGATGATGCAGATAATTGTTATTTCTTTCACTACGAAGATCACTTCGTTCTTTCTCCAGCCCTTCAAACAGCCTTCTATTGTCGTAAACATGCTAGTAAGCTCCCTGATCCACCCATTGTTACAAAATCATATGTGAAATTTATGCATTTGTTTGACAATTATCACCTGTGTATACGTTAGTTCCTTAAAATTTAATCATTTTAAATTATTTTTAATTCTTTTAACTTTGTCTAGTTTAAATCTCTACCTCTCTTATCAAACATTTTTAAAAAAATATTTCAACCTTCCTGCAACAATTAAAAGAAAAAGAGTTGCATATTTGATGGTTGGTGGGATTTCCATCTTTGGGTTTACTTTTGAGAATATGTTCCAATTATGATCATGTATCATTGAATTCATAACTAAGAAGTCCTACAAATCTTCAAAATTATATTCAAAGCTTTGATCAATGAGAAAAGTACCAGTGAAAGCTGAAAAACATGAAAGAACCATTCCTCCATCAAAATGTAAGAAAGTCGTCGAAGAATAATACCTCTTTTTTTAGAGAGAGACTCAAGTAAGAGAGTGATTTGACTCATGTAAAGAAGTCCTACCAATTTTCTGAATCATGTTAAATCAATCACCTAATTAGAACTCCGTTCTTTGATCAACTGCCTTCATGATAAAAGTGAAATTTGACGAATCGGAAGGAAAACAATCTTCTTAATTTAACACTGCAAAGAATAAAGGGAAAAAACACATAATGAATACTTCAATGAGACTTTAAAACATTGAATTTCTTTCAAGAGACACCCATTAGAACAATGATCTGAAGAATTACATTAAAAATGTTTTTAGCAAAAAGTGTGAGAAAAAAGGGTATACGTAGAAAGTGATACAAACTTTCTAATGGAGTTTCTCTGAAAGTGTTAGAAAACCATAAAATGATAGCATTCTTGAGGTAGAATTCACTTTCAAAAGTTAACTGTAAGAAGAGGGTGCCTAAGTGTTATATAAAGTTATTGGTTTCTTGAATTAACCAACGTGAGACTTTTGTCATTTCACATTCGCCTTCACGTGCAATTGGACTATATGGTTACATGTGAAAACTTGATACACGTGCATTTGACCTGTGGAAGCTACAGACTCACCCTCACTTGTACCAGGCATGCAAAAACTGCTTTGATATCATGTTCGAAAACTATGACATGAAAAAAGAAATGATGATGACATGACATGTTTCTCTTTCTATATTGCTTCTTCTGTGTCCAAAAATGACCTAATCGATTACTCTTGTAAAAATGCCTGGTTTCCCTACTTCCCTTTAATCGAAAAAAACCTGTAATTCTTCATATTAGTGAACTAGGCGTTAACAGCAGCAACAACAGCAGTTGTTGTTGTTTGCTTTTATCTTGGTGAAATGTGATGTCTAGGTGATGGATGATTGATATGTGTGTAACAACGACCAACCAGGGTGGTATCCTTCTAGGCCCCTCATTCCTCGGCCGGTACGAAGTATTTCAGACGATGTTCCCATTGAGAAGCCGAAACACAATGGAAACGATATCAATGGTTGCTCTCCTCTTCTTTGTCTTCACAATTGGAGTAAAGATGAATGTGGGCATGGTGAAGAATGCCGGTAAAAGGGAATTGGTTCTAACCTTTGCAGGTTCTGCCTCCGCCATGTGTCTAGCTCATCTGGCCCTCTTCTCCTTCGGGGGATCGGCGACGACCGAGTTATGTAAGGGTGGATTGATTGTTAGGATCAGCTGGCTGTTTTCGACCACCTTCTTCCCTGTGCTCGCATGCTTCCTAGCAGAGGTCAAGTGTCTAAACACGGAGGTTGGACTTATGGCCCTCAATTCATCCATGTTACTTGAGGTAGGGAATTGGATTGCCTCGACGGCGAGTGTATGCTTCGGAGCATACACCGGAATGACGGGCGGAGCGGTCTGGCCGATTTTAACATGTGCGGCATTTGTGCTGGTGGTGGTGGGAGTAGCGAGGCCGACCATGTTGTATATCATTTACAAGACACCATCGGGCGAAGAGGTGAGTAAGGGAGTCATCTTCTGCATCATGACATCGGTCCTGCTCGTCGGATTCATAAGTGAATTAATCGGTCAACAACCGATGTTGGGTGCCTTCATTCTAGGTTTGTCGATACCGGATGGGCCGCCGTTGGGGACGGCATTGACGGTGAAACTGGAAACGGTGGTGACCTGTTGTCTCATGCCTCTCTACTTTGCCTCCAGTGGCTTCAAGATTAATCTCTTCAACATTCGTGACTGGACTTTATCTGGGGCATTGGCGATGACAGTTCTCTTTGCCGTCGTCGGTAAAATTGGTGGCTCCATTGCCACTGCACTCTATCTAAATATTCCAATTCGCGACGCTTTAACCTTCTCATTTTTCTTAGCCAACAAAGGAATCATTGAAATCGTCACAATCAATTTATGGAGGGAAACCAAGGTCTCTCTCTCTCTCTCTATATATGTCAAATTCCAGTCAATTTCATGGATTATTTTCAAATATCAACTCATATAATTGATATCACTTAATTATCGGATGAATTTTTTTGGTCCCTCAGTCTTGAGGGTCCCAAAATCTGATTTTGATTGAAATTTGTAACTAGGACCATATCAATAGGCCGTGTTTGGATGAGAGGTAAATTTTACCAGGGTTTCTCTTATGCTGGAGTTTCTCTTCAACATGAGTTTCTCTTATATTGTTTGATAATTATAATGG
The DNA here is from genome assembly GCA_013350335.1 of Chimonanthus salicifolius. Classification (NCBI taxonomy): domain Eukaryota; kingdom Viridiplantae; phylum Streptophyta; class Magnoliopsida; order Laurales; family Calycanthaceae; genus Chimonanthus; species Chimonanthus salicifolius. The sequence goes on along the minus strand of CM023537.1, from coordinate 1,982,360 downwards.
AAAATGTATAAGACGAAAGAAAACTTATTCTAGAGAAGAGATAAATGATTAGCTCTTGCAGAAAAGGGGTTTCTGAATTTGTATTGTGAAGGGGAGACTTGGGATTTTCTTACTCTTTCCCTTCGTTATTAAACAGGAGTAAATGAGAATTACCCTTGTTTTCACCCATCTACCCCTCATCCAAACGCAGCCTTAGAGTTTATAGGTGGTGGATTGACTCATCCTCTTATAAAGTCTCTAGATTAACATAACATGATTTTACTTGGTAAAGTTACTAATTGAATTGATAATGTGCAGTATATCACCCATGAAATGCATACGGTGCTAATAATGTGTGTGATACTAGTGGGCGGAATATGTTCTCCATTGTCTCACTTCTTCTACCAATCATCCAAAAGACATGTAGTCGACAAACGTCGAGGCCTTCAACACTCCGACTACGACAGAGAGCTTCGCCTGATCGCCTGCGTTTACGACGAAAGCAATGCTTATTCCATCACTCGACTGCTTCAGATCTCCTACGCCTCCAGAAAATGCCCTATTGTCGTCTACGCCCTCCAGTTGATTGAGCTGATGGGCCGGGCATCGCCATTGTTGGTGGCCTACAATCCTCACAAGTTCTCCAACAAGAACCCGACTGGCACCGATCGCATCGGCAAAGCCTTCCTCCAGTACGAGGCTAACCAGGCCGGCTATGCAAGCGTCCATCTATTCAGCGCCATTGCTCCTTTCGCCACCATGCATGAAGATGTCTGCACCCTTGCGTTGGATAATCGTGCTACCATGATTATAGTCCCTTTCCACAAGCGCATAGATTCAGACGATTCAATGAAAAAGAGCCATATGACCAAGAATGTGAACAACAACATCCTAGCCGAGGCGCCATGTTCTGTCGGGATCCTCATCGAACGTAAGGTCTACTGCATGCTATCCAACCGCCGGGCTTCCTTCCGAGTTGCAGTGCTCTTCTTAGGCGGACGAGACGATAGGGAGGTGCTCGCCTACGCCGAGCGGATAGGGGAGAACCCGAGTGTGAGCTTAACGGTGGTTAGGTGCATTCCTTGCAGCGACTTTTATTGTGACAGTATAGAGAGGATGATCGACGACGACATGGTGGGGCAGTTCCGGTTGAGGTGTGTCGACAATGATCAGGTGGTGTACAGGGAGGAGAAATCAAGAGATGGGGAGGAAACCATGAGTCTAATTCTTTCCATGGGCGACATGTTCGATCTTTTCATGGTCGGAAGGGGGCCGGACGAAGGCACCGCACTGACGTCGGGGTTGTCGGAATGGGAGGATTGCAGAGAGCTCGGTGTGATCGGAGATTTCCTCGCATCGCCGGATTACAGAGGCACGTCGGCAGTGCTGGTGGTGCAACAACAAGCTCGATGTAGAGGCAAAAGAAAGACTTTAGATATGAGCATTCTTGAGGAGGAAAATGACAATTTTGATACAAGATGATAGTTATGACTAGGGTGCAATTTTATTAGAGACCACTCGGATTTGTCTAACTCTTATGCCTTAATTTAAGCTATTTAAAATCTTAAAGTTCAAACAAAAATTTGTAAATTCAAATTTAACATTGACATAATAGAGTTAGACTCTTAATTCGATCTATCTATTAAAGTTGCAACCTTAGTTTTTGAATTTGTTTTCTTCTCCCTCTTGTAAACAAAGTTTCCATTTTTTTACATGTTTATATGGTCACACTTGTAGATCCATGAATTGGGTGCTCAAATGACTACTATTATTTTCTCCATTCTTTTTTTTTTTTAAATTTAAGTGTGGAAACCACAGGATACAGATACCTAGCGGAAAACCCCCACAGGTGAGTCCACTACCCTTAGGGCACACCAAGATTAGGTCATAGGGGGTTTGAACCCACAACCTCTTTCTTCTTGACGCGGGAGGCAACCAGTTGAACTACATTTATCTGAATTAAAAATAAAAAACAAATAAAAATAGTTGTAAGGCTTCTTAAGAAATTAGTAGCAGCTGACCCTTCTTAGTGGATAATTTTTTTTTTCTCGTAATTTTTTAACTGGTCTATATAATAGTTGATGATTTGTGTCATCATAAATTCTTTATCATAACCTGTTTTAAGATTATAGTTGGGTCTTACACCGATGTTAGTTGATGATTAGTGCTACTATAAATTGTTTAAACATTAATGCACTAGATGATTCATTTTAAGATTATAATTGGATCTTACTTCGATATTTTAATGGATTTAGTTTCTTCAAATTTTTATTTTTAAAAGATAAGAGAGTAAATTTTATGAAGAATTCACAATAAAGATGACTGTGAGTCTGTAGGCGACCTAAGAGTCAGGATATATTTATTACAGCATTTGCTACACTATTACCGGCATAATATTTTTAGCATCTCCTACGTGGCACTGTTGTGGGTCCCTTGAATTGTACGAAATGAATGGTAATGAAATACCAAAGTTTATCTCTATATATGAAGAGTTATCCCAATTTACATTTTTTCATCATAAGCTTTAAACTTCAGGAATGTCACACTAGAATCTAAAACGCGTTATGTTAATAATGTGGGACTTTGTGCGCACTCTTTCATACAAACTTCTCATGACCGAACACTCATACAAACACTCTCCTCTCGTCTGGCCCATTACACTATGAGCATTTAGGAGCTTTCAAAATTTTAAAATACGTAAGAGATTTTGAAATAAAATTTAAAAAGGTTTTATTTTAGAACAATTCTATTGTAAATAAGATAATTTTTATAATAGAATTTTATATTGTGGAGTTGGAGAAAGGTTCACGGATTTCTGTCCATATTCTTTCAGCCAAAGGGGACCCATGTGGACTGAGTGATTTTATACAATATATTTCCATGTAGAAAAAGAGTTGACAGCTTTCATCCATCTATTTGTCTCAACATGGGGAGACTGTGAGTTGAATTACAGTGCATGATTTGTATAAATATTTATTGTTAATCTAAGGTATTATCTGACCACATTATCATATGATTAATATAAGAATACTTATTATGAGATTTTATATTATTGACTATAGTTTTTGGGTTTCTTGATTAAACAACCAAACTGCTCCCTTTCTTCTCTTTTCTCTCAATCATAGTCACAGCTCATAAGAGAAGTTATATTTTAGTTTCTTAGTGCATAAAACAATTCTCTCTCTTGACCACATCACATGATCCTATACATTTTCAAGTAATTAAGATTTAAGCATGATCAATGGCAGTTTCAAAGGCATGTTAATGATAATTAAGTTTGTCTTAAACAATGTTCCATGCTTAAGGTGTCTGAAATTTTAAGAAATGATCATGTGTTGTAACAATTCTTTATCGGCAAAAGAAAAGATTATTTGATCGAAGATTGGCCGAAGAGATTCACTGATGTATGAGTGTGAGTTATTATGAACAATGGGTGAAAAGAGTTTTTAAAATTTTAAACTTTCATGGAACGAATAAGGTGAGTTAGCACTTTTGATAGGGTGATTAATAAGGTATGAGTCATTGATTGGATCACGTGACTCATCTAAATGGCATGATTTTGATTGTAATTAATCATCCATAAGTTCAATTAGATGGCTTAATAAGAGTGCACATCTTGATTGATGATGGTGATAATTTTTTTTTTTTTTAAATGATTACACTTTTGGAAAAAAAATGGTTAAAACAGTTCAGAAACTCAGTCAAACTTGATTCAAATATGTACATAATAATTGTTAGAAACTCATTTTGACTCGACTCGTCTACACCTAATGGACTTCGCTCAAAACGGTCGTGGTACTAAGTGAGTCTATTGAATCTTAATGAGTTATCTGTTTAACGTTCTATTTGGATTCCTGTCACTTTGAAATGAAATTATCCGTTGTGAACGAGATAACTGATTTTAGTTAGGTATATGTTTACTAATTTTCTCCGCTGACTTATCATCATATTGTGAATTGGAGTCATACTCAATTTAAACTTATTTTGAGATACAATCACCATTAAATTAAACTAAATTAATGTGAATTGTTAAAACTTTATATAAAGAAGATTTTGTAAATTCAAAAGAGTTGGAAAGATGGATAGCAGAGAGTAGGAGTTCTACATATGTTTCAAAGATTAGTTGGGTGCTCTAAAAGGCCCGAACACTTTCATCCAGGGGTGCAAATCTTGGCCGATACGAGAGGCGAGATCTCGGCCGATACATCTCAGTCTCGGACGAGATTTGTGTTGGAACTTGTGGCTCAATTCTACTGAAATTAGGAGTCTAGTTACATGGGACTCTTAATTATATAGGACTCCTAATTAAATGGGATTCCTAATTACATTAGGACACTGCAATACTGCTATATATTAAGGACGTGGGTTTCATGGAAATCCTGCCGTTCGGCCGAGTGCCTTCCGAGGCCAGAAGGGGCCTCTTGCAGTAAAGGTGTAGTGAGGGAGATAGAGAGAGAGAGAAGATACCAAAAGAGATCTTGGGATCCAAATATTGTATCTGTATTCTTTTTATCTATAATGAAATCTACACTCTCCTGTGGACGTAGGCCAAGGTTGGGCCGAACACGTATATCTTGTGTTCTCTGTGTTTATGTGTGATTGAATCTGTATTTTCTGTATGTGGGTATTGGGTCTATTCCCTAACAGTGGTATCAGAGCGAAGGTTCGATTCGGGCCAGATAAATCACACGTCGGAATCGTCTGCAAAAGGAGAGGGGCAGAAGCAACAATGCAATACCGCTGCAGATCTGATTTTTTCAGATCTGTGAGTGGCAGCCGGCAGAGGTGCGGCTGGAAACACAAAGCCCCATTGGTAGTGCGCAGGTAGATCCGTTCCACGTCGATTCTATGAAAACCAGAGACAGGTTCGTCGGATCGGAAATCAGACCTGTAATTTGGGAAAAAAAAAAAAAAACAGCAGATTGGTGAGAATCTGCAGACGGTGGAGACTGCAAGGAAGGCGGCCAGATATGGAAAACTGAGAAGGGGTTTTTCGGTTCAGATCTGAGATCTGAGGCAAGCAGAGGCAGCAGCAGCTCTGAGATCTAGGTTGAGATCTGAGGTGGAGCTGCAGGCGCAAGAAGGAGCAACCGCACGGGACCCACCGTGCAAATCTGGAATTGCATTGCCGGAGCAGAGAGGTACGGCGGCGAGAGCCAGAGGAAAGCCGAGCAACATTGGCTTCTCTGATAGGAAGAGAAAGAAGCTCGGCAGATCTGAGGCTGCTGTGAGCAGTGACAGCAGCCTGCAGAAAGAGGCCAGCAGTCGGAGGCGTTCAGATCTACAGCTGCAGCAGCCACAACGGTGGCCAGATTTGAGAGCGAGCAGTCTGCAGAGGGTTCTTCAGATCTGATTTGGCAGAAGGAAGTTTGCTGGAAAAAAAAAACATAAAAATAAAACCAGACAGATCTGGTTTTCCGGCGGCAGCAAACAGCAGGCAGCAGATCGACGGCCGGTGGAGCCACAAGCAGCGGCAAGAGAGATCTCAGGCGTGCGGCAGCTAAGAAGGAGCTGCGGCAGAGAAAGGGTTCTTCCGTGAATCCATCCAGATCTGATGTCTCAAGATTTGAAGCAAGAAGGAGAGGCGGTCACCGGAGCAGATCTGAGAGAAGGAGTTCTGCAGGAAGGCCGAACAGCAGATCGGGACAGACCTAGAAGGGTTCATCGGCCAGAGAGCACGGGCAGTGGCGCGAGTGGTACAGAACGGATCTGTAGTGCAAATCTGGGGCGATGACAAGGCAGATATGCAGACAAGAAGGGTCTCTCTTCCATCGCCGTGCGTGGCAGCACCAGAGACCGAGGGAAGGAGAGAAATCTGCCAGCAGCCGGAGGTAGCGCCGGAGAGATGAAGGCTGCGGCAGCAACATCGGCAGCTCAAAGTCGATTCCCCTGGTCTTGGGGGATAAACGAGTGGAAGAAAAAAAAAAAAGGGAAGGAAAATTGGTGGTCTGGAGGATCACCACTGCAGGTGCACCCGCGGGACCACCATTTCAGGTACATCCGCGAGTCCACTCGGTTGTGAAGAACCACCGTTTTCGGTGCACCCGAGGGGCTAAGCGAGTCCACTCGGTTGTGAAGAACCACCGTTTTTCGGTGCACCCGATGGACTACAGGGGCAGTTCCGCTGGACTATTGTACTGCATGGTGGGTGATCCGCAGGTTTACAGTTTCGGATGATCTCGCAGGACCACAGATTCAGGTACTCCTTCAGCAGGGAAAAATCAACGGTCAGAATTGTTTTGCAATTTCTGGAATCATCGGGACTCGAAATTGAGATCCGTCTTCGCTTATGTGATCGTAGCGAAGAGATCTACGCGGTGACCGGTGTGGATTTTGAAGAGGAGTAAAATTAAATTTTTGGAAGAATCGGGGAGTGGTCGACGGCTGTGCGTGGGATCACATCAAGGAAACACGGCAAGGTGTAGCCGTGAGAGGGTTGCTGCACGGTGAAGGACCTTGGACCTTTTGACGGTACGCGTGGAGATGGCACATTCGCCATATGCGTAGCGAGGCCAAGGTGATTGCAGCTAACACATTAGTGTGTGCAGGAACACACTATGAAGGAAACGCAACCTCGCGTTCGTGAAGCACATCGGAATGTGCTCGTAGAACATAGGAAGCGGAGTTGCAGATGCAACACAGGGTCTTGGACGGCCAAGATCGAGGTGGAGCCCGATTGGGCTATACAGTCTTACTCAAGACTGGTGGATCATCCTAAGGCATGGGATGTGCATCTCATACAGAGATGTAGAGGATTACAGCTGCAGGTGGAGCATGGCCGGGATCGGTTAGTGTGCACAGAGGTGCATAGTTGTAGTGGAGGACGTTGTCACAGTTGTCTCTAGAGGAGGATCAGTGGATTTTCGCCAAGGTGGAGATTGTTGGAACTTGTGGCTCAATTCTACTGAAATTAGGAGTCTAGTTACATGGGACTCTTAATTATATAGGACTCCTAATTAAATGGGATTCCTAATTACATTAGGACACTGCAATACTGCTATATATTAAGGACGTGGGTTTCATAGAAACCCTGCCGTTCGGCCGAGTGCCTTCCGAGGCCAGAAGGGGCCTCTTGCAGTAAAGGTGTAGTGAGGGAGATAGAGAGAGAGAGAAGATACCAAAAGAGATCTTGGGATCCAAATATTGTATCTGTATTCTTTTTATCTATAATGAAATCTACACTCTCCTGTGGGCGTAGGCCAAGGTTGGGCCGAACACGTATATCTTGTGTTCTCTGTGTTTATGTGTGATTGAATCTGTATTTTCTGTATGTGGGTATTGGGTCTATTCCCTAACAATTTGGCCCAAAAAAGAGAGAGAAAGAGTAATATTGGCCGATATTGTGGAATCGAGATATTGGCCCCACCGAATTTTGGACCTCTAATTTCATCATAAAAAAGAGTACATTTTATAAACTAACTTATTATTGTCCTCTAAAATGCAGCCTATGTTCTTATGAAATCAGAGAAAAAAAATTACATCTCCCAAAATAGCAAAGGAGCCAAACACAACCTACACAAATTTTATATGTAGAGAAGAATATTGACAGGTAAGCAAGAGATGTGGATTGATATTTAAATGCTTCGAAGTTAAAAATTGGAGTAGAATCTCACATTAGTTCTTAAATCTTTTCTTGAAGAAATAATTTATGGGTGTAGATGTGATTCTTCATGTTTAAGTTCAATAATTCAACCACATACTTGCAATATTTTACCCAGCAGACTTCATTTTCTCAAGAAATGATGAATTCAAGAAATTTTCTTTCGAGTTTCGAGTTAAATTCTCTGGGCAGCTAAGGATCATCCAACGGTGAGATTTGGGTCATGGACTGTTCTCCGGTGCGGCCCACTATTATCGGACGGTCTGATCATTGTCCATTCATAACATGGGTCACTACCATCATACAATATACTAATATACTGATCTGGTTGGGAAGCTTTTTTTCAATCATACAAACTAGACATTAAAGTACTGTGCATGGTAAGAATTTTTATTTTTATTTTTATTTTTTAAATCTTGAACATTGACATTTTCAAAAATTCCATAAAATGAAAGCCACAAATAGCAAAATCCCATTTCTGCAGTCTTATTTTCTTTTCCTCTGCAGTTGAGAAAATTTAGAAAAAGAAATACATATTATCCACAAGTTCAACGGTCACATGAGAAAACTTGTTACCACCTTGGTACATTTGGCCGGAAGTGTCAAATTCTGGCGCCGGGAAACATCACAAGTCTTCCGAAATGCTCTCAAGATCCGGCTGCCAGATGCAGGCTCCGCCGTGCCTCCTGTCGCTACGAGAAAACTTCTTCTCGGAGAGAATTCGTGCTAAGTAGCGATCGCAATCCGGTACACCGCTACTCGATGCTTGTTTCTGGTTGTTCTTATTCTGAGATGGAATTCTGATTAACTGGTTCTTCTTTTTATTGGGAATCGACGATGCCGGTAGCAAGAAATATAATTGACCTCGTTTGAGATCGGATTTTGGAGCTAAGATAATAATCTTTCGGACGACGCCTTGAGAGCATGTCTTGCTGAGGACATGGTTGGGATTGGCCTTGAGCACGTCGCCGGCGGTGATCGGACCTCTGTGCTCTTCGACGTGGCCGTCGAGATGGACGATCCTGATCATATCAAGGGCTCCGCATGGAAGAACACAAGATAAGCAGCACCTGAGGCTATTGCCCATCACCTCTTGTTTCTCTTGTGATGGGCTCAGGAGAGGTGCCATGCAATAGCCAAATTTTGGGCTTTAAAAAAAAGAAAAGAAGGATAGATTACGTGAGAGTGTGAAATGACAAATATGCCCTGCATCCTTACTAATAGAAGGGAACAAACTATTTAAGTATTTTATTTTTTAAATGTAGTATTTTTACAATTTTAATGAGTTAAATATTATGATCTATATTTTTTTTTATAGTTGTCAGATCTATTTCAGAACTATTATGGTATTTGTCTTCGTGATGAAACATTCCGGCGAATTATCCATTTCAGTATTTTATTTTGAAAAAGATAGTTTAAAAAAAATATAAAGACAATAATATAAATTTATAAAAATATTTAAATTAATTATTTTAATCATTTTACATCATTATTATCAAATACGAATTCAAAGATGTTTGAAATTTTACTCCAATAAAAATTAATATAAGATTAAAAAATCCAGAAAACACTCAAAGATCCTATTTTCTATTTTATATTATACTCTTATTTTCTATCATTTCTTCTAACTCTTCATCTACACATTTCCAACAAGGGTGGCCATTCTAACACAGGTGAAGTCTTTTAGGAGATACAGATTTTTCCAAACTTTCCACTTTACCCCCATTTTGCTATACTGAAAGCATTTAAAATAAAAAAGAATGTCAGAAATCTGCTCACTTCTGGATCACTAAAATGAGACATTTTTTTTTCATACAAAACAGTAAATCGGCTCACTGAGCGGTTCACTGGTCGGTTTATTGATCAGTTTACTAACCGGTTCACTTGTGAAGGGTAAAGTTGGAAATTATGAAAATTTGTGCCTCCTAAAAGACTTCACCTGTGTTAGGATGACCACCCTTCTAACAAAGATCCTAAATACTTATATTTTTATTTTCTAGTCATTTTTATGAATTTTCTAATTATTTTCTGTATCTAAACTCTAGACTAATTTTTCACATATTTTGCATTAAAAATTTAGATGGAGTGAATTAAAGGTAGAAAAGAATAAAGGTACAGTGGGCAATTTAATTAACATTGTAAATGAACACTTGAATTGTAATAAAATTTATAATTGCAAATATAAATTACCATGAAAATTAAAAATTAAATTTCACATGCGATGTTCATGCAAATTCGGATCCCAATAAAATTGTACTTATGCAGTCTCATGAAGACCAAAGGTGCAAATATCGGCCGATACGATAAGTATCGGCCGTACTGTAGTATTATCGGCCGATATGGCCGATATTCGGTTATGAATATCGGTCCAAATATCGGCTGATATTCATAAATATCGGTATTTAAATTTTTTTTTTTTTTAAAAAACACCGATACGGTTTTTACACGGTTCTTGGCGGTTTTTTGCGGTTTTTAACGGTTTTTCACGGTTTCTCACAGTTTTTAACGGTTCAGGGTTTACTGCTTTTACGGTTTTTGGCAGTTTTTTGTGGTTTTGTCACGGTTCATAACTGTTTATCACGGTTTTTTGCGGTTTTTTCACGGTTCTAATATCGGAGGAGAGAGAAAATGCCGATATCGGAAGAGAGAGAATTTTCTCGGCCGATATGCATATCGGCCACACCGGTATTTGGACCCCTGATGAAGACAATTTGTATAATAAGCTATTTACGTGTGTGAGGACTATAATATTAGGTTACCATTGTGTACGGAAGGAAATAATAATAAACTAATACAAATTTCAAAGCTAGTCCACCTGTCTCACCAATTATACAACTTGGGCCAAAATAGAAGAAACTTTTTTAAGGTGGGCTTCACCTCCAAGTACGTTTGATTTCAAAATGGTGAGGTTAAAATATAAGAAATAGATCACCAAGCTCAATTTTTTCCAATCTCATTTAAAAAAAAAATCAAATTAATTGATTTAAAAATAATGCAAATAAAAGTAAAATGAATAAATTTGAGCTTGTACCACACTCAAATATATCTCATCCCTTCTATTCTTAAAGCTAAAGTTGCCTGAGAAAGTATTGGTCTAAGCTTTTAGAATTAGACTAGAGATCTTGAGTTTGATTCTTATCGGACTTACCTGATATACGAAGCTTGTGGGTGATTTTATGTATCTGTGGGATTAATCTCACCTCTAATGTGAGATGGAGATATATATGTTATAAAAATAAGAGTATTAGATCCCTAGTCCCAAATCTAATCCTTGAGCATTAAATAAGCCCGTTGGGTCACACTTGTTGGGCATGGCTGGTTATAAAATTGGGCCATTGGGAAGATGTACTGAAGACTGTCTATTACTCTATCCAGACAGCCCACGTGCAACCTTGTTGTAGGCCCAGGGGTAGAAATATCGCCGAGATCTTGGGCCCAGTGATATTTCTACCCCTAGCAGGGGTCAAAATATCGGCCGATACTGTGCGTATCGGCCGATATAATTCGGTTTTTCAACCACCGAATTATATCGGCCGATACGTATAGTATCGGCCGTACAAAAAAAAATTCGGCCGATATGTCCGAATTTTTGACCGAATTATCGGTCATCATATCGGCCGAATTTTAAAAAATTCGGTTTTTTGTTTTTTTTTTAAAAAAAAAAAACTTTTTTTTCATAATAAATATCGGCCGAGATGACCGATATATCGGTCCAAATCTCGGCCGAATCTGGGCCGAATCGGCCGTTTTTTCCCCCTAAAAACAGTAAATCTCGGGCCTGGGCCCAACTCAAGTTCGGCGATATTTTGCCGATATATCGGACGATATCTCATGTCCGATATATCGGGCGAGATCTCGGACGAGATCTCACCTGTCAACCAATTTCTCCCCATCACATCTCTGTGTACAGCGGACTGCAGGATTCGGCTGGTCCGGCATGCCTGAATATTTTATTATTTTTTTTAAATCCAAAAAATCGAACCGGTCCAATTTTTTCCTATAAATACCATTCACCTACATCTCAAATTTCACACCTTATTTTCAAAGATAAAATCAGATTTTACTATTTATCTTTCAAAAAAAATTGCACTCTTCATTACTTGATTTAAGTAAGTTCTAAACGACCCGGATTTGTTTGAAACCGGACGATCCAGACCGTTCAAAGGTTTCTTCATTTACAGATCTACTGCTCTTGTAAGTTTTGTAATTTATTTCGATTTATCTGTATTTTATTTTAATTTTTTTAGCCAAAAATAACATAAAAGAAGTTAAAAAATGCTTGAAGTTAAATAAGATATGTAGTAATAAAAGCTTTATATAGGTATTATAATTTTTTTTCCATCTTAATGTATCTGTAGTTAGTTTTTGTGTACTTTGTTAGTTACTATTTTTTTTCATTTATTTATTCATTTTTGTTAACTATTTCAACATAAAATAGCATAAATGAAAAAAAAAGTTAGAAAATGATAATACCTATAAAATAATAGATGAACATTTTTCATTTGCTCTTAGTTACTGTTACTAACATGTTAAAATTTACAGCAACATTTTTTACATTCACTTACTCCTTATTTTAATTATTTCATTATTATCTATGGACTATGATATATAAATGTTAGTAAATGGTAAAACCTATAAAATAATACATGAAATTTTTTTATTTGTTGTTATTTAATGTATACTAACTTCTTTTACAGGGATGAAATTTTTTCCTTTTATTTTATTTCTTTTTGTAATTATTTCATTATTATCTATGGACTATGACATATAAATGTTAGAAAATGGTAAAACCTATAAAATAATACATGAAATTTTTTTATTTGCTGTTATTTAATGTATACTAACTTCTTTTACAGGGATGAAATTTTTTCCTTTTATTTTCTTAATTTTTGTAATTATTTCATTATTATCTATGGTCTATGATATATAAATGTTAGAAAATGGTAAAACCTATAAAATAATACATGAAATTTTTTTATTTGCTGTTATATAATGTATACTAACTTCTTTTACAAGGATGCAATTTTTTCCTTTTATTTTATTTCTTTTTGTAATTATTTCATTATTATCTATGGACTATGATATATAAATGTTAGAAAATGGTAAAACCTATAAAATAATACATGAACTTTTTTTATTTGCTGTTATTTAATGTATAATAACTTCTTTTAAAGGGATGCAATTTTTTCCTTTTATTTTATTTCTTTTTGTAATTTTCACCATTTTATTACTATTTATATAATTTCCCACTATCGTAACTTCAAAAATATATTAGAAGATGTAAATGTCCGATATTTTATGAAAAAATTACATATTCAATAAGCTCATAATTTTCTGCATTTGCTGTAATTTTTTTGGAATTTTTTTTTTTAAAAAAAAAAAAAAAAAAAAACGGGGAGGAGAGAGAAAAAGTTCGGCCGATATATCGGCCGAACCGATATATCGGCCGATATGAAAAATCGGCCGGGATAACTGCCCGGCCGATTTTTTTACCCCTGACCCCTAGTTGTAGCCTAAATAATGGCGCAACCCAAGGCCCATTCTCTTCTACAATGGTTTTAAAAAAGGTAAGTCTTTCCATTCTATAAGTATGAAGAAGTAAACTGGGCCTTGAGATAAAGCATTTTATTATTAAATTGGATATTATTTAAGAGTCAAAATTCAAAAATAATTGATAAAAATAGCTCAAAATACTCATTATTTAGAAGAAAATTATAAACTTTATTTTCCATGTTTCTAAATTTTTTTGAGATCTTTTCACATTTTTTTAAAATATTTTAAAATTCTCAATTTCATAACTTTAAAATTACATTTAAATATCTAAATGATTGCAAAATAATGAAAAAATTACATGTAAATGAAGCAAGAATTTTCTTGATTTTCTATTAAAAAAATCAGAATTTTTTAATTAAAATAAAATTTGGATGAGAGAAAATGGGTATTGACCCGCAACACCTCATAAGTATCGGTTCGCCAATACGGACGTCTCTCGTCTCATGGAGAATATTTTACTAATTCTTCACTATGATTAATAAAAGATATTTTTATACATTTACCATATGGACAAAGGAGTATCAGCAATTGAGAGGGAACAGAAAAACAAATTTTCCAATTTATGAAACCAGATTGGAAGCTTTTTGTAGTTGAGGTAAAAGCTATAACCCAATGTCTCCCCCAATTTCTTCTACTTGAACTTCACAATCTTATCACTATATCTTTAGTAGAAAGAATTAAGATTCTCATTCCACATGTAATCTTAAGAATCTCTTGATAATTAGAATAGATTTATACATTTTAAAATGTTCCTATATAGAATTTAGAAACATTACTCATTTTCAAGAATACCTTCTAATTAGTTTGCGTTTTTTCTTTTTTAAGATCAAAGTGTTCAGACCTCTTAGAGTCTTCAGGACATGGGTAAATCTCTCTATCTATACACACTCGATACCTTTGGAGATTGAAACTTAAAGTGAAGACGGCCTACTTTAAGAGATGGTTCTTGACCATCACTCTCCATAGAGAGAAAATTGAAAGAAAACCAAGATGACTCTAAAAGTGAGTTTGTGCAGATTGTGGAGTCGTAAGTATTCAAATCTAAGTCAAAACTCAAAATCAAAGTTTTCACACTAGTTTCGAAAAATATTTAATTAATACAAAAACACTGATTTTCTGTCGGTCCGACCGATGCTCAGTAACGGTCCGGCCGATCAAGGCAGACTTAAAAATTCTGAAAACTGGAAGCTCTCGGGTTTTGTTACATGATCGATAGGGTGCCTCCAAAATCACTTTTCCTTACAACCCAAAAAGCTTCTTCTTTTGCAATGCCTGTCACCCATTTATTTCACAAATGTCTTTTTTATTTCATGTGAATCATCTTCAGTGGAAGGGTCTTTAAAGTTGCAGATATTTATTTTCAAATTTAGTACATTTTAAAGTACAATGCCCAAAATTTGGTTCGGCTAGTATCATTAAAATGACAACACTAACCTGCATCGTCTTCTCCATCCTTCAATTTTATCGATCTCCTTCGCCAACTCATGACGCTAGCAAACCGAGGAAGCCTTATAAGAGAATTCACTCTACTCACACCTTCAAGAGCGCTCCACTCTTCCTTGGATTCATCTACTATTGTGGTCTTAAATTTTCCAGAGCATACATCACTCGTACTTCTTGAACTTCCATTCAATGAAGGTTGTAGGCATATTGAGTCATTTTCGTCTACGACTGATGGGGTCTTGGTAGATGAGGAGGGGGAGTTTAAGAATAGGCATATCACAGCACAATCATCGATCTTGGACGTTGGATATTTTCTCTTCCATGCTCGAACTGCACGTTCGACCAATAACTTGGCAGCCATTGATCGTTTTCGAGCAGAAGCAACTATTCTAACAACTTCCCAGTTTGATAACACATCCCATACCTATAAAATCAACATATGCACATAAAAAAAGACTTCTGGCCTAATCAACTTGGCCAATGATAAAGGCACTGGAAACTTTGATTATAATGGACACCAAATTTATTTTTTGTGTATGCATACCACCCATCTAATAGGTGGAAGAGCATACCAGTGTCCTTTATAATAAAAATTCCCAATGTCTCTCTCATTGACCATCAACTTGAAAGGACTAATGATCTACATTGCAGTTAATTTACCCCATCCGTTGCTAGGACCAAAAATTCATCCCGGTCAGTAATCTTTCTATATGAAACTTGAGGGATTGCAATAAGCCCGTAATCTTTAAGGCAGAAATCTCCAAAAGCTCTTGCCATTGCAAGACCCGGACAATCATCATCGGGTAACCAAATTCTATACACATCAGGTTCTTCATCTAAAGCGAAAACTCTTCCTCTACAGCGCTTAATCCTTTCAGCTTCACCTACCATACACACAAGCATGTGAAAAAACCTAAAAAGGAGAAAAATGGATTCTTGAAAAACAGAGGAATTATGATTTATGGTGTTCAAGTAATGAAAGTAAAAGGAACATACTTGGAAGATTCGGCTTTAGGTCGACTGTAAGTTGAATGGGAACAGGTCGGTTTTCACTGTCTCGGGTGCAAAGAACGACACGAGAATCACCTAAGTTGGCAATTGTTAAGTGCTCCCCCTGAAAGATGAAAGAAACGTTGTCTCATTAATTCAAGAGATTATTCCTGATAATCATGTATAAAAAAATTAAACAGAAACTTTTATAGCATGTTGTGCATTCTCTTTGAGCAATTGGGGCAGTGCAGAAATTCGAATCCAACGGTAAGTACCCTTTTTCTTTATATTTGTGATGAATCACTATCAGCTATGATTGTTGAAATTGGTTTTGGTAAGAAAAGTTGGAGAAAAATACATCACCTAGCAAAATTATCGCATTTTGAGATGCATGAAAATATACCCCCTTTTAATTTCTTTGATAGGATAGAAAATGATGAAAATGACCTCACAAACAATTCAAAAGATGTTTGGAAAAATTCAAGAATGAGAAATCTGTTCAAGTAATAACTTGTTCTCCTTTCGACTTATTTCTCAAGAAAACCCAAGCCTGTTTTATGTTGACAAAAGAATGGTTTTCATCAGTGCATGGACTACCTGTTTAAGTATGGAAGCTGCAGTGGTTCCACTGCAAATGCAATCAATGTTAGAATGGTTTAGTTCTTGATCCATATCATAAAAGGCCTTTGCAAAGCGGGCCTTCCAAGAAGAAAAAGATGAAGAAGTATCTTCATTTTCTTGGCTATCATCACTATCATCATCGTCATCATTGATAGCAGCATAGGCATCGCTGCTGTCTTCATCCCCATCTTCAGCGTCACTATAACTTGGCTTTAGTGGTTTCAATTTCTGAGAGAGTTTCATTGGTAAAGTATCACGTACGTAGCATGCAACCTTGTGGCCCAATGGACCATGACCATCAAACACGCCACAAAAGACGGTGCCCTTCTCGCCATTGAAATCCTGAAAACCATAAAAATTCCATTCAATATATCTTTCTTTTGCTTTCAAATTAGTGTAAACAGATAAGAATGTTTCCAAGCAAATCAATGTAAGATATTCACAGACCAGAGATATAAATCAACCAAAGTTCTATGCTACAAATTAGAAAAAGAGGCAATATCGAATCCAACATGGTTCTAAAATATGGCATTGGATTCCACTCAAATCAGCACTTTACCATCAACAAATTATTTGAAAGTCTATGATAAAGATAATTTTATTTGCACACAAAACAGATAATAAATGTGACATCTCAGTTTCTAATGGAAAAGCTCATTTTTTTTTTTGTAAGTTCCTTGAATACTAAGAGAATTTTGCCAGAGATATACTGAGGCGAACCTCGTGGAATTTTTTTCTATGGCAATCCAGTCTATTTATTCATGGCTGATACTATTTCCAAACAATAGGATTTTGAAACAATTATCATCATCATCATCAGCAGTAGCAGTTGATAATCCCATCTATTTGAAATCGGCTTTATGAGTTCCTCTTCTCCAATTAATCTTATCATAAATTATTCCATCAGTCACTTCATAGTCTAACATGTCTTTTTTTATCCCTTTCCTGCATATTTTCGAAGGCCGCCTTTTTCTCCTAGATTTTGAAACAATTGCAGAACACAAAATCTGATCTTAGACAAATGACTTCATATAAGCAAATCGACCTAACCCTGGACAGAGAACAATCAAATTCATAATAAAAGGTTGAATTTTTTTTCATAAACTACACACCCAATAATAAAAAGAACAAAACAACAGAGATGAAAAGGGTCATTAATCTTGCACAAAGCAAACATTATATCAACTTCATAACAAATGGAAATAATTCTTGCCTGCAACTATTTTTTAGTTTCACTTTCTAAACCTTAATCAGCTAAACACTAAACCATGATCAGTAGGCCTCACTTTTGGGGATAGTAGTATCCAACATTTTCTCGAGCTATTTTGGTTCATGGAAATTAATGCATTTTCTCCCCAGAGTAGAATAAGAGCTCTACTTGTTTTCAGAACATGGTAAAACTTTTTTATTGTTTTCTCCTATTGATCTTGTGATATGCCAAGACCAACCACATCAATCTGTCATCTTGTTTTTCTTTTCTTTCTTTTCAGGCGAATGTCCATTCTTACAATTCTCCTCTTTAGGTCGCTATGTATTTAGGACTGTTATTACGATGCTTGTGTTAGGGTCTGTAGAGGTTGATCATCCGAGATCTATTGTCATCTGTGACGAAAGCCGTCTCTCCTTTGGGTATTTTTTTTCCTTTGAGATTAGTGGATCAGTGTTGAACCCGTAGACGTGCTGAAAGGGAATCATGTAAATCTCTGTTTTGTGGTTTGCTTCTCTTTGTTGATTTCTCTTTTCTGTTTCTCGATGTTGTTGTTTGTGCAGTCGAGAATGTGATTTTCTCCCAACAGCTTGTTCATAATTACTTTTTACTTTCAAAATTTGAGCCATTTTGGCTGGTGCACCTGAACCTTTTGTTAGAAATTTACCCAACATAATTGGTGCTTTGAATGTGTTTGGAGTTATAATTGACTCTTTACTTTGACATAATTCCATTAGAAAATTGAAATGCTTAAACTGAAATAGATGTTGCAAAATAGATAACAATTTTTTTAACAAATGAGTATGCTATACAATGTGATCGAGGGGTACAAAGATATAAGTTAAAAATTAAAACTCATACAAGGAAAATAGCATAAAGCAGTAGAAAAATACCCAACTGATTTCTTTTATCAGGAAAAGAACACAACAAATTCATAAAAAAATGGAAATTAGCTTCCGCATGATAAACAATTTAATCCCAATGAAATCATGAGAACATTAATCCAAACTCAATACAGATGAAAGACGACCTTTCGAAATGAAAATTACAAGAAAACATCATCAATCCTATAGAACAGAACACATAAAACAAAGGTCAAAACAAATGAAATGAAATGCATTTCCTAACAGGAAAAATTGATTACCCAATAATGATATGTCAACAAAAATCTATAGGAAAAAAAAAGAAGAATTTACCCCAAAAAAAAAAAACATTTACCTTGCACAAATGCAACATAAAACTTCTGTCTTAAAGAAGAAGAAAAAATTGACATTAAACAAAAATACTAAAAATTAAAAGAAAATAATTTCTTTACCTCCCAAAGGGTCATGGCATCTTGATTGATCCCTTTCTTCCCTTGCTGTGTATGCATGGATACAGACCTGCATGAGCCACGCACTCTGACACGTGCGCCTCTGATTCCCTCACGTGTCTCAATTTCATGATTTTCATCTTCTTCTTCAACCTCCACAAATCCTCCATTTTTCTCGACTACACTACAACAGCCACCCATTTCTTAAAAAAATTAAAAAGAAAGAAAATGAAAAAGAGACACGACGTTCAGAATTCAGATCATGAACGATGAATCTTCTGCCAGAAACAAGCCAGAATCTGACCTAGGTGTCACTTTTCCGGCAACCCAAAAGATGTTCAGGTCTTCTTCATATGTAGAGGACAGGGGGAGCAAGGGAAGGTGAGAAGGTTATGGGCGGCTTTAAATTGCCTGGACCAATGCATTTACTCAAAATCGTCCTGTTTTTGCAGACATCAACATGAGTCATTCATTGGGGGAGATGAGATAACCCCTCTCTCTCTTGGCTGTCTATGTTTGGATTTGTCGTTTGGATGATGTAAGAGCATAGGCAATGGATCGGAAATGTCGAAAATTAGAGTGAAAAAGAAATCTCCAATGATGATTGGCTAAAAACAAAGAGCCGTTTACCCTTATATAAGGGTATCTCTAACTTTATTCTAATCACCTCCGCACTTGCTTCTTTCTCTCTCTCTCCCATGTCAAGTGGGGTAGGTTGGAAGTGATTACACGACACCATTGAGTAGATGATCAGGCTTTAATACGGAGGCATGAAAAATGAATATTTTTTTTAGGGTCCCGATTACACACTCAGAAAATCTCTCTCTAGATACCTATTTTCAAATGGAGGTGGTTAATTACCATTTTCCTCCCACATTCTCATTCTTCGAACAAATATTCAGTTCATTTTTTCATTCGTTCGAATGAATAGACGCATACCCCTTCTGCTTTCATTCATTCGAACAAATTCACAGTGTATTTAGGATTCGTTTGAATGAATACATGAATACTGCCGAGATATTCACTGATTCGAATGAGTGACCATGTGCACAATCCATTCATTCGAATGAAAAATTCATTCGAACGAATTCCCCAGTGTAAATTCCATTCATTCGAATGAACTGTTCAGAAACTGTTCATTCGTTCGAATGAATGGATGGATTAATTCGAACGAATGAATGAGAGGGGACTGGAACATACAGTCCTTCGATCGAATGAATTCATTCGAATGAATCAGTCCATTCATTCGAACGAATTACCCAGTGTAAATTTCATTCATTCGAATGAATTGTTCGGAAATGGTCATTCGTTCGAATGAATGGATGGATTCATTCGAACGAATGAATGAGAGGGGTGAACAGTAACCCGCGTTACTGTTCACCCGTTTCATTCGTTCGAACGAATGGATTTATAAAGGGGATTAGTTCGAACGAATCAAATTAGATGGGGCATGTGTCCATTAGTTCGAACGAATGACGAAATGAACTGGGAATTCGTTCGAACGAATGGAAACGCAGGAGCAAAATGGTAATTAGCCACCTCCACCTGAAAATGGGTGTGTAGAGAGAGATTTTCCGGGTGTGTAAATGGGGACCCTTTTTTTTATATCAAATTGGTTGTATTTTTTTTAACGAAGGAAGGTGTCTAAGTGTCTTAATGGGATTTTATCGGACTAATTCTCTGGTATGTGCACACCTCTTTATATATATATTGAGTTTAAATGATGAAGAGTAATGCCCTTGCCCATTTGGGCATGTGGGATAAAATCTCACATCGGAGGTGGGGAAATAAGTGTGCAGATTTAAGAGGGGAGACCCCCTCTCCCAAGTAAGGAGTTTTTTGGGCCTGAAAGTGAGTCGAGTACAAATATAAAATCGTGTGAGTCAAGTGGACTCAAAGTAGACAATATCTTATTGGGAGAATCAGGTTGTCACAAATGGTTTAGAGAGATTGAGTGTGAATCAAATCCAAAACCTTCTTTAATGAAAAGAACTTCTTGACCATTAGTCCAATTAATTCATATTCAAATTGGTTGAATTCATAAGCTAAGGAGGTGTAAATTTTGTTAAATGAGGGTTTATGACTAAATATCTTCTCAAATATATTATGTGTAAAATTTAATCATGAACTGATTATCAAAATTAAATAAATTTTAATGAAATAACTCAATAGAGTTAAAGTTTTATATACATTTTAATTATATGATCCTTTTTATATTATATTAAGATTATGGGTGATACCAAGCATTTAGTTGTAGAATTTTGTGGTGGGAAATCATGAGACTTGGGCTGTACTAAATGGATGATTGATAAACCTATGCAATTTATATCGGTCCCCCCTCTCTCGCCTCTCGAAAGTGGGAAAAAGGGGTTTCCCCTGTTAAGATGTAGGTGGATACAAGAATGTTATGTTGATAATAGTACATATTTTAATTTAAAGGGGCTTGGCCTTTAGGTCAAAAAGTTCCTGAGGTCTTGAGTTTGATTTACGCTCAAATTCTTTTAAATCATTTTGGTGTGCATATGTTCCGAAGAATTTAGTTAAGTAAAATCTCTTTAAGGTGAGACGTCTGAATATCTTCGATGAAAAAAATAATAGATATTTTCTTTTTAAAAGAGCAAATAGTTTCTGATACTTTCTAAAATACGCATAAAAAATCATCTTATCAAATTAATTGAATCATGATTTTAAAATTACATAATTTAAAGATTAAAAATAATTTAAACTAATTAAATTTCAGAATACTTGAAAACATAGTTTAATTGATTTGACTAAAGTGAATTTCAGTGACCCACATAATTAAGGATTGAAGTTTCTAACAGACTTACCATTTCATTTGATGGTTGCTATATCTCTTAACCCCTTGACATCTCTAATGTTTTAATTTTAATCAACCCTAATGGCTAAATTTAATTAATTATTTTTAGTTTACTATACTAATTCTCTAAAGCATTTTTTTGAGTTTACTATATTAATTCACTAAAGCATTGACTAAGATTTATATCTGCATTATTGATGAATTATTATTAGGGACTATTGATAGATGGGGTGTTTGGTATATAAGGATGCGAGAAAGAAGAGAGGAATATGAGCTGATTTTGATGGTACTAGTTTATGCCTTTTTTCAACATGGTTGGTTACCCACCGTTTTATATGTATCCACTGCTTTATATATGTGAGTGGTTGAGTATTCCCGCTTTATACAGGACGTCTTGTCCTCGATCTCTTGGAGTGCTTTATCGATCCATGATGTTTGTAGATGGTGTCTTGGATCTAGAGTTTTTCTAATAATCACCACAAAGTGGGATCTGTAGGTTTCTACAGTTAAAAAAAATATTGTTGGCTCCCACCGAGTTTCTCTTCTCTTCTTGTGGCTCTAAACACTGTACATCAAATCGCTTGCATATAAATCAATCAACACCACTTAGATTGTGGGCCATTTGGATGGAACCCAATCTCATTTATAACTTGGTTTTTTTTTTTTTTAATGTGGAATTTGACAATTTCTCTATTCAAACCTTCTATATGATAGTAATATAATAAGGAGAACTTAACAACAATAATACAATTTGTCCACACATACATGAGATTTGTGAAGTTGTTTGGTGTGTGAATATGTGTTCTTGTCGAATTGTTTCCTATTGTGTGGACAAATTTCAACTATATTTTATTGATAATTTTTATTTGTCGTTCAATGTCATAACCAATTAACTTCAAATTTTAGAGGATAAAAGGGAGAAAATAGTATAAATATAGAATTAATAAATTAATTGGTTCACAGCAAACCATTTCATAACACATGATTGTTCCAATGGAAAGGATTGAATGTAGCGTATACCAATGGAAAGGTTGGTATTTTATGTTTTAATCTTTCTTTCTAAATTTTGATTACTTTTAAATTATCTTTTAATCGTCTTGACTTTTATAACCTTAAAAATATCACTTAATTAATTTAAATAAAATAATTTTTGTGTATCATAGTTAAACACTTAAACATAAACTTTTTCAAAAGACCCAATACGTAAAATTAAAAACTTCATATAAATATTATTTACTATTGTGTATCCACAAGTTTTAGAAAAATTCTCACCAGATTGTATAAACTACATCTCGACTGATAAATTTCTCTTCTTTTTTTTTAACAAAAAACGGCTGATATGATGTCATATCGGCTGATACGAATCATATTGGTCGATATGGTAAGGTTTCAAAACCGTATTATATTAACTGATACGATTCGTATCAATTGATATTTGGACCCGTATAAAATTCTATGATTGAATCAGATGATAGAAAAAGAGAACTAACAATACTGCAAAAATTTCTTTACAATGAGATTGGAATTATAACAGAACTTCTTTACAAAAGAGATTGAAAACAAACAATAGAATCGGTATGAAATAAACAAATACAATCATACAACATGAACAATAAAAAAAGACCCAAAACAGAAAATTAAAAAAGAAGGAAAAAAAATATGGGAATGAAAATTAGACATAAGTTTGATTTGAGAGCTTAAGTCCTGATATCAAAGCTGACAAAGCAAGAGCCGCAAATGCAAAGAAAGCCATGCTTATGGAAGCTGCAGATGCATCTGTGAACAAGTTATCCGACCCTTCTCTCATCCTGTTCGTGATCGGAGCCGCCGCCGACGATGCTGATATTAGGAGGTATGCCACAATCTGTGGAACCATTTTGTAATCATATTTGGACGTTAGATGAGTAACAAAAGATCTCTAAAGTCTTTATAAATAAAAAATCAATTTATGTGAAGAAAAGAGTGTGTGAGATTTATATTTTATTCTCCTTGGAGACCCGTTGGACTCATATTTAAAAATGAATGGGATTAAAAGTTCGAGCCCAATTGTAGAATAAAAAATCTTTGTCAAAACTCATTTATTTTGATCGAATTCAAACAAATGAATACATCTTATTTTTTACTTTTTTTTTTAAATAAGAATGAAAAAAATAACAAAATTCAAATCCAAATCATTTTTATAAAAAACAAATATCTTTACCACTGTACTATAATAATTTTGTGTATTTTCCATGTCTTTTTTTAATATATAGCAAGCGCCTGTGATCTGAAAAGGCAGGTTAGGGCAATTTGAGCTAAAAATTGACTCAGCGTAGAGACAGCTTGAAAGCAAAATTTGATATTTCGCCCCAAAAATCCCTATATTTTATATAGTTATTTATTTCACCAAATTTGTGCCACATGTCTAAACTTTATCAAGTGGGTCCCCCTCAAGCCCTATTGCACGTCTCGTGGTTACAGTCTCGTGGTTACAGCCAATGATTCTAGAAGGTCCATGACTCAATTGGGATAAAGTGATTAACAAAGCCACTGAAACAGAGGAATGAATCAAAATTTGTGAAAATCCCCCGCTCCAGTTAAATATTTTTTCCCTTTAAAATAAAAAATTATAAATAGCCCCTCCCTTGTGGACCAGAATTATTATATTGACTCTCTTTTCAAACCAAAATTGCATTTGCCTCCCAATGAAGCCTGATTCCATCTCCAACATTGAAATTCAATCGTATTTGGGAATTTCAATCTAGAAGAGAGTGGAGAAGTTACAATGCAATTATCCTCAAAATACACACCTGATCGCCGGCAAAATCAACGTAAACTGAAGATCGTAGGGAAATTAGCTCTCGTCCGGTGGAAATTTGATAAATTTCACGCAGAACTTGCACACTTGTGTAGAGAGAAGCCAGGATAGCTATGGCCAAACAATACCTGGATTAAACACATCAAAATTCAACGAAATATCGAGCACTAATCTCAGCATTAATAAGATCTAATCTCAAACACCCATTTCCAAATTCTCACCAATTCAATCAAGATTCACTCAAATTGAGTTGGTGAATCACGCGTATTCTTCATATTAAGCACTTGTTAGCACTAATCCAATCATTAATGAGATCTAATCTTAAACACCCATCTCCAAACTCTCACCAAATCAATTAAAATTCACTTTAAATTGAATTGGTGAATCACCTGTATTCTTCGTATTTAACTGAGTTGGTGAATGACCCATGTTCTTCGTATTTAATTGGGTCGATAAACTAGCTGTTATATGATTAGAAAATACAAGCATTAAGAAGCTCTAATCTCAAATACCAATCTCCAAATTCTCACCACATCAATCGAAATTCACACAAATTGAGTTGGTGAATCACCTGTATTCTTCATATCTGTCGAAATCCATCCAATCGCCATGCTTGTTCGATGCCATGACAATGAACGAAATCAAGGAGAACACAAGAGCCAGAGATCTTAGAACTAAATTGCCTTTTTTCAGTAGATCCTCTCTCCTCCATCGCCGGAGGATCGATGATACCCCGACGGATGTAGCTGGGTTCTCAGCATCGGCCGGAGGTGCCGACGCGGGATAGCCGACGGGGTCATCTGAACTGGGCTTGGTTGATTTTCCATCGACATTGTCAGAATTCACCATTTTTTCGCCCATGGCTGGTGAAAGTTTTGTGCGTGAAAGGAGAAGGATGGGGAATTGTATGAAATTTTCACCAGGCGTAACGTGTTGGACGTGTTATCAAGCTTTAGAAGAGACAGATTTCGTTGGGTGATTCACACGCTCATCCTAGGTATGGATATGTTCCCTCCGTCCTTATCTATCTTTAAGTTTACAAGAAAAAATTTCTTATCCAAATTTTTAAAATTTTAAAGAATGTGATATATAAATATTATTAAAAGTTGTGTTTTACAAAAATAAGCCTAAAACTAATATATTTGAAATTTAGGTAAGAATCTAGAATTTTTATTCCAGAATTTCAGATTTTTTTTATAGTATGAAATTTCATAAAAAGTAAAAATCAATGCTAGGGTTAAAAATAATTGAAATCAAGTACATAGAATTAAATAATTAATTTTTATTGAATCTTGTTTTCTCTATTATACTAATTATTATTAAGTTTGTTCACATGTTTATCTCTAGGCTTTTCTCTAGTTTGTATATAAAAGCCTGAGCTTATTTGCATTCAAATGGTCTTTTTATTACTAAAACAAGAATATTTTCAATTGCGCTAGTGCTGAAATCTATCACAAATCTACGTATGCTAGTGCAGAAATATGCCTAACACTACCTTTTGCACAGGACTCGGAGGATTTGAAACTCAATTCTAATGATTCTACGTGGAAGAATGGTGTAAAAAAGGAACAATCTAATATATGTTATGAAGAGCCAATAGAGCCTATGATAAAAGGCTAAGAATGTGAAGAGAATTACTATAAGAGCCTGGCCCATAAAAAGGCACGTTGGACCCACGTGCACACATGTGTACATGCGTGAGGCCGCACGATTTTTGGATCAGACCCGGCATAAGTCCGGGTCCAAAACGCGTTTTACTGGTTTGAGTGAGAAAGGCTACTTATAAAACCCCTCTCAAACTCCTCAACTTCCGATGTGGGACTTTCCATAACTCCCACCCACCGCTGGGCTGTGGGATTCGACTAGCCCACTCTGCTGGTCTGTCCGACAGGGCCCAGTTTCACTTAGATCAGGCTCTCTAGGGCCTGACCTCTGGCTCATGGGTCAGGATATCACAATTACCTTGAAGTGAAGTCAAAGGTAAGAGTAAAAGTAGAAGGTGGGGATGAAATCAGGCAAGGTTGGGTCGGGTTTTAAAGCTACTAAAATATGGAACCCAATCCGACCTGATCCGAACGCCTCAATCTAATCCGACCCAACCCGAATTATAACCGGACTCAACTCGAATTCTGACCCGACCCGTATTTTGAACTCATTTTAGTCTAAATTTTATCGGCTTGGGTCGAGTTTGATCAGGTCGGGTTAACTTGAAATCTCTCAACTCGACTCGACCCAAATTCAATGCAGGTTTCTGTCTTCTCAACCAGACTCGACTTGCTGACCTGACTTTCATGACCCAACCCGAGTTTCACCCCTAGTGGAAGGACATTTTTTTTCCTTTAAAAATGACTTATCATGTTAAAAGCAAGGGATTAAAATTCGATATCGACCGATATTTTTCTTTCCTCTTTTTGTTTTAAAAAAATGATCGATATCGGCCGATATTTGGACCTTTGGTTAAAAGGGTATTTTCGACATAAATTTGATATGGGCCATTCTGAGTAAAAATTTTTTTTGACATACTCCCATCCAAGGGTTGAAAATTAGGCTCTGCTGAGCCAAGATCTCAGCTGAGATTTTTCTCTCTCCTCATTTTTTTTAAATTTCGATAGTTTTTTTTTAAAAAAATAGACTTTTTTTAAAAATAATTTAAAAATATAAATATCGGCCGATATCGACTGGGGCCATGCCGATATTTTTTTTTTTTAAATAAAAAATAAAAATTGGCCATATCGCTCGATTTTTTTTATCTCTTGCTGATAATATGCGTATCAGCTTAGATATTTCGATCGTGGAAATCCCAAGATACCATTCACAAAATTTGAAGTATTTTTACTAAAGAATCTCGAAATTAAACCTTATTATGCAGTGATTTATCTTTAATTAAATGTTAAGTCCCTTGTTAAAGTTTTATTAATCAAAAGTCAAAACTTAAAACCTCTGCTGCTTAAAAGACGTCGGAGATGACGGGTGGAAACGTCGAAATGTGGGCCCCACAATCGCTGGCGAAAGATGATAAGGACATGTGACGTGGGCCACCGTCCAACCACCCATTTTATGAGTCGTGTTTCTCACGGAAACATTTCTTTTCTTTTTCGTATAAATGAATATTACAAAAATGTCCTTCTTTGTTGTTTTCTCTAACTTTTTTTAGCAAGTAAAGATTCTAACTCTAAATATATATCAAATTTTAATAAGATGCAGATTTCACTGATAAAAATAAATAAATTTTAATCAAATAAAAAATAATATAGTGATGATGACAATTAGAGAAATGTTTTCGAAAGTAAAATTTAATGATAATTAGACTCTAATATTTACTATTTTTGAGGTAATATTTTAAAGTTTTTATATTGAATAAAGATTTTATGATGTCATTTGATAATAATGATGACAATAATCATTTGAAGTACTTATTTTAAAAAAAATAAATATAAGAATAAAATAAAAAATAATAAGATGCAGATTTATTATTAATTTTTAAATACAAGATTTTTTTTTTAAAGTTATTATATCCCTATTAAATAGATCAAATGACAATAATTTGATAAAATTTATAAATTCTCTAATCAAATATTTGTGATTTTTAATTAAAATAAATATGATATTGCAATTTTGTCATATATATAATTAGTATATAATATACTAGAAGTACAATAGAATTGAAATATCAAAATATACTTAAAAGTTCTGGGTGTTTTAGTGATTTGAAGAACAGTAAGGGGCTAACTGTAATTAACGAAACCAGTCGTCAACGCGTTCCAGTACAGCAATGCTCATAGCTGTAAGTGATAGGAACCTTCTTATTTCTTGTGAGCGATACTGATTTAACCCAAAAATCTTTGACTACTTCTCAGATCTTACATCCGCTTTAAGCCAATATTTTCGAATTTCAGATTTATTTAAAATAAAAATATCTATAATATTTACATTTTTCTGACCCTCAAGTATGGTGGACTGATATTTTAATCAAAATCAATTTTAATACATTTTGGAATTTTAACTGGTCAAATTTTTTAAAATCAAATCTCACAAAAAAATCACTTTTTATTATTTCATATTCCATACGTACAGATTGAGAAATTTACATTATTCTAATTTATATTCTAAAAATTAGTTAAGTGAAACATATGAACACTTTAGCCTTCAAATATTTAAGATCACAGCGCTATGAGATAACCCATGTAAACAAAAATGAATAATAAAAAAATAGAACAACATAGGTGAAACTTAAAAGAAATCCAAAATTCTATTTCTTCAACAAGTTCATACAAATAAAACCTAAAAACTTTTTTCCTCCTCCTTTTTCTTTCTCCAATTTCTTTGTTTCAATCTAGTGATACAAGAGAAAATGAATGAGACCTGGTTCCTAAGCTGCTTCAGGCCTCAACAAATTGAACAAATGTGGCTACCATCTTCTATATCACTTTGAATTTACAACCAAAATTCTATTCAATATACACCAAACAAAATGTAATTAACACAACAAATTGATCACAATTTTTTTTTGATACAATCAATGAATTTTAACACAGCAGCGAGTCAATGAACAACTCGTCTCTCGGTTCTTCTTTCGCCTTTGAAAACGCAGTCTCTGTGTGCTGAGTTTGATTCAAGTATGACCCGATCGAGTTCCCAAACCCAGAAAAACCAAAACTCCCAGGGCTTTGCAGCATTTCTAGTGTGAAGGGTGTTTGGTCCCCAGATGTTGGTATTCTTCCCATAAAATTGGTGTTGCCCGCAATGCGATTTGCCGGATTTGTTGTGGGTAAGGGCCTGATTGCCATGGCAATGTTGTTATCTGGTGCAGGCCGGTTAAGCGTATTGCAACCGCTGCCGCGAGCCGCCGGCACATCATGGTTGTGTTTTCCTTCATATGTTGTGATCACTGCACGCAGGTCATGCGATGCTCTCTCCACATGCTTCCTCACCGGGCAACCCACATATGTACATTTGTAGTAGCTCCTGTAGGAACAAAAGACACCAAAATGCGTCAATTATATTTACCATTGGATAGAAATATAAATTCGAAAGCCTTAAATTACCGTTAACCAGTTTAAGTCAAAAGATTTACAGAAAAAATGCATAGTGAACCACTCATCTGCAATATGAACTAGCAATTACTCTGTTAAGCATTCATACCCAAATTCCAAATGGTTTTGTATGTTTGCCAGATGGTGATTTTCAGCTTCAAATTGATATTAACAATCTCTGCTACAAGCAGTAATGGTTCTAATGAGAATGACCCAAATTCAATCAATTTGGGTTATCTCCAACGGAGAAATTAAGATTGAAATAGCAATTCAAAAGTCAGATTCAGATGAAAGAAGCATACCTTGGATTCGGATTCCCTTTCACCACTTTCTGTCCATACTTTCTCCATCTATATCCATCATCAAGAATGTCAATGTCACTGGTGGTTTGCACCACAACTCGTGGCTCCCTCACTGTCCTGCTACCTGAAGCCGATATTCCTTCATTTTCGCTTTCGTTCTTCCTGAAAACATAGCTGTTCTAATCAGTTCCCCTGAAGCAAATTAGTATGTTTTAATGTATCCTAAATGTTTGGTGATTCTTGAATTGATTAGTTTTTAAAATCTTAAAAAGTTAATGATTTAAATCTTGTGCTTGAATCCCAATTGTTAAGAAACTTGCATTGTTTCAGTAAATTTCTAAATTAATAAGTGAGTTCTAGTAAATTTTGATTTCTCCATGCATTAGGAAGGTTGGGATAAAGAAACTGAAATTAATTCGATTTCTTCTTTTCTGCCTTCTCTTTTGGAGATTGTTTTCCATGGCCACTTGGATATTTATTTGGCTTGGAGAAGTCAGATGATGGCAACCATCTGATATAATTTCAAAATTTGTAACACTAAAGAAACAGCAGAAATTAAAGAGATTGTGAACTGAATCTCATCCAAACACAAACCATAAATCTTACCATCTTTTGGTATCGGGTTCATCTTCATCGAGTTCGTCACCAACCGACTTACTCCTCTGAGAGCTTTCAAAATCATCATCACCAAATGAAACAGATGAATTATCTGGTGTTGCAGCTGATTCCATTGGTGTAGCTGTGCAGCCTGAAAATGAATGGTCAGGAGCTGATACAGTAGAAGAGGTTTGCATTGCTTGGGAATTGGCATTTGCTGATGATGTTCTTCTAGTCGATTGCGGTTTTGGGTGATTGTGAGTACCCTTGTAAACAATTTCAGTAATCTGTCCATCGATAGCCCTCTCAACCTTCTTTTTTGTGGGGCAATTAGGAAATGTGCACTTGTAGTAGCTTCGCGGATTTTCGCTTCCTTTCACCTGTTTCTGCCCATACTTCCTCCAATTGTATCCATCCTCCAATTTTCTCTGCTCTCTGTAAGGTTGAGGAGCTTGAGAGAGCTGATTGAATTCATTTTGGAATCCGCCATTGCTTTTACTGTTAGATTGTATGGATGGAATCTCAGCTGAAGGACCTCGTGTCGGCACAGCATTTTCAGATTTTATGTTGGCCTTTGAGGCTAAAAATTCAGCTGGCTTGTTGGGTTCTTGATAATTATTCCATGGCTGCTGTTGTACTTTCGATTCTGTTTCCTTCTGATTCCAATTTCCAACCAAAATTAGGAATCCAGTGTTAAATGAGAGAAAATACTATCGAACTACTTAAATAAAAAAGACCAGTAAGGGAAAAATTTGGAAAAAATGCATTTGATCGTTAAAATTTAAGAAAATGAAAGAAAAATGCATATGCCAATCAATTTTCATGAGAAAGAGAGTAAATGGTTTGAACTTGAAACTTACCGTAGAAATGTTTGGGGCAGTAACAGGCCTGGTGTGAGGTTGGAAAGAGAAGTCTGAGTAACTCCTCTGTTCTTCCTTGATTCCTTGATGAAAATTACTAAGATTTCCCTTCCAGTTGAATGATTGTGAAGGAAATGTTCCAGTAGTTGGAGAAGGAAGAATCTAAGCATGAAAAACAAAGGAAAAAAATCAACATACAAATGGAAAAAAGGAATAAATCAATTTAATAACAGGAAAATAAAAAATAACATATGAAAGTAGAAGGAATTTGGATATGTTACTGAATCAAGGGAAAAAGATACAGATATACGGTCTAAAGTGCAAAGTCCAAACATCTAGAAACCAAACATAATTTTTTTAAAATAAAAAAGCAAAGGATTTTTCTTGACAAATTTTTCTTAAACTCAATCATGGAAATGACCAAGGACGGACTTCTTGCATACAGAAACAAGGACCTTGTCTTTACTCTGACTCCAAAGAAGAAACTTTATAGCATCAAAATAGGAAACAAATAAACTCATGTATCCAATTATAGAAAATAACTTAAATGGATTTGCTGAAGTAGAAAAGATGTTGGTATTTTCAACCATTTCACTTCACAAAAATAAAAAGAAAATCAAACCTTACTAAAAAAATAGAAAGAATTAGAAAAGCTAGTAAAACCATGAGAGAGAGGATACAAATGATTACCAAATGAACTTCTGTTCGGACTCCGATGAAAATATGATTATTTAAAGTTTTAAATATCTTAAATTCACAATGAAAAGATGCAAAGCCTAAACATATGATAATCAGGTCTAATAAATATATATAAATAATAAACATGAAAGATCTGAAGAAATAAAAAGTTTCATATTCATAGAAAACAAGAGAAAATTGGATTAGGCTGATGAAAATCAACTGATCTTTTGGCCTTTGAGGTCCCTTTTTAAAACTTTTTTTTTAGAACAGAGTCTCAATCAAATTTCACCGAAATTCTGAAATTTCAGCTGAAACT
The DNA here is from genome assembly GCA_013350335.1 of Chimonanthus salicifolius. Lineage (NCBI taxonomy): Eukaryota > Viridiplantae > Streptophyta > Magnoliopsida > Laurales > Calycanthaceae > Chimonanthus > Chimonanthus salicifolius. The sequence goes on along the minus strand of CM023537.1, from coordinate 1,950,251 downwards.
TCGGCCCAACCCAATTTATCAATATTTCTGAAGCAATTTTTGATATAGCAGACAAAACCCATAACGGATCCTTGGTATCCATACAAATAAAAGTGAAAATTTCAGATTCCGGCCGATATTTTTAACTTGAGGATGAGATGACTACTTACATTAGAAGAGGAGAGAAGGACAGGGGAGTCCAGAAGCTCTGCAGGGCTGAGTCCAGCTGGGATGGAGAAGTAAGAAGAAGGAGAAACAGGGGGAGGAGAGATGGGGAGAGAAGGAGGAGGAATGGACTTGAACTTTGGGACACCAGCACCACCGAAACGATCGGAAAGCCTGTCGGAGAATCCACGAGAATTAGATGGGATTCTGGAGAGGCTTTCAAAATCTTCGTCGGTGGAGGTGATGAGGTCGGAGTAGGAAAGAGAAGTGTTGTTCATGAAGTGGTTGGCGAAGGAGAAGGCTTGGTGGGAGTTTGCAGAGGTTTCTAAGCTTCCAGTGGAAGAACCCATGAGGGGAAAATGGAATGGAAAGAGAAGAAGAAGATAGAGAAAGAAATAGAGGGAGAAAGAGGGAAGAGGTGGGGATTTGAGGTGAAAATGGAGAGGTGAAAATGGGAGAGGAAAGCGAGGGATATGGAGACGTATAAACTATAAACGATGGGAGAATCTTCTGAGAAGGTGAGAGAGATGGAGGGAAGTTTGACCGTAGAAAACCAGACCAGTCAAAGTTTGTGTCTTTGACTGGAAGGCTTTGGAGGAAGAGAGGCGGCTGTGTTCGACATTTTTCTTTCCCAAAGCTGCTTTTCATTCATATATGAAATGACACATTTGCCCCTAGTCACTAAAAATCTGATGAGTACTTAAAAGTTAAAAACTTCATTATACTAAACCTCGTCATTTTATGAAACTTCCTTCCTCGGTTGCTCTAATGTACTGATGGCAGCTCCACTTTAAGGAAGATTTTAAGGAAGAAGTGGTTGGTCGGACTATCGAGAAACTTCGTTTATGAAAAGAAGTATTGAGTTTAATTTATGTTTAAATACTTTATCTTTTTATGAAATTATTCTTTGTTGACTTATTGTATGTGAATTGAGAGGATTACAGATGTTTATAGGATTTATTTCACCTCTAATGTAGGACAGAAATATCCATATTACAAACAACTCTAATATTATATTTTACAATCTGAAAATAAAAGATATCACTTAAATTTTAATATTTTAGGTACTTATGGAAACTTCCTTTCATTTAATATTTTCATTTTTAACTATAAAAGATATTTGGTTAAACTTTAAGGTTATAAAATATTTTAAATTTCTACCGGACTAAAAATAATCTTAGAATTCAAAAATAACTTGATGTGTGTAGATAATCAGAATGTTTTCTTATGTTTTAATTGAAAAGAAATGAAATTTATAGTTAAGACATGACAAAATTTTAAGATAACATAAAACAAATAGTTAATATGATTGGACAAAATTAATAGAAGGTAATAGATATTTTATATGTCAAATTCAGTCATTTTAGTTCCTAAAAATTTAACTTACCAAGTTATGAGTTTTGGATGACTAAGGATATTTCTGTAAATTCACGTTATGCTTCTAGAGCAAAAGTAATATCTACTTTGGATCCCCCCACGAAGCTCGACACCCCGCCGGGTTACGACGTTATTCTATTGTTCATCTATTTATAAGACACGTGGCATTATCAGCATTTATTGGCACAAACAAATGAATAAATAAAAAATATTAATTACATTATCATTTTATAGTCCTCTTGTCTAAGAAAATTTTATTGAACGGTTATAATGGATGAAACCATCAAATGTCTCGCTATTTTGTGTATTCAGATAGAAGAGTTTTTTGCATTTTTTTTTAATATTAGGTTTTTTTAATGGTAATGAAATTTTATTAAAATAAAATAAATAAATACTAAAAAAAAATGACCAAACTATATAAACCCTCTATTGGAAAGTATTTCCTTGCAACCAAAACACTTTACAATTCGACATAAAAAAAACCTACCATTTTTTTAAATAATTTATTTTTATCTTAAAAATCAAGAGATTAAATAATTAAATGAATTCTATTTTAAATATTTATCTCGCTCTTTGATAATTTATTCATCCATCTATCCAATTGTCTTCTAGTTAATAGTCTTGAGAATACTGAAAACCTCTCTTGTCATGTTAGTAAAAAAATTAAAAATAATGATAAATTGTCCATCATAAGCTGATTTATAATAATTTATATGATTTTTTTATTAAAACTTTTCATGAATTGCTTTGTTTTGCATTTATTTACATCTCTGTCTAATGGACTAACCACAAGCATATAATAGTCATTAAGACAAAGAAATAAGGGTATTAATGGTATTTCATAAGCAGTTTACTTGTACAAAGTTCCAAACATCACATCATCACACATGAGATGTTCTTGTTGGACCGACGGTGTGACGCGTTTTACATAACACGCCCGTTACGCTAGCAATCCTCCAGTTTGTGTAAGGCTGTAAGCATTAAATTTTCAAGAAAAAAATCAATTTCATTTTTAAATTAAGATGTTTTACGTAAGTAATTTTTGAAGCATGTATAAATATTTTAATTTGTATATATTAAATACATAACAATGAGAAATAACTCCTTGTTTATTGAGGGAGTTTAATTTCAATTTTCTATAAACAAGAGCGAATTTTGATTACTAAAGTAGTCTAAACAATCAAAGGTTGAATTCAATATTTTAAAACTTGATCGGTGGAGCGACTCGTCATAGGAGGAAGATTTGGTTAAATAAGGTTCAACCGAGTTAACCTATAATCAAACCAGTGCTACTAATATAATATTATAATTAATATTAAATTATTAAGTAAAGTTATAATTCATAAATATATACTTTTTTTTTTATCACAAACACAATTATAAATATAAAAAATTAATAATTAAAAAATTATATTCTCAAAAGAACCTATCATTTTCATCTTTATTTTCTTCATTTAAAGAAACTCAAGAGTTTTTAAGAGTCAAGAGTCACAGATTTATTAGAATAATTGGATGAACCTGCAAGTTACAGAGGATTTTTAATTCAGAAAGATTTTTTAATTACCATTGATTGAATCTAAGAGATAATCTAAATTCAATTATAGATTTTAAAATTTTGTTAAAAATATAAATTTTATTGAAATTCAACTTTAATCTAACTTATTTGCTCGTAGCCATTAAATGACAAACAAAATCTCAATAGGATTTGCTCACGGGTCTACAGTTTATTTGGAGTTTTGGATGTTCCTACACTAAAGAAGGTGAGACATTTGGATAAGAAGAAAAGTGAGTCATTGGGCAAGTAAGTGAGTGAAACCTTTTTGAGTAGGACAGGTCCAATCAGCCATCAACAAGAAAACTAAAAATTTATTGGGGTGTAACAACCCATCATTAATGGAGGGCTCTCTATGTTTTATATTGAGGAAAATTTATGCTTAGGTGTCTTTTGGGTGGAAGCATAATGATCTCATTTGGTACTGACTTTATTCTTTATTATAAATATAATCTTTTAATAATGTCTATCGGATGCATTTTTCCATTGAATTAATTATGAAGAAAAATATTGAAGCTAATTAATTATTTTTAATAAAAAAATCAAGGGCTAATGAATTAAATCTTTTTTTTTTCTTGAACTCAATTACAAATTTTGGCCGAGAGAAAATTTTCGGTACTGAATTTTTTTACCAATATTTCTAAGATCTTCATATATCAGTCAATAATAAGACCCAAAAAAATGGCTAAAATATGTAATTGAGGTCATGGCCCATAGCACGACAAAAAATCAGTTGATGGATGGATTTGATCACACAAATGAAGTTTTTATTTTTATTTTTTTAAATTATTCACAACTGGGTTCTAAAGAAAAAGAATGGTCATTTACCAATTAAATACACCTCCAAAGGTGGATCAATCCGATGTGACTGAACTCAATTTCCACTCCACTTCAAAGGACTACTCCTCGTAGATTTACTAGTTGTACATGTCCAAAAATTAGTTGGATGTATGTGAGTAGAAAAACTTGTACATGTCTCAAAAATTAATAATATATTTTTGATCCAAGAGAAGCAAAGCTCCCTACCTCGCTTCCCATCCTCGTCAAATGCATCAGGAGAGTTCTCTTCCCATCCCCGTCAAATGCATCCGGAGAGTTCTCTTAACGTAGCTAAGCCCCTCAAATGAAGGCTGAATAGGCTTTTTCTAGATGTGGGTTAATTATCTATTCAATTGGTACTCAATTTGAATCTATTTGAAGCCAATCTCACCATTGGATTAAAAATTCATGTAAAATTAGGCCTCACTTGTTGATTTTTGAACCTCCAAAAATCAGAATTTCTCAAATCCGATGGACTAATTTTTTATGGGAAGCATCACCTTAAAAGTACCATTCCAACACACTGATACTTGCATTAGTCCTCACCCATGTGGGCCTCACAGGGGCCCAGATGGGGATGGCACTCATGGGCAGCATTGCCTAGGTGAAAACTGTTCATGCTTAAGATACTTTTTTTGGCCAATTATGTTTCTACTTTCTAATGAAAAATTATTGAATAGCTTTATGATGCCTGCAATAAAAGAAAGCTTCAGAGAAGAAAAGCATAATTGTTAAGACACATGATGCTCATCATAACTATGAAAAATTTCCAAGGAACATTTATGGACTCTGTTTACAACTTAGTTTTCCATTTTTCACCATTTGCAATACAAATTTGATTTATAGATTCTAGATAGATTCAACCGAACATTTTGTGAATGTTATGGTATCAATAGAATGAGACTGATTCAAGGTTATGATTCTTCAGACCCACCAAACAAAGTACCTTCTCTTCCAATTTTAGAATGGCAAGAGATGAATCAGATGGAATGGGTCAGTGATGCAGGCAACTTCCACTCTATACATGGAATGGGCTACCAAATGGTTCCGTCTCTTCAATCTGCAAAAGAATGCAGTCCAGAAATATCAATCGACGATTCATATTCACAAGTCTCATTTCAAAACACCACAAAATATTCAGTAGCAGTAGTATCAGAAGGGTAGTCAAAAATCAAATTTAAGCATCATAGTGTGTAATCTTGTAATCAACATATACCAGCATTAAATGGTTTAGTCTTCTCAGATCAAGAATTCAAAATTGAGCCAGTATTGTAAGATGTTTTAACAATGGTATAGTAACATATCCTTATATGAACAAATGAAGCCCTGAGGCAGAAAAGTAGACAGCAATAAAGATCAGGAAATGGAATAAAGACTGATTCTTGCACAGAAAATTGCGATATACCTGGAAAGGTTTATCTCTCCATTGAAATGTACATCCGCGGGCTTCAATGTGATTGATAAGAGCTTGAGGAAGTAAGGATCTAAACGACAAATGGAGCTTCACTTTAATTAGACCTCTACATGCCAACAAAGCAGCTGCCAAGCCATTTGCAGATAAACCACTCAAATGCAAGATTGTCAAGTTCTGTAGGCAGCTGATGCTAACTAATGCTAGAAGTCCCATATCAGTTACCGAGCAATATGATAAATTTATCTGCAATGAATGGCATACAAAAGTTAAAATTCAATGCTGATGTAAAGGGTCTCAATCATCATTGTCATTATCCCATCAATCTGGAATTGGCTTTCATATTTGGATTTGACAAATTATTTCAATACATGAGAGAGAGAGAGAGAGAGAGAGAGAGAGAGAGAGATACCTGTCTCAGATTTTGGGACAAGCGAGCAAGTGGAAGCATTCCAGAATCATTGATGTAATAGCATTTTTTAATATCTAGTTTGGCTATCTGCTTACAACCCATGGCAATGGACGAGAGGCCGAGTGATGAAATACGAGCACATCCACGAATCTCAAGGGTTTCTAATCGTGTGCATTTTGATAATGATCTTAGTGAATCATCTGAAATGTCTTTACAGTATGCCAAATTAATCATCTGCAACCTTGGGCAACCAGAAGCAATTGCTGCAATGCCGATATCAGTTATCCCCAGAGACCTGAACAGAAGAACCCAAACATTATGCCAGACAAGAAATGTTAAAATCTAGTGAAGTTTCTGCAGTGTCAAATACGACATGGAGGAAGCATTATTTAAAAAAAAAAATAGTGTTCCTGTTTCCCTTGGATGCATCAGAGATTTCTATACTTAAAATCATCATTACAAATTATTCTAGTTAAAAATGGCATTAGAGATGTGGATATGCCCATCTTCCACAAAATTGTTACTCCATGCTTGAGAAGACAAACAAAAGCAAAGACAAAAGCAACATATAAGCAAATGACATTCTTTTCATTTTCAAATGCTCAAATTTTCAGTTGTTAAGGGAGAAAAAAAGGATTGCAAGTCTTTGCACACGGGCATGCAACTATAGATAATATATTGATTTTGATATTATGAAACAACTTGCTTTGACGATGGTGACAATATTGAGCTGATGATATCATTAATTTTTTCATAAATATGATGCATACATGTATTGGAAGAATGTCTTGCACTCGAGCAAAGGAATTTTTAATTGTGCCAACCAATCCAATGGCAATTCTACAGAAGTTTTCTGAGCTGAATGAGCAAATGAATAACTAATTAGAGAGACTGTAGCAGAGCTCGAGTGTAAGGGACAAAGCATGGATGATTAAGATCTAAGTAGATATTTTCGAGGAATCCTCCATACTCCATCAGATCTTGGTCCATCCACAATGAAATTCACCAGATCAATTGCAGAGATCACCAAAAGTGAGAGTGCAGCAGAATTAGGGGGCACAACAAATTGAAAAATTAGCAAAGTTTCAGGACCATATATCCTCTCACTTAAATGGATCTCATTCCTAGCATCCACCATATTTTCACCCAAAATCCATTCTCACAGTAATAAGATAGCAATATGAAAATACAAGTAATATAAAACTGAGGTAGTGATATTTACAAACCTGTATAAATCAAGCTCGAGAAGTTTTGGACAACCCATACCAACATGGATGAGCCCCTCATCAGTTATGTTCAGGCAAATTCCTAGTTTTAAACTGCTAAGTTCAGAGCATCTTGAGATCACCTTCAGACCTGCATAAACATAAATGGTTCACTATAAATGACTGAGTAAATGATTCTTGATTGGGAAGAGGAGGTTTTTTGTTCGACCAACAATGGTTCAGGTGGACCAACTCATCTGGTAGGCTCCATCACAGCCCTTTCCTGTCAAGATATATCTGCTATTGGGTTATTTTAGTACACTTCTAGATGGTTTCAAGATGCATAATTGCAACCAATGGTCCAGATTTAGAAAGAGCAAAACTAGCCAGTCAGATCATCTGGAGTACCTTCCATCCATGATAGGATCCATCATATGAATGATTTAAGACAAGAGTGGCCCACATGGACAGATTGTGACCAGGCAAATGGGTTTAATAAAGCAGAATATTTCTTCTCAATAGTGAGGGAAGGGTGACGGAAAAAAACCTTCATCATCAACTTCATTTTCTGTCAAATCCAGTTCCTCCAAGAAGCGACACTTCTGGCCAATCAAAATGAAGGCTTCCTTCGGAACCAGACTACAAGATTCCATCCTGAGAGAAGTCAAGCATGTGCATGAATTTGCTATGCTTGCAATAGATACATGAGTTATCTTAGAGCAGCATGTGATGTCAAGTTTCTTTAACTCCTGCTGTTTTGTCACAAGGAAAGAGAGTCCATCATCTATCACCCCTGAACACTTGCTTAGGCTTAACTCCTTCAGCGATATGCACACATTTCCAATTGCCTTCAGTCCAGAACAAGTAACATGGCAACCATCTAATTTGATAGACTGCAACTTTGGAAGCTTTTCCAAGCTATTGACCAGAGCATGTGTGACCTGATTTTCAAAGTGTTGAATGAGCATAAACTTTCTTTTTTTCAGAGGTATGATGAATGAGCATAACATGAGAGAGAATTCTCTAAGATCCATAGAACCTGGAAATCTGTACAAGAATTAGAAACTTACAGGGATGCAGTTTGCTAGAATAAGTTGGCGTAAACAAACAGCTCCATTTGTCAGGGAAGACAAACCAGCATGACTCACATTAGGGCAATTTGAGATGTCAAGAGTCTGTTGCAAAAACAAAATGAGAAATGATAGAGATGCCATAAAAAAGAAATAGTCAAAAGAATATTTACCCTAGATTGTCTAATCATGAGTACCTCCAAGGATTTAGACCCTTGTTTGAGAGATGTAAGGGCTTCATCATCAATACCAAGGCATCCTGCTAAACTCAATTCTTCAAGATACTGTAGTTGCAGGATAGAAGGAAGACATTTCTTTGTGATCTGCAGAATATGAAAGAAAGTTAACATGTTATTTCCTCTAAAGTAATTAACAAATAAGAAGAACCTAGAGAAATATCATAAAATTAGAGTGATCTATATAACAACAAACTGTTCATTCAAAACAAGATCTTTGTAAATAACTGTATCCAAGTTAACTTGCACATTATGCTGCTCATCAGGCTATACTCTGAAGAAATAATTCATGAGACTGCTTATGTTTTACTTTTAATATTTTATGGATTTAAAATAGAAAATACCTAGGGGAAATTTTTTACCATTTTCTTTTGTCGTGAAGTTTCACTCTGTGTGTCGTGGTCCTATGTGGTGTTTAAAATCCAAGTACACGCTTGTGTGACACAAGTATAAGTGCCGCACTAGAAGGCCACTCAAACTACACACATATTTTTGATGAATTAAATTTAGTATCATTTTAGCATTTATGATTCAAAGTTGAATTCTATTCAATCATTACGTTTTATATAAACTAATTATTGCATTGATTTATTTCTCATGCAACCACTAAGGTTTTCAGTTATGGGAGCTGTTCAACATAAAATCAAGTCAAATATCATCCCATGGGTGTTGGCTTTTGATACCTTTAATGGAGTTCTAGTGAGACAGCTCAAAAATAGCTCGAAGGCAGCAGCATAGCTTTTGTTTTTGGGGTCTCTTGATTTGAGATTTGTTTCATTTTATGTACTAAGACCTCTTTTTGATTTCGGCCCAACTTGGGCCTTCGTCATTTGCCCTTTTTTTCCAAAAAAAAATTGTTTATCACTTAGAAAGAAAAACCAACTAGGGTTTTCAACCTACTTTCACCATATCCTATGCATGCAAATTTATTTATTTTATTTGAGTTTTGCATGTAAATTAAATTATTGACCTCAAATTCATCGTGTCAATTGAAGTAGACATAAATCTCTACTCTAGTGTGCCATAAGTTGTTTGTGACAAATACATAGTTTTAATTTTGTTGCAATCATGAGGCAAGGTTTTAAAAATCAGCCAAGTTCGAGTCAACTTAGAACTCAGTCCCTCCCGATATTACAGAGTCCTACCATGACTCGCCCGAGTTCAAACTCGGTTGATACAACTTGGATTTGGTCCCTCCCGAGTCTGATATTTAAAATCTTTTTATGAGCACATTACTCTGCATATCCTATGCATTATTGAGTGTTATGTTCATGAGCACACATGCTTAGAGCCTAAATTAAGGAGTGCCATTGTATCCCAGAGGCAGTAAAGCCGATTACCCTTGTGCATTAAGGATGAATCCAGTAGAAGCTATTCTTTCTTTAAGACAGCAACTACTATTACATGCCTTATTTTTCTCGGGATCTTTCTTTTTCCTATATTATTACCCTTTTTATGGTTGATTCCAATATCTATTGTACTAACAAGTTTCTTGCTCATCAGTGAACTAATTATCCCCCAAAAAACACACAATACCCAGCTCCTCTCAGGCTTATATTTCTCCAGATTTTGGTGAGGGCATGCTTATACTTGGCAGGAAGAAATTATTTCATATCTCATATTTTGGTGACCCCTATCTGGCATTATTTCCTTTCCCTTTTTCTCCTCCTAGGTTTGCATTCTTTTTCTACTCTCATTTTAGGCGGGGGTCTGCATCCTTCCCAAAGCGAAGCCAAGTCCTTGGAAGAAGGTACCGCTGGCCATTGTTTTCTCTGGCTTGAGTGAAACAAAAAATTTTTTTATGATAAATTTCCGCCTGATGGGTTCCTGATGATCATTTGATGGGTTTCTGATGATCCCTTTTAGGGATACAGGGGATCAGCTTTGCAGCTTTATCTTAGGCTTCCTGTTGTTTGTTTGAACTTAACAGTTCTATGATTTACATATGGCGTATTTTGGTGTTTTATAGGCTTATGGCTAGCTCCTCGTGGGCCTTTCAACTTTTGTATTCTGGTTTCTACCAGTAAATTTTGCAATAACTCAAAAAGAAAAAGAAAAACACATGAAAAAAATTAACTATCAACTGTATAAACAATGTCAAATTTCATAAAGACAAGTACAGAGGAGACCAATTAATATCTTAATGTGGCAACATTTTGGAGAAAAAGAAATCCATAAATTTGGCTCCAACTATGAAGAAAAATGCACACTTCAGTGAAAAAAATAGAAAATAGCTCCAACAAGTAGCACCGACAACAACTTGTTCCAGGAGAAAATATTTCCCTATTCAGTATAATCCTTTTTATAAGAAAAGATATATTAAATTTCTCTACTCTCCAACATACCAGATCAAACAAACAATATAGAGTAGAAGAAGAAGCAGAAGAAAGAAAACAAAGTGCTGATCAAAGAACTTAAAACTGTCCTCCTATCCAATATAGCTGTTGAATCTGTTATCTCCATTGCATCAAACCGTCTTCAGAAGAATCAAAACTTCTAATAAAACATATCTTCAAATCAAATTCAAACAACCAACTGCAGAAGAAAAAAAAAAGTGAAGAGTTCATAAAAACACCATTCATCGAATTTTAATAAGATTGAAACACTTGCATTAGTTGCAACACGAAGCAAGCAGGGGAGGGTCAAAGCAACTAGGTCATCATCTTAGAGTTTTCCTTTTCCATTTCTAAGTTCAGAGCTAAATAACATCTCTCTCTATGCTTAACTGCATCAGTTTTGTGCATAATATGCTTACTTTTAAGCTTGCTAACACTAACAAGGTATTTAATTACATTAATTTCATGCTCAGTTGTGATAAAAAAACATTAAACAAAACTAAGAAAACAAATTTATGCTTTTGGCTGATTCCTTTTTAGGCCTTTGAAACACAAACAGGGAATTTCAATTCAAAAAAGGCATTTCTTCTATCAATTAAAAACACACATTTTGAATTGAATCACCATATGTTACTGAAGCAATTGAGGTACTCCATCCATTTTCAGATAGAACTCATATCCATAAGTTCTAATCTTCGTACCAACTAAAATCTGAACGAGTTATACATTTGAAGTTCTTTAGTTGTTCTTGGCATCCGCTTCCTCAAAACAGACTGGTGTCAAAATCATAGTTTGAAAACAAGATTACTCCACTGCAAATTCAATCTACTCAAGTAAATTGTCAAGCTTTTTTGTTTCATAAAAAATAGGTATAACTTATCCAACTCACTTGAGTACTTGACTTGATGGATCAATGAGTGAGTCGAGCTAGCGTGAGTTGTCCATATTTTTACGTAAAGCTGAAACAAACTAAGCTTTAGAAAAAGATTGAAGACAGATCAAGAAAATCACCTGAATATAAGAGAGATCCAAAACCCGAATCTCCTTACATTTAACAGCAATCAACCCCACCCCCAAATCACTGACGCCCAAACACCATTTCAGGCTAAGCAACTTCAGTTTCCGGCACCCGACGGCGATACATCCGATCCCCAAATCAGTGATCATCTTACACCGGGCCAACCGCAGCCGCTCCAAATTCACGGCCCGTGACACTGCAGCAGCTGCACAGTCGGTTAGATCCATCGCATTTGACAGATCAATCTCAACGAGTGACAGGCAATTCTCCACCAGAGCTGAGATCCCAAATCGGGTGAAGGATCTCGATCGGGAGAGATCGATGGAGAGGAGGGAGGGTCCGCAGGCGGAAGCAACTGCGGAGAGGGTGGTGTCTGGTATTCGGGGGCAGAGGAGAGAGATCAAGGTGTCGGATTGACGGGTAGCGGGCGAGGGATTCGAGGGAGGAGATCAGAGCGGATGGGTTTGAGGGATTTGCGGTGGCGGGATTCGACAGTGTTGAAGGATTTGGAGACGAGAGAGAAGGATTTGAGGTCGGGAGGGGAATCAGAGATGAAGTCGAGGATTAAGAAGAGGATTTCTTCGGATAGGACGTCGAAAATGGAAGAAGAGAGGAAACTGCCATGGACGGAAGGAGGAAGGTACTATGGGGACTTGGAGGGATGGCAGGAGGAGGAATACGGGGGTATTTTGGAAATTTAAGAGTTCTAGAAGAGTTCTGGGAATAACGGTTGCGAGGAGAGAAGAGAAAGAGAGTGGCAGTTGACGAGAGAAAATGGTAGAGAAGAAGCGGACGAGGGGAAATTACAGAAATGGGTTTGTCAGTTCGATTTTACGTAGATTTTTCTAATAATTAAATTACTAGTCTAACCCTTCACATTGTGAAAATGACTGATAAAATGCCTATCAAATATTTTTGTGTTGTCTAATTTTAACCGTTAATATTCAAAAAATCAGATATTTTATTATTATCATTCATTTCTAAATTAGTAAATTGAACCAAAAGTTTCTTCAGGACGCTTTCCATAGGTGTTAATTAATCTTTTCTACTTCTTCTGTCTCATTTTATCAGTAAAGAAAAAAATACCAAATCGATGACTGGTAATTGCAAGTTTGATATGGATATAGCTTGTAATGGTTTGATTTTGACATCATCTTCTTTGGAAACTAGAAATGTTATGGACCTTGAAGCCCATTTCATTGTGTCCTTGCTCCTTTCTATTTATGAAATATGACTACCTTAAGTATATTATTTTCATAAAAAACTAAAAAAGATTCGATTGTCAGTGTGAAGTTACATTGTTGTGATTTCGAAGTTTTGACATGTATGGATTACAAGGGACTTGTACATGTTTGTTCACCGGTGGACATGTATTATGCCATCTGAACGGAAGTTCTCTTATCAGATATGGGTCACACCTCCTCTATCTTTTGTAAATTGTTCTATTGCATAAAAAGCTTCTCTTTTCATTCTGAACATTAGGTCTTTTCTTAATTTGGATCAGGGCCCCACTCTGATTTCTCTTGGCCAACATCTGGGTGCACCGCTTGTGTAGCAATCATTCCAAAAAAGGGTGCCGTAAGTTTTTTCTGCGTTTGACTCGGGATTTTCAAATAAAGTCATTTCTCGATCGATTTTTACAAACAATTTATCAAAATCCATCTACTCTGAATTTTATGAACTCTGGGACTGATTTTAAGTAAAAAAGGGTATAGTTTTGAGATTAAAAAATCGTACTCGAAGAATTAAGAGGTAAGACTATTTTTCTTAAATTCTTTGGATACGATTTTTGAAGCTCAAAATTATACCCTTTTTCACTTAAAATTAGTCCCTGAAGTTCATAAAATTCAGAGTAGATGAATTTTGATACATTATTTGTAGAAATCAATCGATGAACGACTTCGTTTGAAAATCCAAACGAAAAATTCATAGGTGATTGCTGGTAAAAAATTTTGGGCTCGTTGGTTTCTCACTTTGGTATGTCGATTTTCTATTTTGGCGAAGTCGATTTCTGACATTCTATTCTTTTTTATTTTTCGATACATAAGGTAAAGAGTAAAATGAGAAATCCATTAATTCTCATGTCGAATTACACTAAAGAACCTTCACGAATATCAACCCAATATTTAATGTGGGCTTTTTGGTAGATTGCTAATTTCATGTGGGTTTTTTTGGTAATTTGGAGAGTTTGGATAGTATTTTCCATCCGTACGACAAAGCCGTAGAGGGGCATTTTCGTGAAAAGTGATCGGTTTGGGTTGCTTTCTTCCGTAGAGGGGTATTTTCGTCAAAAGGGATTGGCTTGGGTTGCTTTCTTCTGTACATGAAAAATGTTATTTGGTGGAGAAAACATTTGAGGAAGGACATAATCAAGTGCAGACAGGTACGATTTGGAAAGTCCTCACTGTCCTTCACGTACACTCCATTCCATGTCCATTTTCCACCGCTAAAGCGCCACGTGGCATCGTCTCTAGCATCAAGATGGAGATTCCTTTCCATGACTTGAACTGGTCCTTTAGCCATCCAATGTTGTGGGCCCACCAAATTTTCAACACGCAGAATAAGAGACCAAGATACCTGTGCTGGGTCCCATCTGATTAATGGTCCACAATAATACGAGTTCCCATGTGCTTGAGATTTTTATATAATAACGTTTAGTCTTTTAATTTTGTTCTTTATTTTAAAATCTTAAATTTACTTGATTAAGGGTAGACATGCATGGCCACTTTATCTAAAGAACTAATATGATTGATTAAATGATAAAAGTAAATATAAAGTTTAATCATCAAATTCATCTTATTAGTTTTGAAGAAAATAAATTTTTGATTAATTAGCATCATATTTTTAGAGAGTATTATCTTTTAATTGACAAGGTGACTGAAATGAAATGGTGCAACGGCAGTGTACTACTTCTATGTGGTAGCCGTACTTATAAAAAAATGTATTAAAAAAGTGGTACCTTCCTGTCCTGGTATGTGATAAGACCGGACCATGTTCAGTCACGGACGGTCGTTTCCAGGGGAGGCGCCTTCCAATTCCTCCGCAGAAGGCAATTAAATGTTTTATAAAATAATTATTTAAATGTTAATTACCTTGTTAAATTACTAGATTTACTTTATTAATATGTAGGAAATGTTGTAGATAAGTCATATATTAAGAACTATATTTTTATAAAATTTTATTCATAAGATCTGTTTAAATGTTTTTGAACCATTCAAAATTAAGATCCAACTTCAATTTCTTAAAATGAACAGATATTTGACATTTTTATTATAATTATTGGATAATTTTGATCTATTATCTTTTTATTTAATTTTCACATAATTAGAATATAACAACACGGGATGTTCCATTGTATATAGAACAACATGGTTGCAAAGAAGATCTCGAGGAAGGCACGGTAGCAACAAGTGCCACGACGCTCGGAAAATGATACCTACCATCGTAGTCTTCTTTAATGCGGTGGAATGTTCGGCGGATAAACCATATATTAAAATATAGCTTTTAATATTTTTAAATATTAAATCTAATTAAATACTGGTGAGCAATTAAATATTTTTAGGAAGAAAGTTCGCAGACAACTTTTATAAAATGGGATATTGAAATTATGATTTTGTCTATTTATAATTATTTAAATGATTGAAAAAATGATATTCTTTGTAACTCTTAAATATATAATAAATTGAGAGAAATTTATTTAAAATAATTTAAATATATTAATAGAAGACAAAGCACAGTTTCAATGTGCAAAGTGAAAGGTTATAGATCAAAAGCACTCGTAAAATTAGACAACCTTCGAAAACAAGAAATGTTTATAACACGTTCTTGTAATGTGAATATGATTGAGTTGATTTGAGCGGGTGACTCGATTACAATGAGAAATAAATAGGAATTATTGAATCATATTAAATGGTCAATGGGGTTTATGGAGAGGTTAATGGGTGAAATTAATGGAGATGGTCAATAGTCAAGGAGTTAAAGGGCCCACCTGAATGCTGAGGAAAAGAAAGAGACAAGGCAGAATTTGCTCTGTTAAGTGAAGTGCTTGGGACGGTGGAAGATTGGGCAGAGGTCGTGGTGGAAGGGGCGTAGTTGGGAGGCTGCAAACGAAAGATGGGTTTTAAGGGGATGGAACGGTGATTGGGAAGATTGAGAGGAAGGAGGCAGTAATGGATCTGGGTGGTGGAGAGGTTGGGTTCGATTGGGTCTGTTTGGCGTGGAGGCACAATTGAAGGGCTGCTGCATGCTGTGCAGGCGGTGGTGCTGGGGCTACTCAAAATGTTCAAAGTTTAGATCCACCCACTTGGGCTAGGGCCTAGGGCCCAGCACTTTTGTAATACAGAGTGCTGAGCCTGACAACCATTACTTGGGCTAGGAGGGAATAGTTGACCTGGGTCTGGTCAATTTGGCTGACTCAGGGTTGAAATCTCGGCCGTTACTGTCCGTATCGGCCGAGATCTCGTCGATATCGGCCGATACACATTTACACAACCGATATTTGTCCAAAAAAATTTAAGAGAGAGAGAGGTATTGGCCGAGATCTGAGATATCGACATCGGTGACTGACAGACTCCAACTTGTTATATTTATTCTGGGGATGGGCTATTACAATCCTTATCTTGGCCAGTTTGGATGCAACCCTATTTATAAGTTAGACATTATAAGAACTTATAGTCATTATTACTGTAAAAACAATTTATCATATTTATTTAGGATTTGATATTTATAATTAAATTTGATAAATTTTCTTCCTGTTTTTATAACTACTGTCTACCTCCGTGGGTGCAATTATTACCAACCAAGAGAGATTCTTGCTGAAAAATGTTGCACTTAAAGGTAGATCTAAGTGGTGTAACCAATAGTTGCTTGCGAATTGCAATATATTATGAGCTACCATGGTCTCAATTTACTATGAACGAACAAAGCATATTGAGGTTTTATCAAGAATACAACTTTGAATATGTCTCGACATTATATGAATTAATAGCGCAAAACCCATGAACATCAATCAGTTCAGGGCTTCCATCCGCACCGTAGTGCAACAGTTAAACACTGGTTATCATGATTTTCTTGCCTTCAACAAATCTTGAACTCTTCTCCCATTGATGCAACTTTGTCAGTGGACAACATTTCATGATTGATGAAATCGACGATCCAGTTCTCATATGCTACTAATCTTCACTCCAGTTTGTAGGGTTCTTCCCAATCTTGTGAAGGACTCTAAGGACTTCCTCAGTTGTAACATTTCCTGTCACAGTAATCTTGTTGAGGCTTGTATCAAGCTTGTAAGTTTCTATATCTGCACATCAACAAAAATACACATTTTAGAAGCAGGCAAGTGAAAATACTGAGGAAATAAATCACACAAATCACAGATCAATCAAACCACGAGAACACATATGCTCGATTCCTCTTTGACTCGGTTGATATCGAGTTTAAATTGTATGGATCATGTTAGACAGTAATCAGCTGAAAAGTACTTAAAATCAGGTGAAGAATTCCGAGTCCTAACCGATTCAATCAATGGAGTTTTTAATCTACGATATAACTATTGTCACACCATGCCACAAAACTCGAGATTCAAACTTAACTCACCCTACTTAAAAAGTTGAAATTCTAAACTTGTATAGGTCAATATGGTGACTCGGGCGAGTTGCATATATGAACTATTAAAAATATGTAAATATTTTATGAAAAATAAAGAATACATAGTATTCATAATTGCTATATATTTCTTACAATATACGTAAAAATTAAGATGGAAAGTAATGGTAGCCCAAGAAAACATGTATTAAGTTGTCTTATCTTTCATATAGCCACTCGAATTTTTACTTTGGGTGACTCTCAAAAAAACTCGTGAGAATCACAAATTGAACTTGCAAGTTCTTCTAATTTTTTTTGTTAACATAGGTATCCCTATCTCATATTGAAGGTGAGAATGTCTCGAAGGAGTTCAGTGTGAAGCAAACTCAAGACGTCCGCTTCATGAAGCGGTTCATACCAACTCCTTTTCTAAATTTGTTTGGGATTGAATACAATTATCTTTATGAACAAGTTTAAAAAGAAAAAATTTCATTACAGAATAGGTACCTTCAATCTTCTTGATGGCCTTCTTGATAGCCTTGACGCACCTCTCACAGTGCATGCCAACTTTCAATTCCACCACCTGCAGAACTCATTAAGTACCTTAAATCATCCATAAAGTAAGAGAAACAGTAGAAATAGAAAGAACAAAGATAGAAGACGAAGGGTACTTACAGCCATGGATCTCGATGTTTGAAGCTTTTGAAGTTTGAAGTTTGAACTGATAATGGTTGTGAAGAGTTGGTAAAGTAGAATAGGAGGAGAATATAAGTCTCTTAGTGTTGTGGTGTTTAAATAGGTGTTAGAGAGATACTTTCCTTGGCTTGGAGGACAAAGTTTACAAAGGAGGAGACACCACATTTACACTTTTTTTTTTTTTCTAATGTCGAGTCAACAAAGCCATTTTCAGAGGCTTTATTTATTACAATTTTAATTTTATAAGAAAGTTGTCAAACACTATCTTTAATCATCAACATCATATTTATATCATCATTGTTTATATTTATAATAAAAAAATTAATAGAAAAATTATGTTTGAGTTTGATTTATATCATATAACACATCCCGTGTCGAATTGTAGAAATTCAATATTTTTATTTTCTCTGTAAATTTTTCTTATCATTGAAAATAAACTTTGGCGAGTAAGGAAAATCTCTTTATTTTTCTCACTGGTTTTTTTTCTATTCATCTTATGAGTCCTTATTTAGTAAGGAAGAGAGAATTGTGTCATTTTCTAAACTCTTCATCTTTCATAACATAAAAAATGACAAACATCTCCTTAGGTTAGCAACACTGTACGAAACCAAGCGTAAAATTCCACAGGTGATACCCATTACTTTTAGGGTACACCAGGTTAGGCCATGAGGGCTCGAACCTGACACCTCCCACTTTTTGAAGAGGGAGATTAACTAATTGAGCTACACCCATAGTGGAGAAAATCCATATATATATATATATATATATATATATATATATATATATATATATTAATGGTCACTTTTTCATATATATTTAGAAATGATATCTTCCATTGTTCTACCATGTAACATATACTTTTTTATTATTTTAAACTAAAATTTTGAAAGTCTAATTTTCCATTATAATTTTCCCTTGAAATTTCATGGTGTGGCAAGATACATACCATTCTTTTAATTTCTTCCTCCTGTCACCATACTACTTTTTGCCACCCTTTGTTGGAAGCACAAAATTTAGATAGTGTCTTCATCCCCTCGATGGGCAACATAAGTAAGCCAGTGTACAGCTGCTACTTTCGGCCAGAAAGGTGACACTGTTTTCTTGCATATCAAGTTGTAGGCCCTTTTATCTTTTGATTCTTTTCATACTTCCACTGCCTTTTAAAAGTTGTAAAGTCTCTCTTTTGTGGACTAGCAGCTGCAAGCAAGTCTGCAACACAGCTAGGTGGGATTGATTGAGAGATGGGTATCAGCTATGTACATCAATCATTTAAAATTCCCACTCAATCAAAGTGATAATATGTGTGTATGGAATAGAAGATTTACATTGTTGTGAGATCAGTGTCACCTCCAATACGTGAAGTTGGAATACTCATATTAATTTAAAAAAAAGGTAGGGGTGAAACTCAGGTCCGATTGAGTTTTAAAAAACCCAACCTGAGCTGGCCGATTTCAACCCTAAAAAAAGGTTAAATTCATATGAGAGTGACACAGACATAATGTTTGTAAAGTTCTTAATGATAATAATGAGATATTAAACTGCAGTATATTTATAGTCCTCATTATCAATATTCATTTTATTTATTTATTAGAGTTATCTTTTTGAGTTATATATTCTTATTATCTTCTATTAAATCTCATTATTTTGTTATCTATGTCTTCATTTACTCACAGCTATCTAAGTTTTTTAAAAAGTAGTAAAGTGTTTCAGGGATATTGGATTATTTAAAGTGTTTAAATTTGTATTTGTATAACAATTGTCATATTTCAATAGTGATGTGATGACTATCTTTCGTGAAATAGGATGAATTGCTCAATTAGCTTTCACTGAGTTCAAGTAGTGAATTTTGACACTCGTTGATTCATCGAGTTGAGTCAAATTATTGGGTTTTCAAACTTTGCCCCTACTCTCCAGCTAGTGATAACGCATCTCATTAAACTCACCATCATGCATATGGGTACAGAACAAATATAAGAAATGGATTAAGCCCCTGTTTAAGCAATGACACAGACAACAATGCCCATAATGTCAACAGTACGTACACAATTCTTCATCAATTTTGCAAAAGCATGCTACTCTAGCTGAAATATTTACATATCAGTCCATAAATTTCTGGCTGTTGTCATATGAACTAATGGAAGGCTGCAGCAAATGGGTTCTTCTTCATGCTCTTCAGAGAATGCTGTTCATGCACTTGGCTGCATTTCAAAATCACATATACTAAACTGTACAAAAAGATATACATATATACATTTAAAAGTTTTTTTTTTAAAAAAAAAAACACTTTTCTAAGTCTGCTTGCAGCGTCATACTCTCACACTTCACTCAAAACCCATGTAGACAAATGCAAGATATAGATGGATTCAGCCTGTGTGGTGCTGGGAGCGGGGGAGAATGCTCCAGAGGAATCCCATGGGAGAATACTCCGCGAGCAGGGATGACTCAGATAGATGGATTCAGCCTGTGTGGTGCTGAGAGCGGGGGAGAATGCTCCAGAGGAATCCCATAAGGAACGGACCCTAATGGAGGAAGAAAAGAGACCCATCAGTGGGCGTGAGACAGAGGAGAGAATTTCGCCGGGGAATGATGCGAACAACTTGTCCCACATTGCCTGGACTAGCCTTCCGGATCCTGGATTTAAGCAATTGCTCGCCTTCAACAAGCATCAAAGCCTTTTGGAGTGTGTATGGGTGCACATACAGAAGAAAAGCCGTGACGGTGTGTCTGGCCCAAAACCGACAATATTGGTGCTAATTAAGGGTGGGTCGTTACAGAGAGGAGGAGGGAGGGGGAGGAAGGGGAAGGGTGGGGAGGGGGAGGGCCGGGCGGGCTCAACTTATATAATATTCCAAGTCATTGCTAGGGAGAGTGTTAAGATTCATCAGTTCAAGACAGCGGGACCCATTTACCGAGACCCTCTAGTACATGTGGCTAGTCATCAACGAATCTTAACTCTCCCTCATTGAGGATTCTAGCATTAACCATTTGAAACTAGTAGGTCTAAGATCTAAACCATGGGTGTAATCATTAGTTAGGAGTGCCTTTTAAAATACAACCATTTTCTTTTATTAAGAAGGATCTTCCAGACTTGGATAACCTCATATCAAGGGTGGAATCCACCTAATCAGTGGCTTCAATTTCCTACACATGAACCTGTTTGCAGAGAGTTGAGTGTAGGAGTTGAAGCTGCCACTGGCCTGTATTCCTTCTAACAGGGCTCCAAAAATTTGGAAACTTTGCCTCTGGACATTCTGTTTTCTTGCTCAATTCTTGTTCTATTTTGGTTTGAAATGTACTATTATAGTAGGAAAGGGACAAAGTTATATTATTCATGGTAAAATGAAATAGGAAAAGGTTATATGCCCATAAAAATAGAGAGAACAGGGGTCTTGCATATAGATCCAATCATGAATGAATTGTTATGGAATGGCACAGTAAAAGGGTAGTATGGAGGTTTGCCAACTGGGTGTTCGCAGTGGGAGTGTCAGCCGAATTCTTAGATCTAAACAATTATGGAGTAACTGTAACATCTTCGACAAATTATTGAGGGGGGGGCGGAAATAGCTTAAAGGTAATGGTAAAGAACAACCGTTCAAAGAATGACTAGATTACTATATAGGCTCTGAAAATAGGAGACGAGTCTTTCCTGGCCGGGTCGATTGGAATGATTCAAACATAGAATGTAATTCAATCACCACCTGGGTTCCTGAACAGGGGACAAAATCAATCTTTCTAAACACTCATGTTTGTAGAGAATGCTCCCTGGAGGAAGATGGACGCGAAATGGCTTTTCTACAGAGTGAAAAGGAAAAAGAAAAAGAAGAATAATTGTCGAATTAGAGCTTTGGCTAAATTAGGACTGTTGCTAAGAACAGATCTGTCACACCACCAGCCTCTATCTGTCAAAAAGATGTCTGTTAAATTCAGAGTGTCGAATAATCTTCACTAACATTTTAATCATCTGTAGATCTACAGGGATCAGAATGGGAGATGCTTAGTGAGTGTTTCAGGTTATAGCAGAGTCCACGATTGAGCCCACCTTTGGACAGTATAGATTGATCAATATAGAATGCACTTGTAGGCGTGTAGCAGCTGCATGCATGAACATGGACTAGAATGTGGAAACTCAAAACTCAGAGTTGAATTGAAATTCAATCGAGTAACTCAAATGATTTTCTCAACTCAACTTGGAAAAACTCTATACTACCTTGTTGACTCGATGGACTCAATCCTATTGAGTTGAGCCAACTGAGACAACTTATCCAAATTTATTTTGAGTTCTGAAACTATGGTATAGAGTGTCTTAGTACTAATGCTCAATTTTGTAATGCTAATGAATGAAGATAGTTTCAAGAAATAAATTAAAATATGATACCTTAATATCTTCAGATGGTAAAATCACATCATATCCATGAACAGACCTTCGCGAAGAGCTTGTCGAAGTGGAAAAGGTGTTTCCGGACCCGATAAATATGGAAACTATACAGAAGTGCAGCCAATGAGACTGATAAAAATGACATCATCGTCAATATACCGAAATCCTGGAACAATAAGAAAGAATGTTTAATTTTCATGTATCATCTTTTGGAAGAAAGAGGAGACTTCTGCAAGTATACATTTTTAAAGTCCATTGGCCAGTAAAAAATTCATTGCAAAATCTCAAGACTAATGTGGATAAGTGAATTTTTGAATTCTTTCAAGTGACTGTTAACTTTTGTTTCAAACTATTTCTGAATGTAAATTCTAGTTTCAGAGTTGGAGAATGAAATCCCAACAAGTTTCCATCTTTAGAAGTCTCTTGTGGAAGTCGATATTTCCAATCTCAATTTGTATTAGAAGGCACATAAAAGCCACCGCATGACGAGATAGATAAAAACATACTACATAAGCCTTGAATCCTGTCAAAACGGACGGAATGCTTTTTCCTTGAGAACACTTTATGGGAAATAAATAAACCATGATGCAGCAAAAACACAATATTTACGTAGTTCGGTGACGTGCTTATGTACATAGTGAGATGAAAGTAATTTCACTATTCATGAGAATAGGGTTATAAAGTTCTCTCTTCCTCGCACCTCTTTGAATTCAAAATTAATCTTGTAACCCTAGATATACACATTACAAAATTATGAAATTCCAAGGTTTGTTTGTTTATGTATGCATGCATTATGTAATGAGATAATAAGAAAATCATATTAATCAAGAAATATTGTGGCATAGACTATTGTTTCAATTCTATAGATCTGTGGCTAATGATTTTTACCTTGGGATTTGAAATGATTATTCCCATAACATAACTGAGCAGATCCATCATAGATTGAAGTGAGCTTTGGACCCCTCCGACAACACATCGATCAGATTCAGGAACACAGTCCTGGTTAAAGAAAACAAGTTTAGTTAAAAAGAAGAACAGGATTCTCAAATTAAAGTGAACAATCCAGGTTAAGATAATGTAATCTCTCAAGCAACATATAAATGTATATGAGCTGCTAACTGTTAAAGTGAATTCTACCTGCATTTGTTGAATGACAGCTAAATCAAACATCCACAACCCAAGACGTGACGCAGCAACTCCACCCATCAGCATCCATGCTGAAACAATGTTATTTCGGACCCAGATGGAAGCGACACAAACTAGCAGAATGGGCCACTGGAAAACATAACATAAGCATCAAACGTTAAAATTCATACATCTTTGGTAGCATATCGATCTGTGATTTTTGAATTTCCATATGTATGATCAACATCACTTGTTCATTATTACTCACAAATAATAAGATATCCTACATTTAGTGTCAAATTTCCGTGAAACCCAAGCGGAACTTATAAAGAACTGATTTTTACAGGAACTGTTACACTGATGAAGAAATTCTATGTCATATATAATGAAAGTGTGTGCTAATGTTTTATGCTTGTACTAAATAGAACTTAATCTTACCATGTTATAATTTTTTCTTTATTTTCCCCAAAGAAAGGGAACAAAAAGAGTAATCAGGACTAAATATCCTCTTCTCAATCTTGTAGTATGAGTCCTAGTATCCTCATCTACAGTTATAAATAATAATCAACATTGCAGTCTGCAATTTTCTCCTTTTCACATTTCTCAAATTTGTTAATGCAGGATTAGGGTCATCAACAAACCGAGCCAGTTTCCTCATGAAGTTTTCCTCCTGGAATATGAGGGGGGCTTGGTGACCAAACAATAATAGGGTTTTCAAGATCACAATGGAAAGTCCACAATTTATTTGCAGTCGGACTTTCTCCAAATGTGCATCTTCAGCCTCCTCTCTCGATGATTTCTGGGTCATTACCATGCCCGACTCCTTCTGTGCTTGAAGACAGTGCTTTGCTTTGGCATATTCTCATTTTATAGTTTTCTTTTCCTGGCTTGTTCGGGTGTTCAGGGCCCATGTGTTTTGGGTTTTTGCTGTTTTTCCATCTCTGTACTTGCACCTCTGGTGCTTTCTCTTTATTAATATAGTAACCATCTCAAAAAAAAAAAAAAAACAAGCCAGGCTTAGAGTGACTAGTTCAAAATCCGAGCATGACACAACTTCTGCTCAGCCCATCGACAGCCCATGATGGACGCATTCGATTGATCTTCTGGTCAATGCGAGTTGATTAATTTGATTGAGTCAATCAGTTTTTGAGTTCAATATAGTTCTAGCAATCTTGTAAGGTCCATAGGTCCAGTTCAACTAATTCATGAGAAAACTTACCATGTTTCTTCTAATCCATATAAGACCTAAGTGATTTGATCAAATATTACATATATGAAAGTAGTTATGCATGAGGTTACCTCTACTAATGTATTTGATAAAACCATTTCTAACAAAGTTCGAGTAAGATATGATACCTGAGTCCAAATAGACCATAACCCAGTCCGCAGAGTTGAAATGCGAGAATGTATAACTGGGTAAACAAATGTTGCAGCTATTCCTACAATTGCACTTACTCCACGTGCTATGCCAATTACATAGGCTGGTATTCCTCTCCATTCCAAGGCGGCAGTCATCAATGTCCCAAAGCTGTAGAAGGAAATCAGATACAAAAACCAATGATCGATGAGTTAAAAGACAGTAAAAGTCTTTAGTCTAAAGAGTATTGTAGTTGCACATTCTAGTATGAACAATCATGCAAAAGTAAACATGCTTCAATTATAAATTAGTTCTCGAGGTGTTTGATTTTTCATTTTTGCAGTTATTGGAGATTACATGCTACAGTTTCTTAGTGTGAAACCATTACCAAGCTGCTCCATACAGTTCCAAGAAATTAGTGATCATAAACATTTAGAAAGTAGATCAATCATAGGATAATGTACTTATGCAAAAATTTAATAATTAATGTTCTGAATTTTTTCTTTTATAATCAAGAATAAAATAGTAATCTGCAGAAACTATACAGGTTATGTGATAACAAGAATCAATATAACCAGCAACAAGATGAAAATGTATCTAAACATCAGATGTAAGAATTTGTCTTCATAACTGACCCTGATAGTTGATAAATTCCTCTTTAAGCTTTTGAAAATTTATTGAGGAATGAATTATCAAAATCCAAGTTCAGTTCTAGCATAACTACATTTAGTAAAGCATGAAACACACTTTATAATCATCTATCAAAATTAAAAATGCCAGAAATAAGCAATGAGCAAGAAACAGAATAACTTCTACAGTGCTATTTCAGCACAATGAATGGTTATTCATTTTCCTGTTCATTTGGGTATCTGGGAGGAAACAAATTCACTTTAGTGGCAGTACTGTTTTTCAAACCATTCACCTCCAAAGAAGTATTAACTGCTTTGCGATATGTGTAGATAATGATTTGGGATGGAAATCTATGCATTGTGTACGGTGGTTTCCGATTTCCATATCACCAAACAAATAGCAGATTAGGTAGTAATCCTGCTGCCAAAATAATAAAATCTGCTGTAATTTAGGATACTACTAAGTTCACCATATGCATTCATATATGACCAGTAGATTACTGCTTTCAGAAACAATAGTAACTTGTTTAATTTGTCATATGCAACACAATGTTTAGAGATCGCAACCTTAGAACAGTAAAATATAGTAATGCTAAAGCCACTCCTGGAAGCACCACTTCCTGTTGTAGGTAGATGACCCATGTATCAATGTAAGGAAGTCTCCTAATCCTTTTGATTATTTTCCTTCTCCAATAACTTTCTCCAGTTGACGAACTCTCCTCATTGGAAAGCAAATTCTCTCTCTCTTCAGACATACCCTCCAGTGAATCGGTTGAAACCAGTTTCTTGCTTCTCTTTTGGCAGCTTTCACGTAGAGATGGAATTCCATTGTATACAGACATCAGAAGCCAATATTGCAGCCAAACTGACACTACATTCCAGATAGCTAAGATCATTGCTGATGCTTTCAATGATATAAAACTGATAATGAACCCGGTACAGACGGGGGCAAACAGCTTGCAGATCAAGTCAATTCGTCGAATAACTGAGTTCATCTTTGTTAATGTTTCTGGAGGTTGGCCACTTGCAATCACGACCACCCTGAATTTCATTGCAAAATCAGTCACAGGAAGATGGATATTTCTACAGAAATAAACAATTAATATTAATTGAAACATAAGCTCATAGGTTAAGAGGAGAATTGTTAAAAATGCTGCTTACACAATATAGTTGTCTCAATTTCAATAAATTCTGTACAAAATTAATTTGATAATTATGTCAATGACCACCTTCTGGAGAAGATTGGTGTTGACAGTGCTTGAGCTGTATGAAGTAGACATGAAGGTAACAGGCAACAACACTCGAAGCAAACTTGGCAGATGAAGAAACTCATAGGTGAAATGAAAACCATCTTATATACGATGTGAAGTTTACCACAAATTGCTAATTATCATGGGGAAAAAACCCTTCCAAGCTTAATCAATTCAGTTCTTGCTTAAATTTCACTTGTTTTTCTCCATTTCAGTCATACTTGCAAACTGTGATTTAGTTCCTCGCTAATAAAAAAAAAAAAAGGCAGCTACTCAGTTATTATAGTTTTAGAGGATGGAAGTGACAAAAAAGACGGAGAGTGATGTTGCAACCATGAGTTGTTGGCATCATAAATCCTCTTTGGTTTGTCATTTCTGGGTTTCCCAAATCCTCTTTGGGCTTCGGTTTGCTTATGTATTCCTCTGCGAGCATTGATGACAACATAATTTGATGAGAGAACTATTTTAGTAGCAGAAATAGATTGTTGATTACCATTCTCTTTCAATCAAGATAGTGCCAGCTAGACTGGAAAGCACCCCAACTGCTCCAGAAATATTGGTTAAAACTATGAGCGAGATAAATGCCATAAAATCTGTCGACTTCAAACCAGAGTAAATCAATAAGGCGGCTACTGTTCCACCGGCCACCATGAAGGACAGGTTTTGGGTAAGTAGCCACACTTTGAGAACCTGTGGTCATAAAAGCTATTGTTAGAACTGTGCTTCGATGATGGTTTCAACTTTCAACTTCTATATTTTGCTTCTATGTTGAACTACAGACCATAGATATTAATATGATTTCAGAAGTCGAAAACAAGAAATGACCTGTAAATATGTGAATCTGTCTACCCATTTTCCGACAACAGAACCAAACAATGCTGTAGAGCCAGATTCATTGACTCCATAAATGGCTGTGAAGAGTAACGAATCCGGCCAAATGTTGATCATGTATAAACCAACAGAGAATTCCCACATTCTGCAATAAGGAAAATACAAGAAGATGGCATTTGAATCAACAAATAATAAGAAAAAATAATATTAGTAATAATACCAATATTTATGTCATTCTTCACTCTAAAAATCCATTAAAAAATGAAAATAAAGAAGCTTGACATTTACCTTGCAAAATTCAAGAAAATTAAGGGCTTGAGATACTTGTTCTGAGTACTTGCAATTTGTACGACTAGTTGAATGGTTTGGAAACCATTGAATAGGCTTTAAACATTCAGTAAGATGAGTACTACACATTAACCAAACTGGCTAGATTCATTCAAGGTTTTTGATCATACGGGGATGATAAAAATATCTGGAGATTTCGATAGAATACTTGAAAACAGGATAAGAATTTGGCAAATTGTGGGTGGTTGCAAAAAAGAAAAAGAAAAAGAAAAATCAAAGAATGCTGTATGAGATGGGTTGGGCAAGTGCATCGAAGACCTCGAGATCACATTGAAGGAAGTAAATCATCATGTCAGTACATCAGGGATGCAGAATCCTAATCCAACTCTCTGTACAGTCGAACTGCATGAAGCATTCTGATTTCATTCCAATGTTAAAATCTAGACTCTGGCTCAGTATCCATTCTTCATTTTGGGGAAGATACTGATGGTAGACTTGCTGATCTCATAGTACATTTACCAAATTTATTTGAAGTTGCTACCTTTAAGATTTGAACAGAACTACTAAGAAGCTAAGTTTGTGCATATATCATCTAGTTTTCTATCACTGACTCTGTGTATTCAGACCTTAAATCACACATCTTAAATAAATTAAACGTGAATCCATCTCCATACCAATGTTGCATTACTTCTGTCTATTGATTAATAAATTAAAAAGATAATGCCCCAATATAATATAAGAAGGAAGAACACATCTCAATAGCAAATTAAAAAATACCAAATCTTTCTAGCATCATCCCATGCTCTCGAAACGAAAACAGAACAAACCCATATGTGGAAACATAAGAAAATAAAAACTCATCCACATTATAAACAGGGAAACAGACCAAGTTGAATGATCATCAACATAATCAAATCCATGTCCTATAAATATTTTTTAGCAATTCTAAATGCATTGTAGAACCAAAAACAGAATTCCATGTACAAAACCTTCTAGCAATCTTATATGCATTCTAGGACCAAAAATTAGAGATACCCAACAATCAAAATAAATAGAAAGCCATGTCCAAAACCTTTTAGCAATGTTACATGCATTTTACGAACAAAACTATAGATACCCAACAATCAAAACAAATAGATAATGGTAACCAAGTTATAAAATGGAGAGAGAGAGAGAGAGAGAGAGAGAGAGAGAGAGAGAGAGAGAGAGAGAGAGAGAGAGAGAGAGAGAGAGAGAGAGAGAGAGAGAGACCTTGCACCCCATCTTGCCAGAAAGTGGCCAACGTACAAGTAGATGAGAAGAGAAGGAGAAAGAGGTTCCTGAGAAGAAGAGGAAGGAAGAAGAGGCTGCCTCACATCTTCATCCATTTCCGTCTGTTACTCTGTTTCCTTCCTCCTGATAGTTTGCATTAAACCATGGTTAATGACAGAAGATTTTAGTTATGATGATTACAATAACGATGATGAAGATGAAAAATTAAGTACAGTGAATTGTGAAGGCTGTGGAAGCAAGATTAAAAACTGAGGTGTCATGCATGCAGGATGCTATTTATGATCTAGAACTACACAATTGAGATTTTTTATGCATGACAAATTTAAAATAATAACTCAAGTCTGACTTGACATTGGATTTTTGTAAAATAATGTGCAATCTTAATTATTAAAGTTTTTGAGTTATGATACTATTTTTCTTTTTCCTTCAAAAGAAGGAAACCTTTCAAAATAATAAATGAAGGGATAAGTCATAACTCTAGCAACTACCACATGGGTACAGTGGCTTAAACTGAGCCACGAGAATGGGTAGAGCTGAAAGTTAGGGTTGACTGGTAGAGGTGACGAACTACATGGATCTTTTTAGAGGAGTGATAATAAATTTTCACTTTACCACATTTAGAAGTAGTCTTGGTTAATTAATACGGTGACAAATTCATTTTAATTAAAGAATTGACTTATTCTGTATAAATTGTTTAAAATTATACTCTTTTCCATCTTATTTTAGTTGTTTCATTTAGAAACATTTATAGTTTTTAAAGAACTCTCTATATAAAATTAACACTTCACGTGATTTCATTCATTTTCATACAGTTTGTGCTATTCCAATATAAATAGGACAACTATTGAGACAATTTTAAAATCTATATAAAACAACTAAATTGAGACAGATAGAGTATACCATGAAATGAAGGTTGGAGAAAAGAAAACCTTAATGATCCAATTTCAATAGTTGAGTGGTTTAATGATGGATGGCTAAGATTAAGATTGTCCAATGTTAAATGGCATGCATGTATATCCTAGTATCCTACATGTAAGATATTCAATCCAACTCACACACGAAGGAGACCCATATATGCTCGCAAGATATTCGATCCAAGTCCCAGTTCAGATGCCAAAATAATAGATGATGATAACCACGATGAATATAAATTTTAGATAATTCAAATTTTTGAAATCCATTTACTTATTAAATTTGAGGCTCTTATCTCATACTTTTTATGATGAAAAAAAATTTAAACCTCCATCTCTCTAGGAGGACATTAAGTAAAATTCTAGATGCATGTAGCCCTCTGCAAACCACGGACATCGAGTGACTATGAGACTTGAATATAGGATCTTTGGATATCTAAGCTACGAGTAGGGCTGAAACTCAGGTC
The DNA here is from genome assembly GCA_013350335.1 of Chimonanthus salicifolius. Lineage (NCBI taxonomy): Eukaryota > Viridiplantae > Streptophyta > Magnoliopsida > Laurales > Calycanthaceae > Chimonanthus > Chimonanthus salicifolius. The sequence goes on along the minus strand of CM023537.1, from coordinate 1,919,887 downwards.
GGGTTGGGCCAGGGTTTCAATAAATCCAATCCAACCTATGTAAAAAATTATTGAACGTGATCTAAATTGCTGACCTGAGTTACTCAACCCGACTTGAACTCGAATTTCTGACCCGATTCAATATAAGTGTTGTTTTATAACTTGGTGCATTCGGGTTGGTTTGCTTTTAAATTTCTACTCAACCCGACTCGACTCAAATTTCATGCGGGTTTATTTTTTCCTAACTTGACCTGACCCAAGATATACAAAAACATAATCCAAACCCATTGATTTCTTGGGTCGAGTCATGTACTACGAGACTCGAAGTGGGACCTCTGGACATCTAAGTTACAGAACTCGGGACCTATGTACATCTAAGCGACACATGATTGATCAAGTCACTTGCATCTAAGGAGTTGCATCTTATAAATTTAATTTTTTTAATAATTTCTCAAAATTTAGAATTATTAAATTATATTTATTTTGAAATTCAAAGAATACCTACACTATCATCCATATGTTTGATGGACAATAAATTTGAAATGATTAGCTAAAGTTTAAAATTTTTACTTCTGTTTTGAAAATAAAATTTTTCATAAAATCTCACTCTCGTCCACAATTTTAGCTACCAAACAAACAAAAAATCCTTTTCTTCGCTGAACTCGGCTCGTGACTCTCTCTCACATCACACTGATCATCCGTCATCTGTTAGGAGAGAGAAGCACCGGCGATAATTAAACTTATGCTCGTGTGAAAATCTTTTTTTTAACGGTAAAGATAAATTTCATTAAAAAAGGAAAAATACAATAAAAGGAAAAAGATAAGCCATATGGGTATAAGAGGCTTAGGCCCAAAGGCGAGAAACAAAAGAAAAAGAGCAAAAGAGCAAAAATACAACAAAGCAATCATCCACCCAGAAGATGAAAGACCGCCAAGAACAACCCTTCAACACCATTTTAGCAAAAAAATCCGCAGCGTCATTTGCCGTCCGACTGATAAAGTTCTAATTATGAGTCGATTACTTTCTGTCTCTTATTTCTTATTTCTTTTAACTTTTTAAAAAAATTACCTTTTTTTTTTAAAGACGATTAGTAGTATTCCATTAAAAAAAGAGGACACGAAGAATTTACAAGTAAAAACCCACAGCCCGGGCGAAGCAAAGAAACCAAATGCATGAAGAAAATCTTTACAGGGCCAAAGCCCAAACAAGACAGAGGAAGATCTAGAATAAAAAGAAACTAGAATAAAAATGAAAATACAAGGGCAGAGAGATAGGAAATAAAAGAAAGTGCCCAGAAAACACAGAATCTATGGCTCATGGTGGCACCCAACTTGAAAGATGCCAGAGCTAACAAAAAGATGATGCTCCTGAAGGTGAACCCAGTTCGAGAGACTGGATTGGTGAACAATGTCAGCAGGAGTGATAGAATTGCAACAAGTAGAATTCAGCAGATTCACGATAGCAAGGATCAAGCACTTGTAGCTCCAAGTTGATGGGCGCTGTCTCGTGATGAAGGCTGAACGAGTCTCTACAACCAATCTGAAGATTATCCACCGTGAATGTTTAAGGAAAGAATCTTGTGCAAGCAAATTTGGGTAGCATCCAGGAGATTGGATATGGTGTCGCCAATGAAGGAGGGCCAAACAATCATACTAGAGGCAGAGTGACCAATAAGAGAGGCAGCAATAGGACGATTGGTTGCCGATGGCAAACGAGTCGATGAGGAGGCAAGAAACAGCAGTCCCAGCAATGGTGGAAGCATCCTGAAAGGGTGCCACGGACCGAGGTTCTCGGAAGCCGAAGGAAGATCCCACATGGCCAGGAAAGAACCACTTGCCTTACATAGGTTATCATTAGAGAGGATGAAGAAGATCCTGTCCCGAATGTCATGGAGGATGCTGTAACAAATGCTATTATTGGATTCATAGCAATTTTGGAAAATACGAATGTTTCTTTCTTGCCAAGTGTGCCAAATGACCGCAGGGAGGGCCAGATTTGCAGCCAATCTCTCGAGGCGACCTCTCCTGGAGGCAATGAGAGTATTATGGTCATCCCACATGTTGTCTGAAAGCCTCAGGTGCCCAAATTTGCATAAGATAAGACTCCCATATGGATAAGATGAATGTGCAGACCCAGCAGATGGGAAGAAGATTCGTCAGCAGTATAGCAAAGGGTGCAAAGAGTGTTACAAGGTATCCCGCAGCTGAGCAACTTTTGCTTCGTCTTTAGACCAGAATTGAAGAGCAGCCACGCAGCAAAAGAGTGTTTATTGATGCAACCGGAGAACCAAGTGTTGTTGATCGAAGAAGGGTTGTTGTGAACAGGGAAAGAGACATCAATGGCAGAGGATGAAGAGAAAATACCCAACCGATCAGCAACCCAGATAATTTGGTCATCCACATCAGATATAGGCAATTTTCTAGAGATAATTGTGTGCCAAAGGTCAATTAAGGCAAGAGAAGAGGTCGTAGGCAACTTCCATTTCCTATTGCATATGAAATGATCAGCAATAATATTTCTGTTTTGCCCCACGGCATAGATTTGACAATTGGAAATAATGTCCACAAGGCGAATACCCGGTCCAATCCATGGATCTAACCAGAATTTAGATAAACGGCCATTACCGATGGCATGGACAATGTTGGCTTTGGCGAGATCTCTAGCCGCCACGATAGATCTCCAAGCCCATGAAGCAGTGTTCTTAGGACAGATATCCCATAAGCTTTTGTTTCTGATGTACTTCTCATGGATCCATTTTAGCCAAAGACTATTCTTACCAGAGGCGATATTCCAAGATTGCTTCTTAAGGCAAGCAAGATTAATGTGTCGAATGCGCTTTAGACCCAGCCCCCCCTTACCTTTGTCGTTGATACATATCATATAGGCCAAGATTATTACCCCTGCTCCCAAGCTTTCTAACATAGATTTGAATCTACCATGTTTACCAAAGAGAAGCACCGGCGAGAAACATTTTTGCATGGAACCTAAACATGAAGCTATAAAGCTTAAATTTCCAAGCAAAGGGAAGCTTGCCAAGCATTGAAAGCCAACATGAAAATTACAGAAGACACCACTTAGATAAACAAGCAGAGCTAATCAAGCAGGTGAGCTACTAATCATATGGACTTCAGTTTGATATGGCATTTTTTTTACATATATTTGATTATTAAACGTGTTAAAATTTATCGATGACTTGTTACCATAGTTAATAAAATCAAATTTAAAAAAAATAGACGATGAGTTGAGCCAACTTAATATAAAATAGATAAAGAGTTTATATGCATAAAAGTGACATAAAATTCAAAAGAAAAGGAGAACTTCTATATTTTCAGAACAGATGAATATGGAAAGAGGAGAGAAGGAAGCTCTCTGTACCTGAAAATGGCTTGGAGAAGCTGCTGATGACTTACCAATTGAAAGTGTATCCTTATTTAAGAGTCCCATTTTAAGGATATAATTATATAAATATAAAAATAAGATGGTGATGCGAAAATTGTAATGAGATGTGCCTCAATTTATTCTTATTTTAATTTAATGAGTTGACGAAACATTGTAATGAACATCTTTCAAAATTCAAACCAAGCTAATTTAGACTAAATTATGAATTATATTTAAAATATTAGTTCATATTTAATAAGCTATTGATCTGTGGACACGATGTTGTTGGCTGATGTGCCATACAGTGAATAGCATAAATTATGGGAATGAGCACTGTACATACCGAAATATTGACAGTACAATTCTGAAATAAGTTGCAGTTAAAATAATTATTTTTACCAATATTGAAATCACAGGATGTAGATCATTGAGATTTTATCAGTTGGATTTATAAGTTATATTGAAAAAAAAAAGTGAAATGGGCTTTTAAATTAATCAAATTACCATAGTTCAATTTCATTTAAGATTTTTAGTCATGTTATAATATCATCAAATATGTGGGTTTACATGAGAATATTCATTATTTTTTAAATAAATTCAGAGACTCTTTCATTTGGTGTTGTCATGAGCTCTACAATGATATTATATTTGACTTTCCTTTTTTACAATATATTGGAAAAAATCTCTGTATTTTCCCTCTTTGTGTGAATATAAATGGGCAATAATCAAACAATAAATAATTGAAGAAATCCAATCAAATAAATCGGAGCACAAGACACCAAATTTAAGTGGTTCGACAATATGCCTATATTTACAGGACAAGTTCCGAATAAAATTTTCACTTTAAAATAGTAGAGTTATAAGCTTCTCTCTAGCTAAATTAGAGGCTTACAAATAAGATATTTTTCACCCAGAGATGGATTCTAACGACAAATAAAAATAAAATATGTTCTCGAATTTGTTTTGTTAAATTGTACTTGCAACATTTTTTTTCTTAATTTTCTTTTATGAATGCAAGAGAGATTATAATTTCACTTATATGTTAAAAAATAATATTACATAGTTAGCCATTCTATTTAATATAAACTATGTTAAACATTTTGGTGCATCATCTTATTAATGGACAAACGACAAGTTTTGTCCATTTGGTAGAAAACAAATAGGGATATGGACTGCGTGTTTCAATGGGTTGAACATTGCCTTAGGAAAGTATTTCAATAAGTTGAATTTTCCATATTTTAATATATATAATAAACAATAAAATAGAAACATGGGTATCTTAATGTTAAATTAGTGAAGTCTTTTTTTAATTATTTATTTTAGTTCTTATCTGTATAATATTTAACACATATCTTAGGACAGTCGTCAACTTCTAAACAGTTTAGTTAGTAAGATTAGGTACATAGGTCTATTAGCCATTCGCAGTTCAATATCATGTAAAGGAAAGGAATATGCTTCCTTTCTCATTATCAAAAAAAAAAAAAAACTGGTCAAGTAGGGACCAACTCTCTTACCTCAGTATGTGAAGGGAGTCTTTAAATTGGTCTCATGCTAAAGTCAGGTTCATTGGAAATTTTTAAATATCCATTTGTCTATTTGATGGTCCAACATTTGACAGCTAGATACTTGGAGTTGGCTTGGCTCTTGACTATGATTAATCAATTTACTCAACCCATATTTTGCATGGCTGGTTAGCCCACAAAACGCAAGATCAAAACATGGGTTATTAGTTGGTTTTGGAGGTGGAAGAAGACAAGGGAGGCAATGTTGGGGCTGGCAAACGAGTTCCACATTGAAAGTGTATAACAAGTTAGTTTTTTTTTTTTTAATGTACACTTAGGATGAATAAACTGTCGAAAACTCAATTACTACGCAGAAGCTTAATAATAACTTGAATAATCTGAGTGTAATATAATAACCATATGACTGTAGCTAGAACGATAATACTGACCCAAACAATATGGGCTTGTTGAATCACAAATTGAAGAAGATAACCTACATAACCTGTGCCCTGATCTGCAAGGACTTGGCTATGATCCACAAGTGGGCCTGATTTTGCTAAGATTTGCTGACTGGGCTCTTGCCTTTGTAACACAAACAAGTGAATAGAAACATTGCTCTGCACCGGCTGCAATTGTGGCTTCAAACGAACACCAAACTATATAACTTTCATCATTCGGTTTGGAGTTCGGACATGTCAAATTGCTTGCGCACCCACTGTAGCACCCCTCCCTTTTCTCCCTAATTTTCAGAGTATTTTTTTTTTTTTTATATTAACAACTTGAAGAAAGGGGAGAGTGCCACGACGCGAGTCAAGTCCGAATCCGAAGATTTGACCCTTAACTGGCCCAACCAGTGTGTGCACATGGAAAGATTCCACGTAAACCTAGCAACACACTAACACACAATAATGCGGAAATAAGTACATCTATTTAAATTCATCATTCAATCTTTCTCAACCTTAGCAAAATATTCATTTCCCGAATAAAGGTTTAACATAATAACTCAAAATTCCTGAATAACTATAACCCAAGTGTTTATTTCTCTAATAATATTAAAAGTAACTCTCCACGCAATCCTCTCTTGCGCCATTCTCAGTCTATGCATGACTGACGCTTGGTCCAGCTTCATCACATTTCTCCTTTCCTTCTGTCCTTCTCGGTCTCCGACAGTCGAAACTGCTGCAACAAGCTCTAGAAGCCCTATTTCCATTTTCCCGTTTTGTTTCTGTTCTGCACTCCAATTCTCGAATCAGGTTCAAATCCCTAAAAGTATTTATTAAATTAGGGAGAAAAAGGGAGGGGCGCTACACCCACTTGGATTAAAATTAAAATTTTGCCTACATCTCTAGATGCCCTGCATCATTTTCTATGATGGATACTCAGGTCCTAACAAGTGATATCAGAGCTAGGTCTCAAGATACTTCATATGGACTCAGGAAATCTCCTAAGCGGATGGGATGGTTGGCCTCGTTCAAGGGGGAGGATTGTTGGGGTTGAGAATGAGTCTTACATTGAAAGTGTAAAGAGAAATCTAGGGATTTATAAAGAACTTAGATCACTCCACCTAACAGACTAGTTTTTAGAATGGATACTGAATCCTAAGAAACAACCTTATGCAATGTTGTTGGAGGATCCAATCTCTATATAGAATACATCTGAGCAAAGAAAATAATGTGTGCATATGTAGTTCCAAAAATTGTTTCATGTAATCTCATTCGAAGTACAAATTGACAAATCAAGGAAAGAAGTTCATAATAAAAGAGATAAGTGCGATGACAATGATTGAAATCATCAACGTCCAATCTCCAGTCCTGATAAATCACAACTTGTCAAAGTATCTTGCACAAATGCACCACTACTGCTCCTCCTACTATTCCTTGAGTTGCCCAAGCTATCTTGCACAGTTGCATTATGATTGCCAGTATCAAGTTCAAATGGTTCACCTTGTAAGAATCTCTGCCCTTTTTCATGTTTCTTTAGAATCCAAGTCTGCTTTTTAAACCTTCTTATACCTTCTAATTCCATTGCCACTTCCTTCATTGTAGGCCTTTCTTCTCCATCCAGTCTCAAGCATCTTGCTGCAAGTTCAGCAATTGCCGTTAATTGGTCCACATCGCCTTCATTTACGACCCGATGCTCCAAAATCTTGAACAATTGCTTCTCTTTCATTGATGAAATAAAACACAGAGACACATTCCTATTTTCTTGAGTTCTAGTTGGACAAATGGGCTTTAGTCCTGTTATAAGCTCCACAAGAACAACTCCAAAGCTATAAACGTCGCTTTTCTCAGTTAATTGCCCTGTTTGGAAGTACTCTGGGTCCAAATACCCTAAGGTTCCTTGTACAAGTGTACTTATTTGGGTTTGATCTAGAGGAACTAATCTGGAGGCTCCAAAATCAGACACTTTCGCCGTTAAATTATCGTCTAAGAGTATGTTTGTAGACTTGACGTCGCGATGAAATATCGGCATAGAAGCTGCAGAGTACAAATAAGCAAGTGCTCCGGCAGTCTCAGAAGCAACTCTCAGGCGATCCTCCAACGCCATTGAAGAGACATGACCTTCATCATGGATGTGATGGAAAAGGGTCCCATTAGATACAAATTCATACACCAACAATGGTACTTGGGTCTCCAAGCAACAGCCTAAGAGCTTCACTACGTTTCTATGGTTGATTTGGGACAAGATGAACACTTCATTTATAAATTGCTCTATCTGGGTCTCATCCACAAATTTTGATTTCTTGACAGCAATTAGTTTTTGATCTGATAAAATTCCTTTGTAAACAGTACCATAGCCTCCTCTGCCCACAATTTGGCTCTCATCAAAGTTATTTGTTGCCCTCTGTAGCTCTTCTTCACTAAATATCTTTGTTGTAATGGGACCTTTATGTGAATTTATATGTTGTTGCAGCAAAAAGCCTCCATTTTGTTGGAAGAATTTCTGTTTAAGTTTGACAAACTTTCTCTTCTTTACTGCCCAATATATCCAAAAACTAGCAATGAGGAAAATCAAGAAACATAAGCCAATTCCTGCACAAACAAGCAATGGGACGGTTAAAAGGTTAAACAAAAGGACATAAAAGTGAGAAAGGAATGATAAGGGAAGCTCGACTCGCAATAATACAATTTAAATTGACAATACATTTTAAATGATCAGACTCCACAAAGCCTAATAATAACAACTTTCAACTTGAGTTGGTACCATTTATATGGAGAATGGCGTGGGATAGTGTGTATATATATGTTTTTACATGGATCTACGTGTATATTTGTTGAAATTGACCCTGATTAATCAAATGGAAGCGAGCAATAAAAAAATAGCAAAACAACCATCCACAAGTGAAGATACAAAATTTTACATGGTTCGACCAAAACTTACGTTCACAGGCAGCAATCGAAAAATTTCACTAAACTTATGGGAGATTTTACAGTAATGTTCACTCTTTTCACCATGTTTTTCTCTTTGGTTTCTCAGTCCTTGAATTTTTTTTTCTTTCTTTTTACACAATTGCTCTCTAAATCGAGAAAGGAAAAAACTGTTCTTTTTTCCAAATTTCCAAATAAAAACCCGAAAATTAAGGATGCCCAAATCAGCCAATAATCATATTTATAATTAAAAACATTTAACAAATACAATAAATATGTTGTACAAAATTGTATAATGTAAGAAAAGCTCTGGGTAAGCTGATGCTTGATATGCATTATAAAGAGAGACAAAAATGGATTGTCATTTGGGTGGAACCAAAAAAGGGTGGGCAATGGCCATATTCCCAAGATTTTTTTTTTTAAAAAGCCCTGTAGTGAAGGAACTTTTACATAGACACCCCTCCCCATTCTTAAAATTCTAATTTGTAAACCAAAATCCATTGTAGGTGTTGAAGTGTGTTTCTTCCTTCATTCTTTTTCTTACGGTGAGATTGGAAAGAGAAGGCTTTCGATCTTTGAAATGCCTCATTGATTTAGTTCAACTGGTTGACTCCCATTTTAGAAAGCGAGAGATTGAAGGTTTGAGTTCTCATGACCTAACTTTATTGTGTCCTAGGGATAGTGGATTCACCTGTAGGGGTTTTAGACTGGGTATTCTATGGTTTCTTATGTATAAATTAAAAAATATATATATAGTAAAGATTTACGGAGACATGAATTCTAATTCATTAGAAAATGAAATAATTTAGAGGACCAACCAAATTCTTCATGCAGGAGATAGAGAGAGGGACATAAAATTAAAAATATTTTACCTAGAAAGACTTTAATCTGCTTAGGTTCAGGTGCACAAATAGTTCCTCTACCATTGCCGGTGGTTCCTTTAGGACAGTAGCACTTGTAACTTCCCTCAGCATTACGGCATTCTCCTGTGCAGTTATGGCTTTTCTCTAAGCACTCATCAATATCTGCACATCCCATTCCCAAAAAATCAACTAAATTGCATATTGAAGTTGGAACTTGAAAATAAGAAAGACAACTCGGGTTATCAATAGTCATTAGAAATTTTTTTACTGTAAGGAACATTGACCTATCTTTTGGACATTTGTAATCATACGTGAAATTAAAAATAAAAGTAAAATCACACCAGTAACTAGGGGTGAAACTTGGCCAGGTTTTAACCTGACTCACATGATCTGACCTGGGAAATTAGTGGGTTTGGGTTATGTATTTGTATATTTCGAGTCAGGTCAGGTCGGGTTGGGTTGGGAAAAATGAAACAGCATGAAATTTAGGGGTCAGATTGGGTTGAGAAATTTAAAATGAACCCAATATAATCAACTTGACCCGAGTGCATCAAGTTATAAAGCAACACTTGGGTTGAGTCGGGTCGATTTAGGTAATTCGGATCGAATCGGATAAGATTCAATAAATTTTTACAAGAGTTGAGTTGGATTTATTAAAGTTCGACCTGACCCGTTCTAAGTTTCAGCCCTACCAGTGACCTTTATATTAAAGGAATTCTTCTCCTGATTAACCTACCATAATTGTATATTCTATTAGTGTCAGCTTCCCTAATCATGGGATTATAAATTGCTTATTGATTGATTCTTTCCTTTTTTTAAAATTGGTGTAAATTCTATATATTTACATTTTAGAGAGAAATGGACATTTACTTGGTCATGATATTATTGTCGTCATTGTTAAACTTTTAAAGTTATCATTTAATGAAAAAAAGGCAGTTCAATGACCACTAATGAATATTAAGAATAGAGATTAGGAATGCAAGGGAGTTCGATCGGCATCATATTGCAGGATCTTGATTGTATTATATTCTTCGATACACATTCTTAATCTACATCTACCTCGTGTTGTAAGATTCATATTTGCTTTCATATATTTTGAAAATTAAAAATCTCAACATTTCTTTAACAAAAGGAAAATCAAGTAAACTAGATAGCTAAGTTTCCATGAAAAAGCAAAGCCAAATCCCCTAAAACATTTTTTTTTTAGACCAAGGCGTCCAAAATTTGTATTTCAGCCTTTGAGGTGCACAATAAGAAATGATCATACCCATGCATCCCCCTTGAAGATAAGGATTTCCTCTGTAACCATTGATTGCAACTACAACTATATCCTCCAACTCGAATGTTAGCCGAATCGGAACAGTAACTGTTGTCACTCCGGCAAGCGTAAGCCGATGAATTTCTTGTTGCAGATTCACATGTCTCATTCCCAATCATCCAATCTAGCACAACTGGGACTCTTGCGTTTTCATTGTATGAACCATTGATGAAGAGATCAGAAACAGAGAACTTGAACTCATCTTTATCGATCAAAAACACGTAACTACAGGGATTAAAACCCAATACACTGCTGTGATTGTATGCGCTTGTAACATCTACTTGATACTTCTTTACCCCTGCTGGAATGGAGATCTGACAGCAGCCAATTCCAGAGCAAGACTCATTCACCCGGTCTCAAATGATCGGCCCCAGATACCGGTTATGAATGCCGCGGTGTCGCAACCAATTGCAGTGAACCAATTATGCGTGCTCGAGAACGTCAACGGGCCATACTGGTATAAGGAGATCCAAGAGGAATAACGAGAGGCAACACCGGTTCGTTGTAGCAGTCGATACCGATTGTGGAACCAACACTCATTTGGCCTTGTAATGATATGTTCAGAACCTCAAGTTCACCCCAAAATGGTTTTGGAGGGTTGTATGAATCGTTACAAGTTAGAATGTAGTATCCATCTAGGCTACATTCTTGGCCAATGCCGAAGGGGTACGGAATGCCGACATTGCCGCACATTGGTCGGCAACCGGGCTTCACATTAAAATTGAATGCCGCCGATGCTGATTTTGCCGACGACCATACTGAAATGAGCTGAAGAAACACATGCCACCAAGCCATACCTGCTCTCATTTCCTTCTCTTTCACATTTTATTTAGACACCTTCCTTGTTAGCTACTATCGTCTTTACTGACCTTAATCCAGCAGCAAACAAATTGGGAAAAGAATAACTTATTCTTGATTTTCTGAAGTTTCCGAAGATTTTCTTTGTCATCATCTTCCATTGGCATTGGCTTCAAATTTTGGAGCTCACTTCCTGGATTTTTCTTCTTGTTGCTAATCTAACATAGGCCAGACCTGCCGCTGCTATCTTCTTAAGAGACACCCGATTTCAATAATCTACCATTTGTTAAAAGAAAAGTGGAGTAATAGTCTAAATGGTCACCCTTATTGATAACATCTTTAATAATTGGATAGATTTGAATTGTGGGTTTAAAACAAATAAAATGATTCAAACTCTCATTTTAAGGGCACACCGTTGTGTAATTTTTTTTAGAAGATTTGAATAAATGAAAATCGATTTTTACATATGAAATTATTTTTTATCATCAAATTTTTTGAAAAAGAAAATCAATATCAACTTAGTAATTTTTTTTTAGTTTTGTGAAAAGAAAAATTCCCGGAAGATTGGTCAGTAGACAAATCAGGCTTGGCTTGGGGTTTACCGGTTAGGCTAAAGCCTTGGCTTAGGTGTTGTAATTACAAATATATGATGGGCTTGAGCTAGTTCGAAGCTGATATCAGCCCATTCAAGTTGCACCCGTACTCTTTCCTTATTTTCTATTTTATTTGAATCACGAAAACAAACTCATTGAAAGTCCAAAATACACGGAGTAATGTGAAAGTGACAAAAGTATAAGATTGGTTAATATGAGAAATCAATGGTTCCATGTAACATTTGTACCCTCTTCTCAACAACTAGATTTTAAGAGTGAATTCTACTTCAAGAATATTATCATGTCATGATTTTCTAACATGATATCAAAGGAGTTTCCGCGTGCAACCATAGGGTCCAATGGCACGTTAGCACGTATAGCGAATCTAAAGTTTTCACGTGCAGTCATCGAGTCAAACTACACATGAAGGCGGGTGTGAAAGTGACAAAAGTCCCACATTGGTTAATTTGAAAAACCAATGACTCCGTATAATACTTGAGGCATCCTCCTCTCAACGGTTAACTTTTAAGAGTGAGTTATACTTTAAAAAAGTTATCATGTCACGATTTTCTAACAAATATAATAGAAATACAATCAATACACGGTCCTATTCCATGAAAATGAGTCCCAAGTTTCTGACAATGAATGGTTCATATATTAATAAAAATAAGCACCAGAGGTGCAAATACAGAGAAGAAAACTCACAAAGCTAAGAGAAAACTCCCACTGCTACAATTAAGAGAACTAAAAAAGATCATAACAAATCAGCACATTCTTTCCAAACACGTAAAATGTCAGACATAAATATATGCTGAAATTATGAAAGAGAGGCGGCCCAAAAACACACACAATTATTCTACGATATTAAGCAGATAAAGCAAAACTACTTAACAAAAGATGAAACTCAATAAATCATCACCGTCCAATCTCCAATGCTGATACGGTATGGTTGCCCAAACTGTCTGGCTCAATAACACGATTGTTGGTAGTGTAAGCATCGACAAAGGGCTCACTTAATAAGCTTTGGGTTTCTTCATCGTTGCTTTGAATCCAAGAATGTTGTGTGAAACCTTTCAATCCCTCTAGCTCTATGGCTACCTCCTTCATTGTGGGTCTTTCTTCTCCTTTAAGTTTCAAACACCGCTTTGCAAGCTCAGCAACTGCCATCAATTGTTCTACATTGCCCTCGTCCACAACCCGACCTTCCAAAATTCTGAATAGATGATTCTCTTTCATTGCTGAATGAAATACATTGATAGATATCTTTCTTCTTGAGATCTAGCTGGACAAATAGGTTTTGCTCCTGTCAACAGCTCCAAAAGAACCACTCCAAAGCTATAAACATCGCTCTTCTCAGTCAATTGGCCAGTATGGAAATATTCAGGGTCCAAATACCCTACAGTCCCCTGTACTAATGTAGTCAATTGTGTTTGATCCAAAGGTACTAACCTTGATGCTCCAAAATCAGACACTTTGGCATTCATATTATTATCTAAGAGTATGTTTGCGGATTTAACATCTCTGTGAAATATGGGCATGGAAGCTTCTGAGTGCAAGTAAGCAAGTGCCCCTGCTGTTTCTGATGCTATCCTCAAGCGGTTCTCCAATGATAAGGAAGATGGATGGGCTTCATCATTAATGTGTTGGTAAAGAGTTCCATTTGAGACGAATTCATAAACCAGAAGAGGAACTTCAGTCTCCAGACAACAACCCAAAAGCTTGACTACATTTCTATGGTTTATTTGGGATAAAATGAAAACCTCATTTATGAATTGCTCTATTTGGCTCTCATCAACTATTTTGGATTTCTTGATTGCAACTGTTCTGTCATCTGATAAAATTCCCCTGTAAACGGTACCATACCCACCTTGACCCAGAATCCGACTTTTGTCGTAATTATTTGTTGCCTTTTTCAGCTCTTCTGCACTAAATATCTTTGATGTCATTGTAACACCTTCATTTGAAGTGATATGCTGCAGTAACAACAGACCTCCATTTTGCTTGAAGAATTTTTCTTTGAGTTGATTATGTCGTCGTTTATTCAATATCCAATATATCCAACCAATAGCAATAACAAGTGACGAAATGCCAACACTAACTCCTGCATTGAAATGAAAGAGTAAGTTGAAAGGAATAAATTTTATATATAATAAGGATCGCCTACAAATTAGAGCCAAAAGTGGATCAAATGGATCTTTTCTCCCACTCGCACACACCTACCCTTCGTGAATTGTACTAGTACCCGTCGAGCAATGATTCGGGTTGGGTAACGGGGGTTCCCAAGTCGGAACAGGGAGAAAACAGAGAGGAGGGAGTGAGCGGAAGAATTCCCAACGAGAAGAAGTAGAGAACAACAGGAGAAGATAAGAGGAGACAGGCGTTGGTTGTGTGTCTGGGAATCCACCCATGGGGGAAACAGAGTGAGGAGAAGAAGAAACAAACGGAAATCAGGGAAGGAGAAGCAGGGAGAAGATGAGGGCTGCGTTTGGACGAGGGGTAAACTTTAAAAGGGGTCACTACAGCTTGAGTAGAGGTTGAGTAGGGGTCACCCTTGTGCAGAGATTACCTTTATCATATTTGGTAATTACAGTGGTAAAATAATAACTGATCTTAAAGGTAAAAAAGCTTATTTGGTAACTATATAAGGAGGGGTAACCTGATATATTAATAATATTTAATAAATTCAATATAATTTTTTTATAAAACAAATTATTAAATAATATTCATTAATTAAAAAATATTTTAAATATTTTTGCTTGATAGGTGCAAAGAGGGGGTACTATATTAATAATATTATTAAATTCATATAATACAAAAAAAATAAAACAAGATTACTAAATAATATTCATCAATTAAAAAATATTTTAAAATTTTTTTGTTCTATATGTGTAAAGAGGGTGGTAAAGAAGGGTAATATATTAACAACTTTATTAGAATAAATAATTTTATTAAATTCAAATAATATAAAAAATAATAAAACATAATTATTAAATAATATTCATCAATTAAAAAATATTTTAAAATATTTTTGCTCTGTAGGTGCAAAGAAGGGTAAAGAGGGTTCAGAGAGGTAAAGAAGGGTAATAGGTGAAAAGAGGGATAAAGGAGGGTAAGTAGGGTTTAGAGGGATAAAGAAGGGTAATAGGTGTAAAAAAAAGTGAAGAGAGGTAAAGAGGGTTTAGAGGGGTAAAAAAGGGTAATAGGTGCAAAGAGGGGTAAAAGGAGTTTAGAGGGGTAAAGAGGGTTTAGAGGACTAAAGAAGTGTAAAGAGGATTTATTAGAACTAATAATTTTTACTAAATTTATATAATAAAAAATAAAAAAATTATTAGACATAATTATTAAATAATATTTATCAATTAAAAATATTTTTGCTCCATAAGTGCAAAGAGGGAATAAGGAGGGGTAATATACTAAAAAAATTATATAAAAAAATTATAAAACATAATTAAAAATAATATTCATCAATTAAAAAATATTTTAAAATATTTTTGTTCCATAGGTGCAAAGAGGGATAAAGGGGGATAAAGAAGGGTAAAAAGGAACAAGGGTTTATGAAAACCCTCTTGCTCCAAGGGGTATTCATAAAAGGAGGGAGAGGGATAAAATTTTGAATTTTTACCCTCACCTCTCCATTATCAAACAAGGGTAAAAAAGGGTAACCCCCCTGTCCCTTATCCCCCGTCCAAATGCAGCCGAGAAGAAGAAAATCGAAATCTATTTCAATTTCAATAATAACAACTGTGTTTTTTTTCCATCAACCATCAGAATTTCTTATAAAAAAAAACCACGAAAAAGAAAATCTAATAATTTGTATGCGATTCTTAAAAGAAAATAAAATAAAAAACAGTGTTGTCTCGGCTGCAGTAGGCTGGGTCTCTATCTTCGATTTGGGATCGAGTGGATTCACGTCCTACATCATCTAACCAAAATTATTTTATTATTATGATCTATTCAAGAAATATACAAAAGCTAAAGTTCCTTGGATATGGATTTAAAACTTTGTGACATAAATTCAAAATGGAGACCCATTTAATAAACAAGTAAGTACTGGATTAAAAATTATTGTTCAGAATATGAAAATTAGTGATGCAGCACGTGTGAGGAGCCTCAAGTCCTGAGTTTTGGAAAACAGACGAAGATCATGGAAAGTGCCTGAGATTCTCGAGCACTGACGACAAGACAGCCAGCCTACTGGATTTTTTTCTTTCTTTCTTTAGTTTCATAGTTTCATTGCTTGAGTGTGTATAAAGCCATGGTTGGATTGTAATTAGCAGCGCCGATTATCATAAACTAAGCATTTAATCACTCAACCGTCAGTTAACATATGTTACAATTTATAGCAACGAAGTCATGTAAGATTACCTGAAATGATCTTCTCACTAAGCCTGGAGTCGGGAGTCGAGGGAGGAGAACAAGTTTGATTAGGATTGCCAGAGGTAGGAGGAGGACAGTAACATTCATAACTTCCCACTGTATTATTGCATTTGGCTCCTACACCACAACTATAATTGCCCCTATCACACTCGTTAATATCTGCACAGAAATCACAAACATATGAAGTCTACACAAATATATATAAGGCCAGCAATCCTCCCACAGTCATCTTGTATTTAGCGACACGGGTTTTAGTATATTTTCGATTTTACCATTTGCATAAACAGTAAAATTTCGACGCTCTAATTTTTACTATTCATGTGAATTTCAGCGAGTCGATTTAGACTCTTCATGAATTTTGCCGTGCTGATTTGCACTATTTATAAATTTCTGACATTCTTTTTTCTTCGGTACGAATAGGTAAAGGGCAAATTGAGCATCACGGTAAAACCCGTGTGGATATACAAAATGTGCATTGAAGGATCGCTGATCTATATACCATTCTAGAAACTTTCACAGATTACTCCATGACTCTACCCACTTCTCTTTTAAAATACTTTATATTTTTCTATAATAGAGAACTTGATCACTTCGTTCGTACTCTTTTTGAGAACTTTATTTACCATGAAACATGATAAGATAAAAAAAGTAAAATATAAAGAGCAATTAAAAAAAGCAAAATAGTTCATGCCTTGGCATCCATGTAGGAGATAAGGGTTTCCTTCATAACCAGAGTTGCAGCTACAGCGATATCCAGGACTGTTGACGGGGTACAAGCAGTCGCTATTCTCACTCCGACAAGCGTAAGAGGTTGCATTTCTTTTTGCAGATTCACAAGTCTCGTTCCCTATTCCCCAATCAACCACTACAGGAATTGGAGCATCTTTGCGACCATACCTACTGTCGTTGAGCAGATCAGATAAAGAGAAGTTGAAGTGATCTTGATCAACTAGAAAAGCATAACTGCATGGATTGAAATCCAAAATATCACTATGGTTGTTGTAGCTGCGAATTTCTATTTTGAAATACTTCAAGCCTGGGGGGATGGAGGTCTGGCAGCACCCAATTCCAGAACATGTCTCGTTGATCACGCTTTCCTTGTTTCTACAATAAGTGATGCATCCACTTGAGAAATTTCGGCCCCAGTACCCCGTAATGAGGGCATTAGTGTCGCAACCTATTACTGCGAACTTGTTGTGGGTGCTTGAGAAACTGAATGGCCCAGCTTTAAACAGTCTTGTCCACCTCCCGCTATAGCTAGAACGTCTACCGGACTGATTGTAGCAGTCTAGAGACACCTTCGATTTGATGATCATTTGGCCTTTTAAGGATATGTTTTGGATCTGAAGCTCACCCCAATATAGTCTTGGAGGGCTATAAGAATGATTGCAAGTTAGATTGAAGAACTTGTTTCTGCCGCAGCCATCACCGATGCCGAAGGGGAACGGAATGCGAACTTCCCCGCAATACTCCTGGCAGCCGGGCTTGGGTATGGATGCCGATGCTGCTGTTGTAGCAATCCAGAGCAATAACCATAGGAACTGAAGCAACAATGGCCTTGCCATTTCTCCTCTCCTCTGTTTTGGTGGGTGGTAGTATTTCTCACTTGGCTCAGTCTGCTACTATGCTTCACAAGAAGGCTTAGGGGAAACTTTAATAGGCCCCCGGCCATTCTAAGCATTGGTGCACTAGTCTAAAGTAAATGGGAACATGTGTGGAGCACGTGATGCACTAGTCTAATGCAAATGGGAACATGTGTGGACTAATCATGATAAAATTAAGGCAGTAGCGTAATTTTTTAATTTGACACTATAGATTAAAATTAATAGATAAACAGACGGTATAAATATCTGGTATTTGACTTAATCATAAATGAAATAATTGAAGTAATTTAATTTAATTCGAGTTATCATCAAGTTTCAAAATCCTCTATCTAACCCGACCCATAATTATTTTGGCTTAGACTAAGTCACGTTAATTTTAAATTATTTAAATTATCTATTAATTTTTATTTATACTGTCAAATTAAAAATTTAGGCCCGTGCCTTAATCTTTTAAATTTCAATGTATTCATGTGAATGGAAAGTTTTTTATCTTTCAATTTGTAATAATAATTCTTCTCTCAATTTTTTATTTTTTATTTTTTTATATAAATTTGGATTAAGTTAGATTGGATAAAATAAAATTTAAATTAAATCAAATTAAACTAAAAATATGTTATTATTTATAGTCAATCTGATCTAAATCGGACTCGTTTCATCCGACCCATTCTTACCCTTAGATGTGAGGCTGACAATAATGTGCAGTAAAAAAAAATTATATAATAATAAAATTGAAAGTCATTTAGATATCATATTATCTTATAATTCTATTAATTATAAATTTTTCTCAACTTAAGTTGTGAAGAGATTGTCTCCGTAAAAAGATTTAGACTGAATTATACACGACTAGAAAAAAATAATTAGTTGCACAAGAAGTTTTAGATTTGATAGACTTTACCTAAAAATATCCAAAATACTTACATTGAAAATAATATATAAATATTATAAAATATTGAATTTTATATAAAAATATTTAAAAGTCAATATATTTAAAGGTTCAATGAAAATGAATATACGTTTTCTGATAAATATCGATCAAAATTAAAAAATGGTTGCCGACACAGTACATACTCATTTACACAATAAAAAAGGGAGCCCATGTATACACTTGAGAAATCTTTTACTATACACCCATTTTTCAAAACTGGATGGAAATTACCATTTTGTCTTTCCACTCAAAAACACCGCGAACGAATTCAAAAATTCGTTTGAACGAATGGACTTTGAAGTGAGATTTTCAAACGAGGCCGTTTTTCGACCAATTTTTATAAACAAGATATTAAAATTCATCTACTCTAAATTTTATAAGCTCCGAGACTGATTTTAAGTGAAAATGGCATAGTTTTGGACTTTAAAAATTATACTCAAAGAATTAAGAGGAAAGTTCCTTAATTCTTTAAGTTCGATTTTTTAAGGTTATTTGTATTATGCTCTAGGACTCCAACAACTTCATAAAAAGATAAGCATAAGCAATAGATACCAAATTTAGTATACTTTTTTTAGGTTATAATTCAAGGAAGAAAATAAGGAGGAGAGAATTAAAAGCAAAGATTGATTGACTAGTGGACTTTATAGGGTATGATAGGATTTATTTAGAATGTTCATTATATAAAAAAATAGTTTTTAATGGTTATGGACTTTAAAACAGTTGAAAAAAATAATAAAAAAATAATGCAATTGGGTCAGCAGTGCACACTGCACGGACCGGTCCAAAACCCAAGATTTCTAGCACATGGGAGCTTGGTCCAATACGAACCTATACACAGTAGACAATACGTATTGGTCATTAAATGTCCATTACGTAACAATCGCACAATATCGGTAAATTTTTTTTCCTTGAACTTTGCTTAAGTTCACTTCAAACTTAATCAAATAAATATTTAAGGTAGAGGTAAAGATATATTGGCTGATACAATACATATCGGTCGATATGATAAGGCTCTCAAAAACCGTATCATATTAGCCGATACGAAAATTTCTATTACGTAACAACTGATACGCACAATATCTGTCATTTTTTTTACCTTGAGCTTTGCTTAAGTTCACTTCAAACTTAATCAAACAAATATTTAAGGCAAAGTGAAGATATCGGCCGATACAATACATATCGACCAATATGATAAGGCTCTGAAAAATCATATTATATCAGCCGATACATTTCGTATTTTAAAAAAAAAAACACAAAATAAGAGAGAAATTTATCAGCCGAGATATTGGCCTGGACGAATTTTTCACCCTTGATTTAAGGTAAACTCAAATTAAGTCTTAGCTTAGTATAATTTAACTCAAAAGTCGAATTAATCTTAAGTCATCTCAATATATGTTTGTTTATGGCCCTGTCTAGAACAATCATCATATAGAAAATAGTGATGGCCTTCCTAAATCATCCAAAAAGATGTTCCAACCCACAACTTAGCTTCAATATCTGAACTCATATCAAAATCAATACGGATGGCTATGACACTTCGATAATCTAGCTTTGATGTGATTAACCCAACACATAATAACCTGATGCCAAATTTCTGCTTCAGTGAACTACCCACCAAAGCAGCCTCCACAATGACAGCATATATTTTCAAATTATCTTTAATAAGTGATTTCTTTTTTTTTTTCCTTTTTTTTTTTAAGACCCAAGAGAAACCTCAGATCCACTCCAACTTACGTCTTGACCATAGCCCTCTTGAATTTGAATTTACCATATGTTATCTTTGCTTTGGAAAGACTCTACATTTACATTGCTAAGTCACTATAAGACTACTCTTCTTTGAAGAAAATTGGTAATATTGCAATTAGCACAATGGACATAGTTTCAATACTCAAAATTCAAACTTGAGTTCAAATGAGTTTTGAACTAAAAACAAAGTAGACTTTATTAACTCAGTTGACTTGAATCAAGTAAACACAAACTCACTCATCACCAACCAAGGCCTTGAATTAATTTATTTATTCTTAATTCTCGTGAAAACCATGCACTAAATCATGCACGTTAATGGCTTTTAACTATGGTTTTTTATTTACTTCATTTTTTAAAGAAAAAAAAAACATTGGATCTTCTTCACTGTAACGCATCTTCAGATAGTTGACTATGAACCACGTCCAAAGCACATGCTTTCGTCATTATTTTAAAAGATAGAAGTCTTCTTTAACTTAATTTTAGTAGCATTAAGTTCTTTTTTTAATTTTGTCAATGTTCTTCTTTCGTTGAGATTGTTTTCTTTCAATTATTACACATTTTTAAATCATTAGACGACAATTGTAGATTAAGAAAGCCCAGCTGTCAAATAGTAATTAAAAAAGACTCTGCGTTCTTCTAAATTTTCTGTGGAAGGAATCCATTAGATTCATTGCTTCCACTCTCATGGGTTTCATTTATTTTTGGACTTCACTCCTCTGTACAAGGAATTATGTGTCAAGTCAATGATAATTAACGTTACTGAACATGGTGATCAGATCATTGGAGGGTTTAAATCAGTCAGATATGATTAGTATTGGTAGGGGTTTTTTTCTCAATTTTTTTTTGTAAGAATTAAAGTGAGCAAGGCTTGAGTGAGTTGACATTTCCATCTAACTGTCCACACGAGATTATTCAAAGGTAGCAACACTTTTATTGTTGATATCAACACTTTCATTGAATTCTAAATTTATTATATATTTAGAATGTAAAATTTCAGGACCATTCATCCCATTGAATAAGTTTTAAATTGATTGATTTGTAAAATGTGAAAGTGAATTTTAGGAAGCAGAGAGAGAGAGAGGAAGAAGTAGAAGAAACTTCAATTAAAGCTTTTCACATGTGTGAGGTTCAGAAGCCCCTTTTAATACAGTAGGAACGAATTTTAGATTGAAAGTATAAAGGAAGATCTAAGAATTTATAGAAGACTTATATCATCCCCCGTAATAGGCTAGTTTTTTAAGATGGATACTCAGTTTTAATAAGTGGTATCAAAGTAAGATCTCATACTACCTCATGTGGAGTCAAGAGATCTCCCAAATAAATAGGATGGCTGGTCTCATTCGAGGGGGGATTGTTAGGACTGCAAACGAGGCCACATTGGAAGTACATAGAGAGATTTACGAATGTAAAAATGAGTTGGGCCACTCAACCTAACAGACTAGTCTTTTGAGCTGGATATAGTCTTAATAAGTGGTATCAAAGATAGGTTCCAGAATACCTCATGTGAACTCAGGAGATTCCCTAAGCAGATGGGATGGATGGCCTCGTTTGAAAGGAGATTGTTGGGGCATTGAATGAGTGCCACATTGAAAGTGCAGAAGAATATCTAAGGATTTATAAATGACTTGGGTCAATTTATCTGGTAGCTTGATATCCAAGTTCTAAAAAATATATCAATTCTTCAACAACTAAAGTCACGGGGTCAAGTTTCTCATGAGATCAAAATACAAGTGAAATTTCATATTTTAAACCGATTTTAGACTCATAAATATTGGCAAATTCAAACCAAAGCTTTTCTACATTTTTCAAAAGAAACTTATTATCAATATTTTCTAAATTGAAACTGAAACTTTGAATATCAGTTTCAGGTCCACTTATAAAAATCTAAAAATTTCACGATGTTTGCATTTCGCTCCAATTATTTGAAACTTCAGTCCACTTTTGGATTGCTTCTGCAATAAGTTAAGTTAGTGAGCAGGGGTGGATTTTTTTTTTCTTTTTCCGGCAAGTAGGGCATGAGACGGTAACTTATACACGTTACACAAGCATTGGAGTTCTTTTCTTCTGTATAAATAATGCACTCCGTCACTATCCAGTAGCCAAAAAATAGGAAGGAAGGAAGGAAAGGAAGGGAGGAGAAATGGCCTGGACTTTGCTGCTTCAGCTCACGTTGCTCTTGTCTTATACATGGCTAATATCAACGCCAGCTTCTGCAACCAATGTGAATACCAGCTGCCCAGATCATTGCGGGGAAGTTCCCATTCCATACCCCTTCGGCATTGGCTCGAGTTGCAGCAGAAACAGGTTCTTCAATCTAAACTGCAACAATTCTTATACCCCTCCAAGACCATTTTGGGGTAGTTTAGAGACAACGAATATAACATTAGAAGGCCAAATGTTCATCAAATCCTGGATTGCTGAGGATTGCTACAGCGAATCAGGCCGTTCTTTTTACGCTAATGCATGGGTCTCCTTGTTAAAAAATGGGCCTTTCAGCTTTTCAAACACCCGAAACAAGTTTGTCGCAATTGGGTGCGACACCAATGCCTTCATTACTGGCTACTGGGGCCAGAATTTCTCCAGCGGATGCACCACCTACTGTACTAGCTTGGCGAATGTGATTAATGGGACATGCTCTGGAATTGGGTGTTGCCAGACCTCTATTCCGCCGGGCATCAAATACTTCGATATAAATATTCGAAGCTACGACAAGCACAGTGGTATCTTGGATTTCAATCCCTGCAGTTATGCTTTTCTAGTTGATCAAGATAACTTCAACTTCTCTGTATCGGATCTGTTCTACAACAGTTCCTACAGTTCTGAATATATTCGAGTTCCAGTCGTGCTTGATTGGGCAGTCTCGAATGAGACATGTGAATCCGCAAGAAGAAATTCGACGGCGTTCGCTTGTCAAAGTGAGAATGGCGATTGCTACTATCCTACTAACAGTCCGGGATATCGCTGCAGATGCAATGAAGGCTATGAAGGGAACCCTTATCTCAAGCAAGGATGCCAAGGTATGATTTACGAAACTACTATATACTTTTGTTAGAACTGGGTATCCATTCAACTCTTTAGGTTGAGTGACTTCAGTGGAAGTCTTTATGTGGGAATCGTTCGCTGCCCCAGCAATTCCACCTGCGAATAATCCCATTTGCCTAGAGGATCTCTTTAGTCCACATGCGTTGGCCCAGGAACATGGCACTGATACTATTTGTTAGGACTATCCAGCCCAAAAGACTAGATTGTTAGGTGGAATGACCCAAGTCTTTTATAAATCTCTATATCTTCCTCTACACTTCTAATGTAGGACTCATTCGCAACCCAAACAATCCCCTCTATTTTGTGGTATTTGCACAAAATGTTGACATTACAACAAATATCAATCGACATTTCAAACATCAATTTATATGTAATTTTAAGAACATAATCAGTAAAAAAGAGGCTTGTTGTTGTCCATCTAAATCTCACAGACTGATATATGCATATGTGATTTTTGTGCAGATATTGATGAGTGCTACACAGGCACCCATGAGTGTGGTGAAGGAGCCAAATGCAGTAATACGGTGGGAAGTTATGAATGTCATTGTGGTAATGGAACCTTAGTCAATGCTACACAATCTTGCCTTACTATCTCTGCTACCAAGTTTAAGTTGCTTGAGAAGATCACTATAGGTAATCTTTCATGGCATCAATATCATTTTGGGTCTTTGCCATGCACAAAGTTCTTTTTTCTTTTATCTACTAGTATCAAAATATCAGATTTTTGAAACCCAATATATATCATATCAAATTATCAATATTAGAATCATATCGATCTTCATATACATCATAATTCAGATTAGGTGATATACCACTTGACTATGATAGGATATGATATTTCAGATAATAGACAATATTATAATCATTAAGGCACATGTGACAGCTTTTAGGTCAAATAAGAAGAAAAAAGTCAACTTACATAAAAAGTAGATACCTTGTACTTCACATATTCATACATAAGAGTGCAATTCACATGCGCTAGGATGTGTTGAAGTTTTATTTATAGTGGTATTGTGATATAGAATCGATCTTGAAGGCACGATATTGTCCACTTTGACCAGTTTGGAATCCACCCGATCGAGTTCACGACTTTATTTTTTGGGGCACGAAAACGCATCATGCCTAAAGGAGATGATGACCTTCACCTTATAGCCATAAAATATTTATTCTTCTGACGCGGGACTAATGCCCAACTTAGAATCCACCAAGCTAATAAGTGGGACTCTTCACCACCAGAGTGACCTGGAATCCATCAGGCCCCGCATCACATTATATGCAATTCCAATTCAAATCAGATTTAGTCATATGACTTCAAGAGTCATAATTGCATGATTAGAATGATACGAAGGGGTGAAACCTTACTCATTGTCCATATGATCTCCTGCATCTAGCATACTCCAATGCAAATGGGTAGTCTCCCTAGTGTTGGTGGGTAGTCTCCCCACCGTTGGTCTCTCTCTCTCTCTATTTGTTCTAACTTCCAAATCATCTATTTATCTTACATGTCAATGCAGGAGTCGGTGTAAGCGTTTTCTTTATCATCATTGCCATTGGTTGGATATTCTGGGTAATGAAGAAAAGGCAACTCATCAAATTAAAAGAGAAATTTTTCAAGGAAAATGGAGGAGTCCTACTGCAAGAACATATCAATTCACATGGTGTTGCACTCGGGAACAAAAATATTTACCGCAGAAGAGCTAGAAAAGGCAACAAATAACTATGACGATAGCCGAATTGTCGGTCGAGGAGGCTACGGCATTGTCTACAAAGGAATTTTGTTGGATCAAACAGTGGTTGCCATCAAGAAATCAAAAATAGCAGATAAGACCCAAACAGAGCAATTCATAAATGAGGTCTTCATTTTGTCCCAAACAAACCATAGGAATGTGGTAAAGCTTTTAGGAATTTGTTTGGAGACCCAAGTACCTCTTTTAGTATATGAATTTGTCACTAATGGAACTCTTTACCATCATATCCATGACGAAGCCGGTTTATCTTCACTATCTTTGGATGATCGCTTGAGGATTGCTTCAGAAACTGCTGGAGCACTTGCTTATCTGCATTTTTCAGCTTCTATGCCCATATTTCACAGGGATGTTAAATCCGCCAACATACTCTTAGATAAGAATATGAATGCCAAAGTGTCTGATTTTGGAGCATCAAGGTTAGTACCTTTGGATCAAACACAATTGACTACATTAGTACAAGGGACTTTAGGATATTTGGACCCTGAATATTTCCATACCGGCCAATTGACTGAGAAGAGCGATGTTTATAGCTTCGGAGTGGTTCTCGTAGAGCTTTTGACTGGAGCAAAACCCATTTGTCCAACTAGAACTCAAGAAGAGAAAAATCTTTCGTCGTATTTTCTGTCGTCGTTGAAAGAAAATCGGCTATTTGGAATTCTACCAGTTCGAGTTGTAGATGAGGGCAATTCAGAGCAGATAATAGCGGTTGCAGAGCTTGCAAAAAGATGCTTGAAACTTACAGGAGAAGAAAGGCCCACAATGAAAGAAGTGGAAACAGAGTTAGAAGGACTCAGAAGGTTTACAAAGCATTCTTCGATTCAGAACAACAATGAAGAAACCCAAATCTTACCAAGTGAATCTTTTGTGGAAGCTTACTCTAATGGTGGTTGTGTAATTGAGCAAGATAGTTTACCCAACCGTAGCATATCAGGGTTGGAGATTGGACGTTGATGATTTCATTTCACCAATTTCACTAGTGTTTTTGAGTTTTTAAGTGCATCCTTTGTCTGGGCTTGCTATATGTAATTGGATTGTTGTTTGGACTAATAAAAAGGAAAAAATAAACCCTTGTAAGGTTTTATTTCCCAATATTAGGACCTTTATTATTTCCCAATGGTTATTGTAAAGTGTGTACTCCCTTTTTATTTCATGTAAATTAAATTTTAAGATGAGTTTTTATTAGTTTTTCCAAAAAAAAAAATGATAATAAGGAAAATGTACGATCAGCCGTTTAAAGATCCAAATATGTGAAGTGACAAAAAGCCACACATCAGTTGATTTATAAAATCAATGACTCTATATAATCCTTGAAGCACACTTTCCTCAATCGCTAGTTTTTTAAAGTGAATTTTACCTTAAGAATGTTATTATGTCGTTATTTTCTAATATAGTTTCAGAACAGGTTTTGCGTTATTAGGTGAGGGTTTTGCTTCCTTTCTAACGTGTTATTAGGGCATTTGTGTCTTTTTACAAACATGAAAAATTTGGTGCATGCATTTGGAATGCATGTCTCTTTTTTTATCAAAGCTTGTTAGAAGTTTATGAAATTGAACATAGATGCTTTCATGTGATTCACATACTTAATAAAGTGCTTGTGTGATTTTCTTTATTCTTCAATATTTTTAAAAAAAATCAGAATTTTTATAAATTAAATCCATTTAATAAATGATGGCTTTGAAGAAATTATTCATTGTGAACCAAATTACTTATTCTTATAAGACTAATATTTGCATCATTTTTTCCTATCATACTCATTATTCTCCCCCATAAAATTGAATTTATACCCAATTTAAACTAAGTTTCGAACCCCACAATTGCAACTTTCTAGCCTATAAAAGCATACTTAAAATGATATTTTAAGTTGTTTTTTGTTCACTTCCTATTCAAGAGGATCTATGAAACCAACTCATTAACAGTCGATTCGAAATAGATGATTTCTCAAGACCTTTAGGATAGACTTTCAAAATAAGTGAACCAATGAGAGCTTGTACACAATTCAAATCCAAATCAGAAACTTGCTCGAAATTAGGGGTGTTCATGGGTTGGGCTAGGCTTTATGAAAGCTCAAGCCAGAAACCATCAGGTTTTTCAAGATCAAAGCCCAAGTCTGCCCATTTGGAAAAGTACTAAGTCTGACTCCGTCCATTTGAGATGTTAAAATTTCAACATTTAATAATGAAAGTAGATATGATGAGATATAAGTGGATCAAAAGTAAGATCAAAATTCAATTTTTAGACATTCGATCTTAGTGCTTAAAATCAATAAGGCGAGGATACCTGGTGACTTTGATCACTAAAATCAAGTGGCTAAATATTGAGTTTTTAACTCAAATTTGGTCCACATGTATCTCATCATTCCTATACTCAATCTGAGCGGTAAATTTTCTAATTAAATTCAAAATAAAATGTAAAATGAATCAGGTGTATACATACACATATAATGACTAAACAGACAAAAAAACCCAATGGACAGGCTTCTTATGCCCAGACCCGTCTGTTTGGCTAAACGATCACAAATTTTAGCCCGACCCCAGCCTGACTAATTGATATATCTGTTCAAAACCATTTGTTTATAATTAGTTCAGCCAGGTTTTGAACTGGCTCCGGACTTAAGAAGAGGCCTACTTGAGAGTTGAGATGGATGAATAGGTCATCCCAATTTAAGACTAAAATCCATCTTTAGATAACTGGGCTCAGCGAAATGGATCCATAAATGAAGGTCCAGTTATAGCCAGGAGATTTGGGCTGGAATCTAAATTTAACTTGGACTCGCTCCTACCCAATACGACTTAAGCCCCATTATCACTTGGACAAGTCTTATTATTTTGACCTAATTCTAGCTAAGACTGGGCCGAGTTAGACTCGGACTTGGCAATACAACTTGAACTCTGTCCCTCTTGAGTCCGAGTCCAAAACCGAGTTCGATGTTTAACGGATACACCTGAAATGTTTGCTCATATGCGTGTAAGACACTAACAATGGTGGTCCTGCAGACACACCAACCTTTTTATCACCTCAAGTACAAAAGTTACAACGTTGACCCCAGGTTGTCTAAAGCATTGCTGACAACTCAGATCTAACTTCCTTATAGTTACCAAATTATACAGTCTCAGAAACTCATAGCCAATAACAGAACGCCACGTGTCACATCCCCTTCATGATTGGCTCAATCTCTCTCTCCAGCAGATTTATTGGCTCAAACTCTTCTACACGAAGGATTGATTCCGTTGTAAGCATGGAAAGGGGCCCCATGTCCTATCTTTCAACTAAAGCATCTATTCTCTTCTACAAATGTCAATATATTTTACTTTCTATCTATCTTTCTTGCTTCCCTTCTTCACCTTCTCAGCTGGCCTTTGGTAATGGGAAATGCCCTTAGATTTCTCTATGGAAATTGTTGCAAGCCTCTGGCCCATGATTCTCAATCATTGGGCCCAGATGGAGTCACCTCGACCACCATCGGAGTATCGGCGGTCGCCCATGATCTCTTTCAATTTGACATCACATCTCAAGTAATTATCACCTTCATCGTTATTATCATTGTTATCGTCATCATCATTACTGTTATGTTAATTCCACCTCTATCTTGTAAATTGTGATGATAAGCTCTCTTATCATTGAATTGAGTATGTATCTGATTTCTGAATTAATTTTAGGATTTGGGTATCTTATAACCTTATTAAATTTGTTGATTGAAGGTGCCAGAGGGCCTAAGTCAGCATGTCGTCTCATCGAAGAAGGCCCAGGCAAATTGGTACTAATTCACAATAATTTTCACTGTTTTAAGATTTGGGTTTAGATAATTCTGTATTATGTTTTCTTCCAATTGATAGATTCAGTGATTAACCTTTCATACTTGTATAATGGACAAAGGTACAAGAAACTTCTGCAGGCATGGAAGGAAGCAAAACCCCCACCAAGAACACCTGAAGAGGCAGCTAGGCTTATCATTCGAACACTGAAGAATCATAAAAAGGCCGATGTAGAGGTATTTATAGCAGTGAAAATCAAAATTTTCGTTAGGATTCCTATATCTGTATCTTTCTGATGATGGAAATATGTGTTTTGGTAGGGTCTATTGACCTTCTATGGCCTCCCTCTTCCCCACAGTCTGGGTGAGCTTGAGAACCCAGCCACCCCGTCGTCACAGCCACAAGGCGTAAAGTTTGAATTGCAGACACTCCCGGTGAGATACTAATTTCTCTTGCTAATTACTGCCAAAAAAACAACTGTGGAATTGGTTCTGAACAATTGGAGCCCTTGAACCTATGATCATTCAGATCTTTGATATGATCAATCTCAATTTGAATGGACTGTTCCCTATGAACTTCCCCAAAACATAGATTACAGCAGCAGTCAAGGCAAAGAGCTCAGATTTAGATGGCTGGATAAATAAACATGAGATCACTCTTGTGAAAGACAACCTTCAAATCAGTTCATTAGGATTTTTTTTTCTTCAATTTTCCCCTCTATACAAGAAGTTGATACATGGAGAATTAGGTGGATGCAAAAGCTGTTGCAGATGGAGATACTATAACAGTGTATGTGGATACTACCAATCCGAGGGAGTCGGCAAGTGTTCCTCGAGGAGTACATGAAGCAGCAATTCAAAGATCCAAAGCTCGTGCAGCCAAAAACTATACGAAAGCAGATGCGCTTCAGAAGAAAATTGTTGATGCAGGATATAGGTCCATTTGCCAACATTATCTCTCTTTTTTTTTTTTTCTAAATTTATACATTGCAGGAATCTTCAATCTTGATCTTGGATTTCTCCTCTACTGCAGAGTCATCAGTGGTCCAAAAAATGAGGACATTCTTGCACGAAAATATCGAATTAGACTAAGGTATGTTTTCTGTAAGCAGGTTCCAATGATTTTGTGAAGTCCTAAATCATTTCTTTGTTCATAACAGAGGAGTAGATACACCTGAGAGCTCAATGCCGTTTGGAAAACAAGCTAAGGACGAATTGGTGAAGTTAGTTCAAGGGGAGCATTTGAAAGTTCTTGTATTCGGGGAGGATCGATATGGCCGATGTGTCGGAGATATCTATTGCAATGGTGTATTTGTGCAGGTAAGCTTAACCCAAAAAATAAAAAAGAAAAAAAAAATTGAACACTCTAATCTGAATATCTTTGTCCATTCAATGATACAGGAATTCATGCTAAAGAAAGGGCTTGCTTGGCACTACAAAGCTTACGACAAGCGCCCTGAACTCGCATCTGTGAGTAACCTTTGTGATTTTCCAGTGTCTATTCTTATAAATGATCATGTTTTTTACACATTTAATTCATGATCAAATCATTGCTCAAACATATTAGTGGGAAGAAGATGCTCGGGCTGCTCGAGTTGGATTATGGGCTTCATCAAACCCTGAAAAGCCATGGGAATGGAGAAAAGACCGAAGAAATGGAAAGTAAGTAGCAGACTTTTAACAATGTACCATCAACATCCAGTGCCGGGATCAGAGCTTCACTAACAAACTTGAAAAGACCGAAGAAATGGAAAGTAAGTAGCAGACTTTTAACAATGTACCATCAACATCCAGTGCCAGGATCAGAGCTTCACTAACAAACGGGAAAAGAAATGTTGGTTTTCCAATATGGGTGTGACTCAAGAACATGGATACCAGCACATTCATCAAATACAGTGATTTGTTATATATCATTTATTTTCTAACTTATTACTACCATTGTTTTAACATGTGATTCAATGATATTTACCTTGAAAGTAGTCAATTCCCAATATTAAATAGAGAAATGATGGGCTGCGATTGTTCTATGTGGGAGTATCAAGAAACTCATTGTACACTTCTTCATGCAGTGAGAAATAGGGGTTCAAATCTTGGTATCGGCTGAAAAATTTCTCTCTACCTAATTTTAAAAAAAAAATTAAAACCTGAGATTTCGACTATATATATCGGATATCAGCTGATATCTCAAATATCGGCTGATACATATATAAAGGTTTTAAAAGCCAATATATAAACTGAGAACTAATAAGTCTTCCTTCGCAGACAAAATAACTTCTAGATAAAACTTGGATGTATGAAATGTAGCAATAACTTATCAAGAGATTAAAATGGTAAAAACATTTATGTGAACAGAATCATTATTCACTAAGGAAAAAAATCATTTTTCTATTAAAAAAAAAAAAAGCTTATTCGTACCTTAAATCATGCATGAATGCATAAAAAGACTGGCCATCTGCAATTTTTTTAATGTTTTTGCCTAGCCTGATGAACATTGTACTGCAATTTTTAAAATGTTTTTTACCTAGCTTGATGAGCATTGTATGATCCGATTCTCTCTCTCCCTCTCTCTGGGTCTCAAGCTGTTAAACAGAAGGTGAGATTTTCTACTTTAAATCTGAAAAATTCATTGACTCGCTCGACTAGAAATCCTATTGAGTTATATCAACTTACTAGAGTTTTTAACTATGGTACTCAGTTGTTAAATACATCACAAGTATATCATTCAAGTAGCTCTTATACAGGACTATTTAAATGGAGATGATGCTGATGATTAAGAGGTGTAAGTGAAAACCACATAATCACAGAAGTATCTCCAATGAACCAAAATCTCTTCCTAAAGTGTCAAACTTATTCAATGATCCTCGACCATTTATATTCGAACTTGACTTCTTCACCGTCTCTAGGTTAATCCAAGCCCAATCTACTTATATTTAAGCTCAACTTTAAGTCTTAATGTTAGACCCAAATCAGCCCAATCTACTTATATTTAAGCTCAACTTTAAGTCTTAATGTTAGACCCAAATCAGCCCTTGCCCATTTAAACTCTGTAAAAAAATCGAGCTATTTTTGTTTCAGGAATGGATATATCCTTTGTTCAGATGGGTCGAACAGCGAATGACGTGACAAACTATTTTGCCAACTTTAGTGTCACTGACTCTTTCTGTGACATTTTTTTCCTCTGAGTTGCAGGATCACATGATTTTTGTTCTTTTTTTTCTTTTTTTTTTCTTTCTCATGATCATTCTTTTCTCTTTTCTTCTCAATGAATAATTTCAGTTACTGCTAAGTTAAGTTGAAAGCCAAACTTAGTCTAACCAAAATTATTTTCGGTAAGGATTTTTGGCCCTGCATGGAGTCAAATTAAATATGGGTCAGGCTAGCGACTCAAATTTCAAGATCTATTACATGGTAAGTGAACCTAGGCCCAACCTGAGTTCAAATTGGCCGATCAAGCTGGATCAGCCTATGGCCCTTCACCTACCCCACTGAGCTAGAAAAGAAAACATTCATGTTGCCCAATATGTTTCGTATTTAAGCCTTTTGAATATCCAAAATACATGATACACAGATTATGAAGACCAAGTAACAATCACATTCGTAATGAACAGGTATTATTGACATTTGGTCTTACAGTCGTAGATTCAAGTCATCACTTGCCTCGAAGTTGAATTTCATGGCACATGTTAGATAATACAAATTGAATACAAATTTTAATTTTTCACATAATTACTTTCTTTGAGAAAATATACAAGCAGCCCCTATTAGTCTTGCTTATTTTCATGTGATCCGACAATCTATATTACTCCAACTCAATTGACAAATATTTAGAGCATGTGGCCAATTCAGCCATGGTGGGTCAGATGAGCTCCTTCGATATTGAGAATTGAAACTCTGAAAAACCATCTTAAAACACGATTGCAAACCTACACGCGTTGTAGATCAGCCACTTCAATGGATTCAGAGAAAATAATTCAAAGAGAAAGTATGATTACCCTTAAAATAAATTTCTTAAATTGAAATAATCATAATTGCAATTTTCCATTTCACTCCAACATGAGTTTCAGAAAACAAAGTTGCAATAATATCACATTCTAATCAGAATTTCACTCTTATTTGTAAGAAGTCTTCAGATCAAGTCCCCCCCAACAAAAAAAAAAAAAAGACCACTCCATTGTTTTGTATCCGATATATGCGAATTGAGAAGTTTACAGACTCCAAGAATTAATTAGATGAGACGCCCAGATACCTTGATCTTAAAAAAATCACATTCTAATTCACGAAACCTACATGCATTTGAGCTCTAATTGCTTATTTGATAGAACAGATCCACAAAATCAATGTTATAGAAAGGAAAAAAATTAAGGAAAAAAAAAACCTAACTTCAGAGTAGAGAGCCACAATTCTGAGATCATGAATTAGATATCAACAATAAGCACTGTCTAGAAATCTGCTCATGCAAGATCATTACCTTTTTTTTCTGAGAAATGGTCATTGATTTCAGTTTTCCATTGTAAGCAGCGTTGATGTTTGCTTTGGCTACTATAAATTTATAATCCATATATGCAGTGTAACTTTTCTTCACATCATCAGCTGCATTTAGAGAAAAATTAAGAATTTGCTCATGTGAGCATCGATTATACAGAGTCCATACGGTAAAAGAATAGTCACAAGATTCATAAACTTCACAGTAACACGTGCATCATGCAAACTCATAAAGAGCAGAAAAAGAAAAGTCGAGGCTTAAAGACTAGTTTTCGAGACGCATGTTGGATTCTAATGCAATTTACACCCAAAATGTATCAGAGATTGATACAATGCTTCCACTAAGTGGCCCAGATGGTGATGTTTCATTTGAACATACTACATTTTGTATGAAGATGAGATACAAACTTACAATAGGATACATTTTTTATGAGGGGTAAAAAAAAAAGAATATTATACATATGCATAAGATGACGAAAACCAGTGATCTTTATAGTCACCAGTACTCCGGAATGCTGTGACAAGTGAGAATTTCTTCGAAATAATGTTTGTCAGTCCTCTTAGACTGTCTCCTACTCTCGAAGGAGAGCAACACATACGAACAAATGCTGTGATACATGCAACAAACTTGGATAATGGTGTATCAAGAATCACTCCAACTATCAGCATCATCCTCCTCATCACTTCCAGCACATGCCTAGCACAAAGAAGCACTTGAAAATAAGGATTGGAAATTGAAAGTTAAAAAGTTAATACAAATGCTTATACTGAGGTCTTACCTGGCGAATTGCATTTGCTTTCTCCAAAATCGCAACAACATTTAGGTTTGTCTTGGGACCTTGAACGATAGGTTTTGTCACAACTGCTGGTTTCAGGTTGAAAGACTGCCCAATCAAAGAATTTTTCTAATCAGAAGCTACAGTTTTCCCTTTTCCCCCTTCAAGGGCATAGTAGATTGAACAAATAACGACAAATGAAATGGAGTGAATTTGCATGTCTAACCTTTGTTCTGATTTGTTCTAGCAGTGAGTTCCTTTCATCCGGCTTTGGCTTTACAGCTTGTGCACTATCTGATACCTTTCTCAACTGCAAAAATCAGAGGCACAATAATTTTAAAACCCACATCTTTCAAAAGCTTGAAGAGGTCCAAAATGGATCTTATCTAACCTTCCTTTTTTTCTTGAAAGATAATGATTGCATGCTATTGATTTATTGACAAAAAAGGGGTTAGAAAGTAAAAATCTTAGACCGTCATGAACAAATGAAGTAGAAAAAGCAGATCCAGCTAAAATATTTAAGAACCACTCTCTGTAAACCGATTTTCTGAAGCACACAATGCATTAGCAGCCAAAGCCACTGCATGATGCTGATCTTAGTTCTGTTAGAGATGAATCCAACAGAATTTTAGTGATAGTGGCAGTGAATAAAATGAAGTAATCACTACTAGAATAGTTGCAGGAGAGAAAAATGTTATGATTTCCATATAGGTTGCAGTAATGTTTAGCAGCCATGAAAGTCTACAATTCTACCATCTCTTTTTCAAAATTTGAATAAGATTAAAAAAAGAAACAAGGTGCATTTCAAGAGAAAAAATGACCATCATATCGACCAACTTGGGGAATCTACTGAACCCTATTATGATGGTGATTGTAAAGAAACTAAAGAAATTCCTTGCAAGAAAAGATCTTTACCATGCTTCTGTCATGAGAAGCGACAGCCTCAATCAGAGGATCTCTCTGTCGGTTAGGAAGCTGAAGATTGTCTTTCTGCTTCGCGTCCTCAATAGCATTGTCTTTTGGCTTCCCGTCCTCAATAGCATTGTCTTTTGGCTTCTCGTCCTCAATGGCAGCATCTTTTGGCTTCCCAGTCCTCTGCACAATTCTCTTTTGGCTTCTTGACCTCTACAGCTTGTCTTGAAACAGGATCAGGATGCTGTTCTATGACTCCACCTAACTTTGGTAAACCATCACTGTGGCTCTCATCTTCTACAACTGGTGAGGGCACAGATGAGCTCTGTACTTGGCCATCTAAAGCTGGCAAAGGCATCTCATCTCCCATCGGTAGTGGAACCAATGAGTGGGAAGACTGCACAGTTTGTCCACCTAAAGATGGGGAACCATGTTGAGGCTTCTTTTCTTCTATGGCAGATACAAAAGGATTTGAAGACCATGTTGTTTCTCCCTCAAAAATCAAGGGACCATTTTGATGCTTCTGGCCTTCAATAGTTGGTAGTAATGGATCTGAATCAGAAGGCTGCACCAGTTGTCCCCCTGAAGTCAGGGAAGTGTGTCGAAGCTTTCCCATGCGCCATTCAAGAGGAGGAAGAGGTGGAAGTGGTGGCATACTCTCCAAATCCTCCTGCAGATCACTAGAAACAGGAAAGCCTAATGATCCACTTCGCTGCAGCTCCAACGATTCTTCACAAGCTGTTCCAGGGCTGAGCAGGCTAAAGCTGGAAGTAATTGCTGCTGGTGTTGAAGTGACACTATCAGAAGAGACAGGTAACTCGGCACTCTCAAGACTATGAACAGGTTGAGATGGAATAAATGCTTCTGACTCTGCCGAAGACATGTTCAGCCCATCACACTTTTTCCTGCTCAAAACTGAATGCGTTTCCATCTCCATCTCAGGTTCTGATGTCTGATAAGCTCCCACAAGTGGAGGATCCATTGCTTTTGGAGATTCCATTCGTTGAAGCCGAAGATCAGAAGATCTATAGCTCTCCCCCTCTTCATGCAGGGTCATCACATTCTCTTCTCTACCAACTTCTAAATGGAGACCTTGTTCTGATGGGACTACATCACTCGCACATTCATGAGGATACTTGTTGTAAGGAGATTCCAAATCATGGGCTTCCTGGTCTTCCCATAATTTCAATTTCGAATCTAAATCATTTGCACTTACATGAGGATACCTTTGGTGGGGAGATTCTGAATCAGAGGCTTGCTGGTCTTCATGCAGGGTCATCACATTCTCTTCTCTACCAACTTCTAAATGGAGGCCTTGTTCTGATGGGACTACATCACTCGCACATTCATGAGGATACTTCTTGTAAGGAGATTCCAAATCATGGGCCTCCTGGTCTTCCCATAATTTCAATTTCGAATCTAAATCATTTGCACTTACATGAGGATACCTTTGGTTGGGAGATTCTGAATCAGAGGCTTGCTGGTCTTCCTTCAAATTCAATACTGACTCTTCATTGCTTCCTGTAAATGATACGTGGGCCTCTGAGTCCCTAGAGAGTTCTAATTGTGGTTGTCCATCCTCCGATGGAGCTATATAATGAAAGTCGTCGGTAAATTTTGAACAACTAGGAACTGTAGATTCAGGTAGCACCTCTTCAGTTTCTGAATGGATGGTGCTTGGTGCCTCTCGGGCATCTGATTCTAAGGAATCCTCCTGATTCGCTAGCTCACTAGCAAGGAGTTTTTCTTGTAACTGTGAGAAATCATCGGACTGCTTATGATCCTCAACAAGCAATGTATGAACAGGAGGATCAGAAAGGCATTCTTTTTCCAGCTGTGTAAAATCATCGGATGCTTCTAAAGAACTGATTTGTTTGGGACAACAGCCATTGCTTTCAGTCAACACAAGGCTCCCAGGTTCTAAATCAATAGACTGCTTATGTTCCTCAACAGAAGACATATGGACTGGAGGACTAGATGTAACAGACACAGACAGTGAGTCAACAGGCTCAGAATTGTTCCCCATCTCATGGAATGAGTTTGTCTCAGTTCCTTCAGGCAGAAATTCCATCCTCCTGAAGCTCCAATTTAGACAATAATCCATTCTTGCCAGATGGAAATGATTCCAATCCAGTACATGAAGTGGCAACTTGCACAACGTGACACTCACAGGGCTCCCCAGAACACAAGTGCTCAGACTCAAGTGGTAGAACGTAAGTGGTTGATTTTTTATGTTCATGCTCTATGAATTCATCCATCTCTTGAAGCTTGACTGCAGGTTTTGAGTCCTCTGAGTAACTGTATGGGGTAACACCACTATCCAATTCTGTAACACTGTCAATGGGCAGTATGTTGATTGAATCTATGCGAGGGAGAGAAACAGATGAACATTCAGGTTGTGATATGCCAACTAAGCAACCATCCACATCCTGTACAACTGAGAGGTGGAGTGGCACTTCTATAGTCATTGAGCTACAAGAATCAGGCATTACACCAGTTACATTTTCAGCAGGTGAAGCACAATCTTCTACATATCCCTTAGGAAGGTTACTAAGAGAAGCATCGTTTCTTGTTCCAGAAGACAAATCACAGATTTCAGCCACTTGTAAATCATCACATGTACACTCAGTGGTTACGCCGCTAGGAAGGACTTCCTCAAGAACATCATCATTTTTTCTTACTTGAGGCATGTCTGTGCTATCTGAAGCGCTCAGTGAAGCATCTAAAGAGGGCTCATGATTTCCCCCAACCAAAGTTTCGCTAGGATAGCTTTCTGTAAAAATTGTATGCTGTAACTCTTTTGTTTGTGATTGACGGTCAGAGAGTCCGATCACATGTAGGAAATCATCACCAGAATTGTTCACCTGCTTCTCTAGTACAGGCTTCAAAATCAGTTGATGAAATCTCAGTCGAGTCTGCTCTAGCAGGATGAACCTCCTTCACACTTGCACTAGGACTTTGGACGAGAGTAGAAGCTGCATCGGTATAGCAAGAATTAGATTCTTCATTGCTAGTTTCTTTAGGTGCTCCACGGTCCATTGATTCAGTTCCTAAAACACCACCACTATCCATGAGCTTTTCAGACGATGCATCATGACTTCTGTTATAGGACTTGAACTAATAAGAACAGAAACTGAATTTGCATGGCAAGAATCAGATTCTTCATTGCCGATTTCCCCAGGTGCAGAAAAGCCTGATGATTTAGTTCCTAATACATCACTTCCATTCATGATCTTTTCTGAAGATAAATTGTGGATTTCAGCAGGGCAAACTTTAGCAGATAGAAATGGTTCTGCTGCTGGATCACCATCTGATGAATATGATGATTTTCCATCAGGCCTCAAACATGGCTTGTCATGCAGTGAGCCAGAATAAGAATCTCCAAATCTGAAAGAGCTTTCAAAATTTTCAGCCATATCTATTGAAGCCACTCCATTGTCTTGAGGTGACTCCAAACCAGCCAAATTGCTAGAAGACTCTGAGTCGGAATGATTGGATCTTTCTTTCTTGAAGGAACTATTCCATTCAGAGGACATACTAGAATTTCCAACCGAATGAGTATCTGAACACTGACCATGCAACTCACGTTCATTATTTATGTCAGAATCCGTCTCTTGACTTACAACATTGAGTAAACCCAGATCGTGCTTAGCTCTGGTCTCTGTATCAGTTTCAATTTCTGACTCCATGGTAGTAAGAGCATCCATGTAGTTGTCCACCTCACTGGGAGCATCATCAGAAATGTAGCAGCCATCAATATCAAACTCTGCTTGGCTTTCATCATCAACCAATGTATCCTTTTGATTCAAATGAGGGAATATGGGGGGGAGTTTCTCTGTTACAAAGTCATCAGACTTGTACCCATCAGCACCGGCTTCCATCCTGCTTCTGTTGTCAACAGTCAAAGGTATCTTCTCTGCCTCAAATTCATTTGGCATGGATAAGTTAACACCACTGTATGCCTTGTTCTCATCACTGACCATATCATCCTTCTCACCAACCTGGTGAATGACAGTAGTAATTTTGTCTACTTTGATTTCATGAGGCCAACACCCATCAGTAGTGGCATCTGTCACTCTTACATCATCATCAAATGCATCTTTCTTTTGATTCACCTCGTAAAATGTAGTAGGGATTTTCTCTACTTCATGTTTGTCATCAGCATTGACTTGTATCTTTTTTTCACTATCAACCAACACATCCTTTTGACTCACAAGTTGCAAAGTGGTGGAAGTTTTCAAAACTTCAACCTCGTCAAACATGTAGCCGTGATCGTCCACTATTGGCCTAATTTTGCCATCAACCAATTCATCCTTTCCATCCACTTGGTCCAAGGCTGTTGAAATTTTCTCTCTTTCAAATTCATCAGACCTGGACTCATAAACCCCTGATTCTGCCTTGCTTCCAACTGCACTCGTGTAATTCTTTTCATCAAATGTAGTAGAATTTTGACTCACAAGTTGCAAAGTGGTGGAAGTTTTCAAAACTTCAACCTCGTCAGACATGTAGCCGTGATCGTCCACTATTGGCTTAATTTTGCCATCAACCAATTCATCTTTTCCATCCACTTGGTCCAAGGCTGTTGAAATTTTCTCTCTTTCAAATTCATCAGACCTGGACTCGTAAACCCCTGATTCTGCCTTGCTTCCAACTGCACTCGTGTAATTCTTTTCATCAAATGTAGTAGAATTTTTCTCTACTCCATGTTCATCAGACGTATACCCATTAACACTGGTTTCGGTCTTGTTTTTACCAACCACCTCATATTCTCTGTCCACCTGGGGAGAGGCGGCAGAAGTTGTATCAACATCAAATTTTGGAACCATTTCAGGTGACGAATTCAATTTACCTGTTCTAATCACATCTTCACCCAATTCATTGCTCATTAGATCAGGAACTTCCTGTATGCTGGGAGTCTTCATAAATTTATTAGCTGGACCCTCTGCACCGATCTCGTATATTTCAGGACCTGGTTCACAAGCATCAATTGATCCCCATCTTCAAGTTGGAAGCGGGCAACAAGTCATCACATGTGATTTCATTTTCAGGTGGATGCATTTCGAAAATCTTCTCCATGTAGCTTCTTCCAGTTCTTGAATTAAAAGAGGCAATGTTCAACTGCCTTCTTTTTAACTTCACACCATATGTAGGAACCTTCTCTGAAGTACTGTTCTGTTCATCTGAGAGCAATTGGTGTAACCTGCATAATTCAAATGCAATCTGAATCATCAGTTAACTTGATTCAATGGATTTCAGTTTGGAAATTAGAATACCACCAAGAAAATATATAAGGATGGCACAACAGTGACAGCAGTGCCATGTGGAACAAATGGTAGGTTTTACCTTGAATTGAACTCGGATGTTGAGAAAATCTCTGGGGTATCTCCATTTCTCCAGCGTGCTCCTCTTTTCTGTTAGAGACAACTAAAATAAATTTAGAAACTGACAAAGCACCACATAACAACTACAGGAAAATTAAGTAATCCATAGTCTAGTCTGCAGGCACTCACTGGCTACAATTCTGAGGGCCCATATATTCAATCTAAGGTTCCCCTCGTGAGAATATGTACATCATATTGTGATCCTAAGCACTATAAAATAATGATACAAATACATATGACAGTCCACAGGTGCAAAACTTCTTCCATACTAATCATGACATTTACTTTTTTCAGGGCAATGTCTTCTCAAATATAACTTGAGCGTAGTTCCAGGACCTTATGCACCCATATACAGCTCATGCTCAGACCCAAAAATTTAATTGGATTTGATGACTGCCTTTTGAAGAGGTACCATATTACAATTAAATGAAAGCCTTCAACAGGTCATCCCTATACAACCTCAGTAAAAACAGAACCCAATTGTCGTCAAGAACTTTTTGACAAATCAATGGTGAAAGCATTCATACCATAATTTTTATATCTAAACAAGAAAACTGCAGATTAATCATTAGGGAAGCATTTTGACGCACAGCACAGCAGAATGAGTCCTTCATAAGATAATATGGTAATCATGGTGGGGCCTAGGTCGGCAGCCAGCCCAGAAACTGAAACCGTGTGGGATATCTTGACACTTGAATGGTTCCACCTCAAAAATCTAACATGGTGTGATATCAATAGTATACTACTTGTCTTTTTTTGAAAAGGAAGTAAGTTGCTTATCTACCTTGCTTTTGCGTGTTTTCTTTTCTTTTTGGATGCTTAAGTTCTTTGTTCTGGTAGTGGCTACTTCTGCCTTGTAAAATGATGGATCAGAGTACCTCTTCAGACAAGCCCCAGCGCCAGCAACATCAAACCTGGTAGGAGCAAGGAGAAATCTAAGATCATGGATGCAAGTAAAAATCAGCAAAGGTAATGGCTCATGAGGCCAAAACTACCATACTTGTCCAGCAAGAATAACCGAGGTGTGCCCCGACATTCTTCATAGGAGTCCATAATAAATCGAGGCAAATCTCCCCTCGTGACAAGATTCTGGTCCATTTGAAGGTTTGCACGCCAGTCAATACCTACAAAACAGTGCATCAATTAAATCAAGAAAATATAACTGAGTGGGAAAAGAAAAACAATGAACAATGAACCATGAAGAAGCTAATCGTCAGGAATTATTTCTTCAGAAATAGGTTATACATTACTTTTATTTGCTTAGGGCAAGTGTTTTTTTATCACATTTTAATCAATATTGGTATCAAATATTAAGGCACCATAGTATCTTAGCGCACAAGATTCATCATCTTCAAAGCTCCTAGAAAACTTCTCATGGTATTATCAGATGATTAGATGTTCACCTGCGCAGTCAGTTGCACAGTATTACCGTGCACACCTAGGCATGGGGCCCACACCAAATGGGGTGCTGATTGGCCTGTTGGAATGGTGTTTTCTTCAATATGTTGTCCACCAAAAATCATCTTGATCAGATATATCATGTTTTAAAAGGCCATACATTTTAGAGATTAGAATAATTTAAAATTATGAAAATTTGAAAGCTTTAAAAGTATATCTTGATCAATCAATCAAGGTCATTCATGGACAACATATTGAAGGAAAGAACATTCAAACGGGCCCATCACCATCCTATTTGGTGGGTTCCACGACTAGGTGCGCACGGTAATACCGTGTGACCCTGTGCGTGGGTGAACATCTCATTTATCAGATGGGATTACAACTTTCTCTTCTAGCCATTCTAATACAAAGATGGAATAAAAGGATGCCCTACCAAAAAAGGAAAGGAAAAAATAACCATGATGTGGCAAATAATTGTGTTTTTCTTTAGACACCTTTCACATCCATGCATTGCCTAGGCCTATTCTCCTCCAAACACTTTTTTGACATCCACTAATAGTTGAATCACCAGCTGCTCACTCTTCTTTGCAAATTCATCATTTACAATTTGTGGATGACACTATCACTTTTTGTGAGGCTATTGAAGAATCTATAATGAATCTTCGGGCCTTACTTAGATGGTTTGAGCTATCTTCCTCCTTCCGGATAAATTACCTCAAGAGTGAAGTATTCAGCATCAATTTGGACAACACTGAGATTTCTTCTCTTGCATAACTATTGGGATGTTCACCGTCAGCCCTCCCATCTACTTATTTGGGTTTGCCTCTTTTCATTGGGTCTCCAGGATACTCGCAGTGGGAAACTATCATCTATAAGTTCAGCAAACGCCTGGCCTCATGGAGAGGAAAGTACTTCTTTTTCGGTGGACGAATCACTCTTCTTAAGTCTGTCCTTAATGCACCGTCCGTCTATTTCCTGTCAACTTTCAGGTACCCCAACAAAGTCATTCAGTCGATGGAAATGATCCTGAAGAACTTTTTTTGGAGTGACCATGAGGACTTGAGAAAATATCATCTTGTAAGTTGGGATCAAGTGTGTCTACCTACCGCTGTTGGGGGCTTGGGGGTGCATCCAATTAAGGCCGTTAATATTGCTCCTCTTACTAAGTGGCTTTGGAGAGTAGGTTCTGAAGGTGAATCCCCTTGGAAGGCTATTTTCAAAAAAAAAAGTATAGGTCACTCATGTGCTAGTTGAGGTGTTAGAGGCCAAGACTTGCAAACGCATTGAAATAAAGTAAAAAATAAATGCCAATGAGGCTTTGAAATCTTGAACTTTGGAATATTGTAGATAGTTGTATCTATGAGCACATTACATAGACACACAATAGACAATTCTATTTTTCGTTTACCAGCTACAGTAGACAATTAATTTCCTTTTTTTCGGGGAGGGGAAGGTGTTAGACCTTGATATCTCTTTTTGTTCTTGATATGACATTCAGATCAGCATTTTAAAACCTCACCCTTCTCGACAGTCAAACACCAACCTTTACAAGAAGCAGTTTGGTTGTCTTTAAAACCTTTTTAAAGTTCAAACCCTTAATTACCTATAGTTTGAAAAGATGGGGGTGATTGACTCTCAATAACCCCCAAAAGTATTAAAACGTATTACGTTGGATTGTTTAACTATTTTGTTATTTATAATTGTAGTTAGTGTGAATAAGACATTTTTTTTTTTGAAAATTGATTATTATTGTTTTATATTTTATGTTTTTTGTTAATGAATATTTTACATTTTATAGTTTTTACATGTTACTATATTTAACTTATTTGTTATTAATTAATTGATTATTAGTTAAAATATGACACCATGTTGATCTCACAAGTTTGACCAAGTTTGCCTTTGTTTGACCCTGATCCAACCCAACCTTATCCTAAAACGATTTTATCCACGAGTCAATTTTTAAAACATTGATTCAG
This sequence comes from Chimonanthus salicifolius, assembly GCA_013350335.1. Lineage (NCBI taxonomy): Eukaryota > Viridiplantae > Streptophyta > Magnoliopsida > Laurales > Calycanthaceae > Chimonanthus > Chimonanthus salicifolius. Next base: position 1,875,969 of record CM023537.1, on the reverse strand, counting down.
ATATGGTAGATAGATCTCTTTCTGCCTTCACATCACATTGAGATACAGTAAATGGGAACGAGATGCACTAAATCAGAAGAAATTCTGTATGGGACATTGGTAATGGCATCATAAAAACTTGATTCATTTTAGGGTTTGATATTGCCTTGAGATATGGTAGACAGTGAACCGCTAGTTAGGTCCATCATGCTAGTTGATAACACACTTGACCTTGAAATCACCTTAAAATAGAGTAGCTTGTTCTCTTTCACTCAACACCTTCGGTCTTGAGATATGTAGATAATTACACTAGTTGGGTCCTCGAGCCTCAACCATCCTCCTCCACTTCCTTTTCTCTTTTGGGGGGACAGAATTATGTTGAAACCAGACCTAACAACCAATCCTTCACTAATGAATTGGAATACATCCAAATATGATCCCATTTTAAGGATATAAGTTATAAACTAGCGAGCATTGTGAAGGGTTTAGTGAGCTCAAGGCATCTATGGAGAAGAAAATCAGAAATATGAACTAAAAGTTGTGATTTGGATGTGATATGTAATCGTCATTTTGGAACTGGGGGATTACAACCTATGCTGCACAGACTCTTCAAGATGTGTAATGCACCAATGTCAGACACTCACATCCATATCAAACACTTGCTCCCATTCTTCATGAACGATTCTAGCATTTCTGAACATCATTTCCACAATGACTAAACTATTATAAAACCTTTCTCCTCTTAAAGCCTAATCAAAGTATTGTTTATCACTTAATTTTTACAGCACAAGTAGAAATTATTTTATAATAATGTTATTTGCGCACCATATTTTCAATTAAAAGAAATGCAGATTTAAATTTATTATATATGTTGACGGGTTCATGTGTCTTTTGTTTCTTTCTTGTGTGTGTGCCAAATCCAACACCTCGCACCCATATTAGACTTCTAAACTCTCACTCATACCCATACGACTTAGATTACAAAGGAAAATAAATTGTGATATAGTTACTTTGTTCAAGATGAGCATGCTAACCTGCATTTTGGGTAAAGTTCAAATGACTAGTCTGAGAGAGAAAAGCCTTTTCAAATCTCGGAAACTCTGCCTCTAGCTGTTGGACTCGAATCATCAGCCCATGCCCTCTAGAAGAAGTAGCCATGACTTCTTCATGAAGGTCATGGAAAATCTCTGCTGCAAACCTATTTCATAAGATAAAGAAGAAAGATGACCCATTTAGTGATCAGTTAAACACATAACCAAGTCAAGACTGATGAATAACTACTCACAAACTTAAAACAAGGCCAAAAAATGGGATGCACATCTTAGAAGCATGTGAAGTAGTAAGGAAATCACGCTCACTGTCACCCTTCCCCCTCACCCCAAAACAAAAAAAAAAAACACTACTTATAAGAGGGCTACAACAGGAGCTGGCATGCAAGAGATGCAAAACTTGAACATTTTCGTTCAAGCACATTAATTACACTGTTATGTATCATCACTGTTAACAAGATGCCTTTATCCAAGTTAAATTGTATTTTTGATACATGAGTTGTCTCACCATGTTCCAAAAAAAAAAAAAAATGAATGGTTACTATATTAATAGAAAAAAAAGAAAAGGGGCACCAGAGGTGCAAGTGCAGAAACAAAAATACAAACAAAAACCCACAATCCCAATACACCCTAGAAGAGATTACAACCGAAAACACAACTAACAAGAGAAATTAAGCAAAGTCAACACATTCTTTCCAGGCACACAAGATGGCATTGCTAGAGATGTTTCTAAATTCCAAGAGAGGATAGGCCCATGATGCACAATTGGGAAAAACTCTAGTAGACACTGCTCCGAGTGATTCGGCACGATCCTTAAATAGTCTATTGTTGTGTTCCCACCATAAGCTTCACACAATGGCGAAGAAAGCCCAGTGCCAAAACAAGGAGTATTTTGATGAGACCAAAACAATATCCAAAGCATAAGATAACTCCGCCAACACACCATGTTCCAAAAATTAGAACTTCATAAAATCTAAAATTAGGAATCCTCATAACACAATCATGGTGAAGGACAAGAAAACCTCTAAACTGGCACAATCTGATCATAGTTTATACTCGGTGAATCAAACCAAACTCAACCATAACATCATCAACAACTATGCCCTCTAAAATGGAATACTATACAAAGAAGTGGCAGCATGACTCACATGAAAAATAGTCCACTGTACATCTCTAGATCATGAGTACATAGCCAGCAGTACCACCCTTTCAATTATGCAAGTGTGCCACAAGTATGGTGATTGAAACATTTTAGTGGGTGAACCAAAATTTACATAGCCAATAGCAATTGAATTTCATAACTATCTCATGAATCATGGTTGGCAATGGTATACACCTCCAAATATGGCCTCAATGTGAATCAAGTTACCCGTAGAAGCATCACGGTCAGCAGTTTTTGCTCAAAAAGTATGGGACTCTCTCATCCAAATGAAACTATCTATCTATTCCTCTAATGTAATCTCTTATTATACATTTCTGTTTTACTTCACATCCATCTTAGTATAAGCATCACTACCACAAGTACTTCCTCTTCATGTAACATTGTAGGTTTAATCATCATTTTATAAACAAATATACCATCATTCAACACGGCACTCATCAATCGCACAACATTCCCACTAGCTTTACTCCAATTTGTCCACTTTATACTAAGCCTACTTGAAATATCCAAATAAAACCCTCTTGTTTAATTCTAGAAACCCATCTAAAATTTATTTATGTCTTTTTCAATTTTAGCATACACATACTCCTAATCCACTAAAGTTGCACTATGTATATTATGTCTCCATCCATCTTAAATTAGATTTGGCAAGTTTTTTCCATTAGCCAATTATGTATCTAATGTCTATGTTTTATTGTTGATCTACCAGCAAAAACCAAATCATTGTTTTGAACCACTAGATACTTGTCTTAGGCATTGCTTTATTACTCCCCAAAGTTCCATGGTATGGCTTATGGTTGACCTTCATGGCAGAAACCCAAATTGGTGTTCTAGATTGTCTTTGATGTGGGTAAAATCCCAATAAGTGGAGGACAAGGCGAACTAGAAATTATCAGGTTAGGTTTTGTCAAAACCTAAGCCAAATTGCTTGATAGGACCACTATGGACAAAGGATGAGTGTTGGCCTATTTTATACTGCCTATGAGTTGAGATGCATCAGCTTTCCTGGACTGCTGTGAGGTTGGCATGCTCCAGAACTCTGTATCCTTGAAAATAAGGGAACGAACCCATTCCAAATCGGGGTAGGGGGGTGGGGGGTGGGGGGGTGGGGGTCTGCCTTTTCCATTTCATTCATGCACCTTACCATTCTCATATACTTACCAAAACCAAATTGCATCATCTCTCCCACTTAGGCACTCAAAAAGAAATTCTGAATTCAACAATTCAACAAAAAAATGCAGTCAGGGTCGTTAGTTATGTCCAAACTGTCTATAACTCTTTAACAGTTGCGAGGAAGTCAGACTCCCAATTTCCCAATCTTCTGATGCAAGGGAAGGCATTCTTATCATTGGATTGTTGAGAATGCAACCATTCTGAGTTAGGTGCTCTCGTTTTAGCACTTATCTCACATTACAAAGTGCACTAGTAATTGGTCGTGTAAGCAGGACAAAGACAGTCCCAGAAGAGTTTAGAGGTAACAAATTGCAGACGTAGGGACAGGCAAACCGCAGAAAACGTGGAGGAAAGAGATACATGATACACAGATGAGTAACCGACTTCACTATTTATGACTGGATCAAGTGAGAAGTAGAACTCTAGAAGATTTTCCAGATGGATGAGATTTTGGCAAATGATGGTGATGATTACCGAAGAACACAAGTGATTCCCATCAAGTTATGGTAAGGCACCTTACTATTCCCATATACTTACAGAAACCAAATAATGTGAAATTTTCATCACCTCTACCAAGCGATGAATTCAAAATGAAAAAATCCAAATTCAACAAACAGTGTGATGGAAGGGAGATTGGAAATCCATAAAAAATCCAATACAATTGAGTCATCTATCACAAATTCCAACTCATTTAGATCCAAAATACCGGAACATCTTACTACAACTGCAAATGGCCAAGAAAAACACGTTCCAAGCAAAACCCATCATCAAATCCCACCAATTAAAACCCAAAACCCCACCACATTCTCTCCAAACACCCAAGTTCAAACAAAATTGCAACCAAACAACAAAAACCCAATTCAAAGAAAGAGGTTTGGGCAGAGAACACTCACTGGGCCAGGTCTCCAAGCTGACGGAGGACGCCAACGAGGCCGGCCATGGCGACGCCTTCCAGGAGCGCCTCCGGGTCATCGCGATCGGCTGCACGGTACAGCTCCGGATCTGCCAAGCTGTACTCGCTCCTTATTTGATACCTTGAGATGGGCATTTCTCAATTCGACCAGAATCGCGAAGTCTGAAATGGGTCTTTGATTTTCGGTTCAGTAGACTCAGATTTCTGAAAGAGGTCTTTGATTCTCCGCCATTGGAGGTCTGAAAGAGAGCTTTATAGAAAGAGAGAGAATACTTTTTTGATGTTGTGATTTTGGGAAATGGGAATTTGAATATGAAGAGTGAATATGCAGTGGACTAGAGAGAGAGAGAGAGGATCTGCTCCGCGTATTAATTGATAAAGGAAAAAAGAGTGTAAGAAATGAGAGAGAAAGGAAAGGAGATCTTCGAATTGGCGTAGGGTTGCAGTACACGCATTTGTTGCAATTTGTTGTGTGGTCTTCTTGAAAGTGAGGATATTTTTCAGATCTATTTTGGAGACGTGGATTTGCAGAATCACCTTTTTATGGTAATTGTATTGTTTGGACTGCGGTTTAAAACATTAATTAAGCGTAGGAGTTTCCACTAATTCTGTATCGATCATTTATTACAAGATAATTTAACAAGTTTCAATTTGAATATTTTGATCGGCTGAAATTTAGGTAGGTCAGATTTTATTAAATTCAATTAAATCTATATCAAAAATTATTGAATCTAATTTAATTCGAACAGAGTTGCTATCGAATTTCTTAACTCAATTCAATCTGAATTACTAATCCGACTTAACTTGAGTGTTAGTCTAAATCAACTCAAATGTTATATTAAATTTTTTGCGTGTATTGAGTCAGTTTTAAAAAAACTTGACCTCACTCGATCTAATTTAATTTAGATTTTTTCTTTAATCTAACTTGACTTTAATTAAAAAAAAATATAAAATCCAACTCAATTCATTTTTCAAATCTACTGGTAGGATTAAAATCCAACCCAAATTTCACTCCTAATTTTTTATAACTAATGTGACAATCTATCTATCTATCTTTTTTTTTAGGATGGAACCCACCTTTCATTTAGATCGGTAGAGCACCAAGCTCGGGCATCTTCCAAAATTCTTATTTTAGAAAATAAGATTAGTTGAAAGAGTTTTTGTACGTTTATTTTTATTTCCCCTGTTGAGTGAAATTAATATTTTGAATCTTTTGAATTGCTAAAATTCTGTGGGGAAATCAGTGATTTTGATTGAAATAGTTGAGATTTAAAAAAAAAAATCAACTACAATGAGCCAATATTATCAATATTTTGGTCCCATTTAACATGGTTCCATCTTCTGACAAAAGCAAAACTCCAATACTTCAAAATAATCAAAGTTTCTTAAAAATTGGGTTTCCCATAATTTTCAATACGTAAATTAAAAAATAAATCTTAAGAGCTGTATATGAATGCAATTTTAAAACTAATATACCAAAAATGTGATTCTTTTGAATAAAGTTTCAAAAATTATAAGCGTGTTGTTTTGTTATTTCTATAAACATTTATAGATGGTTAACTGCTTTATTTTTGGGAATCATAGAACAGTTTCTTGAGAAGTCATGACATCCAAAAATATTAATGTGATGAATGAATGCCTAAGATTTGACACAATATGAGAATACAAGCATTGGTTTGTTGGATAATTTTTCAAACACTCAAAGTTTAAAATTCTAAATTTTGTATATGAATGGGGTTGATTTGCAAATTATTGAAAATTTGAGAATACTTTCATTCAATTTTTTTTAAAAAAAAAAAATAGGTACATTCAAATGCATTTTAAATAAGTTTTAAAAAAACTAAAATCTCTAAATATGTAGACAAGCAATGTAGACCATACCAACTTAGATAGTATCTCACTCATCTTAAGCCCAATTGAAAATTTTGGACGGTTGAGATGGTAAAATAGTCATCTATTATTCACTCAATGGGATTATTTAGTTGGATAGAGATTATGTGTAATCCCCACTTTAGATTAGATGCTCTTGTCTTTTGAAAAAAGCCTTTTGTCTACTTTTTCTTGGTTTATGAAAAGTGATAAGGAGGAGAAAAATTGAAGGTTATTAAAAATGTATAAGAAAGTGGTAAGAAAGATATAATGAATTGTGAACAACCCAAGACTATATATGTTTTTATAAAATAATATGAAAAAAAAAAAAACTTGACTTATAAAGTAGAGTTAGTAACTTTAATGATGACAACAGTGATAGATTTTTTATTAATTTATAAAAGATCAGCGATCCTCTCACGAACATTTTATGTTTAGCGACATTGGTTTTAATGTATTCTCGATTTTACCTTTCGTATGAACAATAAAATTTTGATAGGCTCATTTTTACTATTCATGTGAATTTTTGTGAGCCGATTAGAAATTTCAGAGAATCGAATTGCGCTGTTTATGAATTTTGATGAGCCGATTTGAAATTTCGGAGAGCCGAATTGCACTGGTCATGAATTTTGGCAAGCTGACTTACAATTCCGGTGAGCTGATTTTCACTTTTTATGAATTTTGGTGAGGCAACTTGCAATTTTAAAGAGCCGATTTGTACTGTTCATGAATTTTGGCGAGCGGATTGCACTGTTCATGATTTTTGGCATTATTTTTTCTTCAGTATAGCAGGTGGAGGGCAAATTGGGCATTACGGTAAAACTCGTGTCTGTATACACAAAATGCCTGTGTGAGGATCGCTGGCCTTTATAAAAGGGTATGATTCATATATAAGAATTATATTTTTTTAATTTAAAAAATTATACTTTTAAAAGTTCAAAAATTAATAATCAAAATATAAATTTAAATATATTTTAATTTATCAGTGAGATAACTTCAAAATAGATTCAAATTTGAATAGGAATTCAAATTTAAAAATTAAAAACTCTAAACAAAATTTACCATACATGGTTTAAAAATAAAACTGAGACTCACTTACATAAGTCGTTTAGAGATTTGGAAGAGGAGGATCAACAATTGATGTGGTTGGCTTGACCACTTATCATAGTCAAATCAGGTATGACCTAGGTGGTTAGATGCAAGTACATCCACCGTTCATTAATTATGAGAGACCACTAATTGGGGTGGTCAGTTGGATCACCTTCCTTTTGACTATTTGAGTAGTTGATGGAAACCCTATCTGTAGCTGTTACACCCAAACCAACGCTACTTTGACATTATTTGCATTACAGTTAACGAAAAGCAATAAAAAAACACTAGTGGTATTGATATGTGCTTCCATAACTTAAAAAAAAAACACCACCACACCAAAACTGGTGCATGTGGCATTCTTTTTCAAAAATGAAGAACAAAAATGCATGTGACATTCCATTTTTATACACATGGTTGGTGTAGTATACACTGCCATCATGCAAATGTTTGGTTTTCACTTAATCTCTTCCTTTTTAATATTTTTTTTAAATTTATGTGTAGAAAACATCAGACACAATAGTCTTATTAAAATCCCTACAGGTGGTACCTCTGGCTCTATGAGACACACCAAGGTAAAATTGTAGGGGTTCGAATTTGGTACTTTCCACTTCTTGAGATGGGAAATAACCGGCCGAACTAACCCACAGGAGGTTATCTAATTTAAATAAGGGTTTACTATTTTAAAATTCAAAAAATCAATGTAAACATTGTTTAAAAATTTGTAACATGATCTCAGTTACAAATTTTAGTTAAAATCAATTTTTTTATTAGAAGGACCTAAAAATTCTGATTGCGTTATAAAAGTCAGAAATTTATTGATGGATAAAATCATTAAATTTTCTAAGATTTGACAAAAAGTTCTAAAATTTAATTGAAATTCACTAAAATTGTAGATGAAATCTAACAAATTTTTATCAATATAGTTTTTGAAAATAGTAATATTGTTGATATTTATATTTTAACTCATACTTAAGTTAAATTTAAAATTTTATAATTTATAACTAAATTGATGACCAACCTTGACCATAACTCTCTAGTCAAACTACAACTTCAACTATTTAGATAGGCTTTGTTTTAATATTTTTTTCAATAAACTGGAGTTGGGCCAAGACCAAGCTCAAACCTTAGTAGCTTATCTAATTTCTAATTTATAAAGAATTTTGTAAATGAGGATTTCATGTGCTTTTATAAAAATAAAAAATATATTTATTATAGTTCTGTCCAAATGCAAGAAAGTTGTGTGGCAAGCTGCGACGACTGGTGTTCGAAGAAGAGTTAGGGATGCCACACCTACCCACCCCGTGCTGCATGGTGTGAGGAGCATAGATTAGTGTACAGTTGTGTAGGCTCTCAAACAACGAGTTACTCCAGGTCAAGGTCAGGTAGGACAACTTGCTGAGTTCAAGTATATAAACAAGTGGAGGAAAAGAAACTCATGAAGATTGCCCTAGTAACAATGAGTTAATTTGGAGCAACCCATCTTGAAAATTATGCAGTTCTATCACGTGAATTGTAGTATGTAGGAGCGTCTTCATTGACACGGATCGAGCACAAATCTAGTGGAAGAAAGCACCAGAGGGGGTGAGAAACTTGTTGCTACTTAGATCCTATAGTACTATCAGGTGTTGTCGATGAGTCAAGCTGTTTGTAAATACAATTTTTATTGGATAATAAACTTATTCAAAAATAAGTACGGACGAGAGACAAATAGAATAAATTATTAACTGGAGTTGTAGATCAGATCACCAAATTATGATTCACCATCTATAAAATTTACTATTCACTGAACCATGATAAATGGAGAGATGAATCCCTCCATATAATCTTCATATTTCTTAAAAGTATATTTAATCTACTCCATGTTGCAAGTACTGTTGGCTACATGGCTAATATACTGTTAGCTCAGGTCTCATGTGTATTCAAGAGGGATAAATGGGTTTGTGCTTTTGGAGGCCTAGTGGGCCATAAACGGGGCTCCAAGTTTGGATGTCACCTAATGAAAACTTTTATTGCAATCATTTCTTCAATTAAACTTTGATGATGTGACCAAACTAAACCTGAAAGTTAAGTTTGAGGTGATATTATTTTCAAAAAGAGGGTAGCCGCTTCTAAGAGTTCGGATACAAAGTCCTCAACTTAATTTTTTTTTTTTTTATTAATGTAGTCTATATATTGTATTTTTTGAAGAATTTTTAGTGTTACGAGAATTCATCTCTATTAAGAGAGACATCGATGTAGATACACTATCGAACCACGTAAATTAAATTATTGTTATTAATTTTATTATCACTATTGCTATTTAATTTAATGAAACTTGACACATTATCACTGTATTATTGCTCAATTTTTGTGAAGGATTCTTAGATGGGACGGTGACTTGACTTCAAAAAATAGAGTTGATTAGACACTGGGGGCAACCATCAATGTACTAAGCTTCTTTTCCAAGTTCCAAAATAAGTTGGATAGATACAAAATCCCCGTCATCACAAAGTAAAGTTGGTCATGGGCTAAATTTGGGTACGAGCCCAATGTAAATGAACGGGCTTAAACTTGGAGGCTCAGGCTTAATAAAAGGATAGGATTGGGTTTTTAAGTAAAACCCACAAACCCCAATGGGCATTTTGACCTTTTTAGCCAGCTAAATTTATGTGTAAATATATAATAATCATATACATTGGTTTAAATTCATTTTGTCCAAGTATTACACTAGAAATGATTTCTTGATTGACCTCTAAAAACCTGATATGTTGCACGCAAATTTGGGCTTTGAGAATACAAACAGACTAAGACTTGAGCAAAGAGAAGACTGGTTTGAACTCAGCCCACAGCCCTAATAAGGAGTACAACTCAAAAAGTACATTGCAAATTGGTCGAGTCAATTTGCATTTAAAAACAGAGTCAGGAAAGTGGTCTTTCGACCGAGTTGGACCCATCTCGAATGAAAGGAGTAGTTCGTTCACGGGTCACGTTTGGGTCAAGCCTTCCACATCTGAGTCTGAGTTCATTAATAATATTGAAAGTCTAAGCCTGTGTACAATTTGTTGGGATTTTTTAGGCCCAAGATCAAGCTCGACCACTTAGTGAATAGTCTGAGCCTGTTTGTAAAAATAGTGAGCCACTAGATTTTACAAAAATTCAATATATATATATATATATATATATATATATACACACTGAAGAGTTTGAGCTCACCAATTTACTAAATGATCTGAATAATGAGCTCGAACACACACTTGTCGGTCAAATATACATTTAAAAAAAAAGTCATTTTAAAACCATTGTCACAATCGTCCAATTCTACCTCAAAGTGATACTCTCTGTAAAATTGCTCCGTAAAATTGTTCTGTATTTGTGGGTGAGATGGCTTACATATGCCCCAAAGATTAGTCGAATCCTCTAAGAGACCTGAATATCTTGATTATTAAAAAAAAAAAATTCTTTTAGTCGAAAGCAGGCTACTGTATCCTTTGTGGGCCCTACTCGATCCAACTGCTCAGCCCTTTAGATCAACATATGTGCAAAACTTTTCAATCATATCATTCAAGTTATTATTGCTCTTGTTGTTGGTAACCTAGTAATTAATAAGGACAGCAGATAATTTATGAGAAGATGAAGACAAGAAATCATGGCTACAATGACTGAAAAGCTTTAATGAGGCTTTCCCAATCATGTGTCTTTGCCTTAAAGCTTTTGTTCCTTGTGAAATACTCCGAAAGGAGAGAGTGGATTCACCACTTTGATTGCCTCTTTCTCTGTACTTGTCATTTGTTTATCTTCTCCAACTACCGCAACTTCAACAACCTGCAATACGAAATGGGCTAAAGACTTTGTTCTTTGTTTGCACGCATGGCCAAATATGTCTCTCTCACATATGCTACTTGTAAATGAGGATTGCACCATTTGATCATGTGGGTCCCACTACATGGATACCATGGATCTGGGTTTTGATTTTGTTCACTTGTGATTTTGGCAACGATGTGTTAAGATTTATAGAGTTTGATCATCAGAGATGTATTGGTGGATCCAAACGGGAGTCCAGCATAGTGGATAGGTTTGAATCTTGTAAACGTACTGAAAGAAAATCACGTAAAATCTTTATATTGTAGTTTGATTTTGGCAATGTTGATTTATCTTTTTCTGTTTTTCCTATATTGTTGTTTGTGTGTAGACAGAAAGACTTAGACATGACTAATAATATATTGAAAGGAAATTGTGACATGACGAAACAAAGTTATGAGATATTTCAATATCTCTTAAGTCAGTGTCCGGTGTTATAAAAAACAATGGTGTTTAAATAAAAACTCTAGATCAAAAGACATGAAATGTATAGAATGCTGATGGGTACCAAAAAGAAATAGAAGATCTAGAGGATTTATCTAAAAATTAGGGTTTGATTTATATTTTCACAAAAGTTTTAAACTCAATCAATACAGATCGTATCAGCTGATGCATCGTGACCTTTCTTAAAAGAAAATTTGAGAGGCATTTAGAGGTTAACAATACCTGTCATATCAACCTATGTATCATTACTTTATTTTATTGCCATTTAGAGGTAGTTTTAAGGCTCTCAATCAGAACCAAAGAGATAGTAAACCAATAACTAATTGGCCCACTAAAGAACTATAGAAGTATTTGCTTGTTGAAGATTTGGACATGCTTTGCCCATAATCAGGAGTCATAATCTCGATCGATACGTATCATATCGGTCAAGATATCTTAGTTTTTATCGTATCGGTTGATATTGGTGGATTTTGTAAAAATAAAATAAAAATAAGAGAGAAATTTATCGGCCGATACCGAGATATTTACCCCTACTCATAATAGTCCTGAGGTGTTGAAATGGTCTGGCAGGGAGACTATAATTCATTGGGCCAGGCTGGGCCAAATATTTAGGCCCAAAAATCCAGACCACTAAAGTCAAATGCAAGCTGGGCCAGGTCTTTTCATTACACATCATGTTGCATTGATTGGGATGGGCCAGACATTATAGTTGGGTCTTTAATCATTATCAGATGAAGCCTACTTAGTTACCCAGTCAGAGTATTGGCAGGGTCTGGCCCATGGGTTTGAAGGGTAGCCCATGGCCAACTCGAAGCTGGCTGGATTCGGACTCTGAAGTTTGAACCTCGGAATGGGACTAAAAATTGTGATGTTCTGAATTCATTTTCAAATTTCTTCAAAATTTTCTAGAAATGTAAAGTACTCTTTGTTCTTATGATTTCTTTGGTCCATTGAACAATTATAATTTAGAGAGACCTCCTATGTGGGGCCTTCAAATGATCAAATCTATACCATTCATATTCACTTGCCTCCTGTAAATTGGTATATATTCCAAAATTGACACCCATCTATCTTTTATGGACTATTGAATTTTCAAGTAAAAAATTACATTTATTAAGGCTTATAAAAACACGAAATGATTTTTTTTATTAGACCAAGAAATGAAAAACACGAAAGGTTGAATCTGGATAGAGAGGGAAATGCTGGTTAAAAGGATATGGGTAACAATGTAAAAGGCTGGACACAACTTATAGATCATATTTGGGAAATCTTTGAAAAAAAAAACATACAGTCGAATTATTTTGACTAATCTTGTGTTTAGTAGACAGATTTCTACAAAAAAGGGTCATGATTAATTTGGAGGTAGTGCACACACTTATATACCAACCCTCCAAAACTAATCGAAGCAACAATGAAGGAAGTGGTGGCCGAAATCAAGACGAGATATTTCCCTTGCACAACAATTAAACATAAGGACGAGTTTCTTCTAATCAAGGAGGAATGATGCGGTCATCCAAAGCCGAATTGAATAGGTTGAAGTCAAGGAAGGCCCATTAGATGAAAATGGGGGTCATGTCACTTTAATTGATAAATTTCTACTCAAATTGACCGAAGAGTTGATGGAGGAAAGAGAGAACCCTATTTTTTTAACAGAGGTTTCCCAATAATACATTTGTAAACTAATTTGTAAATTGATGAATGCATTGCAAACAAACTCAGGTGCCAATGTTATGCTGGCAAACATCTATTAAAGAAGGTCATGAAAAATATAACTATCTATTAAAGAAAATCTCAACTTTTTGAATGATATAAAGAAGGCTCTGTTTAAGAAGATGGCACACGTGAACCTAATTGATTGCCATGTAGAAGCATGAGTCAGACATATCTTGTGCCAGGGATTTAAAATTCGGTATCGACTAATACGATATATCGACCGATATTTTTGCTCTCTTTTTTTCAAAAACAACTGATATTGTGGTATCGGCCGATATAATACGGCCGAGATATCGGCATATCTGCCGTACGAATCGTATCGACTGATATTTGTACCCCTGTCTTATGCTAATTCATGCAGTGGAGACTCTAAAGCCAAGTTTGCTGGTGAATGACACAGGTTTTTTTTAATAAAGTGTTCATGTCTTTTAGAGCACTCGATTAATCATCGAGATATGTGCAAGCCTCTGTACCCAAATTCACTAAGTAGATTTATAGAAAGTGGAATAGAATCGAATTCAGGACTCTTATCTCTAATACTAACTCAAGTCTGAAATCATGATTCATGCTATGATGATTATGATAATAGCTTTCATGCATTAGACCTATCTGTACGGCTACTGCTCAGAGTCCAGTGATGATGATGCCGACATCTGCAGAGTGCAGACCCACTAGAGAGCACTTGCAACATTGATCAGGCCCAACCCAAACCTAACTACAGGTTGGGTCTGGATTGGTGGGCCTTAGTTTGCCTCGTTCTTGAAGTTTCTCAACCCAACTGAACTCAACTCGCACATGGTCAGCCCTCAACTGCATCTAATCAAGCCAACAAGGGTACCTTACTTAAGTGGGTGCCCGATGCAGGTAACATTAAGTTTTAGGTTTGAATGGGCTTGGGTCTGAGTTTGCAAACGTTGCCCAAAAATCAAAACGTCAATGAAATTTTGTGGGTTTTTGATGGGTTGATATCAATATTCTGACTTTTTGGCACTTACGAAGGAAATACCGGTGATCTGGGCTGGTCCATTATCTTTAAAAATTGACCTGAAATGGGCTACAACATAAGCCTAATTTTCAGCTTATTAAGGGCCTCAGCTTTTGCATATAGCCAATATTTTTTTACTTAGACTAACTTATCCATGCCAGTCTACTACATAGCTCAAGGCTTTTATTTTTCTTTTGATCATTTCATTTTTATTTTTCTGGGTTCAAGGTATCTTAGTAAGGCAATAATGGCCGAACCATATCTGTGGTCCATCATACTCTTTAAATTTGCTAGCCGACTGTACTACAATGCATGCATCTCATATATGTAAAAAACTTTGACCAGTTATTTCAAAGAGTGGGCCTCTCCATCTGACATATTACAGATGAAGGAATGAAATTATACAAATTAAAGGGACCACCTAAATTTGGGTCACATCAGATCATCCTCATTATAATTCCTAGGTCTCTATTGGTGAAAGAGTGAATAAAAGGATGCCAAAAATAAGGGCTTACCTGAAATGGGCGCATGAGGGGTTGATTTTGAGGCCCAAAACTACAGGCCCAAGTTTTAAATCAAACTGAAGGAGCCTATCACAACGAAAGCCTGAGCCTGATCCAAAAAATCTGAACTTAAGCACAAATCATGAGAACCCAAATGCGGGATTTTATTTAGTTAATATAAAATTTGTAGCATTTAATAATCCAAGTTAATCACATCAGATAAGTCTATAGAGAGTGATCCTTTAGAATGAAGTGGGAGTCGAACTCAGAACTCCGTTTTCTAAAATGGGTTCGTCACCATTACTCCAACCCCTTTAAATTCTATCAATCATCAAAATAAATTCAGATGAATCAAAAGGCTACTTGAACAGTTCGACCTAATCATCAAATAATTGAGGTGGGCCTACCACCACACGTGCATTGGATGGTTAGGTTAGGAACTTATTTCAATCTCAACAGCAAAAAGATCATGATATTTAAATGACCCATAACAGAAAAACCCTAATTCCAGTGGATGAGACATGGAACAGAATCACAGATATGCAAGAAAGAAAAGCCATTAAAGCACCATTAAAGCCGGGTCAGGCCCTGATTCAATTCACATTAGCACTCACGTTGCAATTCAAGGGCCACAAAAAATATATTGGACTTCAGTAGGCCCTATTTGTTTTAATTAATCTTGGGTTCTAAAAATTAATAAAAGTCCAAATGAGCCTTTTTAGTTTTTAAATCCTTTCTCAATTTACCTTATACAGAACTCTCAGTCTCTTCTATTTAGAGATATAGATGGGGAGATGTACGTTTGAATGGATTTATTAAGGGTTAGGTTGGTTCCATCAACCATCATAATGAATTCAAATGAATCAAAAGGTTCTTCGAACAGTTCAACCTAATCATCAAATAATTGAAGTGGGTCTACCACCACACTTGCATTGGATATTTGGATGACTATGAAGGTCCGAAAGGTTAGGATTTTTAATTATCTTCATAAGTTAAAACTTCATTTATTTGAAGTCAATTTTACGAGTTTTTTTTTCTCCAATTGACCTTATCATAAATTATCCCTCGGTAACTCTATAAAATAATTTTCAGATAAATCTGAAGGCCCTTGCAATCTAACCATCAAATAATTGAAGGGATCCACCAGCACACGTGTATTGGATGACTATGTTAGGAACTGTCTCAATCTTAACAGAAAACCCTAATTCTAGTGGAAGAGATTTGGAACAGAGAAGCAGGGAAAGAAAAGGCATTAAAGGACCATCTCTTCAAGGGGTCCATTCTCCTCCATGTACCTTTCAAAGCAACTGGAACAAGGTCTTGTCTATCATGAATAGGTCAGATTCATAAGTTCATTGTATTCCCAAATAATTTTATGGGAATGGATAGAACTAGAAGAATGTCCTAAAACTTTAAATCCATTGAATGAATCCAACTGTTCACCCCACATCCATCACAAGCCAACGTATATCCAATGACCTTATTTCATTAGCTAAGTAATCATTGAGCTCAATTAGACTCTTTAGAGTTCTAAAGACCAATCCTGTTTAATAAATGGATAAAATCAAAAGATTTTGTAAAAGTCATAAGTAGAATTCACTTTTAAAAATTGGTTTTCAAAGGAGAGGTTGCTTATGTGTTTATATACTGCACATTACGAAGGTACCTAAATGATATGGGATTATACTAACACTCTCCTTCAGCACTAGGACTGGAGACACTCAGCTCTCTCTCCTCACGTAGGGCTGGAGACACGAGCTCGATCCATCCTTATGGTACCCCTAAAAACCCACTGTCAATGAGACAGAGCATATACATTTATACACCACAAATTCCAAAGATACCTATAACAACTGAGGGACTAACTAAAACTCTGAACTAATCTTGTCATGACTCGGCCCAAATCCTTTGCCAGGCCATGCCCGTTCAACTCAACTCGGCTCAGCAAGAAATTGTCCGCTCTGAACCTACAGGTACGCAGGCTGGCACGGGTTTACCTTTTGGCCGGATCCAATATCCAAGCCCAAAACACGTGTTGCTGAGTTGAGAGATGTAACCTCGTATAAACTCCTCAAGTTTTTCCCTCACTTCCCATGTGGGACTCTCACGATACCCACTCGAACCGCCTAACACGTCGCCACCGCCGACACTCTCACAAGAGTAGGAAAAGAAAAATGAAAGAAACGTCTAACCAACATAATCGAGGCATTGTTAGCACAGGGCAAATTGAATATTTTCTCTTGATATGTGGTTGTTTTGAAAGTTGACTGGTGAATGTTAGCCCATCATCATCGTTCACACGTTGACAACGATATGCAGTGGCCATCTCTCCACCAAATGACAGAGAATAGCCTGCCAAAAAATACTCTAGATTGGCATCTCTTCCAACCATGTTGGCCTTTTCCCATAGACCAAAATAGCCTTTTTGTTCTTTTTCCCTTTTCTTCTTTCTTTTATATTATACATATTTTCTAAGAGACACAGAGTTTTGGAACCTTTCACCTTGCAAGGACTGTAGGAGAGGGATAAAACAGAAGAAACAGGGCAAAACTTAGTTAGAAAGAAGTGATGAGACAAGGAGAACATGACCCATCCTCACTATCAAGAGGAGATGGCTAATTACTTTAGATTATATATGGATTTATAAAAACATGTGTTGATACTTATGGAGTTAGATTTTGCAAACTATATAAAAAAGTAACAATTTTATTTACAACCAGTTCATCTTACCAGACAATCCAAGAGAAAAGGTCAGAATTTTGAAGATGGGGGACCTCGAAGGTGCTATACAAAAAATTGTACAATGGCATCCTCATACGGTGCCTTTCGTCTTAAGAAGCAGATGAGGTCCTAAAGAAGATGCATGACAGCGTCTGTGGTGCACATCAACTGGGGTTGAAGCTGTAAGATTAAGGCTGAGGTTATCCAGAGTTATCCTTGATCAAGGGTTACTCAGAGTATTATGAATATCATTGGAAAAGATTTCGAAAAGTGAAAGAAGAGGAGTAAAAAGTTACAAAACAAGGCTACATTATCTTATCCAAATGCAGCCTAAATATACAGAATGGGTGACGAAGGCAACGGATGAAATTAGATGCAAAAATAAAATAGGATTAACTAAAAATGTAAAATATTTATTTGTCTGTTCTTCTTTAGATTGTCAACTCATCCCTGTCGTCAGTGAGAAGTGAGAACAGAACAGCAGCAAAATGATTTGTTTTTATTTTTATTTGGTCCTATTTTTATATCATATTTTGATAAGCAGCTTTCAATTCGTGGGCACTTTTGTCATGAAGTGGATCTTGAAAATCCATTTGTTTTTTTTCTGGTTCCGGTCAATACTCACCCAACTTGCATCTGGTGTATTTTGAAAAGATCAAAATAAGGACAGCTGTTGGACTGAGGAGTAAGAGTTTCATCCATCGGATCTTCCATATCACCCCCCAACAATCAATGACAGCCGTCCATCTTGATGAACTGGCAGCTTTTCCATAAAACTAAGGAGTGGCCCACCCAAGTCCACTCCATTCCCTCTATAAAAGCCCCAACCCATGACACTAATGTGCAAAGTTAGCACTTCTTCTTACTATTTCACATTTTTGCTACTTTGAAACTATTTGTTGCAAGCATTGCAACATTGATCAATCCATCCATATTTTTAATTCATCCACAAATCTCAACATGGAGTCTCCGGCGGCCGCTGTGGCAACGGAAACGGTGATCAACAGCAATGAGGCTATTGTTGAAGTGCTCTATATGGCACTGGCACAGGGTAATATTGAGACTGTCTCTAGTCTTCTTGCAATGGACCTCGAGTGGTGGTTTCATGGGCCACCATGTTGCCAACACATGATGTGGGTCCTTACTGGGGAGTCGACATTAGTGGACTTTGAATTTAAGCCCCGGAGCATCAAGGCTATTGGAGATCGGGTATTTGTCGAGGGGTGGGAAGGAGCCCATGAGTATTGGGTCCATGTGTGGACCCTAAACAATGGGGTGATCACACAATTTAGAGAGTATTTCAATACATGGCTCATTGTGCAGGACTTGAGGCCCATGATTTGGGAGACTAGGCCCAAGGGCTCCACCTTGTGGCAGAGTGAGGCCCAGGAGGACTCGAATCGAACACTGCCTGCTCTCCTCCTTGCCATCTGATTAACTGCGTAATCCATTTCCATTGGCCCAACATGTATTCCAAGGAAACTAGAGAATGGAAATGGAAAATTGTTCAATTGGCAATGCTTGTTAAATCTTGTATTATTGAATATGAAGTGTGTCCACATGGTAATGTTTGTTCTTTTCTAATCATATAATCATGTTTTATAATCTCAAAAGGCAATACAAAAAATACAGAGAGTCTACGAAAAATACTAATGCGCCTAACATGGATGAGTGTATCCAACATATGTAAGTCATATTTTTGAAGAGTCTATGCAACAAAATAAGCAGCCCAACTCCACAGGGCCCATTTTGGCCCATTAAGGCCTCATTGATCTCTTAGAGGCTTAGAGCAGTGTCTGAAAATGTCAAAATCTCTACCCAAATACCTAAACTGATGGCCAGGCCCATCTAAGCATTCATTTAGCCATTTATATCTCCCAACCCTAGTTAAGGTATGAAGAAAGTTATGCTTAGCCATTATCAAGTTTTTGTAACCCATGTTTTCAATGGGGTTAAACTTACAGCTGGAATAACCCCATTTTGCTCTATTTGTAGCTAAAATTTGGTCAAAATTTTTTAATCCATTGAGAGCCCAATGTTTGTTTTATTGCCGAAATCTATCAGGCCTATTAAAATCCAAATAGATTCTCATAAAATTGAAGATGATGGCATTTCTTTAAATTGATTATAGAATAGAGAAGATGTTTTACCACTTTTCCTCTAATGGGTCAAACATAGGATTCGATTGTTGGGAGAAGACACATATTGAAAATGTGAAAAAAAAAAAAAATTAAGGATATGCATGCTGGCATCTTTTGGACCAAGCCCCATTCAAGGGCCCCAATGGCACTGCTACTTGATATAACTTTCTCCACTCTAAATTGGCCCAGCAAAGACTGACAATTCATGATGTTTAATCAAGTCCTTTACAGATTTACAACTGTTTTAGTAGTACTGTTTTTTTTCCCTGAATATATCATGAAGTGTATATGTTTTTATGAAATTCGAAAATATGGGTTTATTTTTTTCAAACTTAATTTTCAATATAAATAAAAATCACTGAACTGTTAACGATCTGGGTATCTACTAAAAAAAACTAACCTCTTAGATGGAATGACCCAAATCTTTTATAAATCCCTAGATTTCCCTCTATACTTTAAATGTTAGAATTGTTCGCAGCTCCAACAATCTCGCTCGAATCCCTAGATTTCCCTCTAAACTTTTAATGTAATACTTATTCACAGTCCCAACAATGTCCCTCGAATGAGGCCAGCCTATTCCGTCTACCTAGAGGGGTCTTCTGAGTCCACATGCCAGAACATCCAACCCAAAAAACTAACATATTTGGTGAAGTAATTCAATCCTTTATAAATTCTTTCATCTCTATCTACACTTTCAAAGTAGAACTCGTTCATAACCCAACATGAACATCTATTTAAGTAATCTTCACCATTATATTTAATATTTTAAAAATTTTATATTATAAAAAAATCAGAATGATTAATATATTTCAAATTCTACAAACAAAATATATGAGTGCTTTAGTGTACATATGTCGTAACAACCAATCTAATAAGATAAATCTTTATCTTTACAATATGCCCATTTTTCAAAAGAGAAAAACTTTCTTCAAAAGCACTTGACAAAGCCACTTTTACCACTAATTAATTCCAATTTAATGTTAAATACAGTAAATAAACCCCATTTGTTGTCACACAGCTTTCTCATTTGATTCCTATAAGGTTCTTTCATTCATCAATTTACAGCTAAATAATAGAAAGAAGCATGCAAGTGGCATGAATTGACCAGTCCTCAAAGCTAAGATACCCCACATCTCAAATCAAGTAGTCATAGGCATGAGGATTGAATGAGCTTTTATTTGGTGAAATGAAGAAAGCATTATTTTTCATTTCTAATAATGGGGCCTTTGCTCTCATCATTCTGACAAAGAAATAAAGGATGGTAGGTGCTCTTAACTTGTACAGTGAAATAGAGAGAGAGAAAGAGAGGACAAGCTAAGAGCAATGATTGA
Organism: Chimonanthus salicifolius; assembly: GCA_013350335.1. Taxonomy (NCBI): domain Eukaryota; kingdom Viridiplantae; phylum Streptophyta; class Magnoliopsida; order Laurales; family Calycanthaceae; genus Chimonanthus; species Chimonanthus salicifolius. Next base: position 1,855,057 of record CM023537.1, on the reverse strand, counting down.
TAAGGCTTGTTCATTTCCATTCTTTGAATTTATTGAATAGGAGTTTACTTTTATTGAATTTATGAATTTAATTTGTTTTAAATTATTTTGAATCTTGATACATCACTATTATTTTAAAAATAAAAATTGTTCAAAAATATACAAATTAGAAATCACATACCAACTATGATAGGATAAACGACGACAAAAGAAAATAACATTTTCAGTGAAAAAGAAAGAAAGAAATGAGATGAATAAAAATGGTAGTAGTTTTTGATAATTTAAATAATTTTGGGAACTAAATTGTCTTAAATACTGATTCAAGTCTAAGTAGTGATATGTTGACCATTCTATTAAGTGTTTAAAATACTGTTCAACAGTCCTTTTTAGATACTTATGAGAATCCACGACTTATTTTTCTTTAATGAGCTATATGAGATGATCAAATTCACCACTTAGAGTGCTCTTGTAGGAGATGTACATTAAAAATCTTTGAAGTTTGGATCGAACTAATTCGATCTGAGTTGATTTGATCTGAATTTCAAAAAGCTGATTTATTTTTCCTTGAATTTAGATTAAAAATGGTTCAACTGTTGAGCCATTAACTTGAGTTAAACCAGTAATTCGAGTCAGATTGGATTTAGTCATTCAAGTGAAGTAAGATCGAACTTAATTATTTTTTTAATATGAGATAGGTTGGGAAGCCATGGGTTACCATTTTACTAGTATAATAATATAATGAAAAGTGGAAAAAAAAAAAATTAAGTGTATTCAAAAGGGTAGTCAAAGAAGGGCCTAGGGAGGAGTTATAAGATGGCCCACCTCTTGAACGGTAGATTTCATGTGTGCTGTCACCTACAAAATAAATCAATTATTCATTTCTATGGAATTCAATGTTCATTCCCTCCTCGTGTGGGTAGGTTGACCTGTTCAACACTTGGAACAGCTGGCCTTGGGTACACATGTCATCATCTAATAATTTCGGACACCAAACATTAGAAAGGAGAAAACAATAACCAGATAAGATTCGGAATTTATTTCAAAGATCCATTATTTTCTATTTTAAATTTAGAAATATGTAGAAGTAGGGATGATAATATATTTATAGTTTTTATAAAAAAAAAAATAGGAGAGAGAAATATATCAGCCAATAAATGAGATTTCTACTCGTACTTAGAACATTAGAAAATGTCCAAAAAAAATATAGTAGGCACTTGCAAAAGATGCAAACTAACTAGCAAAATCTGACCCGTTTCTATTAAATGAGTTTTATCATTATTTTTTTTTCTTTTTCTCTTTTTAAAAAATAAAGATAAAATTGAAATTTCTATTAAATTTTGTACACCGTGAAAAAAACTCATGGTGCAAAAATCTATCCTAAACAATTACATCAAAATTAACCTATTCGATAAGTAATTTGAATTTATTTGACTTGTTTAATAGATGATTCAACCTAATTCAAATTATTTGTAAATACGTAGATTCGACCTAAACTTAAAAATAATAAATAGACCCAATTGACCCAATTATTGATATATGCAAGCTACTTTATGAAGTTTACACCCATTTAAAAAATAGCATTAGTATGTACTCTGTTTGAAAAGTCTCCTTAGTATGGATCAACTCAACCTGAATCCGACTTAATTCAAATCTTCGTCATTACTCCACCAATAATAATTAAAATGGGGTTGGAGATTATTTTTTTAATTAAATTTTATATAGCAAGTAATGGTGAATTAAATCTTTATATAATTATATATAAATATGATATTTTAAACTAAAATATTTTGAGATAAGGATTGAACATGAGTAGTTCAGTTGTCGGCATTTCCCATATGTAAATTGATAGAGTCGTACAATGGAAAAATACATGAAGGCCATTCTATTATTAGATCATTGGGTTGTTGCTTTCTAAATAAAAGCAAATTTTGAGAGCAAATATAATATGTAAATTATATTAAATTAAATTTATTAAATATGTGATCCAATTATCTCTTAGAAGAGCTAAACTTTGTGCAATATAGACATCTATGACCAATTTTTCATGAAGTGTATCTGAGTTACAAATTGCATGTATTTTAGTTATTTTTTAATTTGTTTTACTTTTATTTTGCTAGAATTATATTATAACAATGACATTTAGGGGCGAACCTTTTCGGTTTGATAATATAAATATGAAAAATAATCAAATGCAAGAGATTAAATCTTTATTTATTGAAAAAAGATTTTATCTTTGAAAACTTTAAAAGTCATTAATAAATAATAGATATGCAAACCTCTTGTTAGAGGTGAAACTCAGATCGAATTTTGATCTTATCCGCATGACCAATATGAAAAATCATTGGGCCGGGTTGGTTGAGAGGACAAAACCCGCGTGGAAAGATTGGTAGACATTATATTGTCTGTTTCCTTCGTTTCTGTCGTACTTTCTAAACTAGCCTTTGAAAAAGTAATAATAAATTCTTACATTTAACGTTAACACTAAAGCCAAAACTGATGGTAATTTGTCCAATTTTACCTTTGAGGCACTGCTGGAGTGTTTTAGATTCCAGTCTTTACCTTTCAAATTTCACTATTTCAGCCAAAAATTAAAATACTAAATCAAAATTTATTAATTTTTTTTTTTTGAATTTACATGTGGATTATTAATAACTGAGTGTGGAGCTCTTCAAACAAAAATATTGAATCTTTTGTAATTATTTGGATTTATGAGATGGAGATCCCTCTGCAATTTAAAATCTTTTATTTTTTTACAAATTTACTTCTAATTTATCGTCTGTCAAAAGTGTAAAGTATCTGAAATTTCTTACAGATTGAAAGTTCTAATCTCTAAAGAAGGGATATATAGACCTTTCTTCTTAGTTTTGCTTGTTCTTTTCTCACTTTTTCACAATTGATTATTTTTTTTTTTTGAATTTATGTGTGGGAAACCGCGGGATACCAACGTAAAACCCTCACGAGTGAGCCCACTACCCCTAGGGCACACCAAGTTAGGCCACGGGAGCTCAAACTCGCAACCTCCTGCTTCCTGAGGCGGGAGACAACCAATTGAGCTACACCCTAATAGAAGTTCTAAATCAATTAGGAAAGAAGACAGATGCAGAATAATTAAGCCAATCAAAGACGGCAGAACATCTCATTCTATATTTCTATTGGCTCAGATCTAATCCTATTGGAAAATAAGAACAAAACATAAATAATACCTACTAAAAGAGAGAGATTTAACATAAACTATTTCTTTTAAAAACTGAAAATTCAATCCACATAATGAAGTCAACATTAAAACAAACCCATAGATTTTCTTTATTGATAACAGCATCATAATACATAGCAAACATCTAAAAGAGAACAGAAGTTCTCCCAACGTTACACAAACCTCACACACTTTAAAATATAAAACCTAACAATGACAGCAATGATGAGATTCAAACGCCCTAAATCCTTACATCTTCAAGAGGATGCTCTTACTTCAACCCATTGATACAAAAGGTTGAAAACTTTATTCTTGATCCACACACAATTCCCTAAGTAGATGCTTGATTGATGGATTTAGATTGCCAAGACAAAACCCGGCATAGATTTTTGAGAAAGCGTACTTTCCCAAAGAGATGGTAGACAATGACAAGCTGATGAAGATGATAACGATGACGAGGAGTTGATTTGAGGTGAATTATTCAATTGGGTCACCATAAGGGATGTATTGATGTACTCCTTTACTTGTGTGATTACCCCATTAGAAACCGTCCAAGCGTGCACCCAAGGAATTTTCCGGTTAGGTTCGCAACCTTCGACTAGGACGATCGATCCAAATGGAGTGATGGTTTGAGGCACAAATTCAAAGAACTCCGCCGATGAATCACCGGCGAGCAATCGCATCAAATATTGGAAAGATGGTGGACCATGGAACCACCATTCGATATCGGGTGCGAGAAGGCGTTGCACCGTCTCGACGTCGGAGGCACTCAAGGCTTCATAGAAGGCTTGCACCACCCTTGTGTTGTGCTCTTCTTCCTCAGGAGTTGAACCGAAGTTAGCCAGTTCTAGGAGAGAAGCTGCCTTGCCTTGTTTAAAGACAAAGAGAGAAGAAGTAGAAGGTAGGATAAGAGGATAAGGGGTAGAGAGAAGAGCTTGGAAATCAGAATAAAGGAAAGAGATAAGAGGTAAGATGAGAAGAAATTGTTAAGGAGATGGAGACTTATATAGAAATTCCGAAGGCCTTTGCCAGCCTTTTTTGACTCGGGGTCCCAATGCCAGCTTTTCATTTGCTAAGAACAACTGTTACCTAAAAATTAGGGGCATTTAATTATTTAACGCATATAATACAAAACAATGTATTCAAATGACTAATTATTTGATCTGATAAGGCTAAGGACGTGTAAATTATGCTTAATGCATGGCTAGTTGGCTTAACCTGACTCGAAGTTTTTAACTGAGTAAGGAAGCGCATGGTAAGTGAGTTCGTGAGATCGGTACGTGAAACAGAATGTCGTGTTATTAGTGAGTTAAAAAAAAGAGAGTTTCAAGTGGGTCTGAAATCATGCTGCTTCTTCTCATGTTTATCCACTCTTTATGGAATTTATCTGTACTAAATTTAAATTCATAATGAATTGATTTCACTGTTGACTTAAAAAAATTATTTAAAATGAATTATATGTTTACCCATGAACAATTTTTTTATGGGTCATGAGCTTTACATAATTTTTACATAATTAGATCATAGATGATTACTTGATTACAAAACATAGTAAAATTTTAACATTAATTGATAATCTTAATGCCTTTTTAAGATTAAGCCATTACTTTTAAAATATTTTAGAATAAAAATAATATTATAAAATATAGGTGAAATTTTATAACCACCTTACTAACTTTCTTCTTTATATTACATCTATCTATAGGGGGTTTTGGCCAATTTAATAGATAGTTTCGGTAATAAAAACTCTAAATAGAGTTTTTTTTTTAAGATCCATATACTTAACCTGACCCATTATCGCCAGCACTTAGTAAGGCCCACCAGATCATCAACTTGGAAAGTTGGAAAATGCAATTGTTGGGTAGCTTGGGTCTTTGGGCCTGCCTTTTCTTTTTCTATGGCTTGACATTGTTAATTTACTGCCCTACACTTCAGTGACTTTCGATCACGAAATTGTGGACCGCAAATGTGAACTGGAATCTATGGGCCTGGGCCCCCAGTTTAGTAAAGTTCTTTTTTTTTTTTTTCGAATTGTGTTTAGTGAAGTTCCATTGTTCAATGGGGTTCGGTTATAGGAATTTATTTTATTTTATATCCATTAGATCATTATCTACAACCAGTTGTAACTTCAAAAAAGAAACAAAATAGAAAAATTCAGTAAACAGTGTCCAACTCTGAGGTGACACATATTGCATAAATCCAGTAAGGTGGAAGCTTTAGAATGTGGCTTGTGTTTCAAAGGCATGGGCTAAGTCGGAAATGCTCTCCAATTCTTATCCACCACATTGCAGAACATATCTTGGCAGCTCAATCAGCCGACAGGATTTTGACAGGTGGCATATCACACATTTCAAAAACTGCCAACACAGAAGCATTGGATCCATGTCCACTGAGCTGTAATAATATACTTGAGAGTAAGATAATTTATAGATGTAATATTCAAGGTACAGGTACAATTAAATTTAAAACGTATTTAACATACTTTACTAATTAAAGATCTCCGAAATTCGGAAAATATATATCCAAAACTTTTTTTAACATAAGTATTTCCATCCCACGTTAGAAGTGAGAGTAATCCCACAAACATATATCTATACCTGACATGCTTGTGCCTAAACTCAATTTATAATGGGTCTAAAGTTCTAGATTCAAGACCATGATTCTCAGGGTCTGGTCTTACGGGTCTGTGGGTTCTCGGTATCACTAAGCAGGCATGTTCATTTGCCTAAATTTAGCCAGTCTTTTTTTTTTTTAAAGGTTAAAATTTCATTAAAAGAACAAGAATACAAAAGATAACAAGAGAGGAGAACAAAGAGGGCCTAAGAGGTATAGACCAATAAAAACTACCAAATTACAAATACCCAAAGAAACCAAAGCAAAATTTAGCCAGTCTCTCATCTTAAAAAATATAGATTTGAACAACTTAATTGGCCAAACTCAGCTCATTCTGGAATTTGTTTAGCTAAATGGGTAAAGATGAGCCTCATGAAATAAGCTCATGAAGCCGGTTGAACTTCTCAGCTCATTTAGTCATATATATTATTTATTTTAAATAAGAAAATGCTAAGTTTATCTTCAAGTTATACTCTTTATTGATGTGGCAAGTCATTTGATTGGTATTTTAACTAATCTTGAAATGCCAATCAATTGTAATTCATCAGGTGAGCTTGATGGTGGAAAATGTATAACTTGAAGGTAAATGTAGCATCTCCGTTAACTTTTTATACTAAATGAGCTGAAAAGTCGAACAGGCTTCATGAGATATATCCAATAAATTTCCTTCAAAGAGCTGCATTAGTTGCTGTTTGCTTGATTGGTGTTCCGCTGTGACCAATGGAATGGGCTTCCATTTGAAAGATCCAATCCAAAATAGTCGCTCAGTACAGCGACTGATGCAGTTCTGCAAAGGAAATTCATCCATCCCATTAGGGCAGTAAGTGTTGAAAATGAATGGCAGGAAAGCACCTTTGTGTTTCTCTGCAAAAATGGATAAACCTGGTTTCTCCTATCACAGCTTGTACAAGGATAATCTAGGTCTCCAGCAATGCCACTTTGGATCACTTTGGAGGGGATTAGAGAAGTGGGTAATTGAAAATGGATGATCACTGTTTCTTTTCTCTGTGGTTTGGGGTTGGGGGTTGGGGGAGGTTGGGTAATCAAATTTGTGACAAATACATACATATTCAAAGGAGCAGATTCTGTATACCTGTTCTTACAGAACCAGAATGGTCATGTAAACAGGAGGTCAAAATCACTGCATGACTTTGTTACCTAAAATCAAAGATTATGGTGACCATATACATATTACTCGCAAACAAAAGATTAGAGGACTCAAAAAAACCAGTAAAGTTATGATGAACAATTGTATACATTTATCCTTGACAATGAAGGCAACTCATGATATGAAATGAATGGACTGAAGAGAGACACCAGCAGGAGTCAGAAATATCTATGGCCTGAAAGTCAGTATTCATACTCTAACCAGAGGAGCAGATTTTGCATTTCTCCTCCTACAGACTTGACAAGAATATAACCACTGCACAACTTCCATTGCCAAACCTTAAAAGACTATCGCAAGCTCACATAGAACTCCCAAATAGGACGAAATCAAAGACTCGTGGACTCGCATTGATCCACATCTAGAGGAAGTGCAAGAAGTTTGGATTAATTATCCTGGTCTATTTAGGTGTTTTAAAGTATTTTTGGGTTCTTTTATTTTAATGGTTAAGACTGAAAGACTTTATTGAGATTGAATGGATAGATTATAGGGTTTCTTTAGGCTTTAGAGCATTTCAATACAGGGCTTTGCCAAATTTGGTCCTTGGAGTTGTTTTCATTAATATAAAAAAATTGATATTAGGGTTTAGAAAACCTTTTCCTTCTCGACGTGTTGATTCATAAAAGCCCAACAAGTTGATGTGCATTTGACCATAGAATCCTGCATGCAGGTTGGATATTTTTCTCTCACTCTGAACTTGGGTTCTTAACACTGTGCAGGCTGCATATTGATGATATCTGATTCTTAATAATTGGTTGAACGAAAATGTCACATGGCCACTTTCTTAGAAGATTGACACACCATGGATCTTTTGAAATATACTACATGCCTTGAGGATTAAGGATACCAAGTTCCTGAGAGTGTCGTGTTGACGTCTTGTTTCTATGGTGATCTAGGCCATATTTGTGGACCCCAACTGCGGTGGGGAGGGATGAGAAGGGGGTGGTGTCTGGGTTGCTCCCCTAGAGTAGGGTGCACCCATTGGTGGTTGTGGGGGTCTATGGGTTGCCTCCCTAGAGTAGGGGTAGCACTGATTGGTAGTTGGGGGGGTTAGGACAGATTGGTAGTTTGGGTTGCTCCCCTAGAGTAGGGGTAGCACCCATTGGTGGTGGTGGGGACATGATATCCCTATATATTATATCATTAAGGGATTTCTAGCGTTATGGCATTCATCTACACTGAGATAGGGGTGAGGAAGAGAGCACGGCAACCCTATTCTCCAAGATGATGAAAATGCTCCTATCTCACTCTGGACATATCTTGTTTTTTTTCTGACTGCTTGTGTGTTTGCTGCATTGTGATTCCTTTTTATTCAACATAAAGTACCAGTTTGACTATTGGATCTCTATACATTATTCAGACAGCCACACGACCATGTTGATTTGTTAGTGGACTTCATGCATGTTCTTTCCACTAATAGCCAGACATACTCTATATTTTGGATATTGATAGTATCAACTTAGACATTATTTGAGACCCTACTTGCATCAATAAGATTACAGGACTTGATAAAACCCGTATATGGATACCATTATCCCTGATAAGGAAGGCAACTCATGAAGTGTAATGGAAGGACTGAAGACAGACACCTGAAGTAGGAGCCAATCAAAGAGTCTATATACAAAATTCGTTCTTCATTCTTCTGATGGAAGTCATCGGTTGTTCCCCATTGTACAGAATATTCTGCAGCATGGCAAAAGATAAAATTCAGCCTTCATTGTTCTATGGAAATTGTCAGTTGTTCCCATTTGTACAGAATGTACTGCACTTTAGCAGAAGACAAAATTCAGTCTTCATTCTTCTCTGGAAGTTGTCAGTTGTTCCCACTTGTACGGAATGTTCTGCACTTCAGGAAAAGATGATTCTTCACACTGCAAAACATTGTTTGCTGCTGGTGACATGGTAATTGGGTCATAATCTTGACTCTTCCCCCCACTCCCATCCCTCCCCTCCAACCAAAAAAAAGTACTTCCACATACATGTCCATGAACGTTACTGATCCAACTGTACCCACCATTGATATCTCTCTCCAACACACCATATTACAGTCGATGTCAACCCCTCTTACACACACAACATGAAATGTCCATCAAGAATTCTTTTCTTTTTCAATGTTCACCCAATTTAATAGCCTTGGAAACCTCTATAATAAGCAATTTCAAAAATAACATAAAAATCATGTTTAAACGACTCCTTTTCAGTGATCCTTGTGTAATTTTTTCCATAAGTTGTCTCACTAGGAAGATGGCTTCTTATATTGACCTATAGAGCATGGACTCAAATTAGTTCTCCAAGATACTGGACTTTTCTATTGTGTTAATCCGTTATTCTCTCTCTCTCAAAGCTTCATAGCATGGAATCCATGGATCATAATTTTTTATGAAAGGTAGCATGGATCATAATTTTAATGCCCAATAAATGGCATATCTTTGATTATCACCTTTATTCTTATAAAAATGGATTAGATTATAGTGCTCTTGTACAAATCTTCAACCTTTCTTTTTCAGATCAAGATTTATAAAAATTTAGTAAACTTACAAATCCCAATTTCTCCCAAGAAGACCCATACTTCTATAGGGATAACATTTAGGTCTTGTTGGCATCCAAAATTTTACCCAAGTTACCTCCAAACAGCACAATCTAGGTCTCCAATTGGTTGAATAATCTCTGCCCATCAAAATCCAATGAAATCAAATAAAATCTATAGGAGATTGGGTTGATTCAGAATTTATACAATTCCATTGATTGACGGTGGACCATATACCAATAGTTTAAATTTGTAAGTTACATAATCAGTGTCATATGGTTCGTACTATATCACAAGAGGATCAAGTTATATTAGTTTAAAAATCATAAGTTCCCGCAGACAAGAACATGTAACACAACTGGTCAAGGCTCACGGTTGTAGCCTAAAAGTTGTGGGTTCAAGTCTCATGGGTGTTCGATAGGGCAGTCAATCTATAGAAAAAAATTTCCAAATCTAAAACCCTTTGTGGCTATTAAGAATTGTTTGACACTTTTCGTTTTGATGGATTTTTTGTTTCAGCTGCCAAGGGCTAGATGATGAAGATTCCCCAGATTAAATGGCTAGATGATGATGATGAAGATTCCCACAAATGAAAACCCTTTGTGGCTATTAAGAATTGTATGGAACTTTTCGTTTTGATGGATTTTTTGTTTCAGCTGCCAAGGGCCTAGAGCCTCATAATTTTAGAAGCTTTTTAGAAAATTGGTTTTGTTGTGTTGGTGGCTAAAATTTAGCGAAGGTGGGACCTACATGCTTCTATTAGATTGTCGTGCGTTTCCCAAGATGGGCAGGCACACTTTTAAGGGAAGTCCCTCATATAATGAAATTGGTAGCATCATAGTTGACAAGAATTAGGAGAGAGGTTTGGATATGTGGCTCCTCTCTATGGCCATAGAGTGACAATTTCACAATTTTTAAGGGCTCAAAGTCAGCATTAGATTCTCAGGAGCTCACAGAGGTGATGGAGGATTTTAACAAGGCTTTGCTGAAGGCTAGATAGAGTGGGTTCGGCTTCTCGTAGGTTCACACCAAGGTATGTCCAGGTTTCAGAAACAAGATTACGGCATCAATGGCAGTGATTCTCTTGGGGAGACTCAGCATTGAAAGTAAGGTAGAAGGTTTCACCATCAGTTTTCTTCTCAAACACTAGAGGACATCAAGTACTAAGAATGTGAGAGGTGAGACGAGGGAGCATTGGCAATATAACCATCATCAATATTTGATGGTGAAGGGATTCTCATATTTTGACCATAGATGTGGGTAGTATTGGGGAACCACATATATCTTCTCTTTAGCTTGTGGTTTGGAATTTTCTCCTTTGTTGATTTTCTCTCTCTACATTTATTGCACGTGAGCTCCACAGATTTCTCCACTACAAGTTGTAGTATACTAGTAGAGTAGTTTAAAATGTTGAAACTTAGAAATTTGAAGTCCAATGAAATAGATACATACTGCACCCATGCATTTTGCAGTATTTGTGCATCTACGCTTGATGTCGGATGAAAATTGCTTATGTTATTACTTTTGAAGTATCTTTTTATGTTATCTTCTCCTATTTGTTATTACAAATCCTCAAGTTACTACGAATTGCACTTCTTCTCTCATTTGTTATTTGGCTTTTAATATAATGCAAAACCAGTAACCTGTCTTGTGCTGCAAGCTCTCTTGAAATGAGTTCAAAATATTTGTAAAATGTCCTTTCTTTATGTCTAAGCATAAAGTAACCTATGTGTCTCCTATTATGTGCACTGCAAAGCCACAAGAAGTTATTTTGTCATCTCAAAATTTGTATCAATTATAGCTAGATTGTCAAGGATTGATTATCACATTTGATTCATTTCTCCAAAATCATGCTCTCCATATACACTTCTATACTCAACATTTTGTTCCCTGCATTTATGTTTAAGTCTCCATTTATATATTTTCACCAATAGGTATATCCTGAACTAGTTTGTCCACCAAATTCCAAAAGGAAACTATACTTGATCCAAATTGAGGTGCATATGCACCTGTTAAATTTGAGCCTTCTTAATTAAATATGGTATAAACTATTATACCCTTCTTGCTCCTAACTTTTACAATCTTCTATTAAATCCCTATCAACTGCAATGTCTACTCCATTCTTAGAGCTCCATTTTCTTATATAAAAGAGCTTGAAACCATCTCCCACATCCATAGCCTTCTAATCTTTCCACTTAGTATCCTGCAATTTTTATCCTCCTCTTCATTGCATCTATCAACCCTATGCACTTCCTCATTAAAGTATCAACACTCCAAGATGCCAATCACAACTTTTGGCCTGCCTTTTTGAAACTCCACCTATCATTGACATTACCTATGTACTATTGCCGGGTTTCAATGTAACACATCCCTGCAAGGAATGCCCTACCATGTTCACACTCATTTCCCACTAAAACTGATCTCCACTGTAACAGATTTGTTATAGGGAATTTCTTAGCACTAGGTTTAAATGTACAAGCAAAAGTAATATTTAGTTTTGTCAAAACATTTTAATGGTCAATACCTATCTAAAAGCCACTAAGATTAATAAAAATAAATGAGCCTATGCCATAAGCACAACCTGCAAATAAATACAAGGATGGGTTATCTTTTAGATAACAAATGAGAGGTAGAGTCAGAATTCATATTGAGTTTCCATTTTTAATGTAGATAGAATCTCATATAGAAAGGAATCTGTGCCTATCTATATATCCTTCTTTTCCAAGCATTACTCTATATAGAAAGAATTTGTATGATCATTCACTCTCTAATATTACTTCATAGAAATTTCCCAAGAGGAACTTCTCCACCAGAAGGAAGCACGCCTAAGAGATCTACATTCTATACCATCAATTATAAGATCCACCAATCAGGAACCCATCCAAGCCTATGGTCTTGGTCAAATCAGACAAGGTTAACTTCTATATAGAAAGAATTTGTATGATCATTCACTCTCTAATATTACTTCATAGAAATTTCCCAAGAGGAACTTCTCCACCAGAAGGAAGCACGCCTAAGAGGAACTTCTTTTCCAAGCCATTACTCTATATATAAAGAATTTGTATGATCATTCACTCTCTAATATTACTTCATCGAAATTTCCCAAGAGGAATTTATCCACCAGAAGGAAGGACGCCTAAGAGATCTATCCATCAATCACGAACCCATCCAAGCCTATGGGAGGTCTTGGTCAAATCAGACAAGGTTAAACTCTAGTGGTTGACTTTAGGATCTCCAAAGTTGATAGTTTGCTCTAATATATTGATGTGGACATCACACCAAGAAATGAATAGAAGAAAGCCTCATTTTTTACCGTGGTAAAATTTGGGGCTAAACCTTCTAATTCTTGATCTAAAACGGTGTGTTTAATGTATTTTCCAAATGGACCAGGACTTGGGCTTAGATCCAATCCATATGTGCTTGGGCCTCTTCTAGACCAAATGAAAAAGATACATTGGCCACTAGAGGTGTCATAAGCAAGCCTCTTAAGCAAGGATGTGGTACATGGACCAAAGGAGCTTCAAACCTAAGCCCAAGGGTCCATAGGCATGTGCAACATGTGCCCATTGACCACATTAAATGTGGGGCGTTGGACCCTCTCTACTAATGGGGTTGTGTGGCTCAAGCTTTGGCAGGGATAAAAGGCTCTCTAGACTTCAAAAGGAAGATGGGCTAGGCATTCAATGCATAGACATGTGCTTGGTGTGTCATCCAAGCTTATATGGAGTACGCTCATTGGTTGATGAAAGGTAAGGTTCAAGGCTTAGTTGGAAGCTTCTCATTGGATATATGGGATTCTCATACTCCTAGGTCAAACTTTATTCCAATTGGAGTTGGGCTCAAAATTCTCTCTGGTTGCCAATGTTCTTAAGTGATACTGATAATAATAATTTAATATTAATGGCAGCCTGGAACTATTTAGGCCTAGCCTAAGTGAAACAAACATAGATCAAGGGTTTAAATACTTGGGCATAGCATCCCCCGTATTTGCCAATAATAAGCATTTCTGGCATGAATGATACCCACTGTTCAGAGTAAATAAAATAAAATTAAAAACTACCGACCTCCCCCCAACCCAAGATAGGAGCTTCAGTGGTTCCAAGAGCACTACATTTGCCTGGACCCATGAATAGGATTGGCTCCTATATGGATCCTGGATCCCAATTAACCTGGTTCTTTGTTTATATCATCTCAAGATATTCCACAAGCTTTGCATTATTATTGAGCTCCATACTATGAATATCATAAGACACTAGGCCTATATAGGTAGCCACACGTCATAGAGTTACCCAAACATGAACATGTGCATTCATATACACACAAAAAAAAGCACCCACAGTATGTTTTATTAATTTTATAGTAACTGTTTTGTTGTGACATGAAACAATGTAGCTTTAAGACCATAGCTAGGAGGCAGAAAATGCCTATGATCCTCAAAAATACATGGATTAAAATGAAACGGATCAAATTATAAAAACTAGGACTCGACCACAGTTGCCACAATAAGAAAAAGAAGAAGATACATTGCACCAGGGTAAATAAATTACTTCCACTGATAGTGAGAGAATTTTGAAGATTTTACAGTGAATTTTTTACATATTTGTAATTTTATTCTACTACCAAGGAATGAGGGAAGGTCAGCCATAAAGCCATTTAAGTTGGGCATTAAAAAGGAGCAAAACCTTCCAAAAAAAATGCTAGGAGGACTTGGTCTTGGATCAGATCTTTCTTCTTTTTTTTGAAAAGTGGTCTTGGATCAGATCTTCAGATAAAAGAGTGGCGATGGTACTCTGGATATAAAAAAAAAAGGAAGAGAACTCAATGGTTCAGAGTTCAGACCATAATCTGACTCAGGATGTGTTTTCTAAATTCTGGAAGGAAAATTTTTAGGAATGCGGGCAGAGTTTCAAGGAAAATTCACCAAAGAATGTTAGAGAATATCATTTCCTTGTAAAAAAATAGAGATTCTGATTGGCCCCATATGATTGGTCTCAAAGGTTAAAGGTGAAACAACAGGAACTGCTACAAGGACAGCCTAAATAAGTAAACTAGCTTAGGTAAAAAATGAATTACAAGCAAGAAACCTACTTGTTTCCATTCATTAAAGCCAAATAGGCTTTCTCATAATTATGAAAATAATTGCTATCTGTTTGCATTCCAAAAGTATTGATAATAACAATGATAATAATCAAAATTTTCATATTGGTACAATGGAAGCATAGAAAACCCCAAGAGTTTGGCTCTAAGCATACTTACAATTCAGATATCCTCCAATCACTATTTTAGCTTGCAGCATCATTTTCAAATTGGATGGGTGTGGCTGATTTCAATCAGCAAAGGAGCAGGTGGTGTCATAATGTCACTTTTTGCAGATAATTCTTCCTTGATCATTTCCAACTGCCCATCTGGGATATACGCTTTTGTGAACCTGGTTGGACTAGGAAAGTTCACCATATGAAGTCTGGATGGGCTGGAGTTGCTTTGAAGTGGGGAACTTGGACCTGATGTGAACAATGGCGATCTATCTTCATGAGGAAAAGACAGTGAAGGCTGGACATTATCTCCCGTTTGTTTTCTGTAGAACTTGTCCTCCCCAATGTCATAGAAATTTGCAGTGCGCACCTCTTGAGCAAGAGAACAAGTGCAACAGCAAAGCCACTGCATACAATCAATAACTGCTGGACGTCCGAAGCAGAAAAGACTCCCAGGCAAGTTGAATCTCTTCCTCATTTGAATCCTCCAAAACCCACCATATAGCAATCCAAACACACACAAGACAATACCCATTATTCCCAATGCTTCTCTAGCAGCTTCATTATCAATGTTCACGGCGGCCAAGTTGAAGATCCAGAAAGGGGCCATACAAAAAAGAAGGAAAGTTGCAATGTGAACATACATGTTCCCAAATCCAAGTCTTTCCATATTCCATCCAAATACACAGAAACAACAGAACATAGACAGATATGCTATTGAAATATCATCCCACAAATCAAACAACCCCCCTTGCCACTCAGGTCTGCTCTCCACAACCCTCTGATCATCCCTTGTAACAAAAGAGTACCTCTTTTCAAGTGACTTCGACCGTCTTGGAATTGATGTGTCAGCATCAGCACTGACATGATCCTGCACTTCATGATCTGTTTCTGACTCATAATCCCGCCCAAGAGGGCTAACAATGCTGTAAACACCAGCAGCAGCTGGGGCTGCAATTGCAACGGATATGCAGAGACCAACTCCAATTGCAGGCCGCTGCGATCGCCTGTACCCAAGGTTGAGGCCACACAAAGCATATTGTGCAAAGCAGTTTATGTGGAGAAGGACCACTACAACCATCATATGAATCCATTCATGAGGCTTATATGTGCCATTTTTGCAGTATATTTTTCTGAGTTTTAGAACATCTTCTGGTCTCCATCGGCATAAGAGCACAAGGTGGTGGAAGCGCTTGGGGTGCTGATACAAACACATCAGAGTGAACAGAGCATTGAGGATTTGATTATTGACTTCAAACCAGGTGTCTCTTTGTGATTTCCTCGGTATCACATGGTTGAGCATCCCAGTCATGACTAGGAAGAGTATAGCACCAGAGACAGCAACACAGATGATCCAAACAAGAAGAGCAATGTTCATAGGATTCTTTATCCATTCTTTGCAAACCTTTTTTAAAGGGACCCAATCGATTTTTTCATGAAGAAACACGCTAAAACGTTCTCGGAGGCCCTGCTCACCAGTAGAAACAACTGAACGTGATATCTCATCTCTTTCCTCAGCAAGTAATCGGAACCTAGCAGAAGATGAAGCTAATATACTAGCAGATCTGAATTTCCTTGGCCCTTCTTGCTTAGGAAGGGCTGTAAAGATATTCATGAACCTTTCCCTTGGGTTTCCTTGACCCATTAATCCCTTTTGTGATGTTAAGACATTAAAGGATGTATGATCCATGTCATCAGAACCTTTCACAGCTGTTCCTGACTCCAAATCTTCCTTAGTTGTATCTCCACTTGTCTCATTGCCAGTTGAAACCATTCTCTGATGTATATAAGCAAACCCAAAATCTAATGTTTATCAGATGGTTAATTAGATTTCATAAAACAATGCTTATGCACAATAAACTATAATACTTGATATGATGGAGACAGTTTCACCCACTATGTTTTCTGAAGTCAAATATTGGTCTTAAGTAGTACGACACATCATATGAAGTAAAATTCTTCAATTTAAAAATGAAGTGCACAAAGCAATTTCCAAAAAAATGAGTTTTCAATGGAAATTGCCCTGCGTACTATAGTTTAGCAATTACATGATTGGAGTACGAATGAAGTACTTTAAACTGAAGTAAGCAGCAAGATCAAATTCCAATCAACCCAATAGTGAAATACTAAACCCAATTAAATCACTCAAACTGAAATTTTGATTAAAAAATATCAAGGAAAAAAGGATTTTTTAACAAAGAATTGTATGGAATTGAAGTTTTTTCAGTCTTCCATGAAAGTAAAATAAGGAAAAAATCCATAATTGAAATCTGGACCAAAACCCAAAAAAAAAGGTGAAAGATTCAGATTAAAAAAGCCATGAATGGAAATTTATAAAACCCAGAGGAAAAGGTCACTAGCTTCTGATGATATTTTTTAAATTGAAATTTTACCATGGGCCAAGAAAAGAAATAAAAACTAGCTTCTGCTTATTTTTCTTCGTCCAGGATACAGATAAAGGAATCTGACTAAAACAAGACCTTGCAATTAAAGTTTTCCATAAACCCAGATGTTGAAATGCAAAATATCCATCCTTCCTTCCTTTAATTGAGATTTAAAGCCAAACCAGCCGAGATAGGAAGGAGCTCTACCCCCCCAAAAAAATGCCTGGAATAGGAAATTTTTGACCAACCCAGATGAGGAAATTGAAGAGCCAGATTTCAAACATGTAATTCATGATAACTTGAGTTGAGATTTAAGTTCATACCTCTGGCTGACTGGCTTAGAGATGAGAAGAAAGAAAGAATCTGAGTAGATGTATAGCTTCTTGTCAGTGAAGAACAAATTCTTGAGAGAATTTTAGTTGTCTTGAGTGGGAGAGAAGGCCGATGAGACAATATCTGTTTCGGAACCGTTTCAACTTTCAAGCCGTTTGGTGTCCTATTTCCAAAACAAATAGTACAATTTAAAAATAATAATAATATATGACGATGATAATATAAACTCGTAAATAAATATAAATAATTTTATTATTTTATATTAATTTACATGAAAAAAAATATCATCATATAATCTCAATTGATATAATATAATTATTAAATACTAATTTAAAAATATTTGAATTTTACTAAAAATTAAATAGACAAAAAATCTAGAAAATACCCAATAAGTAAATGTGAATTATCATTTATTTATAATTAAATATTAAAACTTAAAACGTATAAACATACTGGACCAAAATGGAATTTACTACGAGAACTAAACTTGTTTTATTCTACTTATCAACGAAATCTAAAACAAAAACGGATTAACAACTAAAGATAAGACAACTAGAGGAATGGAAAGAATGATCATACTTAGAATTTTTTTTTTCCTTTTTTCTATAGAAATTAAAAGAAAATGCAACTTAATCAACCCAGTAATAATGGTGCATTATCATGACATCAATGAAGGTTTAATATTTTAATAAAAAAAATATTCTGATCAAATTGATGTGTCATTGAATGGACCTAATGCTTCTCAATCTAACCCAATATGATAAAACTAAAACAAATGAGTAAAACCAAAAACTTCATTTTAAAATAAATATTTGTCCAATTATTGTTTATGCCTTTTCGAAGAGCATATAGATTGAAATATTGAATGGTTGTTGGGATTATGGATAGGAAATATCCTTGCAAACCTAACTTGTTCTTCATTCTAAGGAAAAGAAAATTATTTTGATACTTGATTTGAAATCTTAATTTAATTACAAGAACAGTGGGTGAGTTAGGCTAATTTAATAGATATGTGAGTAATTTCTAAGTGAGACTACCTATTTAGTATTGAAATAAATATTTTACGATTTCATAAGAGAATAATTTGAAAAGTCAATATCGATCGATATTCGATATATATCGTCAATATTGACCGATATCTCTGATTTTAATTTTTAAAAAAATAGATGAGAGATTTCGACTAAGAACCGAATATCGATGATACTGAGATTTGAACTCCAAGTTGATAGGTTCTTAATCTTCTTATAGTTTTCAATTATGTAAATCGTGTGATTGTAATCTTGAAATTTTTAATTATCTAGACAACAAATTTTATAAATTAATATTAAACATGAATAAAATAAATAAATAAAAGTGAACTCCACATAAATAAAAAAATTTAATGTAATTTCTAAATATACCTGTAATCAAATAGTCACCCAGAGAGTATCTATATCTGTACTCTCGATGCTCTGCCTTTCTAGACTTGTCGAGTGTCATCTTTCAGAGTCGAGTCTCCACTCATTATCATACGGAAAAGTCATTCCATTCTTTTGGCATGTTTAGGGCCTCCGGTAGCCGTTTTATGATAAGAATAAACATTGAAATCATCCATTCTAATCCCAATCTATTTTTTTCTCATCAAACAATATTTTTATAAAAATGAGTTTCGCACCCATATACATTATTATTTAATTCTTTCATTCCACCTATCAAATAACTTTAATCTCATACGGTGTGTGTTGAGTTATAAATGAGAGTATGCACCACTCACTATTCGTGTGAGTTGGGAGCACTACAACGGGACTCTTTCTAACACTCGAACTTTATATGAAAAGGTCTGGATCTCCTTCGTGAGGGCGTCAGAAACTGAGTCGAAGAGTCTGTCACGTGGGTTTGTGTTAAGTTCTTGTCAAATATATGTTAAAAAAGTGTTAAGCTTGTAAATAGAGTAATGCACCATCCATAGTGATAATCATTTGAGAGGGACAAGAAGCACCTCCGTGATATTAAGCTTCAATGTAGAAAGGTAGCATATTCCCACCGGCAAAAGAAAAAGTGTGATGTGTGTGGAATCACTTTATTCAAATTATAAGTCATTGACAAGTCAATTCATCCCCATTATCAAATACCAATATTAACAGACATTTAATGTAAAGCAACTATTATTAATTATTGACTATTTTTCATTTAATAGTTTATTAGAATTACTTCAAGAGATAACAAGTAACATTTTATAGTAAACTAGTTTTAACAGATGAATAATTCACAATTGTTTCATTTTTTTTTCAGATATTGCTTTTGCCAAAGAGGTGACCTTAATGTTGTCTATCCAGAAGTCGGAGAACAAAGTCTTTTCTAGAATGGCAGCCTGCTTAGATTTGGGCTAGCATCTGATGGCTTCGGCTTGGTTTTGAGTGGTGCACGTTGCTTACCCATGACACCATGTAGATGAAGAAAAGAAGTAGAAAGGAAATGAAGGGTTAGAGAAATGGATTAGCCGGAGAAAAGTGAGTGAGAAAGTTATAATTCATTTGAGTTGTGTAAGATTTTGAATCCAAGTCAATTTCAATATAAAAATATCATTTTTATAACATTATTCGATATAGGTAGATATCTAGATAGGAAGAATTACATATGTTTTAAAGATTATTCAAATGCTCTAAGAGATTTGACTATCTTAGTCTTAAAAAAATAATTATTCAAAAAAAAAAAAGAACAACTATTGAAATTTACTGATTCATCATCTTCAAACTTTGTCTCTCTATTGGCTAAAATCAAATTGAAGATGTGGGTATTGTGGTAAATTATGGTGCAATTCAATCACACAATCTTCATTTTGTATTCCAATCTTTGTTATGCATGAAAAATATATAAAGAAAATAGAGAAAATGAACAAAATAAATAGAAAGAAGAGAAGAAAATGGTAAAAGGGAAAATATGCAATGAGAAAGAGAGACTCGAGAGCGGTTACATTTTATTATTATTTTAAGACTTATCGGACAATCTGACGGGCTTTCGGATCTTCAGAGTCCGATCCATGAATAATAACGGACTCTAGGATCCAGCCCGTTTTATTAATAATCAGGTTGGGCCGGACATCCAACGGGCCGGATCTGTATCCGTCTACGGCCTAGTCCCCTCCCGTCTGTTCGACTATACTTCAGAGTTCAGACTAAAACCTGCATTTCTTCTTCACCAAAAACCCTCTCTCTCTCTCTACAGCAATGCAGCTCCGATCCATTCTCAGAGCAGCAGCAGCTGCTGCTGCTGCAAAAAGGAACCTAAAACCCTCAAATCATTCGGTGTTTCTCATTCCTACCGTAGCAAAAATATCTCCCTCTCTCTCTCCCCCATCTTTCTTCTTCTCCTCAAAAGCAAAATCTCCTGCCTCTTCCAAAGGCAAAGGCAAAAGCAAAGACAAAGGCAAAGCCAAAGTCAAAGAAAGCAAATCCAAATTCAAGAAAGAGTCGTCCCCCGCCAAAGCCGACGACGACGCCGCCTTCCCCTCCGGCACTGACGACCTGGGGGGCGACGAATCCGATCCAGAAGACCTCTCCAAGGTTCTCGGACCAACCCCCACCGATGAGAAGAGCCTCGACGTGGGCCCCAAGGGCCTCCCACTCTTCACCTCTTCCACTTCCATTTCCCAACTCGGACGGAAAGACGTCTGCTCTTACATGGACTTCAGGTCCAGATTTTTCCGCCATATTTGAATTTGGGGATCTTTTCTTTTTGTAATTTATAATTAATAGGATTTTTTGCCACGAAATTTTATTTTGGCTTTTTTTTTTTTTTCAAAGTTTGGTTTGAATATGTAACTTATCTCCTTTTCGCCCCTTCGGGAGTTGTAGACGGTCTGATTTTTTCCCCACATTTCTGAATTTGGAGCTCTTTTCTTTTGTAATTTACGATTACTTTGATTTTTACTGGCAAAAAATTATTTTAGTTATTTTTTTTTCAAAGTTTGATTTTTGAATATGTAAATTGTCTCCTTTTTTTTTTTTCATATTGTAGGAATTCAATCTCTAAATTATCTAATTTGTAATTTTCTCTCAGTTTGGAGGATTTGATGGCAGTTCTGCCTGAAGGGTTGCCAGCGGGGATGAAGAGGGAGTTCAAGGAGACGAGGAGAAGTGCATTGCTTGTCCGGCGTAGCTTTTTGGATCTTCGTGATAATTACCGGCGCATTGTTGATCCACCACTGCAACGGTCTGACAACAAAGGTAAGTGTGGGAGTTTGTTCTTAGGTTTTTTATTAGACTGTCTACTTAATTTTGTTTGGGGTTTCACAATTTTTAATATGCTATATTAGATATGTTGTATGACAAGAACATATAGCACAACTGATAAGGGCCCATTGCTACAGCTTAGAAGTTGTAGCTTCAAGACCCATGGACATCACATAAGCAGTCAGCCCATGAAACAATTTGTAAAATCCAAATATAAGGCCAACCCTAGATTTGAATGATTGATGGGATATATGCTTGGATGATGAGGGTGATATTAAATATGTTGCATCTCTGTCATAGTTAATAGAGTACGGAAAGGGTGCAGGAACTAGGACGAGAATCAAATGCTTTAAATGCTCGATTTTTTTTTTTTTTAATTAGCATTTTTGGTGTAGAAGCTTGAAAAAATTTGAGAATAAGAAATGTGAAATACTGGCATTTGAGAGGGGTAATGAGTTCCTAGAAACTATGATTTGTGTTATACTTACCTACTCGCGGGTGTCCAAGTTACAGTTGTTCAGCAACTATACTGTAGATTTTGGTTCTGTTTGGATTAGGAGGAAATTTTTGGTATAAAGAGAGGGGATTCTCCCATAAATGATTTTGGTAGAAAAGTGGTGGAGATTTTTTTTCTTACAAAGTATTTTGCCAAATCTAATTACAAGTGCCAGCCCCTAAATAGATGGGGTAAATGGCTTGAAAATGATGGCTGACATTACTTAATTTGATCTTTTTGACAAAAGCCCGTTGCATGGTTAGTAAGTGCTCATTCTTGCAAGCATAAAGGTTGCAATTCGAGTGTATGGGTGTCAAATAGGACCCAAAATGATTGGAGTATGTATCAAGTGTGTTTGATGCATATGTGTAAGGGCAGTACCCCATGTTTTCACTCTTGATACCCTTAAATAAACCCCCTATTGATTTTCAAATTTGTCTTTTGTCTATAATTCTGTTGATACCCATAATAAACTTCCATTGGGTTTAGCCTCTAGTCAAAATTGTATCTTTTCTCTGCACATCTGTTCGCTCTAGGAATTGAATCAAAACTTTATTATCCAGAGAATGCAGTTTTGAGCTCCGTTTATTTGTGAAATGTAGTTGTGTTTTTGTGTTCTTTTTATTGGCAACTCAATTGGTTATATTCATTCTTGGATGTTGATGTTTATCTTGTTTCTTGTCCTAGCTCCAAAAATCAGAAAGCAGATTGTCTTGGATGGTCCTGTTTGTTGTGGAAAAAGTATTGCACTTTCTATGCTTGTTCACTGGGCTCGAAGTGAAGGTTGGCTAGTTCTATATGTCCCACAGGGCCGGGAGTGGACCCATGGTGGCTTCTTTTATAAACATCCACAGACGGGCCTTTTTGATACTCCTATTCAGGCTGCCAAAATTCTGCAGGTGTGAATCCCTCTCATTCTTTTTCTTGCAGTATTGATTAGGAAATAATGTAAAAATATTCATGAGTAGCTTTCATCCTCTGCCTCCATTTCAGAGTGTTCACCTAATTCTCAAAATATCAGGTTTTACTTAAATTAACAAGGATTCTGACCATTTCACACCACACAAACACAACTTTTAATAGACCAAGTTGCAGGTATTGGTTGGTGGAAACCCATGACAACCATTTTATGAAGAGTAAATTGAAGTGTCTCAGCCTTCTAAAACTTAGTCTGTTTATATGTTTTTTAGAGAATCCCTAGTCAACAAGACATTCTAGATCTGTCTTCTGACCATGCTGATAAAGAAACATGGATGGACCATTTGATATTTTCATAGGTATCCTTCTACCCCAGTTTTTGTAAATATTCCTAATTCTCCAGAAGCTTCTTATTTTCAAGTCAACATATATGTTGCAGAAAATGTCAATTATAAGATATTTCTTCTTTCCTGTATGTCTGACTGGCCATCTGGTTCTTGGCACCGTAAGGTTGATTTCTTTTGTTTCAATAGTGAGAAGGAATGGCCATATATACAGGTCTTGAATTTAGTTGATTGTGTATTTGGAGATGGGTGGTTTGCTGGGTTCTTATTTTTGTTATCATTTGTAATGGTTGATTGAAATGGGAAAATGATGCTCATTTTTGTTGAAATAATTGCAAAACAAAGAGAATCTATGGTGAAATCATCCTTAATAATCAAATATTATTGTTCGATATTTTTATGCATTTCACTTTCATTCATGTTGAGCATGTCTTTGTAGTTGAGGTTGGTGGGTGGCATAGCCACAATCATAGTTGATACCCCAAAGCTCTTTCAAATTGAAAGGTCCTATTTCCCTGGTTCGTAATAGCTCAGCTGGGAGTCTTGCATTTCTAGGTCATCACCGTTTTTTCTTAACTACTGTTGTGAGAATCCCACAATTTACCATTTGAAACAAATCTTGGGAACAAAAGATCTGAATGATATGTTTGAATTCTTCTTCTAGAACTTGAAAATCCCCATTGTATCTTCTCCTAATGCAGTCATTTATAAATCTATCTTTCAATATGACCCTGTTCATCCATCTTACCATGCACATCTCGGTTTCTGGTACTACCTATTCTATATATTATGTTTTCGAACTTATTTCATAATTTAAAAAGTCTATTTTTTTTTTTTATTAAAATCATAGGATTTGACAATTAACAGTTACAGCCATTCAATTGGTGGCCTGCAGACAGTAGTAGATGACCTTGTGGTTCCTCCATGACATGGGAACTCATATTCAAAAGAAACCTTTTTATTTACTCATTATTTGTGTGCAGGATTTTTTGAAATACAACGAATCCCATTTACGACAATTGCCTTGCCAATGCTATGATCCTATTCCCTTGGGAGAAGGTGCTGGTGTTGGATGGATGAAAGGTGTTGATTCCATGGCAATGCCTGAAGGTTCTACATTGTTTGACCTCATTCAAACTGGGCTTACTTACACACATGCTGCAGTGGGAGTGGTAGTTCGCCTAAGAAAAGAGTTGTCAATGGTGAAACATGTCCCAGTCCTTATAGCAATTGATCAGGTAAGATGAAACCACCACATAAGAATACCATTACCCATACTGACTTAGAAGCATATGATCTTTTAACCAAAATATGCTTAGTATTCTTTCTTTTGTACACTTGGGTCCCATTTTTTATAATCAAGGCTTTGACCCTAGGCTCATTTGTGAAAGATACAAATAGATGGTTCCTTAAAAAATTATTTACTGCATGGATGGTTTTGGGTTGGATCATGCTGTCAAAAATTCAACTTATCTGCTTGCCACATGGATGTGGATGGGTTTGGTTTGGATTGAGCCATCGAAGGATTAATCATAGAACCAAGTATCGTAATTTGGGTGTCGATATGTATTGGCCAATACGGTACGTATCAAATCGCTAAGATGTGAAGCCGATATTGGGTGGTGTATCGGCCAATGTGTATTGACTTGTATCGGCTGATACATGCCTTTTTTTTATTTAAAAGTCAGCTTTGGCCTATTTTCAAGCTATTTTGCTATTATTTTTTAATTTAAAAGGGTTAAAAGCAAGTTCTTGAATTTTAGAGTTATTTTCATCCATTTTTATTATTTTCAGTTATTTTCATTATTTCAAAATTCAAAATTCGAGTTTTTTTGTGAAAATAATTTAACGAAATAATATCTAGTGGTTATGGAATTCAATGGAGATATGTTAATGACATTTACATAGTTTTTAGAGTATATATGTGATTTTCCAAGATTTTTCTGAAAGGTTGATAAAAGTTGAGATTTTTAAGTTACTTCCCATTTTTTAGTTTATTTTCAAAAAAAACTAAATGAAATGATAAACAAATGTTTCTACAATTAAATGAAGAGCCCTTAATGTGATTGATAGAGTTTTTAGGGTCTCTGTCTAATTTTTTAATATTTCAACATTTTTACGAAACTAAAAAAAAATTTACAATAAAAAATTTATGAATTTTAATATAAGATAGATGTCACTAGGGTATACTTTAGAATTTGAAGTTCATATTAGGTGTTTCCTCATGCTGATTTCCTTATAAAATTTTAGACATTTTTCAAAATTTTAGGCCATTTTTCAAATTTTTAGGATGTATCGAAATTTTAATTTTCAAGGGCTTAAAAATCCACAAAAATGACCGTTACTTTTAAAAAAAAAAATATGCTCACCCAAGATTTTCCATTTTTTCCTATTTTTCTGTATTTTTTCAAAAAAAAAGAAGAGAGAGAAGGGAATGCGTATTGGCGATACACATTTTTTACCCCTGCGATTAACTTCTCTTTTTCCCATAGGTTTGAGTGGGATTACACCATCCAAAAGTTTGTTTTGTGCTTCCTTTCATACAAATTAATGGGTTTGTGTATAGTTGCTTGACAGAACAAGCATACATTTTTTTTTTCTTTTTTCTTTTTCTTTTTTTTAATCCCTTTATTGGTGTTACACGACTAGAAGCAACTAGATAGAAATATCCTTGCCAGTTGATATCTTAACATATTCAGTCTAGTTAGGAAGATCCTTGAGATCTCCTTTTGCCTTTTAAATCTTTGGTCCTAATCCACTGGCTGCCAATGCCAAGATTGAAATCCTCAATTTTCTGGAGATTGAAATCTCCTCTCTCCAAAGGTCCAAGGTCGTAAAACACATTATCATCATCATTATGAGGGTCTCTAGTACGAGATGGAGCCCAATTTCTGTGGTATAGAGATGCCTAACTAGCACATTGCTCACATTTCTATTGGAGGATTAGGATTTCCTTAACCGCTTGTTGAGGCCATAAAGTGAATGGTTTTTATTTTCTCATTTTAGTGGTCATGTCATGTCCATCCTTGGTGGACTATTATTTGTTTGTTATGAATCACATAATTATGGGCCTTTTGCTCAAGGCTTCTTTGCATATCCTTGCTCTGAAGGTCATATAATTCCTCCTGTCACAAGTCATGCTTGAGGATATCTTTTAGAGCCAAGAATTTTCAAGATGTCTATACATGGAATCTAACTTCTTGTCCTTGTTTCTATTATTTCTCCAGTATAATAGTTGGTTCACATTTAGTGAATACGAGGAGCCTGCAACTGTTCGTTCTTGCCGCCCAATTCATGCAAGGGAACTCTCAACGGTTAGTGTTATTATCCCTTTGTTTCATTGAAGCAGATGGGCTTATACAAGACTATATTTAAACATCCTTTAGTTCATTAACCAACTGTTTTTCTTTTCTTTTTTGATAATTGAATAATCTTACCTTCTTGGTATGATGAATTGTTCTGTGATAATTTTCTCCTGTTTCTGGCTAAGTCCATTGCCTATTTCATTTTTGCTGATATATTACTAGCATAACATATGGGCACATTATGATATTTTGGGGTTTTTCACATTATCATCATGCTCCTGATATACCTCGCATGCACCATTTCATTTGCTACTACTTTGATCATGCTTTATCTTTTTAAAATTCAAATTAAGTTGAGCCTAGTACTTTGGTAAGGCTACTCAAATTGAGAATGTTACCATGGTCCATGCTCTAAACTGCTGAATGGGTAGGTTCTACCATGCATGGAATGTTGGCCACAGATTGATGGTTTGAAAGGTCCTAGCCATCTGTCTACTTTGTGGATCCTTGTTTTAACATCCATCCTTCTGCCTACCTTTTAGGTCACATATTCAGTGGCTTCCCCTGCTGAGTGGTCGGTACCATGGACTGTCATGTTGCACCTCTAATATGAATGCAGCCGTACCTTAAGCTGGATTTTGCAGCTAGGTTTTCACTTTATAATGAAAATGTTTTCTTGTACATGGTGCAACTTCATGTAACAAGGTCAAAAGGTTGCATGGACCAAAATTTTCAAATAATGAAATGACTGAAGTAAAAGAAAAATGAGCACACAATTGTGTGATTCTGGCCAAAGTGAACTGGAACATTTGAATACTGGAACAGGACTGAATTTTTCGATATTTGTATCTTCTCCAGTAGTTTCCAGGAATTGAAGCTTTGGCCCAAGTGGAAAAAAATTGACTGACTGCTTTGCTTTTGACCTACTTATCACTCTGCTCTCCCATCTCGCCCTTTCTTGTTCTTGTTTCTGCAACAGATCATGATGTTCTTGATAATTGTATAGTTGTAATCTGTTGGTGGATACCTTCGTATCTCTCAAAAATAAGAAAAGTATGAGTTCATTATGCATTATAATAAAGCTTGCTTGGAATTATTTGATATTATTTTACTTTTCTTTTTCACTTGTAGGTGAATGCATTTCGACCCATGCTTCATGATGACATGATGGTGGGGGCTTTCTCTCATTCTACTGCCGTAGGCAAGCTACGCAAAGACCTGCCAGATGTTCCACTGGATGCCCGTGTTAACTTGCCTCGTTACAGCTTAGATGAGGCTTCGACTGTTTGTCACTATTATCTTCGGTATGACTGCTAATTCCCTGATGGATGTAAATCATGTAATATTGCAAAAAGTTGTTTAAACCATGTCATGTCATATGATGCATCTACTGGGCCCACCTTTAAGTAATCTTAGTCATCATATGGAAAGTTGGAAATCCCAATTTGTTTCCCATCAAATGATTCAGCTAGCCAATTGGTCGCTTGCAATTGTATAATTACAGCCTTCTATTGCCATTTCAAAAGAAAAGGAGGAATTTACAGCCTTCTACTGAAAAAATAAATAAACAGATATAGAAGGACTTGGAGAGATTGATTGGCTTTATGTAAATGAGTACGTCATCCTGATATTTTTTCTAGTTGATTTACTGTGGTTATCCAAATGGTGGATTGCATCTGGACAATTACAGTCAATGGAAGCATGTTCAAGGTTGAAATCAGATGTTTGGATCATAGTTACTGAGACTTCGATTCGTGCTCAACCCCAACGAGCCACTCCCCATAGTTGTTTACCTGGTGTGTGTGGAATTGGAAGGTCTTCACATGCTATGAAATGTGTTTTGCAAGTTATACTTGAAGGTCCAGATACTTGCCATCATCATTAACATTAGAGCCATTTATCCCCTATTTATTTAGTGTTGGCTTTCTATGTTCTACTTCCCCACATAACCTTTTGAAGGCCAGATTCTCTTTTTGTTTTGGACAGGCTTTCTACATTCTACTTCTTCACACAACCTTGTTAAAAACTAGTGGAGATTCTCTCATTTTATTTTGTGGAGAGAGAGAGAGAAAGCCAATACTATAGTTCAGCCCCCACCAGCTCTCATATACCCTCATCTCATAGTTTCTTTCGATGAAGAATGGCCTTTAAACTGGCAATGCCCAGATTATCATTATGTCATTCCTCGCATAGGGTAGCTCAATTGGCAGACACTATGGCTTGAGAACTAGATGTCCTAGGTTAAGTCTGGTAGTAACCTGAAGCATGTGGTTTGTGGGAGGTTATGTGCATCCAAAGTTTAACCAATGTCCTTGGAGTTCATCATCAATAAAATATCATTACGTCATTCCTTCTTTTGTTATTATTACTACTACTGTTGTGGGTTCAGCAATGTGAGTCCAACAAAACACTGATATTGTGCTACCAAACATGTCATAGATTGTATGCTACATGTTTGTGGTTCTATTTGGTTATTCCTTTGACTCCTGTAATTATCTTCTGCTGCAGGCAAGAAGCTCATTAGAAAGGAGGCATTCTCAGAGGAGAAATGGAAAAAAATCTACTACTTATCCAATGGAAATGGCTCAGAGATGAGGTGGTTGGTTCCTTTCATGTCATGACTTGGAAAGACTTTGTCAACAATGGCTCTGTTGCAGATTGTTTTAATTTTTTGGTATCGCCCTGTCTATTGTTCTATTGCTTCCCGCCCAACAAAGCCAGCATTGGATTTGACATAGCAACTTTAAATCAAAATGGTATGACCATCATCTGATCCATATTCTACTATCTACTGAAAACCCTGGACATAGAGTTGTTCCTTCTCGAGAGTTTTGATGTTCACTTCCTCCCTATCATCTCGGGAATGCATTACTTAAATGATAGGCATGGAATTGGTGGACATTCAGTCATCTGCATGATGATCCATGATCCAATTCTTTCCATGTTATGTTGGAGATTAATCCTGAGTCATTTTGGTTGATCTCATATCTGAAAGAAACATTCCCATTTCATTTCTGCATTGGATGCTCACTGATATGCAGTGTATTTGTTTGTCATTGTGAGTTTTCTGACCCAAAAACTTTTTTTCCCATTTTCACCTCTTTACAGTATGGCGATTGGATCACTTCATGCTAGATACTTGGTTCAGTTAATGTTTCCATCCAATGAAAGCTTTTCTTTTTTGTTTCATGGTGTAAAAAAAATTGTTATTGGTAAACAATTTTTTTGGTCAGCATTTTTGGTAGAATTGTCAATTTGATGGATATCTATAGCAAATTTCAGGCATCACATGCATTGTTTTATCAGTAGATATCTTTCCAAGCAAATAGAAAAACAACTTGCTGACCATGCACAAGTCAATAAGAGAGAGAAAGTGAGATAATGAAGATGGGACACTGAAAGACACTCTTTCGAAGGGGTTGGGGAAAAATCCTATTTGCTTGGCCGGGGCCTGAACAGCCTCAATTAATAGCCCGCTGCTTGGTGAATCATGTTCTCATGAACTGGTCAATGCCCTACTGTAGCATGCGATGTGTGCGGCTCTGTGTATTGTCATCGATTTGGTGAAATTGTCTTTCGCTGTGCTGCTTTGACATGGAAGGGATAATTTTACTTGCCATTAACCTGTTGTTTAGGGAAAGAGGATGGTGTTTTGCTGAATCGTATTATGATAGGTGGATGAGAGGATACTGGTCTTTGGAGGGTCAGCACATTTTCCATTTTCTACCTGGGCAGAACATAAAGTGATGAAATTGATTACCTGCCACCTATATGAAACTGACTTCTTTTCCACTGATAATGAGAATATTGACTCAACCTCAACTCCACTTGATTATATAGGAAGGTCGACCTGTACATCCAATGACCCAACCATTTTTGGTTTGGAATTTTTGAGTCGAGTTTGGATCATTTGGGTAGGTTACATTAGAAACTAATGTTGTTAGTTTGGTCACTATATTAGCATCTAAAGGACTTATTTTAACTCGATTCAATTATTTAATATATTCGATTAAATAAATTATCATTAAATGAATAGCAACTTAAATCAGGACTTATGAGGCCTGGTTACCTGCAAAATAGAATGAGTGAAGTCAATTATAGTTTGCCATGTATTTGTCATGGATATAAAATTTCACCGATATGTATCAGCGGCCTTAAGTCGATGTATAATGAGCGTGTATTGTCCATACAGAATTGCAACATGGGCTGAATGTTGGCCCAAAATTCTGTCAATTGGAGTGGCATTAACCTGTTTTTAAACTTAACGGTTAGAATAAAATACTATTAAAAAATAATACTGTGTGATAATTATTAATATCTAGTTAGATTAAAATAGTTTACAAGAAGATATTATTTAATCCCGCAATATATTTAAGAAATTGTATTATAAAAAAACAATGCACTCAAATTTCAAAAAATAAAGACTGGTAAAAAACAAATGAAGTACATTGTTGTCATAAATATAGAAAGGGGCTGTACTCCCACTACATGGAGGGGGTAGAAGGGGTGAGACTTGATTGACCCAACCCACATGACCTGACCCGAGATCAACCAGGTCGGGTTGAGAAGACAAAAACCCAGATTGAATTTAGGTCAGGTCAATGGATTTTTGAGTTAATCTGACCCGACCCGATCAAATCCAAACCGGTTAAATTTAAGTAAGTCCCAAAAAGTAAGTCCTGTACAAATTAATTCCCGTAACAAGGATCCTATCAAGAGAACCTGCACTACATGTAGGTCTGTGGCATAACATGAGGAGTATCCTTTCTTTGCATTGAAACATGGGCTGATATGCGAAATATAAAAATTTATAAAGCCAACTTAAATTGCTATTCTTGTTACTTATAAAAACAAAAACTATTCCAAATTGTAAATCAGAATAGCCATTTATAGCCACTCATTTGCAGGAGCCCAAATATAAATAAAATTAAATCCATCCATTATCCTGCCAATGGTATTTGTTATTGTCCACACTTCAAGTCATCCAAGGGCCAAAAATAGGAAATAGAAACATCCAGTGTCTCATCTATGCACACAATCTAAAAACAAGGTCTATTTTGTCATATGACAAGCCAGTCGTACTCAGCCCTGACACCAAAGGGGAAAGGAATAACCGCAGCTCCACCACAATGTGTGATTAGTAGGAAAAACAAAGCAGAGAGAAATCAACCGAGGCTCAAGTTAGATCATCCTCTTCTAGTTCTTTGTCTTTCAGTGCATTCTTCACTTTCAACAAAAGTGTGGTCTTCCAAGCATCCTGGACAGAGAATTTAAAAAAAAATGAACATGATCTAAAGGATTTATTTTGAAGAGATGTATAAAATTTGTGGAATTTGCTACGCACCATAGAAAGGATGGGGTAGAGGGGTGGCGGTGAACCACATGTAGGGGACGACCCTTCATGAGGGCCTTCCCACTTGAACGGTCAAATATCACTCTGCTCAGTAAGTATCTTTACCTTTGAACAGAGGTACAATAAAAAAAAAAGAAAAAGAAAAAAAAGGAACAAAGTACCATTTAAGACAATGTTTTCCCAGCCCATGATAAATATTTACCATTGGAGTGTAAAGTTCCCAATATGGAGATTTAAAGTAGAAGGAACTAGGAAATAGAGGCCATTAAAGACTTGGACTAGGGTAGTACATGATCTTAGTTATGGACGGGTTTAAAAATATATTTTAGAAAGTTATTCTCAACTAATAGAGATAAATGACTTTGATGATTATGAAATTAGCAGGCTTCAAGACCCAGTTTTGGTTCATACAAAGCTTCATGGAAAAAAAATACATACTGCAGAAATCCTAATTCTGAGAAACAGGCAGCAAGCATAAGGGTCCCACAAATGGGATTTTGGTGTGGGTCCTCCCTAGCATGGAAATATCTCTGATCAAAGGAGCATGGGTTTCATGGGTTTCCCGTTTTAATCAAAAGAAAGTATGCCTTTACGGCCCATGAAAGTATGCATTTGTCTTCCCTCCCTGCCCCCATCCTAAAGTAGTATGTATTCCTTTTCTTCGCTTCTTTTTTTTTCTCTTCCTTTTGAGAAACGAATATGCATTTTAGCTTTTGTTTAGAACTCAAAAAGCTGCTTCACTATAACCAAGTAAAATCTCTTGTGATGATGTCAATATACAGCTACATTACTCACCAAACAATAGTTGTTACAATCTTAAGACACATGATTTGTATCGTATAATTCATACGATATGACAAAGGGAACGATTGGTACGAATTTAGAAATCTACAATTCTTATGGCTGATGGAATTATGGGGCAATTTGGAAATTGAAGCATTAAACTTTCAGTTTTGATGGATTTTAATGCTTGAATTGTTGGTGGCATAGGAACTTCTGATTTTTTGGAGATTATTGTTGGCCTTTTACAAATCAATTGGAGTTCATAGTAGTATGTTACATTGGAAGGTTGGAACTTTGAAATTAAAACTCTAATGAAATAGTTATGTATTGCTTTACCTTATTTTACAATCTCTATGAATAATCAATTATCAATTAAGATTGAAAGAAAGTTGGAGAATTTTTCATATTATTACTTATTAGTAATGATCTTATGTTGTCATTTTCATGATTAGTACCATGAGAATGAACGAATCCACCATCCATGTTAAAACAAATAAATCCTGCCACTAATGAAAAGTACTAAAAAATTAGATAGTGGATTAGCTCAATCTCATGGTGCCATGAGGATGATAGCATATGATCACATTACTTTTTAGATTTTTTATGGTATTTCATGTATTTATATATCTTTTTTGAAAGGTGTTCTTTTTTTTGGAAAGGTTCATGTATTTATATATATCTTTTGGGAAAACAATTATGAATCTTCTCATAGTTTGTGATTCAAGAGTCAAGACAAAACAATTTTAAAATACAATTCAATTTTCCAAATATTGCACCCAAGAGAAACATATAAATTATTTTTTAAATCATGTCTGGTATTTTCCTTAAAATATCTTTTGTCGTTTATATCACAAAAGATTTCAATCTTAAATCGATCCAAAATTAACAGAATTTATAATTGAGTATCATTTGCAAACCCAATGTCCAAATTTCTTTCTTAAACAAATCCTACCAGAACCGTCTAGATCAAGTCTGCAACGGAAGTAATTTGAAGCATAACGCAAATTAATCATCATTGCAAATATGACAAACTAGAATGCAACTTCTGTTCCATAGCAGCTAAAATAAATTTATTTTCTTTCTTGTTTTGGAAAAAATGAATTTCTGCAGAACTGAAATTTCATCAGAATGACAAGAAAAACATACCAGCCGAGTCATGCTATCAAATTCCTTTATTACATCTGTGAACTTCTCAACATCTTCCTCATCCATAGCAGCTGCTAAATCCTGCCATTAAAAATATATATATATATATAAAAAAAAAGATTTCTTTGTCAAGGTGGGGAATGTTGTTGAAAATGAGTTTTGCATCAACTATAGGTGAAATTCTATAAAATGGAAATCAGACTTGCTACATTGTATGGAATGGATATGGGGTTAATGAAGAAAAGGAAATAATGTAATGGTGATGAAGATGCTTCTTGTCCTCATTCCTCTTCCACTTCTTTTCTTTTTCCCTTTTTGTTTGTGGTGGGGTAGGCAGGGGGCCTAAGATGGCCATGTGGAATGGCATTAAGAGATGGAATAAGAACTGGCTGATTTAAAAAAATAAAATAAAAAATAGCCACAATAGACAATAAGACAAGGGAATGGAATTTATTGATGCATGTGGAAGACTAGAAACAGCCTAGGTACAAAATTGAAGGTAACAAGTGGAAGATACTAGGAGAAGAGGGAGGTCTTTATAGAATAACTTAAAAAAAATATCATGAAAATATTTTTAAAAAAGATCTAATTAAGGTAACGCCACCTTAAAGCCAGGTAAGGACAACATAGATTTGGAGCCTGGGAACATGGCCGAGTGTGGCCAAGCTACGTACCATGGGTACAACTGCAGAACCAAATGGAGGATTCAATTAGGATATAGCTAGTAGGAATGCTTTTGAGGTGGGCTGAATATAGGCAAGTTACCAGTGTTGTGTAAAGAAGACTGCCTATAGATTAAAAGGGTCTTTTGTAGGACAACAGTTATGACGTATGATGTTGTACGGAGCTCAATGTTGGCCATGAAGAAAAGTAGATACAGTAATCGTGACAAAGATGCATATTTGAAGAAATATGCATTAAAAAATAATTGAAATATAGAACTAAAAATCTAAAATGAGTGTTTTTAGTGTTTTAGAGGAAATTTATAGGCTGTCCCATTGATTAAAGGTGAAGGGATGCAATTTAAGATGGTTGAGACACATGTAGGGGCCTGGAAACAACTACAGAATGGAAAGCTAAAGTGTTACAAATAAAGAAATTATCCATTGTGAACTGGTTTTTTTTTTTTTTGAGCGGTAACAATAAAGATCATATTAATAAAAGAAACCAGTACAAGAAAGGAAGAAGAGGCCTAAGAGAATTAAGCAAAAAAAAAAAAGAAGCAAAAACAAAGAGAACAACAAAAAAACCTCCAAGATAACCAAAAAGTTAGTCTCCTTGAAGATGAAATACACCACTAATCATCCCATCCACTCCGCTTTTAGCAAAGAAGTCCGCCACCCCATTGTGAACTGGTTTGTTGTGAACCAGGTCAATAATTGGTAATTGGGCATATTTTTACATTCATCTCTCATACTCATTGTTATTCCATCAATAGGATTTTACCAAATATGAACTTATTTTGGGATACATTCAACGTCAGATTAAGCTCAAGTCTTATAGACAATTAGAATTTAATCGCCTTTAAAACCATACTTGGAATTAGCTTTTGAAGTTGAATTTGCCATTGATGAGTGCACCCACATGCACCAAATTGATGAAGTAGCAATCCGATTCTACAGACTTTTTTATCTGGGAAAAACAAGCACTTTACAGACTCCAAAGAGATCTAAATGGTGAATTGAAGAGCCCATATCATAGATTTATGCGTTAGGGCTTGATTCACATGTTTTGAGCCTTAAAAGTCCACATCTTCAATCATATCTCTTCGGCAATCAAAATAGCAAGGAATCCTCTCTTTAGCAAGATTTGGGTATCATCTACATTAGGATTTTCTTTTATTTTTTATTTTTTATTTTAATAATGATGTCACTTTAAGATTGAAAAAAAAAGAGGCGTAACTTTGCAAACAGATTTGGTGTATCAAACGGTGTCAGATCTACACAAAGTTACATTCAGAGACCTTTTCAACGAACCCAAATTTGCCGAATTATGACATATGTAGATGAAGTAATAACCAGTTTTGTATCCAGGTGCCATAAAATGACGGGAATGTCCATTTTTGTATTTCGAACACTATAAGTAAGAGGGCTTGCATACCCAAATCATTGCATTGGTTTGGATTTTGAGTTCATGTGGATCTCCAATTGGTGAGTTCTATCCTTTTGATTTAGTTTCTAGTTTTAATTTTACCTTTTTATTTTTGTGCAATTTTATTTCTTGTTCATGAATTGTTTGCATTGTGTGTTTCGATTTTGATTTGAGGTTAACACCCAGTGAGATTAGAACCATAGATTAATTCTACATTGAGAGAACCAATTTTCACTAATTCGAGTTTCAGTTTGCTTGATAAGAGAAAATTCGTTTGGAAGAATTTGATGTGTGTGAAATCTAAGGATTTCATCTACAAATCCCAGGTTAATTTCGAATTTTTGAATTTTCTGAATTTGAGCCTGAGTTTGGAATTATCTTGAGATCCAGTTATCAACAGGCCTTAAAATTTCATAAATTAAGTTGCAGTGTAGGAATTACATCAACCACACTTCCTATATAGGAGCAGATCTATCAAACCAACTCATTCTCACCATCTGACATAAACTCTATCAAAAGTTAGTGAATCAGTTCACAACAAACTGGTTCGCAATGGATAATTTCTCATTAAAAATGCAAGTACTGCCCCCTCCCCAAAGGGGGAAAAACTACTCACACAACTTTTTCATAGGCCACTTTGTCCAACTAACACCTCTCGCATGTGAACATTGTCTTTTGCTTGGAATTGATTTGAGCACCAGTACTCTCTCATGAGGGGAACCGGATGATATAATTGTGGGATTTTTCCCTTCAATTTGGGTAAATGGAATAAATCCCTATTATGACATCATCCAGTTCTCCAAAGAAACTACCGGTGCACAAATTACTTCCCTCGTTTGCACCATTATGACCAATGACAATTGAGGCATTGAAAACCATACTGTCAGAAATCTAAGCAAGCTGATTTTTTGCAGCTCCCAATCAATGCATAGACCTTTCAAACCCACTTATGCCTATATAACAGCATGCTTGCACAGGGATGTCACACATGATAAGTATTAACCAGGGGGTATAAGAAAATTAATGCACAGATCGTAGTCTGGATGTATAAACTTACAGTTAAAAACTTGAACTCACGTGTTCCTGAAAAGTTAGGATCCAGATCCTACACAAACAATGGTGACACTTACAAATTTGAGAATGTTCTACCATTACAAAGAAGCAACTTTCGATTTTATGAACTGAAGAAAAGTTTCTACCTGATACCGCTCTAATGAGTTGGTTATGGCAACAACATCACCTCGACAAAGTTGGCAAATGCCAGCATTAAGAAGAATTCCTTTGACACTGTACTTCAGAAGATTATTGTTCATAGATTTCCGTGCTATTTCTTCAAAAATTTCAATTGCCTTCGGGTATCTTCAAATTAGGAAAAAGAAAAAACAGAGATTCCTCGGTCAATGTCAATAATCTTCTAGCAGGTCAATAGTTCATGGAACTCTAAATAAATTCTGATAATTCTTAAGAGTTGCAACCTGCTTTACACACAAATTAACTGCTTGAATTTGATGAAAAGGAGAATTTTCTAGCTTATTTTATAAAAAAATTAACCAATCATACTAAGCCACATCAATGTAACAAGGGAAATGTTCAAATGATTCTAGTTGGTTCTCAACATGTTGCTAGATAAATCCATTTAGAGTTTACATCAATTCTTTAATGAAAAATCTATTATGAGACATGGAAGAGAAAGATATCGGGCAAAAATGAAGGACTCTGTCAGCCCTCAAGTTTTATGAAAGTGCCTTCTTGGGAAAATGAAGGTGGTTTCCTCTGTAGCTGATTTTCCAACATGTGGTGCCAACCTTTTCTTTTCCCTAAAAAGAATTCTGAACTAGAGAAAGATGGTTTCATCAATCAATCTTTTTTTCTTCAAAATGTCAAGTTAAATGATTAAATGTGCACAAGGAGTGCTCAGAAAGGATATAAAGATCCAGAGCAAGATCCAACAGGAAAACAGGAAAGAAAAAGACATCTCAGGAGAGTCCAAACAAGAAAACAATAAAGAAAAGCAAAAGGAGCCACCCACATCCACTCTAGCGTGAATCTATGAATGCCTTACGCCTTGTAATTTGTATAGTAGTTAAAGTGTAAGGTGCAATCAAGGTGCCAAGAGGCCCTAGAGCCTAAGGCACAAGGCACATGTCTAGCATGAGCATAATTTTGCTAGGTGCAATCACTTAGATACATGGATTGTGTTCTTATTGCATCAATATTAACAAAATAATACTAATCATCCAAAGCACCAACATATACTGGCAACTCAGCTTCCAAGCACATTATATGAACATGTATTGCTATCTTATAAATTTTACTAGCTATTACAAAAAATAAAAATAAAGGATAGGCTTATTATAGGGAAAAAGTTTCTAACAAATTAGATGAGGGCCTAGGCAGAGGATGCATTGGGTGAGGCACAAAATAGATCTAGAGTCTAGGCGCGGGCCTAGGAACAATTAAGGTGAGCCTTTGACTACTATGGTATTTCGTACTTTCTTCTTCTTCCCTTGTTGTGAAGTTTCCACCTCGAATCCTTCATATTTTGCTCTATCTTCAATGAAAGTCAATTGTCAGTGTATATATATGTGTGTGTGTGTCTGTGTGTGTGTCATAAAAACAGTTTGAAGTGCAGTAGCATACTTCTTAGAAAGAGAGGAATTGTTATTAATTAGTGAAGGGTGCCTTACTGTTCGAGTTGAGCAGCAAACTGTGCAACCTTCTGCCTGCATTGGTTGGCAGAAGATGAAACTTCTTCACTTTGGAAAAGATCAGCAGACCGTTCATAATATTCCATAGACTTCTCAAAGTTTTGCGCAAGCTCATACAATTCACCAATATCCTACACATGAAGATTGGGAACCCAAAGGAAATCTTAAACATTTGCAGTCTTCATGTTAAGAAAGATTAAATTATCTGCATTTATAGCGATGCAATACAACAAAAGGAGATGGTCAAGAGGCCGATGAAGTACTCCATTGTAAGGTTGGGTCCTTAGGAATCAAGTTGGAGCCCAGGCTTCCAGAGAGATAGGCTCATTTGGTTCCAGAAACTAGACCCAATCACCAACCAGGCTAAGCACAAACAAATGGGCCAGGACATATTAGTCAGGACAGGTCTAGGGATGATAACAATCATAGATGCCAACCGTATCTTATTTATACATAATGGGAATATATAAATTGCATATAGGACCATGCTCTAGACCAATAAAATGGTAACCAGGTTTTGCCCAGGCTTAGAAAACTTGGCTGCTCATCCTTGGGCCTGGGTCATGAATTCCATATCAGGTATGGCTGACCCTACATTAACATCCTTGATGCACAATTTCCATAAAGAAAATCATGGGGGAAAAGACATGGGAGCAATAGAATGAGGAATGCTCTTAAACAGGGAATCATAAAGATCGAAAAAGACCAACTGGTAATAGACTAATTAACAATGTTTATGAACATTCAGATAAAATAAGTATTATTTGTTAAGAATTTACCTTGCAGTATCTTGCAGCCATGTTTAACCTCCCAATCTCCAGGAAAAGATTCACAGCCTGGTTTAGGCATGTTGTGGCTTCTACAGAACAAATTAAGATAATACAACATTGTAATTGAGCACTGCAATTTGTATTGGTTATGATAAACTGATAATAAAAGAGATTCAGTGATCAGAGATGGTTATGTATTTCAAAAAAAATTAAAGGTCATTGTTCATTTATTTATTTGATAGTTTTTTTTTTTGGAATGAATGAATGGTTGGTAATAAATTCATTCTATTTATTTGATAGTTGATGGTTGATATTCATAGGAAAGAAAATGCTGCGATGTACATTATAGCTAAACCATTGGAGATTAACTTCACCAACAATGCATGCAGACATACAAGCACCCACAGATAAATTGATAGAAATGATGAAAAAAAAAAGTATCCAATTGATATATTGGTTCAGCCAGGAATTAACTGGCTAGCCCATGAAGCCTCTAGCCTGACAACAATAGCAAGGTAGGGAATCATTTTTAGGTCTGTCAATCAAGACTCAGCCTTAGTTTTGTCTCAGGTAGGTGAAAAAGAAAGACACATGACTAGGTTAGTCAACATTTTCTATTGTGACCCCACCAAAGCTCTAGACCATTGCAACTTGTGACAGTGAACAGTCGGTGATTGGGCCTGATTTTCAGGACAATTATATGCTCATGAGACCTAGCATGACCAAAACTGAATGGCGAATAAGCTTTTCTTTTTCATGATTAACACTTCTATACACTGGTATCAATGACAATATGCAGCCAATTAAAACTGTGAAGAAAAATAAGAATCACCAAAATTTCATTGCCCTCAAACTTAAACACTATGAAAAACAAATCTTTCAAATACCATACCATTCTTTTCCCTAGAAAACAAAATAAAAATAATAATAATAAACACTATGCTTGTGGAAACAGCCCATTTCCCTACTGATCTGAATGAATCTATACTTCTGAAGAATCTCAATAGAGTCCGAACCTTGGGGAGAAGTTTTCTTGTAAGAATTTGCAGCATCAACATAAGCTGAGGCAGCTTCATGCTTGCTATCTAACTGCAAACAATAAAGAAACAGCATCATCATCATAAAAGAACACAGTAAACGACCAAAATAAAACCACCCAGTAAGCAGATCATGAACCTTCAAATGACAGTTGGCCAACTTGATGTATACAGCTCCAGCTTTATCCCCTGAAACATCAATAACATGATGGAACAATTAGTAAAGTAGCTGATATACTTTCAAAAAGAGGGTGGAAAATTAAAAAAAAAAACTGATATAAGATGGTCTGTTGAGCCTATCAAGTTTCAAATAGTGAAATAAGTATGGGTAAAAATTATTGGATCAAATGCCTGAAAACTAGAGTGATTTGAAGATTATTACCCCTAATACTCAGCTAATTATATAGGCTTTCAGTATTGTTAAATACAGCTA
Source organism: Chimonanthus salicifolius (assembly GCA_013350335.1). Classification (NCBI taxonomy): domain Eukaryota; kingdom Viridiplantae; phylum Streptophyta; class Magnoliopsida; order Laurales; family Calycanthaceae; genus Chimonanthus; species Chimonanthus salicifolius. Next base: position 1,814,016 of record CM023537.1, on the reverse strand, counting down.
TACAGGTCACAGTACTGGTGGCAATATCCAATTTGACCAGACCCAGCAGTCCAACATGATCTGCTTGGTAAAACAAGACCTAGGTCAAGGCTATTAACCCATCTCTAATAATGTTGGGATTTAGGTTATAATTGGGTCATGAAATGTGTTCAAAGGGCCAGGTCAGTTTCAGGCTGGGATTCTGGGTCAATAAGGGTTTGGATATAACTTTAATTTAGGTGAAATCGCCCATGGGCCACATTCCCACTTGGACACCTATTGGGGCAAAATCAGAGCTGAAATTACACTCTCTCCTTCTCACACCCATCTACTCTCTGTGAATTATCTATATCCAATTTGAACCCATTTGAAGTTGATCATACCTTTTAGATGAAAATTCATCCAACGCTGACCCCATTTTGACTGTTGATTTTTGTAACCAAGAAAATCATGTCTTTTCAAATCTAATGGACCTCATTTTTCTGAGAGAAACATCATCTTGAAAACATCTTTCAAACCTACTCATTCCTGCATTGGACCCAACCCTTGTGGGTCCCATAGGGCCTAGAGCAAACTATTGCCCATGGGTGATAGTGCCCAGGTGAAAGGGCTTCAAGGGTTTGGTACCTAAAAATCCTAGCTTCTTTTAAGTGATTTTCTACCCGCACATTACCAAAGCCAAACAAAATGGCAAAGGCAGTCTACTCCTGTGACAACTTGCAACATCTCCTTCACAAGTACTCTCTCTCCAAAATATGTAACATGAACCAACTTTTATGGTTGCACAGTTAGCACTACCCAATGTGCTATAGTTATACAGTCACATCATGTTTATATTCTCAACCTTTTCTATGCCATCAGAAATTACTAACTTGAGCATAATATGATCCATAGAATGACTTCCTACTGTCTTGAATAAAGATTTAAAAAAAAATTGTCACATAAAAAACACCAAGTGTAGGTCATATCTAATTTCCTAGGGATCAATCCTTCTAACTTCTTCTCTTGGAAAGAAATCTATATTTTACTTGCAGTAGTTCCTTTTCTTTTTCCTCTTTTTTGGCGTGTGTGTGAGGTGTATGTGTGGAAGTAGTAGTTTTTGGAGGGCTAGTGGTGGTGGCAGAGGTGGCAGTGGGGGAGTTGGTGATGGGGGTTATAGTTTTTGTGTATGTGCGACTTGGATTAAGTGAAGAATGGTCAACATGAAAACTAATTGTACCCCTAGAAGAAATTAAATCTGTCCAGAATATATTCCATGCAAGTTTGGTGGATCTGAATAAGTGAAATAGACATGATATACAAGTATGAATCTAGTGGGCATGATTGGCATGTATCACTTCAATCAAAAGGCAAACTCCATCACAGTAACTAAAATGAAAAAAACAGCAAGACGAAGTACATATGAGGAGACAGACATGTAAGATCAAAAAACTTGGAAAAGTGATCTTGTGGAATTTCACGATTCCAAATGTTTCATTTAGTTTCACTAAACATGGAATTCTGTGAATCTTGCAAATTCTACAAGATCACAGTTCCACATATGGATTTCAGGCCATGCTGTGCGGAAATGAAAAAAGCACTTCCAGGTGGAATTCCTTTCCTTCTTTTTTTGGGCAGACAAGTAGTTATTAAATTAACTGAGGAAATACATAGTTCATACTTTTCCTATTAGTGAACGATTACAAAGGATGACACTTATCAAATTCATGGGTGATTTTTACTGCATGTACACGAGTTGGGATCCAGTGAAGGATTTTTGTTAGAGGACAAAAGAGGATTTTCTATTCCAGTGAAACATTGCACGTTGGAGGGTAGTGCACCCCATTAAAACAGAGAGAGGACTGCAAATGTTCCAATGGACCAAAAATCAGCTCCAATTGGCAATGATAGTCATTCTAGATAATGGTTGTAAGCCATTGACTGTTTTGGTTGATAGTTTAGGGTGAAACTAGCAAATGCCCGGCATTTTGTGCATCCAGGCACAAGGGCTTCATTGGGCACACTTAGTCGTAAATTCAAACCATTGACATTATTATTTTCTCTTTTAAATTTAAATCCAACCTCTTTTTTGTCTATGTGATGCATCCTTCCGATAGATTAATCATGATAAGGTAAAAATATTTATCTAATGGATTTTATCTTAAAAAATGACAGAAAGAAAACATAGCAGATTGAATAGAGAGAAACAGTACAGGATTTGGCGAGTTTGTAGGAATTGGCCGCCTTATCGAATAAATCAGCGGCGTCTTCGTGTTTAGAACCGAAGAGGCCCCAGCCGCCGAGCTTCTTCTCTGCCTTGTTCTCAAATTCCTGTCCTTTCACCAACTGATCCCCCATTTTCTCCTCCCTTTCGCCTCTCTTCGCTGAAAACTGAAAACCCCGACTGCAAGCGATCGCGAACGCATTCGCAGTTGTGGAATTCTAATGGCTCTGGTGGATGAATTCAAAGAAGAGGAAACCAAAATTTTCAGCAATCCGCGTTTCTCTTGTCACATGTACCAATGGGTGTATGTGGGGCCTTCTTTGGTGGCCCCCCATCAAGTGGGCCATGCACGTAGTTGTCTTCGAAAATAGAAGCGAATTCAATCATCATCGATCGAGTTCGATAATCAATTCAACTTAAATTTATTTATTCTTATTGTATTTAAGCTAATTTTAATTATCATATTTATTAAATAAATTGATATACTTGATTTTAAAAATCATTTTCACTTGAACAACATCTTGATAAGCATGGATAACTCAGTTGGTCTATAGTTCTAAAATTAGTCTAGAGGTCTTGGGTTCGGTTCTTTCCAAATTTATCTGATATACAGATTTACATATGATTTCGTGTATCCCTGGAATTAATATCAACTCGAATGTGAAATACTAATACCCATATTATTTAGAGAAAATGTATATTTCACAACTTGTCGAATTTACACATGTGGCCATCAATACAAAGAGTTTGAGCCTTTTAAAATAAAAGAGTAACAAAATCAAGTCCAAATTTTTTAAAAAATAAATAGGATAAATGAAACTAATTTCAAATGAAATTTAATCTAATAATAAACTAAAATCAAATACATTTAAATTAAGTATAGAAAAGAAAGGGGTATTTGTTGGATCCCAGTAAGCCCTACACAGGACTTCCAAAAAGATTTGTCACCTATAGTTTGTGTTGTCAGCCAATCTAAATTCTATTTCTGAAAGTCAAATTATCATTTTTTTTTTTGTAAATTGCTGATTCTTAAAATAGGATATAAGTTAGAGGATCTAATTGGTTTGATTAGATCAGTTAGTCAAATATTGTAAAAATCTAATTTAAATTTAATTTATTAATTAAGCGTATTTGACTTGGCAAACTCTTTTTTAAATTAATGAAAATGTTTGCCTCTAACTCTGTCTTTGGATGAGAGAGGGAAGGGAAACAATTCAGTCTTCCATTACTTTTCAATTCCACGACCATACGCTGAAAATCAAAACCCTTGGGCGAGAAGAAAAAATCATTGTTTCCCCGACCTTCACTTTCCTCTTGTCATCTCCTGCAAACGAAACAACCGTCTTCCCTTAGCTTCCTCTGGTACTGAATTGTCACTGTTGACCTCTGTTGGAGGAGGAGACAACAAACTGAGATTTCAATTCAGTAATTTTTTTTTCCTTGTTTCTCATCCCACATGAGATTAATTTTATGGATACAAAAAATTATCTACAAACTTCGTGTCAGATAAACTTGAAAGGAATCGAACCGAAGACCTCTTATGACACCCCTGCACATCCTATGTGGGAGGGGTATATTTGAGGGAAGCCCCCCTCTTTCATATGGGTTTAAAGTAAAATTATGCGGGTTCAGGTGCCCAAAGCGGACAATATCACACTAGAAAAGTCGAGTAGAGGTCGTTAAAAAGTGGTATCAGAACACAATTCAACACTTAGATTGTGTGAGCCCCCTATTATAGCTGAGCCGAGTTAAGGGTGGTTCTGATCTTAAAGGAGATAGATTGTGACGCCCTTACACATCCCACATCGCTCAGATGGGTGATGTGGGAGGGGTATATTTGAGGAAAGCCCTCCTCTTCCATGTGTTAGGCCTTTTGGGCTTAGTCAATTGGATCAGGGTCCAAACTAAAATTGTGCGGGCCTAAGGGCTCAAAGTGGACAATATCACACTAGAAAAATTGAATTGGAGTCGTCACACCTCTAGTCTAATCCTATAAACTTAGACCAACTGAGCTATGAGAAATATTTTTGCACCATCACTTTTATTCACTGCGTACTAAAATTAAGTGGAATTTCGATTTTGCTCATGCTCATTTTGATCTCGCCTTTCTCTCATTTCCTTTTTTTTGGAAGCATTTTTTCTTAAAATATCTTCTCTTGTTCACACACAATAATTCCTCCAAGAAACTCAGTTCTCTCTCTCTCTCTCTCTCTCTCGTTTGCACGCACCAATGGTCACACTTCCTTTCGTTATTGTTTTTTCTTTTCCCTCTTCTCGTTATTCACTCTCTTTTCCCGCAACTGAAAGAAGAGTAAGAAGAGGGTATGCTGCTTCTGCATGTGAATGAAAGTGTTAAGCTATATTTAGATATTAGAATATAATTAGATATTTCCATTATTATTAAATATTGTATTTCTCTATTTAGAGATTTCCTCTTTATTTACTTTCCTTATATGTATTTTATTATCTCTATAAATAAGCTTACATGGTCTCTCCTTGATCGAGGGAGACACACCTAAATCTTCTCCTCTACATGGTATCATAAAGATAAGAGAGACCGCTGCTGCGTGCAAACAACAGAGAGAGAGAAGACAGAGGGACTACTTCATTTCTTAGGTGGAATTGCTACATGCGAACGGAAGAAGAATGAGAGGAAATGAGAGAAAAGGCGCAATCAAAATAAGCATGGGCAAAATTGGGATTCTACTCAATTTTGGTGTACCATGAGTAAAAGTGATGATACACCAATGAACTATCCATACAAAATGAGTGTCGGAATCAATCTTGTCGGTTCACCATATGCCCTCCTCTTTTCCGCACTTGTCATCACTCACCAGTCACCACTAAGCCCATCACATTTCACTGAAAACAACCCCTTCCGGAATGAATGAGCAAAAGTGGCATTAAAACACAGTCTGCTTTCAATGGAAAACCGCTTCTGGAAGAAAACCGAAGCAGGTGCAAGGGATCCTGGGCCTGGCCCTCAACTCGTTTCAGCTTGACTAGGTGACTAGGGAAGTTTTTTGCCTACTTAATTGGGCTTGAGCCCGACTTTTTCGGCTTAATAGCTAAATGGATCTGGCCTGAGCCTCCGGAAATAAGTTGATGGTGGGATTCAGAATTTCAGATCATCTCGGTCTGTTTGTCAATAATCTCCTCTTCATTTTCACTGGCAGACGAGACCCACGCCTAATTGTGAGAGAAATAAGTCTTAAGTTGATGGGCCAACCTTGGGGTGGCAAGCCCAAACTAAATTGGATGCGTATTTTCACTTCCAAACCCTCCAAAGTTCAAACTAAGGCCCATTGTAGGATTGGAATGTTAGGATTGCCCCTTCATTCCTTCTTTGCCATAAAAAATGATAAAGAAGGAATGAAGGGAGAGGTAGCACTAGAGGACAACATAAATAATTAGATTAACATTTGTCATTTTTTTAAATAATAGTAATAATTCTATTTTAGAAAAGTAGAAAAATAGAGCTAAGGACTAGATTAGAAAGTAAGTTAAAAGCTAATGGTACTAAGGATAGAAAAAAAAGGAAAATATATACAAATATCAAATAGGATAAAATAAAAATAAAAAGATGAAAAAAGGAAGAATCAAAGCTCAAAACAGTCCTTCAGCAAACATATAAAATGAAAACAAGGGTGAAAAACATTTCTATTTTTTTATGTGCACTATTTTATCAATTTTATCTTTTTGTCAGTGCTCATTTTTAATGAAGCTTTTATTTTTTAGTAAAAAAATGCAATATGACCTTAATGTAGAAGAATTGTTATGAGAGAGAGATTAAAGAATAATCAACAGATATCCTAATGCAGATAATATTCCATGAATAAATTATCAAAAATAATACTATAGCACTCTCACTTAATTCTCTATTGAAAATAAGATTTCTCCCACTCTTGATTTGTTTCTTCTCTTTCAAATGCCTGAGATATAATCACAACAATGGAACCATGGAAAAAAAATCAGGCAATAAATTAAAAAAATGTAATACAATTATATACAGAAAAGTCTAGATAGGAAGACTTGCAGATGTTCTGAAGATTAGTGGAATGCTTTTAAGAGACTTCTCCACCTTCCTAAGGAAAAAAAAAAAGTATGACTTGTTAAGCCAAAAAGCCTTATGGGCTTTTAGAGTTAGTCACATTGCTTGGCCGGACTTTGTCACGGTTCAAGAAAAGCCCATTATGTTGGGTCGGTCCACCTGCAGGCCCATCTATTAATGGAAATTTCGCTGTGTTCTTCGCCAAAGATCCAGTTACACGCTCACAATTTCTACTTTACATGTTTATAGACAAAACTTTATGTACAAAACACTTGTTAGAGGATGATGTTTTAATATAAGGATAGCAATTAGACAAAAATAATAAGAAATTTGTAATCGTATAATACTTATTACAAATTAGGTCATAATTTCTCTGTAACATCAGAATTGTAGAAATTTGGACCATTGGAAGGATAATTAAGTATTATATCTTGTGGATCTAATTTTGTGTTTATCAGATATTATAGTAGAGTTAAAAATGTGACTATTATTGAAAATCACAAAAATAGACTTAACTGTATTTTAAATTTAAAAATACGACTAATAGCCCATACATCAATTCATCATTGATCGCAAATACTATATAAACAAGCCAATTAGCATAAAGCTAGCTCAATCAACTCATTTAGGTCGGATGACTGAAGCTCAGTTTTGACTCAGTGAATAAACTAGTAAGCTCAATCTAAATATTTCTACACTTGACTCAGCTTGAGCTCAATCTTAGGAGACTTACTTGAGTTTGAGCTGAATGTTAAACGTATATGTTATCTATTGCTTGACTTGAGCATGAGTCAGCTTCATCTCTCTATCCATGATTAAAAGATATAAATTGGGCTATATTGAGCTTGATTTTGAAGAAAGTTTGATCTTGAATGTCTAATTAGATGCTGATAAGAAGAGATTAGTGTCACGAGAGCAATCCCATATCGGATATGTCTTGAGAAGGTCTTGGGTTTATCAGGAGGGCAGAGAATAAGACGAACAAAAATGCCATAAACATGCTTGCTATGGATAAAAGAGTCGGTTGGTAGAACATTTAGATTACATTGATAAGGCCCAATGCCAACTTACTTGACTCATGGTTTTCAAGTTGGGTGTCTAGACAAGCCATGGATGACAACTCCATTCATGTTAGAAGGATTCAAATCCGACTATCTATTTAATAAATAAGTTGAGTTAAAACTCTGATGGTAACAAACTCATTAAATTTAAGTAACTACTTTTTGACTTCATTCTTAATTCTAGCAAATCAATTCATACCGGATTTAATTGGGTGCTAGGTCAATATTTGTAGTTGAGTAAATAATTGAGCTTTTATATAAATGTATATTATATTGGTTTGTTTCAAGAAAAAAAATTATTCATAAAAATTAAATCTCCATCTCTAATACATAATTACTCTAAAGAGTTAACGTCTCAAATGTCATTAAATAAATATATAGAAAAGGAGCCATAAATTCTTATATACTTCAAGACGTATTATACCAATGCATAGAATCCACATAAGAGATTGCCTTTTTTAATGAGTGGTGTGAGAGTAATACATCGTAATCTATCACTATGACTGATTGCTTCTTGAAGTACACAAATTTAACTCTATTGAGCAAGTCAAATTATGCAATTTGACTCTAAAGTAATTTGAATTAAAAGTGAGTAAATATTTGTTTAATTCATTAAATCCATATTTTAAATGACCTGGATCAACCCACCACCTATGTTTTAAGCGATTTTAGTGGGGTTGAAGTTGAAACTCTAAATTGTACCATCTCTCTTTACTTTGACTGCTAAAATCTAACCTAATTCACAAAACTTTTCTGTCACCTTTGTGAATTTGAAAATAATAAAGATGATCATTCCATTCTGCATCATTTACTACCTAATGCCTATTTGTTTATAAATCCACTTAGTTCTTGTGGGGAACAATGAGATCTAGTAAGATATATTTTGTATGATGTGTAGTGCATATTCATGAACTTCTCAATATATAAACACCCAAATCCCCTTTCAAAAGTTCCATAAAAGGAAAAACCCTAAATCTCTATCATAGCAAGTTGATCTAGGGACTACCTAATACTCCATTTTGTAAAGTAAATTTGTGGGTCTGTCAAAATTGTCAACCACAAAGCAATGATGTGGTTCCCTCAAGCCCAACTAAATATTCCACACCATGAAAAGAGAAAAAAGCTCTAGCCCAACCACTCCATGCTTGTAAAGGATGTGTCCAACAGCTCTCTTGGAGCTTTCATGCTAGAACCAAGTTTATTGGAGGCCCACCTCTAGTGGGTTACACTTGGGATATGCTCTTTACAAGAAGAAAGTAAGAGAGGTGGAGCCTGTTGCTAAATAGAAAAATTGAGTCTTTAATAGGTAAATAAATATTAGTTGATAGTTTTGCTATATCTGCCCATTTGAGAAAACAATTTTTTTTTTTAAAAAATTTATCATTGAAATTTTGAGCAATATTGATTTTTAACCAATTTTCAAAAAAAAAAAAAAAACTTGATATTTGGCAATATTTATGTCACCTCTTGATTTATAATAAATATTACTAGAAAATTTTAGATTTCAAAATTTGAGACTCAAGTTGCACCTTCATCATGTTTGCATTTAACACTTTCATGTATAATATTCAACATTCAATATTTAACTTTCTTCTTGTTAGAATATAGGTATCGGTCCAAAAGACTAGCCTTTTAAATAGAGTGATCAAACTTTTTTATAAATCCCTAGATCTCCATCTACACTTCTAATGTAGGACTAGTTCACAACCAACCCCAATAATCCCCCCTCGAATGCTCTTCCTTGTGGCAGTTATCTCTATTTGCCACTATTTGGAGTCTGTGGTGAGAGCGTAACAACAGATTGTTCAAGGATATTGTCGGCTCTAGTACAGTGGTTGCAAGACGTAGTATTACCAAGTGTGTACCGTGGGCTGTTTTTCTTCCAGATTTCAGAAATATCTCTATGTCTGACATTTTGCGTGCTTGGAAAGATGTGGCTGAGCTCTCTTGAGTTTCCTGCTTTCTTAGTTGTTGCCAGTCTTCTGGCCTTTACGGTGTTTTTCTCCTTTTCTTTTCTCTTTTTATATTATTTCTGCACCTCTGGTGCTTTTATTTATTAATATATGAACCATTTCAGAAAAAAAAAAAAAAGCAATCCTCCTTCGAATGAGGCTAGCCATCCCGTCCGCCTAGAAGATCTCCTGAGTCCACATGAGGTAGCATGGGACCTAACTCTGATATCACTTGTTAGGACCTAGATATCCATCTCAAAAGATTACCATATTAGGTGGAGTGACTCAAATCCTTTATAAATCTTTAGATCTCCATCTACACTTTCAATTTAAGATTACTTCACAGCGAATCCCAATACTACTATATTTTTTAAATGTTAAATATTAAAAAATGTTAGATATTGAATGTGAAGTCATAATAGCGCTATTGTTGCATTAAAAAAAGTTTTGAATGAAAGTCTTAAATAATAGAGAATGCAGAAGATGGGCATAAATTATGTCCTGTCATGTTCTCAAATCATGCTTCGACAGTGATTAGATGGTAGGATCCGCCATCAAACATACGTGCAATATTCTTGAGTCACTGACATAATATCTATTTAAATAACCAAGAAAGAATATATACCCTAGAGCTCCTTGGAGTGAAGCCATGCACATGGAATCATCACCAAGTAGGGCAAACATATCGTGTTCCAATGAGTCTCTTCAGTGCACACACCATTAGTTCAGTGTATGTTCCACTTGTGGAGGCGAAACAATGAAAAGATACGAGCACTATTCATGTTGAGTTAGGTTTAGTACAAAAATATTAAAGTTGAAGAGTGATATCACATCAATACAAAATTTTCAAATGATAAATAATTCTCTTGCCATAAGGTGAGCAAATTCTTTTGATAAACTGGTAGATGCTCTCCGGTAGAAATTAATAGATTTTGATATTAAAAGTTTTCAATTAAGAGATGATGAGAGTCTCGAGCAGATGGAGGTCCATTTATAGAGCTTTGTGGGAGTTTTTAATTAAATATTTAAAACCTGGAAGATGAAGATTCATTTATATGGGATTCTCTAACTTAAAATCTCTTAATTTTCAAGATATTTTCTCTTAATCTGCTACATGTAAGTGATTTTCTGCATTCAAAGACAACTATAATATTCTAAAATAGCACTGAATTTTCCCCATGTGAGCTTATCCTTTCCTCTCTTACTCCCACGTATCTCCATGAATTAGATTTTTTTTTTGAAAATCAAAGGGTGTCGGACTCGGCCTCTTAGAGCACCTAACTAATTCTTGAAGCATGTGCAAATCTTTCTATCCACACACACCTAGTAACATTATAGAGAGTGTCATTTTTGTATTGAAAGTAACTTGAACCCAAGACTCCTCACATCTCACGCGGGTTCTTCACTGTCAAGCCAACCCTTACGGGTCGAATTCAATAATTATTTAATTTGAAGTTATCTCGAGTTAGATTGTTGGTCTAACTGATGAAATTTACATTGCTCTTTTTTTTTTGACCAAGGTGTCTAGAGGCCTCTTAGAGTGCTCGACTAATTTTCGAGGCATGTGCAAGCATCTCTATCCACACACACTAAATAAATCTACAAAGAGTGGTCCTTTGGGGTGGAGTGAGATCAAGCTCAGGAATTTCGCTTCGTGAGGCAGATTCCTAGTCATTACTTCAACCCCTTCTGTTGTAAAAATGTTAGATAAAATTAAATTTTTGAAATCTTAAAAATATAAATTAATTATCTTATAAGGTTTTTTTTTAAAAATGATCTTATTCAAATAATTTTTTTACAACTAATCCATCTGTAGACATGCATAAAGGTATTGCAACTAAGACTAGAAAAAAAAAAAATGGGACTATATGAAAGAAGTTCTGATTTTAGTATTTTACCACTTGAGTAAATTGTCTCTTGTCGAACGAACTTAGGCTCTAGGGCAAGCTAGCAGTACTCATATTCCATTGCATTGGGTGGGCCCAATAATAGGGTTATCAATCTTAGCCACCGATTCGATTAACTAGAGACATCAAAGGTGTGCCATTATTTATTCAAGGACTGTCTTTTCCAAGCAACTTCACATGTCTCATGCATGGCAATGAGAAAGCTTCCAAACCAACATAACTTGCAATGTAAAAGGTGGTCAGGAGTACTCTACTTCTCTAGTTTAGATGTCAGAAAACTTGATAAGATCTCTGATCTTTCAGTAGAAATTAAACTTGGATTTATTTTACCATTTCATACAGTGAAGAAGGCATTTTCAATTGATATTTTAACATTAATTTTCTGACTTCTACATCTTTATTCAATTCTATTATAAAAAATAAAGCTGAATACAATCACAAAAAATACAAAAAAATGCTTGAATAAATACAAATATAGACTCTTACTCTTAATTGTTTCCCTAAAAATTACATTGTGAGCTTCTATATTTAGCTCATATAGGTCTTATCTAATATGTATATAATATTTCAAATGAGACAACTAAAATCGGACGCAGGAAGTATGTAATAGATTCATAAGAAGCTCTATCCTTAAATATTTAGTCTATTAAAGTTCATTCTAATCGGATCAATTAAATCAAGTTTTTAAATGTCATAAAAGTTTATAAATTATAAAAAAATAAAAAATAGTTCAAAAACACATGCCTTCATAAATCTAATGAAGATAATTTTTTGTGATTCTTATATTTAAAAATAGAGTTTTTCTATGGAATCACTATATGAAACTTACGTGTAAGTTGATGCTCTATATATATATAAAGTGCGCACGATAAACCCATTCAAAGTTGTTCATTACATTTCTCATGGTGCATCTATAGTCTTTAGTTAGTTGCTGTGACATTCTTGGATTACCTTGAACTAGACTAATGACTAATGAGTTTATCTATACTTTTTAGTCATTATAAAAGAACGACTCGGGGGTCCGAATATTGGTCGATACGATTCGTATCGGCCGATATGATACAGTTTTAAAACTTTATTATATCGGCCGATATGATTCGTATCGACCGATATCGATGGTTTTTATTAAAAAAAATAAAAAATTATCGACTGATACTGTTTTTTCTATCTCTGGAACCACTTTTGAAAAGGGAAAGACCTTTTCCTTTTTAACCACTTTTAATTAATAAAGGTTCATATAAGTGAATTTGAACTATGATTTGGCATGGGTATTCCAAGTTTAAGGTAACTAGTTGAGGTAAAAGATGGTCCATTGATCATTAAAAGTCTAAAATAACTTTTTTCCTTCTATGGAATGAGGACGTGAAAGTGGTCCTTTACCATGTTATTGTCGTGCTTTTTATGATTGTGGTGAATTTTGATGAAAGTCACCCAAGGTAAATGATAGTATAGATGATCCAAAGCTATGTCTCCAAGCAATTCATGGAATTTTATGCCTTTTTAATATAGAGAGAGAGAGAGAGAGAGATGAAATAGTAGATCAAACTTTTGACAACTAAGTGCCAAAACATCAATGCATTTGAGCTATAGGGCGGCTGGTGGAATCAGTCTATAATTCTTGGTGGGGAGCAAGTAGAGTGTGACTTTTAAATGTTTTGATAATACTAAGTCACTTCATCCAAATTCAAGATGGACGTGTGACCTTTTTCTAAATATGAATATTCTCATTTTATATTGGAGGTAAGATTAATCTTACGAACATGTATAAATCTTTCAATCCATATACTAATTAAATCGATAAGAATAACTCCATTAAGAGTGGTTTAGAAAAATTTGAGCATGAATAGAACTGACCTTTTTTCATAAGAAAACTTCTTGAAAGTATGGCAACCCTTTCATATTTGATCCTATGACTTTGGCCTAATGGTAGAACATTGTCTACATGGTCCCTGGCCTCAAATCAATGAGTTCAGATCCTCTAGAAGCAGGTTCGGCCCTGGCTATAGACGGCTTAGGTCGCCGCCTAGAGTCTCCAAAATTTAAGAGTATGTCAGGGCTCTCAAAAAAAATTCAGAGTATTTCAGGCCCGGCACTGTCTGGAAGTTCACTTCTATATATTTGTAGAGATTTACTTGTACTTGCAATACGTAGAAACGACCGTGAGTTGGTAGCAGAGATAGACCTATTTTTCTATTTTATAGAAATCTGATTTTTTTAGCAGAGATAGACCTATTTTTCTATTTTATAGAAATCTGATTTTTTTTTTTTTCTATTTTCTATCTTTCTCTCTTGATTTTTCTTCCTTTTCGTTTTCTGAATCTGATTTTTTATTGAACCTTTTTCCTTGTCTGTTTTTCATTCATTTATAAGATGGAGTCTATCTGATAGACAGTGAGTTGAATGCTCTCCTGCTCTGGTAGAAGCTTACCTCTAGACGATTCAGAACCCCAAACTACTTATTTTTAATATTATAGGTACTTCCTCACCAAACTACTTTCTCAATATAAAAAAAATCTTTTAATTATATTAAGACAAGCTTGCTCTTGTCACTACTATGTGATAGAAATGTCTATGATAATATGTTCTTATAATTAAGATAACCTGAGCTATAATCTTGACATATAGAATGTATTAGGTTCTTGGATCCTACCACATTGAATCTAAAATCATGAAATAGTTCAGAATAAAAAAAATTAAGATAAAAATAATTATTAGCCTTTTATGATCAAAATATATTGAAACTAATAACCATTTCACCATTGAAATCGACTTATCTAAATCTGATGGCTAAAGCTAACTTTTTAATTTTAAATTTTGATTCCAAATACCCAAAATTTTAATTTTTAATAATATTTATCGACCCATATAATATAATATATTAAAATTAGTGCCATAGTTTGAGATATAAGATTAAGAAGAACTCTAGCCTAAATGACAGATTGATGATTTGTATTCTATGTTTTTCAAAAAAAGAGTTTTGGTTATTATCTCTTCTTCTTATCTTTTCACTATTAGAGGGGAATGACTTCAAAAAAGACAAAGAAAATATCTACTTTATAAAAAGATAATATATAACTTTCAATCACTAGACCACTCCTCAAATCTAATCTCTCTCTTCTCTTTGGTCTTTAGTTGAATTCCAAAGCTTTGAATAAACATTATAAAAGCAGCAGTCGAAAGAGAAATCCTATGAACTTTAGGAGGAATGTGCCACATTGCAATAGCAAAGCTGATTTCATGATTTGAAATTTTTTCTTTCTTTTACTGTGTGAAATGACAAAAAAATTCCCACAAACCCATCCGTAGATAACTTTCCTGTACCTAAGTCTACTTCCATCTTATCATACTCAACAATCTTGGTGAAGTGGTGATAAGATTAGCATTACTTAGGTCCCCACCTCAATGTGGTAAATCATAAATGAGGAGATGCTTCTTGTCACACTATTTATGGTGGATAACATGATAATGACTAATTTTTAAAAATGGGATCAACATAATCAATAATTATTTCAAGTCGTCGCCCATTCTTATACTATGGTATTCAGCACTGACAGAAGCTCTATTATAATCCAATTCTAAACAAACGCTTATCTCATGAAGTGAGGTGTTGAGTTATTCTCCATCGATTCACCTGGTGTATGTGGTTTGAGAGGTTATAAGATTAGTCACACCTCTAACATAAAGTGAGAATACTCATATTTAAAAAAAAAAAAAGGTTTAATTTTTAAAGATTATTCTTGCACTGTACATCAACAGCAAAGATTTGTAGGTGGGAGTGTAGAAAATTGAAATTCCTTGCTCATCTATCATTATCACTGAGTATAAATAGGATTACAATACAACTTCTTTGAGGATTAACATAAAGGGATAAGGATAAAATATAATTCAAATTTGAAGAGTTCAAATTTATACAACCTCTTTGAGGATTAACACAAAAAGGATTAGGATAAAATAGAATTCAAATTTGAAGAGTTCAAATTTGAATTGGATGGTGTGCTGTGGTTAATACTTCCCCTGCAAACTGGACGGTGGAAAAACGACGAGTTTGGAACTAAGCAAGGAGAAGCGTTGCTTCGTGAGCCCTTTAGTGAAGATATCCAAGAGCTGGTCTGAAGAAGATACAAACTGAATCCGATGAGAGCCAGCTGTGACACGTTCCCGTATGAAGTGGCAGTCAAGCTCAATGTGTTTTGTTCTGGCATGGAAGACAGGATTGGCTGCCATATACGTGGCACTGATATTATCACAAAGAAGTATAGACGGTAGACGAATGGGAAAACAAAGTTCGCACAGAAGGTGATGTATCCAAAAGGTATCAGCACAAGTGACCGCAAGGGCTCGATATTCAGCCTCGGCACTGGACTTAGAAACAATAGGTTGTTTCTTAGAAGTCCAGGAAATTAAATTTGGTCCCAAGAAGATACAGGAACCTATAGTAGAGCGACGTGTATCAGGGCAACCAGCCCAATCAGCATCAAAGCAGGCAATCAAGCGGAAGGGGTGTGATGAGGGTTATAGATGCAGACCACGACCAAGAGAACCTTGAGGTAGCGAAGGATGCTTTTAACAACCTCCAAATGTGTGGTACGAGGTTTACTCATAAACTGGGAGGCAAGATTAACAGCAAAAGCAATGTCGGGTCAAGTGAGAGTGAGATACTGAAGAGTGCCAACAAGACGGCGATATTCAGATGGATCCGAAAGCAAATCACCAGTGGAGTTAGATAAGTGGGCTTTAGCAGTAATGGGTATCGAGCAAGGTTTACAATCAAGTAATTGACAACGCAGAAGGATGTCAAGTGTATATTTGTTCTGAGAGAGATGTAATCCTTGAGGAAGATGAAGTCACTTCAATGCCAAGGAAATAGTGAAGTTTACCAAGATCCTTGATTTCAAACTCGGTGCCCAATCTGCGAGTGAAGGAATGGAGGAGAGATGGAGTATTGTCAGTTAAGACAATATCATCAACATATAGCAAGATAATCATAATTGTAGAGGCCGGTCGAAAAATGAACATGGAAGTATCCGCTTCGCTTTGAACAAAACCATGTGTCAGGAGGAATGAGCTGAAGCATTGGAACCAGGCCCTTAGTGCTTGTTTCAAGCCATAAATTGCTTTATGAAGTTTGCAGATGTGATTAGGGTGAACGGGGTCAACGAAACCTGGTGGCTGAGTCATGTAGACGTCTTCGGTGATATGTCCATGAAGGAAAGCATTCTTGACATCTAACTGATGAATAGGCCATGCACAGACAGCAAGACTGTGCGGATGGTAGCTGGCTTGACAACAGGGCTGAATGTCTCATCATAATCAATTCCAGCTTGTTGATGAAAGCCTTTTGCAACAAGGCGTGCCTTATAGCGTTCAATAGTGCCATCAGAACGACGTTTTATTTTAAACACCCATTTATAGCTAACAGCATTAGCTTGAGGACGAAGTGGAACTAGAGACCAAGTTCATTGCCGTAAGAGAGCATTAAATTCATCATTCATTGCATGTCTCGATTCTGTGAATCGATAGCCTGAGTATAGCAGGTGGGCTCCGAGTCAGAGGAAGAAACTAAGGAAGCAAAGGCCTGCGGTAAAGGATGCCTACTAGCAAAGGCGACCCTCTTGTTGGGCTTGGTGCTGCCATCCTTTGCTCGAGTCACCATAGCATGTACATTGGCAGGTGATGGCTCCAAAGTTGCTACTGGAGAGGGAGCAATGTCTTGGGAGGAGGCAGCAGGTGATGGCTCCAAAGTTGCTACTGGAGAGGGTGAAGGAGCAGGAGGCGACTCCGCAGGTGAAGGTGCTGGAGCATCAGGTGTGACTGCTAGAGGTGCAGTCATGGGAGAAGGGAGTTGTGCTGGAGAAGGAGCCATGGTGACTACTGGTATAAATGACCATGTCTTGAGTCATCGAGGATGTATGTGCAATGTGCTGGAGGCATAGGGAAAGACAGCTTCATTGAATAAGACGTACCAGTGAGATATAAACTCTACCAGGTAGAAGAGTGAAGACACATGTAGCCCTTGGTGAGAACTGTATCCAAGAAAAACACACTCAACCGAATGAGGTTGCAATTTATTAGTAGCATAATCTCCAAGGTAAGGATAACAAGCACAACCAAAATAACGAAGAGAGAGGTAATTAGGCTTGGTGTGAAAGAGCTTCTGATATGGAGTGGATCAGTTAAGAATGGGTGTAGGAAGTCTATTAATAAGATACACAACTGTACAAAGAGCTTCAACCCATAGGTTGGAAGGGAGATGTGCAGCAACTAGGAGAATGCGACACATTTCCGACAGATGACGATGTTTTCTTTCTATAAGACCATTTTGTTGGGGGATATGAGGGCAAGATAGGCGGTGATTAATTCCTTTTTGCACACACAAGTGACGAAAAGATGTGTTATCATATTCCTTTCCACCATCACTTTGAAAATGTTTTATGGTTGTAGAAAAATGATTTGTAACATAAGCGAGAAAAGTGGCAAAGTGAGAGAAAACTTCCGATTTGTCTTTCATTAGAAAAATCCATGAAAATCGAGTATAATCATCTATGAGTAACACATAATATCGAAAGCCAGAGACAGAGTAAACAGGAGACATCCAAACATCAGAATGTACTAAATCAAAAGGTGCAGTAGTATGATGTGTACGAATAGTGAAAGGAAGTCATTTAGACTTTCCCAACGCACACTTATTACAAAACTTGAATTGTGAAAAACGGACAGAAGAGGCTAAATAGTTATGAGTTGCAAGAACTTGTAGAATTTTATTGGAAGGATGTCCAAGGCGCTGGTGCCATAGTGATGACGAGGAGCAGGACGCTGTGAGAGTACAAGTGGGAAAAGCACTAGGTTTAATAGATAGAGGCCGGTTTCACATTAGCCCTGAAACAAAAGAGCACCGGTTTGTAAGTCTCGAATGGCAAAACCCCATGGATAAAAAATAAAACTAACAGAGTTATCTTTAGTGAACTGAGCAACAGATAACAAATTCTTTTGCATATGAGGAACATGAAGAACACGAGAAAGACGAAAGCAAGAGGCACCAGAAGAAAGGGAGAAACTACCAGTGTGCGCAATAGGAAGGGAATCATTGTTACCCAACAACACATGATCCATACCTTCGTAATTGGACTTGAAGCTCAAAGATTGGGCATCACCAGTCATGTGGTTAGTAGCACCAGTGTCAGGATACCAATTTGGATCAGAAGATTGTGTAATCTGCATACCAGCAAAGGAAGAAAAGAGATCTTCCCCAGGCTGGTTGTCGTAACGGATAGCAAGTAGCAGCACTATGTCCAAGTCTGGAGCAAAACTGACACTCAAGAGGAGGACGACTAAGAATACTTGGAGAAGATTGACAACCACCTCGAGAGCGACCACCACGTTCATAACTACCTCTACTAGCATAATAGTATGAGGAGGATCAGAGCGCCCTCCATTGCCAGAGCAGCGATTGTGACCGCCACAGGAAGGAATGTCCACGTCCGCGAGAAGAGAGGAGTGTTGTCGGTGGAGCAGTGCTTGAGCGAATGGAGGCATCATTTGAAGATGGGTGTTAAAGCTGGGACTCAAATGATAACAGTCAAGCACGAAGATCCGAGAAGACTGATAGTGGTGGAAAGTTGATGATGGCGCTGACAAGCATAGCAAAATCCGGTCCAAGACCACGGAGAACAGAGGTGACTAAATCACCATTAGAGACAAGTTCGTTGATGGCAGCAAGAGCATCTGCAAGTGACTTCAGCATGCTGGATATATTCAGAGATTGTCTTGGTGCCTTTGGATGTAGATAGCAGCTGAAAACGCAAGTGAGTTGCGTTGGCGAGGGAGTGCTGTGAAAAGTTGCGTTGGAGATAATTCCAAAATTCACGAGATGTAGAGAGACCCAAAACCTGTGCAAGAACCGGTTCGGATAGAGTTGCATTAATCATACTGACCAGTGTCTGGTCCATCTGAAACCATGGAGTATATTCTGGGTTGAGGGTTTGAGTAGACGTTTATTCATCGATGAGATACTGGGTAGGACAAGGATGAGATCCATCGATAAAGCGCCAATGATTTTGACCAATAAGGAAGGGCTTTATCTGACTCTGCCAAAGAAGAAAGTTTGTTTCTATGAGTTTGACAGAGACGAGACTGGAAATATTGCGGAGGGTAAAGGTGTGGTTAGAGTTAGAAGCCATGACTTTTCCTTTTTTTTTTTGTTTACAGTACTATGTATTACTGTTATGCAGTGAAAAACAAAAAAAAAACAAAAAAAATAACAAATAACACTTCTCTTGGAAAAGAAAAGAAAGGAAAAAAAATAGGGAATCTCAGAGCCGATGGTGTTGGACGAATTGCCGAAGAAAAACCCGAGAACCGAGAGCAGAGTGAGCAGGATCGCCGTGAGCAGCAGAAAGAGTTTGCTGTCTATCGGGGGGCGGCAGTGACTCCACCGGCAACGCTTGATGATCTGACGCAGGAGAGGGGGACGGCTGGTCTTCTCTTCAAGAGCCCAGAGTTAGATCTGGAAGGGTCGGGACAGAAGGCTGGGTGCGATTGGCGCCGGAGAAGGAGGGTCAGAACAGGATATGGACCGAGGAGGGTCTCTAGCAGAGCAACAATAAGGAAGTAGAGGGGTCGGCGATCCGTGAAATCCATGAGATCCGTCGAACAGCAGAGGGGTGGTGATTGCGCAGAGTCGGTGAGCAGCAGGATCAGAGAATAAGGGATCCTTTGAAGGAGAAGAGTCGGCACCGAGATCAGGACATAGAGGGGTTGTTGGACGAAGCCAGATCCGTGAAATCCGGCGAGAAGCAAAGGGTCTCACTCTGGTAACTGCAGAGCCGCAGAAGGGTCGTCGGTGGCCTGCATGGCGAAGGCACTGTAGATCAAAGATACCGTCTCAGATCTAAACCTTGAAGAAGGGTCATCGAAGTCAGGCGAAAAACTTGCCGGAAGTGGATGCTGTGGAGATGTGGGGACAGTAGAGAGAACCGGCAGATCAGTGCTGAAGGAGGAATTTTTATTTTTATTTTTTTTAAAAAATTTGGAATCCACAAGTAGATCGATCAGCTCTGATATCATGTAGAAAATTGAAATTCCTTGCTCATCTATCATTATCACTGAGTATAAATAGGATTACAATACAACATCTTTGAGGATTAACACAAAGGGATAAGGATAAAATAGAATTCAAATTTGAAGAGTTCAAATTTGTACAACCTCTTTGAGGATTAACACAAAGGGATAAGGATAAAATTGAATTCAAATTTGAAGAGTTCAAATTTGTACAACCTCTTTGAGGATTAACACAAAAGGATTAGGATAAAATAGAATTCAAATTTGAAGAGTTCAAATTTGAATTGGATGGTGTACTGTCGTTAAGGTTCAAATTTGAAGAGTTCAAATTTGAATTGGATGGTGTTACTTAGGTCCCCACCTCAATATGGTAAGTCATAAATGAGGAGATGCTTCTTATCACGCTATTTAGGGTGTATAAGATGATAATAACTAATTTTTAAAAATGGGATCAACATAATCAATAATTGTTTCAAGTCGTCACCCATTCTTATACTATGGTATCAGTACTGACAAAAGTTCTATTATAATCCAATTCTAATCAGACGCTTGCCTCATGAATTGAGGTTTTAAGTTACTCCCTATCGATTTAACTAGTGTATGTGGATTGAGAGGTTACAAGATTAGTCACACCTCTAACATAAAGTGAGAATACTCATATTTTTAAAAAAAAAAAAAGTTTAATTTTTAAAGATTATTCTTGCACTGTACACCAACAGCAAAGATTTGTAGGTGGGAGTTTGTCACTTCTTATCAGAGATGACTGCCTTGTGGCGTTTGGCTGGCGACATCATGTATTATTAACTTATTAACCATGATAAGAAATTTTATTCTGAGAGAGATCAAAATCCATTTGAACACATCTTATAGAGCTTGTACACACTAAGGTGGCAGACAAAGACGTGTCAAAGTCAGATTGGTTGCACCCATGTGCATCATGTGACAATCGGAGGGCCCCACTCACTGATTCATATATACCATTCAATCAGTGTATCCACTTCCAATCTGGATCATTCTTGTCCCGCATCTGCACATGCATCTATGATGTGAGAACAAAAATTCATGAAAATGATACCCCACACATGTTGCACAAGGAAAGGACTGGGTCCCCTTTGTAATCAACCCTCACCTTTGTAACTTTTCTCGTAAAATGATGAAAGACTTTTTCCTCCTACGGAATATATCAGACGGTAAAAGTCCAAATTATTGTGGAGATGTTTGGTAAATTGCTTATATGTCTTGTGTGTAAAGTCTAAGATGTATTTGATCATCTTAATGTTATGATTTATGTATTCAGTTCAAAAGACACACTTTAATGTGGGACTCACTTATAGTCCCAACAATTTTTCCTTCGGACGAGACCAGTCATCCAGTCCTTCTAACGGATCTCCTGAATCCACATGAGGTAGTTAAAGATCAGATTTTGATACCACTTGCTAGGATTAGGTATCCAGCCCAAAAGACTGGTCCTTTAAGTGAAGTGGTCCAAATCCTTTATAAATTTCTAAATCTCTCTCTACACTTTCAATGTGGGACTTGTTCACAGTCCCAACAATCTCCTTTCGAATGAAGCCACCCATCCTATCTGCTTAGGGGATCTCTTAAGTCTACATTAGGTAGTGTGAGACTTGGCTTTGATATCACTTGTTAGAACCTGGATATCCAGTCCAAAAGACTAACCTATTAAATAAAATGACACAAGTCTTTTATAAAGCTCCACTTCTAATGTATAACTCATTCACAGTCCCAGAACTTAAGATTCAAAATTTTACTTTTGTAATAAGAGATATCTTGGACCCAATTATGAAGTTACATAAGTAGATATTTCAAATGGTTTGCTCGGTAACTTGAGGGAAGGCAAGGTGTTTGTAAGCTTGGAATTGAGACCCATCTCAAATATGTATAAAATATATAAGAAAAAAACCTAATAACATAAAAGAGAAAAGTTGAAAAAAATGAGTTGGATGGGTGTCTACAACCTACCTTATAAATGAAGGGGATTCTTTGTCTCTTTGGCATCTTCGTTGCTCAGACCAGCTGTGTTGGATTTGGAATAGCAAGGAGAGTCGTGCAAGATGGAGAAGCAGGGCACGTGCATGACCTTCTTTAATACCTCTGTCTCTCTCTCTCTTAGAGAAAGCAAAAAGAAAGGTAGGCTTTCATGTGCTCATCTTCTCCATCATGCCCATCTCACCTCATCTTCACCGACTATGGTGGGTTTTGGTCATGCTATTTAGCTCGGAGTAGTTGACGGCTCTTTTGATAAAGAGAAATTTTGGGTTCGTACAATTTCTTTGGGTCACTCTTCATTTAAATTCTATCGAAAAATCTTGTGTGTATGTACAAAGAGGTATGCAGATGTCTCAAAGGATTATTCAGGTAAGACACTAGGACACCATCGGTCGTTAAAACAAAAAATATACCTCTTTAAACAACGTTTCTTCATCGACAGGTCAACCTTCAGAAGTATGAAAGTAAGACATCCTAATATTAATCATATATGCATTCTTTCAATACCATTCCAAGCTTTCCATCCTCAATTATCAACATCTATATATTAATCACCCATGCATTCCTCCAACATCATTCTAAGCATGGATTGGATCAATCATTTCTCTCTAAGTCTAGATCCTCCATTGCTCTAGCACTAAGAAATTCATGGTACATGACTGAAATGAGAAAACACTTATGATTTTGTATATAAGCTTTTCTTTATTTGTTGCATCATCAATTTTCTTGTGGTAGTGCACTAGAGGGTCTTTAATTCTCTGTTTTGGGGTCACTTGCATTTTTCCCATTGCATGCATGGATTGGATCCTCAAGTGATTTGCATGGAGATTTTTGCCTTAATAGTTTGATCTAAACTAAAGCTATCAAAACCATCATTTGAAAATTTGCATTATACTCCTAAAGCACTATTTTCATTTGTTAATTTAGAAGTATGATAATTGTTGACTGAGGAGAATATACTGGGATTTTTTACTGGATTGTAATTATATATTGACTTTGCTGCTGTATTTTTTCAGTATGACATAATAAGAAATACTCTCCATCTTCTTCGTATTTTTTCCCCTCAGAATTTTCCACGTTGACCCGTCTCATTTATTGTGTTTTATTTTATCCTATTATCTGAGTTCTGCAAGTTCATCCACTTGAATATTGTGTTACATCGTTGGAGTACGATTCATTCTCAAGTTAGTGGAAAATAATGTACTTCGCCGATTTATATGGTAATTGGTCAATGATGGGCACCCATCATGGTTGATTGATGATAAGGTTGGGAATGAATTTATGACCCTCTCTCTCTCTCTCTCATTCATTGTTGGTACTCCATAAAATGTTAAATGTGGTTCATCCAGATTTGAAGTACAAGTGTGAACCATTTCTCTTTACGTGAAGGAGATTGCAGTATGATCTTTGAGTAAACACTAATTAATTAATTATTACAACTACAAACGATATGGATTCAAGTGATATATGAATTAGATGAGCAGACAGTCCATAAAATTATTTGTTAAATTTAATTATAAATGTTGATGTCTTTGAAGACATCTTTCTCATTCATTCATTCACTCTTCATATTTATTCTGTAAAATGTAAATGCACCTTGTGACTAGTTCATCTAGATTTAAAGTAAAGGTGTACTGAAAATATCAAATAAATTGTAGGACACCTAATTTTTTTTGAATTTACATGTGAAAAATCACAGAAAACCCAACATAAAATTTCCACAGATGATACCCACTATCTTTAAAAGCACACTAGATGAAGCCATGGCAGCTGGAACCTTAAGGTTATTCAATGATGATTGATGCACTGCTACCTTCCATTGTAGCAAGGGACAATTACGGGATGATGGTTGATGCACTGCTACCTTCCATTATAGCAGGGGACAATTACTGGATGGATAGTGCTTACTTATTACCTTTTTTATAAACATTATTTCTTTGATTAGATCAATTTTGTTCATTGAATTCATCGTTGTTGGGTGCTACGTTGCCTTACTTGTTCATGTTTCTCTGTCAGATAATAGAGAGGGAGAGAGATTTTAGTTATTTGAATTTCTAACGAAGTTGAAAAAAAAAAGTAAAAGTAAGGTTTGTTTTTCATTTCAAGGTAGATCTTTTCATGAAAGTGGATTATCCAAGTACGCTGATAAAGAGCCATGAAACTGTTCAAAGGATTTCACATAATCATTGCATTTTTCTTATGATTTACTGTACTTTTTCTTGTTTTTTGAATTTATATATAAAAATTGTGTTATACTCAAGATAAAACCTCCTACAGATAAATTCACTATCACTAAAGCACATTAAGATTAGACTATGAGAACTCGAATCCTACAATCTCCTACCTTAAAGCGAGAGACTAATCAATTATAATTAATTGTACATGTTTACGTGCAATTATGTAAAAGAATTTTGCATACTTGTTTGACACTTTTTCAATGGTGTGATGAACTTAACCTCTTGCACATAAAAAGGTCTGCAAAATTTGACAGAGAGAAACAGAGTAACATAATTTCAGATAAAACAAAAAACGTCACATTAGAGTAATGTTTAAGTGACCTGAAATTGGGCTTTTGTTCTTTAGAAAAGCTAATATCTT
This sequence comes from Chimonanthus salicifolius, assembly GCA_013350335.1. Classification (NCBI taxonomy): domain Eukaryota; kingdom Viridiplantae; phylum Streptophyta; class Magnoliopsida; order Laurales; family Calycanthaceae; genus Chimonanthus; species Chimonanthus salicifolius. Next base: position 1,789,198 of record CM023537.1, on the reverse strand, counting down.
TAAGATACGAAGTGATTAGACATGATAATCTCCCTCAATGTTGACATTTAGTTGTATCTCTTTTTAATAAATCAAATCTAAATTAATCTAATGACTTACAAATGTCAGTAGATGATTGGGTATGACATTATCTTTTTAATCTAGTGCCTTATTGCGTATGAAAGATTGAAAATGATAGTCCATTCATTATCTTCTACAGTTTGGGTTCAACATCAAAGATTAGAATATTAGACCACAATTTGGACTGTGTCTATTGGCTTACATCATCCGGTGTGCAACATGATTTTAGATTTTGATATCGCCATCAATCCTATTTTTTTATTTTTTATTGTAATAAAATAATAAATATCGACAAATAATATGCATGGGAGAAACAACTTTGAGCTTGGTCAGAGTTTTTGCCCGGATAAACATGTCCAATATGGAACCATAAATTTAATTATTTAAAATATTATTTTCTTATTTAAATTTAGACTCAGTTTTGATTGATGTTCATTTGATATATCTTCATCATCAAATTAAATATCATAAATAAAAATATTTATTAAATTGTTCTATTTCAATCTTAAAAATCAAGGGCTAAGATTATTTGATTGACTCTATTTTTAATTGATCTATCGGACCATTCAATTATTTTTATCAGTTAATGGTTCTCACCTCTAACACGACCAATCAAATCACCTTAACTTTTCACCCTAGACGTCTACTAAGCCTACCCCTTGTACAATCAGCTAATGTCATATCAAAATGAAGACAAGAGATAAAAAAATAGGGGATAGGAACATTGGTATTTTTATAATAAAGGAACACCTGTCCTACCTTTTTTGCATTTGCCATTATCTATTAATTGCTTAAAAAGGTAAATCAGTGTCTCAAAGATGTCCAGATATTTCGTTCTACCAGTTTTTTGAGACATATTTATACCTCTCTACATATGTATCAAGTTTAAACGTAATATTTTGTTACTAGAAATATGTCAGACTTAGAGGGAGGTGAATAAATTAATTTTTAATTTTAGTTCCCTTTTAAATAATTTATCAAATTTAACAATATATACAGTGAAATAAACGTGCGTGAAAGTAATAAACAAATGAATCAAACCACTAATGTAAACTACACATGTACAATGAAATATAGTAGTTCGGTTCACCTGAACATACATCCACTGTTGGACTCACCCTCTCTAGGGCTATCCCAAATATACTATGTAAGGGTCTCATACACAAATAGTACAACCTAATTTTTTATAGAGGTTCAACCCAATCGGTCTAATCCTCTACACCTATTTTTTAGAGTGGTTCGAACACATTGTTTTAAGTCACTTTACAATATTTAAAATAAAACAAAGAAGAAAACTTGCCTTAGGCCTTAACCGTTTTCCTTTAAGCTCTTCCTTCTTTACTAAATCTGTGTGCTCCTTTCCATCCAATCAGCATCATCAAGGTATTTATCTGCACAGCAGTAGGATTTGGGTATGACTGGTTTTAGTCCTATATAAACCTTACTCTTCATCAGGATTGGGGTATTGATTACCCAAATATTCACTAAGAAGGATGATGAAGAATGGTGTCTAGAGGGAACGCCGAATGATCACACACTCTGTAATCTTATTCCTTGTTTTCTCTGTGTATTTTCGGTACTCTAAACAAAAGGCTTACTGTAATTTTATAAGACAAATTAAGTTCTACAGTAAGTCACGCCTGCGAAGCCTCGCTGATTTTGATGAGGCCTCGCCAGCGGTAATTTCTGGAAAGACAGAATCCAGATACCTGCCAACTCATATCCACCGTGCATGATTTGCAATTTATTTATCTTAGCCATCAATCAAGGATTAGATGGAAAATTTGCAAGATGGATTATAGCTCATGGAGGAGCCTTTCCATACTTGTCATGGACAGCTCCCCAAGGGTATTCAAATTCAAATTTAAGTGAGGTGGCAGCATCTCACCATATGGATAAATTTATTTACCATAATGAGCTTCCAATCAATTTACCATAATTACCCATCTCACCATGTGGATAAATTTATTTACCATAATAAACATCCAATCAATTTACCATAATTTCCTCTCAATTAAATAGACACAGATTTTAACTTTCTAAATCTATAAGAGACTGAGTCAGCTCGACACAGGGTCAGCTGCACTCAGCTCAGCATTAACTGACTGTGAGGCCTCGGCAGATTGCATGAGGCCTCGAAGCTAGAAGTCACTTATTCACTTTGTTTTCCAATTGACTTCTAAGGTATTCAACTTAGTATAGAGTCTTCTACGGTTCACTTACCTGTGTGCCAATACCGTATTTGATGTAGATGCTTCAACTTTATAGTAGATCTTCTTAATCACCAAAGGCAAATCCAACTGAATCACGTAATTGACAATAAGAGTGACTCGGACGGACCGAGGCACTTACAAAATGATGGGACTTACTCTATACATATCTCACGAAAAGTAGTCTTTCATTGGAGTTACCAAACATTGAACCCCTAAAGTCTTGTGTTTCAACCACTAAGCCAACCCCTTAAGTTTTCAGTGACATTCAATTAGTACTCAATTACTGAAACAAATCAATACATTCTACTCTTGATGGCAAATCCTTGGCTGTGGTAATTTCAATTCTGACCCAGGAATTTCACTAGATAATGTCCTCGTGGTAACTACCGTGAGGATGAGTAAATTCACCATTTATTTTAAAGTAAATAAATTCATTTTTTTATAATAAAAAATAATCCAAAAATTAGATGGATAGTGGATTCACTCATCCAATGATCATTTTACATTAATAATTAAGTTGCGTTTGGATTGATAATGTTTACCGATAAGATCAAGTAAAGTAGTAAACTAACAATGCTAGCTACAATCATCAGTCAATAAGAGAACAGGACACATTGTCACCCTAATTGATATGCACACAAGGAAAATCAATAACATGTCTGATGTTGAGGATACACTTTGATAATTGATCTAACAACCAATGAGGAACGGTCATAATACTTAAAAGTAAGACAAAGAAGGAAGATCCTAGTGAAACTCTATCCTGTGAGGAAGAAGATTATATATGGAGCTCCATTGTTGTCATTGTCCCACATATCAAGTGGATCATCAAACTAAACTCATCTATTTGAAGTCGGCTTTACTGTAAGATATTTTTCCACTCAATCCTGTCAACTCCATTTTACATCATTCCACAACCAAGAGCTTCTGCTAATCAAATGAACAGCTATGTTTGTTGACTGAATGAATTTTGGGAAGTGTTTTTAGTCATCCAATAATCCCTTCTAATTGGCCCTAAAAATGGAGTCAGCTAATTTCCTCATCAATACATTTACATGGTGGACCAACCCACCTATTGGATGGCTTAGATGTTGTATGTGCATGCCACGTCCGCATATCGATCTGCACAAGTAATCTCTGACTGTGTGCTCATCTCCTGTCAAAATAGCAAGGAAGAAAAGAAAATGAGTGATACAATAAATACTGCCTCACCAAGGGAACAAAATCAGGGGCAGGGCACCTTGCTTGGCCCTGGGTATGAAAACTCGGCCGATGTGCATGTCATTATCCCAAGGCAACTCATTTTCAGGGGTGCAATATATGTAGATGTGTCTCAATGGAGTCCATCAAAGCTGACTGACTATCCACTGATACTTTCTAAACCCCTCTAATTTCATTAGATTATAGCCATCTAATTTATGTAAGAAAATACATGAAGGCATCTAATGTAAAAAGATATTATATGCCAAGTTTGGGCTGAGCTGACCCACATCCCACTGCGACTTGGCTTTTAACTGACTTTAAATTCTATGGCTTTGCCCACCCATGTGGGCAGTTGGCCGTGGGTGGACTTCTCTATCAAAAAAATTAGGAGTTTAGAACTTACCTGGGCACCAACATCAGAAGCTTATTTACGCAAGAGGAAAGAAGCCATTTTCGTCGATGCTACTTTCCTCCAAAAAATATTACAAGTAGAGCAACAACGAGAGCATGATCAGTTCCAGGATAGATGGTCAGCCGAAACTTGCTCCTGCCAACAAGGACTTTCCCAAGCTTGTACATGGCACTAGTCTGCATCAAATTACCAAAACATAAACAATTTCTAGTCACAGATCTGAATATTTGAGTCCTCGCTTATGAGTTTTCATGTCACTACATATATACAGTTACATCCATCCAATCAACAGAAACTTCTTTCTGATCGACACCAAGTTGGCAATCTGGTTTGTTTGTATAGAGCTACACTACTGGAGTACTTGCAGATTTCCCTACATCCATGCATATATGATGCGTATAGACAAATGAACAGGCTCTCTAAGTCAACAACCATCCATTGCATGATATATACACTGCACAACAATCACAACTGTGTAATTGCAAAGATGTTTGTACTGTTCTGAAAGTGAGCAGCCCAAATAGATTAAAAGCAAAAAGAAAGAAAGAAAGAAGAGAGAGAGAGAGAGAGAGAGAGAGGAGGTATTGACATGATAAATAATGGAGGAAAAACAAAGCGATACCATATCATGACACTGTTTACATGAATTAACATGCCATGGTGAGACAATGACGATGACAACACACATGGTTGCTTGATTGATACTCGTATTCAAGGGATACAACGTAAGTGACAGATACAATGACATAATCACCAAGTTACATCAATGCTTTGCATTAATAAAAATCTTAGGATATCAGTATCCATAAGTTGTCAAATACACATGGCATAATGTTCTAAAATTCAGTGGGTACGAGAATCTTAAAAATGAAGTTGAGGTGATTGTGATGATGATGGCAATGATGACATTTATAAGATGTTAATGTAAGACACTAGTAAAGACAAAGAAGGTAAACATAATTATTGATAATCAGTGTATGGTCTATCATCCAAGAAATGAATTGTCTTCAGACTATAGTCCGCTCTCCTGATATCTCTTTCACATAATAGATACCGGTAGGTCACAGTATGTATGGTATTCAAAACTATCTAAGGTGACATAACTGAGTCATGAGTTTTTGTGACTCGATTTTGAATTACATGATATGTGGCAATGCAGTGGAGTCCAATAACCCCATAAAATCAAAGAAATGGTTGTTGATGATTAAAAATAAACTGCTATAATTAAACATGAATAACCACTTGACCTAATCAAGTAAACTGGATATCTGAATTAAAGTTCCCTTGTCAATTGTCCATTTCATTTGCTTCAATCAAATAGCTAGAGATGATGAAATGAGACTTGTTTCTTATAATTGGCACATCCACAATCTCTACTTTAATTTTGTAGCGCTAGTGGATTTCATCAAATGCCATATATTACCTAATTGAAAATTGAGTAATAAGAACTTGTGATTCGGTTTATCTCACCCTCAATTTTTCATCTTCGAATGGCCAATTCCTTGGTAATGAATAATGTTGGTGACAATAATCAAGAACAAAGCCAAAGGAATAATTAAAAAAAAAAAAATTAAGGAATGCTCTAAGAGGCTTGGACACCTTGGTCATCAAATAAAAGAAGAAAGAAACAAGAAGAAAAGGGAAGAAGAAACACCTAATAGGGTTGACAATGAACCAGGCCAACCAAGAGCTTGATAAGCATGACCAAAAATGGATCAGACCAAAGCTACATGTTAGGTTTACTTCATAAGGACCAGCCTATATTCAAGAACTGATTTATCAACATCCAAGTTTCAGTTTTACATTTCTGTCGGTATTGTGCTTTTCTACAGAGATTTGAAGAAACTGCTGTTCTAAACCCATTTATGGCTACCAAGCCCAGGATTCAAGATTCAAGGTGGGGGGTGGCCTAATTTTAAGCCCAGAAGAAAATAGGCCAAGCATAGGCCTATCTGGGCCCAAGAGAAGAATAATCCATTGATATCAAACACATGACAACAATGATGATGATGTCAACTCCAAAACCATTTGATTACCTGTGCAATTATGGAATTCCCCTTGTAAATGATACATGATCTGTGGAAAGGACTACCTTGCACCCTAAAATCTGATGTTGACTCTTCCCAGTTTGCACCTACAAGAAACACTTGTAGCTCTGTTCTCAACCAGGAATGCAAGGTCCTCACCACTCGAAAACTCGAATCTTTCAAGTCACAACTGTCCCCTATATAACCTTTCCATCCATCACCCTGAAAGAAGCATCATACAAGTAAAAACAAGGATATCTTAGTTTTGTTATTGTTTTTAAGGAGACATCATAGAATAGACTGATTTGCTAAAGATCAGGAGAATAAGAAATAGTATTTTCCATTTTATATGGATCACAGGGAGTGGATCTACTCCACTAATGGCACAGTTAAAGCCATTCCTGCCACTTATTTAAGGTATATATGGTATTATTTAATAACCTTAACCATCCAAAGCTGTAGTTGTACTGATGAAAGAACAGTTTAAATCTTATCTAGTGCCACATGCAATTTTTGACATGGGAGAAAGTAGCAGCATCAATTTAGCAGTAGGTTCACTCTCTGAATAACTACTCCAGTTCTCCATATAATCATTATGATGAATCAAAAAGATATGGTGATACCATGACAGAGATGTGGAGGAGTTAAAGGAGGCCTAAGATCAGTTGGTGACTCAAGATATAGTGTGGCCCATATTTGGATTCATGGCAAACCAACAATTAAAAAAATAAATAAAATAAAGAAAGGAGAAAAAAATAGGGTTGTTTGGTCATGCAAGTGGAAGACCGGAGATGGCTCCAATATGTAAAGTTGAAATGTTACAAAACGCAAGCACAAGGAAGAGAGATAGACCACTGAAAACATGGAGGGAGGGGATAAAGAAATACATGATAGATAGCGGAGTAATTGACTCTATGGTTTGTGATAGGATCAAATGGATTAGTAAAACTCACCCAATTAGATGGGATTTTGGCAAAAGATGATGATGACGGAACACTTTTAGCTCACCATCTAGTAATCACAAGGGTGGATGTCCCCGTTGGAGCTGCTTATCTATTTCCTACCTAGATTCAAATTCTACTGGAAAGTGGTTATTTAGTCAAAGTTAAATTTGTTAGTTTTGTTGGGCTTTTGTGTGTGTGTGCGTGTGCATGTGTCTGTGTGTTAGAATTAATTACCCTTATTATGAGGGTGGAATGATGGTTACTGGCAACCATTGGATTCATGTTTTTATCAATTGAGTGAAAACGAAAAGTGCTGGTTGGTTTTGACATACTTGTAGATTTTGAATCAGCATAAGACCTAGTCGTTCCTAGACCTATCTTCATGCTATATTTCTTCTTGTAGAACCATCTCTACTGATCATTCTTATGGGTGAGTTTGCCATGGTTTCTTTGTTCTTGAAGTTGTGGGTTTGCTTGCATTACATTATCAGATAATGATGGTAGATTCAAACCACTTTATCCAACCACCCCTTGGGAGGCCAAGGCAAGCCACGCCACTTCTATAGATGAAAGGGATGTTCAGATTTTCTTTAGCAAATCATATTTCAAACCAGAAAATTCTCTTTTGGTGGGGGGCATGAGTCACTTCATCTCATACAAACTTAAAAACACTGGCAAAATGCACATATCTTTGTCTGGGGTATAATAGTATTTCCTTTCAAATCCAAAACTTATGCTTCAATATTATGCCAATAGCTCATACTATTTTCAAAAGACCTCCAACGGATCCCCACCATAGGAAAAATGCATAGACCTCCCCACTTATCAACCCTAGACATCCAATCCACATTCCTATTTGCATCGAGGTCCATCAGATGAAAAATCTGAGCCTTTGAATGGGCCTCATTCTTACCAAGCCTACCAACTAAATATTGGTTGGTACAGAGAAATAGATAGAATGCAACTCCAGGGATCCATACTTGATTGCTGGATTGCAATTCAAGGGTCATGATTCACAGATTGTGACACACTGAAGATCCTAATTAGCAACGTGTGGGTTAGTGCACTTTCATTTTTAGACTGCTTGGAATGCTAGTCCTGGATTGCCAAGTTTGCAAGTTGTTTTTCTTTTTTTCTTGAAAGGTAACCATTGTATTTAGAAACTAAGAAATACAAACTCCGCTAAAGCACTACACTGCAAGGAACAAAAAGCCACAAAGATCCCAAACAACTTGGGAGATTCCCTGAGAAACAACCCAGAAGACTCAATACAGCATTAAACACCCCACCCCCCACCCCCCCCCTCCCTTTCATGAACTCCCCCTGTGCTGATTAAGACTTCCTCTGAGAGCTGAGAACCCAGCTTTGCCGATCATCTGCCCGCTTCCAGTATCCCCACTCCTCCTTCCCTTTTCCTCTATCTCTTATCTTTACTTCTTTTCTAATGTTTGCTTTTATTTGTCACTACTTTCCAAATATGTCAAAGGCCAATCAACTGGACACAGATGCACCAACCATTGTATGACTAGGAAGCAGGGTGGTTGGCCCTACCCCACTTGCTTGCGCATTTAAGTGAGAGTACAAATAACATGGAGGCATATAAAGCTGATGTTGGCTAGGAAGAAAGATTGCAATCAATAGATCATGTTGCTACTATGAGAGAGAGAGAGAGAGAGAGAGCACAGAAGTTGCCCATAAGAAAATGATGACATTTGTAAGGGAGAGAACAAATTGGGATAGCTATGTAGCTTGGGTGGGCTGGTTTTACATCCTCAAAGAAACAACTTACAAGTGAAATTGGAGTAGGAAAAAGAACATTTTGGCTGATAACTGATAAGGGGAAGAGAAAATGATTTTCAGTAAACAATGACATTGAGAAGAACTGATAATATTTGTGGAAGAGAAAAAAAGGAAAAGAAGAATTTTGTGTAACATTGGTTTTCTACTTCATATCTATACAAGGGACCAAAGAGCCTCTTTAAAGAGGAGATCTACATCAAAAAAGGAAAAATATACAGAAGGAAGGTCAATTCTGTATATACAATAGGCCGCATGAGTACAGAAAATTTGTGCACTCTAACACTCTCCAATAGAAACTGGAACACAAAGATGAAAGAAATCAATGAATGAAATTGAACTCAACTCAGAGATGAAGAAGGAATTAAATTCTATGCTAAAACATTTAGAGACTATCTGGTGCCAGAAGTCATGGACCAAGTGGTTAAAGAAGGCAACAAGAAAACAACTTTCTTTCATAGGATGGCTAGTGTGGAAAATTGATAAAATAGCATCTCTGAGTGGGGAGATTTATTAAAGACAGAAGGTCGTGGCTTCAAACCGTGCTTCTTCAAGAATTTGCACAATCGAAAAGTTTCAAAGGCCTTTGCTTGATGGGATGGTAGTTAGTAGGACTTTTAGTTAAGAATGACTAGAGTGGAAATTTTTCAGAAGAAATTCATGATGAAGTATTTAACATGAAAAGGGAAAAGATTCATGAACCAAACAAGAATACTTCTGCTTCTATCATGCAAGTATTCAATGAATTCGTTATTAGGGGAAATTCTTAGAAAGGTATGCATTCTACCTTTAGTATGCTGATCCCAGAAGATGGAAGGAGCAATAAAGATAGCAAAATTTAGGATAATCAACCCAGAGCATGCAGCTTGTGTAAAATCATATCAAAAGTTTTGGCAAATAGGTTGCAAAAAACCATGGAAGATATCATAACCCCTTCCAAGGTGCACTTGCTAATAAATAGGCAGACTTTAGACGGTATCCTTATTGTGAACTTGCATATCAACTCACATGGTAGGGTATTGTATACAAAAAAGATTTGGAGAAGGCATATGACCATGTGAATGGGATTTCCTCTTGTATTATTGGCTCAACTCTAGATGCTCGTAAGTTCACCCCATAAGGCTTCTCACTGACTAATAGGGGATGTAGAAAGGAGATCTTCCCTCATTGTTTATATTCCCAATTGTGTAGATCTTGAGTCAACTCTTCCAAGGTCATTGGATTTATAATCTCATGTCTCAACTTCAGATAATACTGTGATGCATTATTGTCTCAAGTGCATCTAGCGAATATTGAGATTGTCTTGATTATTTTAGACTCAGTGAAGATGACATACACATTTAAATCTGAGAATAAGTGATTGGTTGCAAAGCAATATTTATTACCTTGGTTTACCTTTTGCCACCAACCCTAGGGCCTAACCAATTACCCATTATTGATAAATTTAGGGGGAAAAAACCACTATCTTGGAAATAGTCATCCCTCTCTATTTGGCAGATCACATGATTTGATCAATCCACCTTGTCCATCTACCAATCTACCTCCTCTACTATTTCAAAATCCTAGCTAAACTAGCTAATCTCTCAAGAACTCTGAAGAGAAAGGTAGCTATATGCCCATGGAAAATGGTAGGTTGGATATTCAACATATTAGAAAGTAAACTTAACACCGCTATCAAAACGGTGATAGGCATATAGCAGTTTGGAGAATTGTAAATAAGGAGAAATATAGGGGGAAGAGAGGAGAGAAAAAGGCATTAGCAATAAGTGGAGGGGAAGACCATGTTTCTGGAATCTCAAAATAATCAATTGGTTGGAATTCAGTGTTTATTGAAGAATAAAGCAAGGTTTTCGGTGGGAATTGTGAAAAAGAAAGATTTGGAACAATGTATGGTTGGACGACTGCACACTTCAACTCTCCTTTAGGAGGTTGTAAATGAATCCAAACCAAAAGAATCAGCAATTAGCAGTAGAGTAGATTTTGCATGTGGACATGAATCAACATTTGGAAAGGGGGTAGAAATGTTACAAATGTGAAATCCCCCACTTCTTTCTTTTCCTTTTCTTTTCTTTCTTTTTTTTTTTGGGGGGGGGTTTGGGGGGGGGGGGGTGGTTTGTTTTAGTTTTCAATTTTATACAGTGGAAACCAAGCAAATGGCATTTTCAACCCCAACTAATCATCCTAGCATTATGATTTTGGTCCTTGAAATGTCGGTGTCATCGATATATTAACTTTTTGCCCCAATCTTGCAAGGGTAGACGGACAAATGGAAGTTATGATGCCCAAACAAATCATGGATATGCAGGGACACGCTATGGATCCAACAAAGACACGTCATGGATATGGGAATGACACAAATTTTACAGATAACATAAGTGTCCAATACAACAAGCTATAGGAACATTGTCGACTTTATAGTGTTCTAACATCATATAAGGGAGGTAAAACTTCACCAACTCATTTTCTAACTACACATCCCACTGAACCACTTGCTCAGGGCCGGCTAAAGCCCTGAGCAAAAAAAGCTGCCAGCCCAAAATTTATGAATTTTTTAGATAGTTTTTTTATATATTAATTAAATATTACTTATAATAATATATTGAATACCAAGAAATCCCCTATTTAGATTTTTCGTCTTAGACCTCAACTTGTGTCGAGACGGCCCTACACTTGCTTAGGAGATCATGCTAAAAGATGCATTGTTACTTTAGCTTAAGGCAACATAAAATTATTTTAGACCATACTTGTTAGATCTGTTTCAGAACCTGTTTTGGTTTTGTCTTCACATTGGAACATTCCGACGTTACAGCTGTTTCAGTGTTCTGTTTCAAAAAAGAGACAAAATTTAAAAAAAAAATTATAATAAAACATGATGACGACTACTAAAAACTTATAAATATATTGGAATTAGATATTCTCATCATTTTACATTAATCTACATAGATAAAAACATAAATTTTCATTAAATTACTCATGTTTGTAATCTCAATTTGTAATAGTGTAGTAATCAAATACTGATTTAAGAATGTTTGAATTTTACTCTAATAAGAATCAAATATAAATTGAGTTCGACAAAAAAAAATCCAAGAAATAAACTTGAATTCTCATTTTATTCAAAATCAACAGTCAAAACTCACAATACATAGCCAACACCAGGTCCATTTCATGTTTTTTCTCCAATTTTGCCATATAAATTGAAAATAACCTTCATGAGCACAACTGAACCAAATTCTAGCCCAAAATCAAATTTCTAGCCACTTGATCTCAGTAATTAGAGTCATCATGCGTCCTTGAGTTAAGAATGCTTCATGATTTTCACTATTAAGATCAAGTGCCTATAAATTGAATTTTAGATAATTTTTTTCTATTTGTAGCTCATGAAGTCCATTTTTCAGTTGTATATTAGATTTTACATACATATCTAAAAAATCTAAGAAAAATATAAAATCTTTAGAGCAGAACGAATAGGGCTTACATCGTTGCAGCGGTAGATAGAAATGATGGGTTTCTTCATAGCATCGATGAGAGTTCTCTTCTTCGAAGACGAGATGTCGTCGACGAGGAAGACGAGATTGCCTTGCGAATCGGTGACCTTCAGGCAGCCACGTGTTAGGCCCGGAAGGCATTTCGTGATGGTGAGATCGACGGGGATGAGGGATGTGTCCGGATCTCCGGAGGCGGGTTCCATCATCCAGATTCGAAATCTCAATCTAATCTAACCTGTGCGAGGGAAATAGAAATATTTGTGCTGAAGAGTACTGTTGAAGAAGAAATCGGAAAAAGAAATACACGACGTAGAGCTTGGGCAATATTTAACGGAAACTCCAGCGAGACTTTACGGAACACTCAAAAGTATGGTAGTCCGTAGCCCTCGAGTGCACCGAAAATCTAAACTTTTATTTTTAGATGAGGTCTACCCAACTCATATTTTGAAGGCGAGATTAACCCAGTGAGTACACGTAAATCTTCTAATCCACACACATAATAAAGAGTAATTATATGAGGAAGTGGTTCAGAGGTGTTGAATGTAAATCGAATTCAAAACTTTACTATATAAGACGGGTATCTTCACCATCAGACCTAATCTCTTGCAAGATAACTACCCAAATAGAAGTTGATGAGATTGAGTCCAAATTTAGATATAGGTTTTGTTTTAAATGAGACAAATTATCATTATCGTCCTCATCATTTGCTAATAATTCATTTTTTAATTTTTAAATTTTACTTATTTAATTGATCTATTATAAATTAAACTTTTTATCACTTTTATAATTCCAACCATCCACTTTTTTCCTTTTTTGTCTACAATTTACAAGCTTTCAACTCTACCTACAATTCCATCTCTAATCTTCTGTTTATATTATCAGATCATCTTAAAGTAAAATAAATAAATAGAGCCCCACGATATTTAGAGATTGAGGATCTTCTTTAATTTTCCTTCCTATTTTCTTATTCAATCTTGTTGTCATCTCAATATTGATATGTATCATTTTTTCGTAATTTGCAAAAGCTTGTCTATGCATAATCATGTGTATAATTTCAAGTTATATTTAAAGATGAGATAGGAAATGATGGATTTAAGTAAATTTGTACAAAAGATTAGACTAAATTATAGAAATAAATGTCTCAAATTTATTAATCAAAATACTATAATACATTATTTAAATAAATACAACATAGAAGTACATATTATATGTGACAAATTTATTAAGATTTTACTAGCAAAGCTCTTTAGTGAGACTTCTCATTGAATGGAACATGGGACGTATATAACTATATTTATTGGATAAGCAAATTATATAGATATTATAAAGATTCATTACTAATTAATCATCCAAACTATATTATTTGAACTTCTTAATTGAATGAATATAAATTAATTTTTAAATTTTAAAACTAAAATATAGAATAATTATTTGAGAATTACAATTCATATATTCTTTATTTATGTGATCTTCTCTGCGCTACTTCTAATTATGCATGTCTCAAGACTCATCTAAAGAAAAGTTTCAATATTAAATAGAGTTTCTAAGCTCGAATCACACTCGAGGAGCACTTTTTTTCTTGTGCTCGCGAGGTGTATGCTGTTTGATAGAGAATAACGTGGTTCGGCAAAAAAAAAATACGTGTACGATAATCTGAAGTGATTCCGAAGTGGAACATTTTATTTAATTTTTTTTATAATGTTTAGCTTTTTTTATTTTTCGATAAAAAAATAAATTTGATTTGTACTGAGTCCTTATGACCGAATATTATATGCAAAACTTTGATTAAAATCTAGTGCTGCATTTATTATTATCATCGTATAATATTGTTCATGGAGCTCATAAACTATGTTAAAAAAATACATTTTCTAAATTTGTCTAACTAATAACTTTAATTATAAGAATTTCGTTTCCATCTTATGAATATTATAAAATAAATGATTTCAATTTTAACCATCTATTTTATTGAATTTTTGTTAATGAAAAAATTAAATAAATTCACTAGTTAAAAAGATTTTAAAAATATATTTCATTTGATAAAATTATTAGACTCTACAGATCATGTCAGATATGAATGCAGTTGTTGCAAAACCAATATCCAACACTTTATCTTCACTTAGAACTTGACAAATTATTTATTTTATTATTACTACTTTTATTTTAATGTATAAAGTACAGGTAACGGGTTCATTTTAGCCTAGCCATGAATTCATGGGAGTGCATTTAAGTGGTTGGTGCATGGATGATTTTTGTGGATTTTTATTTTCTTGATTAAAAAAATCCTTCATTTTACTTCATTGCATAAAATTAGGGGCGAAACTCCCCGCCTGACTGACTATAGAAAGTAAAAAATAAGTTGAAATATCTAAATATATACTAAAATCTTTGTCCCTAAATATGTAATTTAGGATCTCTTCAAAATTTGAATACTAATTTTGATACGCAGAAAAATATAAATCTTTTAAATAATTTCAAATAACTTTAATAAAAGAAATACTTACTCAATTTAAAACAAATCAATACTTTTTTAGAATTACTACTGCTCCTAACACCATTTTAGCCATTTCAATCTCACATGACTTGGCCCCGTTGTGACAAATTATGTTGATATATATTAGTCATAACAAGATTATACTTATAGTGATTTAAGTTAAATTTTATAATATTTGTAAAAAATATTTTTGTTGACCCTAAAAAATTAAAATGTTTATTGTCGATCTAAGAATTTTTATGAAATTGGTCTATAAAATGTGTAAAATCATTAGATTTTAACTAAATAAAATAATTAAGTGACATGGATTTTCTTATTAATTATAATCTATATTTGTATGAATCAAATGAACTGAAGATTTAAATAAAATTTATTTCAGTAATTGAAACATTTAAAAACTATTCTTTATTCTGATAAATTTATTTTCTCAATAAATTAATATATTATTGAAATGAAACTGAGTCACGAGAGCTGCTCCCCTAACTCAGTTGTATTAGATTCGTGCTTTCTGTTTAAGAAGCGGATAAGTGCGAAAGCCAGCGACACATCATTGTACTTTGTCTAAAGCATCGACTCTTTGTCGGATGTATTATTTGAGGGGCAATTTCGTTATTCTCGTAAGAATCAAGGGCATTTCACCAGCATCTCGAAACCGTCTGAAAGTCTGCTTTTCAAGGGCTGAAACATGATTTCCGCCACCTCCGCTTTTGGCCTCTATTTTCTTCCCACCACCACTCTTACGACTTTTCAGTTTTGGATAATAGTAGTACTCCGCGGGACCACAGAACAGTTACAGCCCGCATGACTTGTGGAGAAATTTCCGTTGTGAAGTGGTTCATTGTGGACCAGTTAACTAACTTTTGAAATATATATAACCATTGATTTTTTATTAAAATTTATTTTGAGATACATTTATTCAACTCTGCTATGTAGTTTGAAAATCATATCCTAAGTGTTTCATGTAAGATCATATTTGATGATAGACTTAAATTGTTGAAATTGTTATTTTCTTTTTTAATTTTGATTTGACCTTGATTCACGTTTATTTAATACAGTTTTACCATTGGATTGAATATTATAGATTAAAAATGACTTAATGATTTTATTTTGATCTTAAAAAAAGAAGAGTTGACTAGTTTGATGAACTTTATTTTGATTAAGATGCAACGATGAATGCATAACTTTATTTAATACTCATTTATGTTTGTTTTTGTAAATGTCAACACTTTGGAGCATCACAGCCTAAGTAATTTGTATGAAATTTGTTGCTCTCTTATTTTAAAAAGCTACTTGTGGTTTGTTATTATAAGGGTCTAATTGTAATTAAACTTCAATTCTCATAGATCATCATTATCAATTAGTATTCTATTTTTTTAGAGTTGACTTTGTAATTTTTTTACTCAAATCTTAAGGACAAAAGTATAATACTAAAGAATTTAGAGATTTTTTGCAAATAGTCTAAACAATAGAGATCTATGTCAATTGAGTTTAATCAATTATTTTTAAATTATATCAAGTCTACACATTTATAAAGGAATTAGAGTTGGTTTTGAACATTTTTATTAAATGGGAGATTAGATTTAATCATTTATTAAAATAGATCAATTTGGGTGGGTTCAAATTTTGGCGGTTCTAATCCTCTCCATCCAGAATTTGAAGTGGTTGAGAAAAATTTGAAGAGAGTGCACCAGTTACAATGGTCCCACGAGATATCAAACCGGCCAAAGAAAGCGAAAGAAACACAAAAAAATGGTAGGGAGGAAGAACTACAGAAACGGTGGGTCTGTGTAAAAAAGAACGAAACTCCCTTCTTTCTAAAACGGACGTTTCTAGGGTTTTATTCCTTTATTTATTTTTTCATCCGCCATCTCTCTCCGCTACAGTAACGGTAGAAATTTTCTTCAGCTCCTGAAAGTTGGAATCTTTTCCTTTGAAAAAGAGTGAGAGAAAGAAGATGTCTTCTGTAGCAGTTCGTGTAGAGAAGGCCACGAGCGATCTTTTGATCGGTCCCGATTGGACCATGAACATGGAAATCTGCGACTCCATCAATTCTAATCAATGGTAATTTTTTGATTAAATGTTCTCAAATTTCACTTAATTTTCATGATTTTAAGATTTTAAAGTTTCATGTTCTAAGGATAATTTAAACGATTTATGAATTGTGTGCAAACGATGTTACACGTTTGGCTTTGGGCTTTGATTGTTTTAATTAATTGCAGAAAGCTTTACTTGATTTCACGAAAAGATTCTCAATTTTACTTAATTTTCATGGTCTAATGTTTTCAAAGCTTCATGTTGTAGGAAGAATTTAAGTGATTTATGAATTGTATGCAGTTTGTTCTTATGGCGGTTTGTTTTTGGGCCTTTCTTTTTTTATTAATAGAAATTTCATCCACTGGGTCACTGCTGTTTAAAAAGAATGAAAAAAAGGAAAATCTTCTACATGGGTACTGTTCCATTTAATTTCTTGGTTCCTGTTGTACGGAGTTGATTGGCTCCTTTTGAATGCATGGAAAGGAAAGTACTTTCTTGGAAGATGGTTGCTTTCATGAGGAAGTACTTCCATATTACATTGACTTTGATTGACAGTAAAATTGTGTTTGTTCTTATGATTATCATAATTAATCAGTTGATTGCAAAAAATTGAGACCTTCAGAACTTGGGTGGATGCAGTTTCAAGATTTTTACAGCTAGTAAAAAGTTGCTAGTTTAGGATACGAGGGTGTGTTTGGATGGGGGGTAAAATGAGCAGAAAGGAGGGGATTCTACTCGTTTCAACTGTTTAGTATCTCTTGCATAAGCCCCTTGAGTAGACTGTTTGGTCCCATTTAGCAAGAGTAGAAACCATTTTCTACTCTCCTCCTCCCCCCTTTCCCTTCCTTCCCTTCTTCGTATCTTTTTACTTGTGGTTCTCAAATGGATCATATGAGAATCTCTTTGCAAGAGTATATCCTATTTAGTAGAATCACCTACCAGGAGACACCTAATGAATTCTCTCGATTCAAATCCTATCAAGATAATACTTTGATTTCTTTTACAATAAAAGAAAGCCAACATGAATATGTGTTGAGTGCTAACGGCGATAAGTTGATCACTGGTGACTCTCTTGTCCCTCCACTTTGCTACCTAAAGTCCAAATTATATTGAGAACATTGTTTAGATCCCTTGGAACGGTATGCAAGGAGCAGATTGCTCAATTCTGAATTTTAATGACATTGAAATAAAAACTTCTAAGGCTGTGTATATTGTGTTAATTGAGTCAACTTCCACAATCTTGTTTTCTCCTTTTTGAGAGTCATAAATATGCTCATATTAATCATTAAGAGGAACGATACAGGGTGTCCATGAAATGGAAGACTTGAGAAAAAAATGATAATAAGAACCTACAACTTAAGAGCTCATTAGGGGCATTATGCTTACTACATATATTTTATATACCTCCTTTCGTCTGTCTGCATCATGATGACCCTGCATGTGGGAATTCAGAAGACTTTCTATAATAACAAGTCTGTAGAAGAAATCATTGTAAAGATTTCAAGGATCATTATATTGACATTTCCTTGGATACCCCTTTTTTCCTAGAAATTTAATGAATTTAGATAGCAGTCTCATTTCCTATCTGGATTCCTTTATCCACTGGTTCGCCTTTTGTTGAACGTTTACTGTTTATTGCAAAGTATTAAAGGATAGATTCAAAGAAATATAGGGCAGAAAATTAGAAAACACAAGGTAGTAAAGAAAGAGAACTAAGAGAAAAACTGAGCAAAATATTAAAAGATGTAGGAAATAGTGAAACAGGAAAATGTTATCTATGAGCCAAGTTTAGGCCCAAGCTTTCCCATCTGCATCTAGTCAAATTATCGTATGCGACTCCATTGAAATCCTTGAGAGCCAATGCCCAAGTAGCACTTTCTGCTTTGCTACCTCTGTCACCTGAAAAATAGATCAGCCTTGTTTTAGAGCCTTGCCATTGCTTTCTCTTCCACAGCTGAGAAAACTGCTGAAAGAACTAAGCATCCACAGAAAGTGTCTCTGACTAGCCATTAATGATGGTTTGGAAAGCTCGCCCATTTTCTTTTTGGGTTCTTCAAAGTGGCTTTTTAGATCAATATCTATTGGGATTATTTGGAGATGTTTTTTTTTTTTTTTTGTGTGTAGTCTGTAGCTTATTCATTGATGTTTGAGTATCAGGGAGGCGAAAGATGTGGTGAAAGCTGTTAAGAAGAGACTGCAGCATAAAAATCCGAAGGTTCAACTGCTTGCTTTGACGGTATGTTCTAAAAATTGCCATTTGTTTTTTCAAATGACATTTGTTGCTTACATACATGTTCATTTTCTATCCATATACATTTTTTGTTAATTATTTCCACACAAGTGTAAATGCACATTATACCATATCATTAAAAGGAAAATGCACATTATTACCATACTTGCATTCATTGTTGTTAAAATCTTACGATACACGATTCGTGTCTTACGATTCATATGATATGATAAGAGGAACAATTCGTATCTATCAACAAATCTTACGATTCGTTTAAATAATAGAATTATGGGTTATTAGGAGTGATGAAACATTTTGCTTTCTTTAAGATCTTCTGGGACATAGTGAAGCATGATCTCATCGCTTTCATCATGGAATTTCACCAAAGAGGGCATATTCCGAAGTAGTTAGGGACAACTTTTCTTGTTTGGTGCCTAAGAAAGATGGTGCTTCATCTCTTTCTGACTTCAGGTCTATTAGTATTCTCAGTAGTCCCTATAAGATTCTATCCAAGGTTCTTGCAAGCAGACTCAAGCATTTCCTTCCCATGCTAATCTCTCCTTACTATCCTTACTGGTCTGCTGTTGTTGAGGGTCGGCAAATTATGGATGCGGTCATTACTGCCCTTGAGATTGACTTCCAACACATGGCTCATCGGAAAGGAATAATTTGTAAACTCGCCTTGGAAAAGGCGTATGATATGGTGGATTGACACTTCCTTCATTTTTGTTATTTCTAGCATGGGTTTCAGTCAGAGATGGTGTTTATGGATTATAAATGCATCTCTTTTGCTCACTTCTCCATACTTATCAATGACTCTTCTAAATGTTTTTTCAAGAGCTTCAGGGGAATTCGTCAGGATGACTCCCTTTCTCCTGCTCTTTTTATCATGGTTGTCGAGATTTTGAGCCTTCTTTTGACCAAAGCTGTTGATTTCTCCCTTATCCACAGATTTAGAATTGGTGATTCTTCGTTGCAGGTCCACCATTTACAATTTGTGGATGACACCATTATTTCCTATGAGTTTGTTGAGGAGTCCGTTATGAATCTACACTTTCTGCTCAGATGGTTTGAATTGTCATCCTCCCTCCTTATCAACTATCTAAAGAGTGAAATTTTCGGTATCAATTTGTGGAAAGGAAAATACTTGTCCTTCGAAGGCAGGATCACTTTCCTCAAGGCAGTTCTTTCTCCACTCCCAATTTATTTCCTATTAGCATTCAGATGCCCAAGTAAAGTAGTTCACTCTTTGGAGAAATCATGAGGAATTTCCTTTGGGGTGACCCAAAAGATAGAATGAAATACCACCTTGTGAAGTGGGAGCAAGTTTATCTTCCTATTTGAGCGGGGGGGCTCGACGTGCGGCCTATTAAGGAGGTTAATGTTGCTCATCTATAAGTGGCTTTGGCGATTAGGGACCTAGGGTGATTTTCCTTGGAAGACTATCCTTATCCAAAATTACAGCTTGGGAAATCTTGGTTGGGTCGTCAATCCTTTCCGCAGAGCATCAGGCATGTAGAGAGTTATTGCAGCTTGTGTAGACAAGTTTGAAGAAGGGATTAAATTTGAGGTGGGACGTGGCAATAGAGTGATGTTTTGGACAAAATCTCGGTGTAACAATACCACTTTGGCATCCCGGTTTCCTTCTATTTATCGTCTATCTCAGTTGTCGGCATGGGTCATTTCAGATTTCTACCCCATTTGCAATGGTAAAGTTGTTTGGGATCTTTCTATTCGGCGTAATCTTTCTGACTCTGAGATGGATGACTTTTCTGAGCTTCTTCACATAATCTT
Organism: Chimonanthus salicifolius; assembly: GCA_013350335.1. Classification (NCBI taxonomy): domain Eukaryota; kingdom Viridiplantae; phylum Streptophyta; class Magnoliopsida; order Laurales; family Calycanthaceae; genus Chimonanthus; species Chimonanthus salicifolius. The sequence continues at coordinate 1,768,508 of CM023537.1, read as the reverse complement.
TTCTTATTGGATCTTAAGCACTACTGAGGACTATCTTGTCTGGTGGCCAAACTCGACTGATTGCTTCTTAGTCAAGTCTTTCTTCAATTGGAACAATCGGGAGACTATTCTAGCTAGTGTCAACCCAAATATTTGGACCTCCAAAGCTCCACCTCTTGCAATCTGCTTCTTTTGGACTGCTAGCATGGGGAAAATTCTGACCCCAGACAACTTGCGCAAAAGAGGAATAATCATTATTAGTGCTTGTCCCCTTTGTTTTGAGGCTTCAGAAAAGACAAATCACCGTATCCACTGCCCTTTCTCCTATGCAGTATGAAATTCTGTGTTGGATAAGTTTGGTGTGCTATGGGTTATGCCTTCTATAGTGGCCGAGTTATCTTATGCTTGGGATATTGTTTCAATTTCACCAAAATGCTCCTCTCTGTGGCGCCTATCTATCTTTCCCATAGTGAGGAGTTTATCGTGGGAACATAACAATAAAATCTTTAAGGATGACGCTGAGTCGAGTAAAGTAGCCTCGAGAAGAGTTTTTACCAAGTGTGCCTCTTGGGCTTCCCTTTCTTGTAGACTTCATGAATATCTCTATGAATGACATCTTGTGAACCTGGAAAGAATGTGTTAAACATAGATAGTTTCTTCTATTAGTGTTGCTTCCAGTGTTTGTGTAGCCTATGGGTGTGTCGTGGTTGTAGGTTGGTGCCTCTTTTTATATTAATATAGTAACCATTCAAAAAAAGTATTAACGATGCAATTTTCACAGCATTGTTTTATTTACAAGGTCTTTTTTTAGTGGTAAAATTAGAAGTCATGTTAAAGAGAACTTGTATTGACAAGGTCTTGAGATTTATGCATTAGTGAACTTTGGAATTGGTATGGGATTCTTGTAATTTTCTTACATGGTAGGTTTGAGGTGCATTTAGGTATGCTCCCCAAAAACAGTGAAATGTTGTAAGGAATGGATATCCATTTGGATCAGTTCTCGAAAAAAGGAAAAAAGAAAAAAAAAAAAAGATCTGTTGTATGAAGTATGAATCTGTAATGCTTGAAACGGGAGTACTGTACAACTCCTGTGCTCTCTTCGATACAATGTCTGTTAGGAATGCAATGCTTTTGATGGAAAAGTTTACTTCATCCAGGCTTTTCTGTGGACAGCCTGGTGTGTCAGTGTATTTTGACATAGAAATTGTTCTTTAAGTTTCAGTATTTGGATAATTTTGGCATTTCTTTGTGGGTTGTCAGATTTCACATTTCTTCATGTTCACAACTATCACATTACTACTTAAGGGTGTTAGAATTCAATATTTGTATTTCAGGTTAGAATTCAATATTTACGATGCTGGCAATTTTTGCAGCTTTTGGAGACGATGATAAAAAATTGTGGTGACTATGTGCATATCCAAGTTGCTGAAAGGAATATTCTGCAAGAGATGATTAAAATTGTAAGGAAAAAGGTAAGCTTGTTGAATTTTCTAATATGCCAATCATATAATATTTATTAGCAAAAAATAGAAAGAAAAGGAAGGAAGATACTATCTAGATGTTCTTCGGTCCATCTGATGGAGTTCTTTTCCATTTTTTTGAAATGGTAAAATTTATGTTTCAAAAATTCATTACCAACTCTTCTGCCTTCTTCGGCTATTTTGGGATTTGCCTGATTTTTCTTTTAAGTGTTCCCTACCTATACTCTCTACTCTGCCATTGATTAGTATGGCTTCACAAAAGAGGGTAAATGAAAATGCAAATTGAATGTTCTTCATAGAAGTTGAGTTTTTTTTATGAACTATCTTATTCCTAAGCCTTGAAAGAGAGGTGTAAACCTTGGTTATATTTAAGCTAGTCTTTCTCATTTCAACCAAGCCTAAGCAAAGGTTGGAACTTGGAAGCTAATTCTGTTTATTTATTTTTTGAAATGCTAATTCTGTTTATTTTCAAGCAAGCATTTTGGTCTAAGCATGATTTGTGAGATCAATAATGATATTTCTTGTGATATATCATGACTGGCATGCATGTCAATTTTTATGTTTTCATGACACTTCAAATCTTGGTCTTAGGCAAGGGTAAGAGTTTTACCTTTTAACACCATTGTAGCATATCCATTTAGGGCAGCTTTCTGAGTTCTACACTTCCACCCTATACCATGAGGAATCATATTCTCGATCAATCCACAATCTATCATGCCCACTATCAGTTTTACCTTATGTGACAGTTCAGTACATTTCTGCTTCTCAAATTGGGTCTCAACACCTTCTAAAGCAATACACATGGAGGGAATGGGCATTGATGGCTGATCAAAGGTAAGTGTGGTAAGTGATGGGAACCATATGGGGGTCTATTGCATATTGTTTTTGACTGATGTGCAACGTGTCTGTTGAATTGGATTTAGTAATGTGCATGTTGTCATTGTAGATTATGAGTTACCAGTTACATCTTGTGTGAACATTTTAAGCTATTAAAAGAATCCTTCCTTAACAAACCAACCTAAAATTCACGCACTACTAGCAAGGCAATTCATGCAAGATTTGACTAGCTGATTATTTACATCTATTAATGTTTTCTGGGTTGCTGCAGAATTTTTAAGCAGTTTTATCCTCTTGTTTTTTTTTTTCTGTTTTTTTCTTGAATGATAACTGTATTATTCACAAAAAGAAGAAGAAGCTTTACAAAAACATACAAAGGGACCACAAAAGAAGTTTTATCCTCTTGTTAATAGGCTTGAGGTTTGTAATTTTTTTTTTTTTTTGCCATTTCTTTTCTATATTGAACAGTGATTTATTTTCCATTGTCTTGTTATATTTTTGTTTTGTTCACTTTACACCTTTGATGGTTTGTGAAGGTCTGATGAATGCATTTCTGCAGTCTGATATGCATGTGAGGGACAAAATATTGGTACTGCTAGATTCTTGGCAAGAAGCATTTGGTGGGCCTAGGGGGAAATATACTCAATATTATTGGGCATATGATGAATTGAGGGTAAGCATTAATTGCTGAAAGATTGTTTAACAGACTTTCTTCTTCTTCTTCTTTGGAGTGGTAATGCTGATAAAGTTCCATTTACATCTCAGCTGTTATTTCGTATTCAATTGCAGCTGTAGCATGCTTCAATGCAACCTTAAAATCATTCTTCTGTATTAATTTGGCACTCAATGGGCCCAACTTCCCCCTTTCTGAGTTTATCCTTAAAATTATGCACTTGTTCTGATAAGATCCTTGGTAAGTGGGCATTGTTATCAGCAAAAGATTGTGGGTTTGAGTCATGTCACCATCTAGAAAAAAAGAACTACATGCTTGTTCGCATAAAGATGTGGAAATTGCATTAACTCATCCCCTATAGTTTCCTCCCAAAACTTTACCAACTCATCCTCTTAGTCTTCCAAATGAGATATTTCCTTTGGTTTTGCTTAGTAGTATTTTCCTCTGGAATTCCATACCCCTTTTGTACGTTGGTTATTTTTTATTTTGGGTGAATTCAACAATGTGAGGAACTCCAGTGACTTTTTTTTTTAATAATTTAAATTTTTTATTGTTATTGTTGTAGTAGTAGTGGTAGTAGCAAAAGACTAATAGTTGTTGTTTTACCCAGCTCCATGTCATTTTTTTACCTTTGTTGTCCTGACACATCTGTTAGCCGTCTATTGCAAAGACCATAGTAAATCACTCGCACTTGGTGGGGCTAGTGAACTGGACTAATAACTTATTTAAATTAGTGGTAAGTTAAGTCATTAACAGTGACAAGTTTGCAGAATTTGAGAAAGAATGCCTCTTGATGGAATTTCTAATTCTATACTTTAGAATTAGGTGGAATTAATGAAATTCTAACCGCAAAATGCTAGATTTTAGTTGGAATTGAAAATTCCCACCTAATGCCAAGTTCCTCTCCTAATTCCAGCTACCAAATGAGGCCTTAAGAGAAGTGTAAATATAAATTTCTGGGATTCTGAGCCAGAAATTCCAATTATCACAAGCCCACCCTAGTGGTAAAGAATTTTAAAAAAAAAAGAGCTGTTAAAAGCAACTAAATTATTAACTACCATAAAGTTTGCCTGAAGATGACTGACACATGTACTGACTGCAGCGATCTGGAGTAGAGTTCCCACGGCGTTCAGCCAATGCAGCTCCAATATTTACTCCTCCTGTTACACATCCAACTACAAGACATACTCTAGCAGGATATGGAATGCCTAGTGATTCCACCAGAACACTTGATGAAGCAATGGCTTCTGAGATGGAAACTTTAAGGTATGGCTTTGGCTTTTCTTTGATTTGTGCTTTATGAATCTGCTGGTTGTTTCTTAACTAGGTATATGTAATATTGACCTTACGAAAGAATTTAAACTTTTTATCTTAAAATTATCCACCTGAGCTGTTGCTGCTGGTGCAATGCATGCTTTTAGTTCTCTGAGTTTCCCTTGTTGACCTCTGTCAGATTTCTTTTGTCCTTTGCTTAAGCTACATTTTTTTGCTACCAATAACTTGGTTTGCAATGGACACGACTGCTCATCTAGGACTCTAGTTCTTTCCTTTGAAGGGGTAAGTGGACATGGTTTACCATCCTGACTTTTAGGTCTGGGCACTTTTTTTATCATGCAATCACGTGTACATATTCTAGTGAGGCCTGAACAAACCCTGTTTACAGGTAGATCATAGCTGTGCTAAACAAGTTTTTGACCCAAATAGGTACATGGCTTAGCTTGGCCCCAACTTTCATGCTCTGTAGAAGGGCTGGTATTGGTGTGATTCCAGTACAGCTCAAATTTGTTGCGTTGGCAGCCGGCCCAACTCTGCCTTCTTGTTTACTTTGTTGTGTCTTTGTTGCAGTTTATCAAATCTCGATTCTGTTCGTAGCATTATGGAACTTTTATCTGAGATGCTGCAAGCTGTGAATCCAACTGATCGTGAGGTATGCCTTATTACAATTGCATGTGTTCCTTAGACATTGTTTGAGAATTATGTTCAATTACATGCGTTCCATACAGTTGTTTGAGAATTTTGTTTGTGTTGATTAAGACAAGACAGACACCTGTTACATCTAGACTATATAGCCTGATTTATCTCTGGTGCACAGCATTTGAAAAGTTTATGTGTTCACTTCAAATGCTTACATGTCCTGCTGTGCTTCCACTGTTGTAATATTCAATGTGTCTGTCTTTATTCACCATTGTTCCACTACACTATTGGAGTTTTGACACTTGCTATGCATTGTGAAAGAGCAGAGCTCATACCACTCCAGCCAAGAGCTTGTTGTGGCATCATTAACTGTGACCAATGTTTGTCCGAGGTATTGAATTATAAAGATTTTTCTGTTACTTTGAAGCTGTCAATTTTACATTATAATGAATACAGTGGCGCTCCTGGACCCCATGATTCTGTACGGAGCTACTCATGAGTCCAATCTGTTTGACTGGAGATGTGAAATTGTCAGGTTGGGTTGACTCTCATGAGTCTAATCTGTTTAATTTGACTTGAGATGTGAAATTGGGCAAATGGCCAGGTCAGGTTGACTGCAGACACATACTATTTATTTATTCAAAAAAGACTTCCTCTGGTATAGCCCTCCTTCTAGGGCCATTCAGTGATTAATCCAAACTATTCGCGCTCGCTCATTGTGAATTGGTATATATCCTAAATTTGGTACTTTTTTACCTTTTATACATAGTTGAATTGTTGAGCAAAAATCTTAAATTTATCCGAGGACTATGAAACTGTTAAATTTTGAATCCCTATATTTTGTGCCATGATGATGGGATGGACTTCAAAATTTTTGTTGCTTCTAATTCACCTAATGATCTTATTCATCCATTACTTAGTAATTAACATTCACCGTGAGCCCCATAATTAAAAGAAGGCGAGGTCTCTATTGCTCAAAACAGAGACCAGTCTATCTAGATTATTTCCCATCCCACATGTGTATACATGAAAAAGAAGAGTTATTTCAGTTTCATTTTTGTTCAACTTACTATTGATGACACCGGTATGGCTAGCCCTGTGATACCCTGTGACTGGGCGGCAGGGACTTTGTCCCATACCTCCCAGGAGGAAAAAACTTGAAGGGGTTATAAGAAGGGAGCCCCCTCTTCCTAGCACGAGGCCTTTTGGGTCGAAGGGTGACGCTTGGGCCCAAATGCAAATCCGTTGCGGGTTTTTGAGTCCAAAGTTGATAATATCGTGACGGGTCGGGTCGTTACAAAGATATTCACAAAACACACCTGAAGATTCACAATATTCAACAAAAGTGGAACTTTATTTCTAATTAAAAAAAATCAAAGATTAAGGTTTTCAGGAACTTTATCTCGATTAAAAAATATCAAGGATTAAAAGGTTTTTTATAAATGAAGATTGAAATCCATGTATTTTATCATTGCACGAACATGCCCTTAGGTACAAACAAAAACGTAGGGAAGGAAATTAAAAAAAAAAAAACCATAACTAGATGAAGGAGATCTAAGCCGATTAGGAAAAAAAAGCAAGAAAAATACCTCCCAAATTACTGCTAGAGGAGATAAAATTAATTGGATCTAGTTGCTATCATCATCTTGACACCGGAGATGAAATCGTTGTTGACCGTTATATCATGGAGGAAGAAGGGAAGAGTGCAATGTTCGAGTCACGTTTTGGAATGGAAACAATAGCTGCCTTTCGAGTTGAGCTGAAAAAGTTGACAAGAATGTTAATGATTCTCTTTCAAGAATCCATTCCGAGTCCACAAACGCATTAATTTTTTATTAATGGTTTCTATTCTCTCGATTCCCCACCCTTTCACGCAAACAAACAGGACCAAAGGCACACAGACGTACAGACACATGCACACATATATTGCTCGCCCGTGGTTCTAGCTACTTTATCGTCTTTTCTGCATCTGCTCCTCTTTTTATGTGGGTGTTTATTTCTTGGTAGCAGTACATGCACTTTATTCTCTTTTTGCTTTTGTGTATAATACAGCTCTTGTTAATTATCGAGGAAAAACACTATTTGCTCTTAATTCGTATCTTTTCAAAGGAGAAAAAAGAAATAAAGAATCAGAAATCCTTCCAAAATGTCAGTTCTGTATTGGATATTCATGTAATCATTCTCTTCATTTTGTTAATCTCTTAAAAAGGATTCAAAATTCTAAATTACATTTGCTTCTGAACATTCACTCAGTTGTTATTTAAATGGTTATTCTTTCTTCTTTCTTCCTTTTATAATTTTTTTGTCATAGTTCCTATTTATCCAAATATAATTCTGGATTTCTCTTTTAAAGTAAGCTGCATTTACTAATAATATAGCTCCACACATTTAGGGTACCAATGGCAGCTAATGTTGCATGTTACTCCTTTTGTAGGCTGTCAAGGATGAAGTGATTGTGGATCTGGTTAATCGTTGTCGCTCCGACCAGAAAAAGCTTGTGCAGTTGTTGAATTCAACTGGGTGAGTCTCAGCTGATGTATTTTTTCCTTATACATTACTATATTCTCATGTCATAATACCATTCAAAATTTTTTAAAAATTGTCTCACATCATAATGCTTATTTGGGTGGCTTGCCAAATTATGTGCCATCTTTGTATGGTCATGATTTTACAATTTTAAATTGGAATCCAAGGGATTTAGCTGTCTCCAGTAGACTTTCAAGTAAAGCTGCTGCATCCTGTTCTAGTAGCTGATATCGTTAGAGGGTTTAGTCTTCTTACATAGACATTTTGTTTAGATACTATATCCTGTTCTGTTATTTGATATTAAATCTGGACCTGTTGCCTGCTCACCTGTTGACTGCTATTAATATTGAGACCGGTTTTGAGGAAGGACTATGGCTCTTGAGCATTTTCCATTTATCTTCTAAAGTAGTTAGCAAGTCTTTTTTTGCACAAGGCATTTTGAATACTAGATCCAAACAATCAATGCAATATGCCCATCATGGTTGTCCCAAAAGTTGTATGCACAGGGCAGAAGCACTTAATGCTCTCTCTCTGATAGATGAATAAATCCGTCAGTCATGTTGGAGTGTTTTTGGGGATGACAATGGGTTGGTTTGGTTCACATGCAGGTTGAGTTTGACTTGGATGATTTATCTGGCCAACTTGACTTGAGCCAAAATTTTGGATTTTCTTGTGTCTTGATGTGACCACAATTTAATTTTTGGAGATTATTTTGACCTGATGTGTCTGGAATTTAATTTTACTTTACCTGATGGTGCAACCACCGATGTGAGAGCTGTTTGCAGAGAAACGATGGAATTCCCAATCAGTGCAGGACTCCACCTAGGATGCATTATTCATGGATAGCTTAACATCAGGCAATTCAAGACGAAGTGTTGTGATACTTTTTGCGGATGATATAGAATTAGTTAGTGAGATGAAACAACAATTCAATAGTAAGTTGGAATCTTGGAGGAAAACTTGCGAGGCAAATGGTCTAAAAATTAGAAGAAGACAAAGTACATAGAGTGTAACTTTAGTGAAATAGAAGATAGACAGGGAGGTCAGATTAGAATTTGATGCAGGACAACTAATAGGGTAACCCTAAATGCCTAAATTGGTTCCCTCAAAGTTAAAAGGGATGAAAATAATGCACCTAAAACTAATATGGGCTGAAATTAAAATTCAATCAATAAATGCAATTAACTAATATAAGAATGATTACAAATAATCATGCAAATACCAAAAATACAATGAGTTGAAATGGATTTAAATGGTTGGTATGAGAGAAATAGCATGTAAAGGGGATAATATGTAAATAAATGAAAGAAAAAAGGTGAGGTTTTAAGTGATGACTTAGGCACGTGGGTGCTTTGGGCTCCTAGGGTAAAACAAAATAAGGCTAAGGAAGTGGAAGTGAGAAAAAAAAAAGAAACAACGAAAAGAAGGGGATGGTTCAGAGATGGCGGCAAGGAGGGATCCTAGGAGCGAAAAGGCAGCAAGAGGTGAAAGGTTCTAGGCGGATTTGGCTCAAGGAAGAGTTCTGGCAGCAAGAGGGAATCAAGGAAGAGGGTGGAAAGAAGGATATGAAGCAGGAAAGAGGGCGAAACTGATTCTGCAACAAAGGGGCAGCAAAGAAGAAACGAAAAGGGAGAGAGAGAGAGAGAGAGAGAGAGATGGGAAGAAAAGCACTTGAAGAAGAAGGTATGACCTCACACCAAGCCTCATGCCAAGCCTCTTGCTCAAGGAATCACTCCCACAATCTGAAAATCGCACATTTGCATAGGTGTCTTGCGAAAATCTCAATCTTTATTCATCAATCGTCTGTAATAATGCTTACAAGAGGGGCTTTTATAAGAGATACCACCCTTAAATAAAGAAACTCCTAAAAATAGCCTAAAACAAAAATAAACTCACTTAAAATAGGAAATCCTAGTTTCTAATTACAACCAAATAAAAAATGGAAATAAACAATAAAAGAAACTCCACATGGATATGCTGCTCCGCATTAGAATTGGAAATGATTTAATAGTACATTGCAATAAGTTTAGGTACTTGGGATCTATTGTAGAATCTCTTGGAGGATTGGATTTAGATATAGCTGATAGGATGAGAGTGGGTTGGGCAAAATATAGACAAGCTGGCGAGGAGTCTTGTATGATAGGAGAGTCCGACATCATTTAAAGGGATGACTTTATAAAACAATTGTTAGATCCATAATGCTCTATGGAGTAGTGTGTAGGCAATGAAGAAAAGACAAATAGAGAAGACAAAGTTAGGGTGACGGAGAGCTCATACTATGCTGGTTGAGTGGATTAACTCTGAGGGATAGAATTAGAAATGACTGCGTTGGGTAAGTATTGAGAGGAACTCATTTGACGTTGTTTGGGCATGTAACTTGAAGACTAGAGACAACAATAGTACGTAGCGTCAAGATATTACATGTTGCAAGTACTAAGAGGAGGGGTATATCATTGAAAGCATGGAGGGAAGGGATACAAAAAGACATGATAGATGGTGGGTGACTAACCATATTGTTTATAGGGTCAAATGGAGAAGTAGAACTCAAAAGACTATCCCAAATAAAGAGAATTTTGGCTATGATCATGATGATGATGACCCGACTTTGCTCAAGTTCATTGGAAAACAAAGAAATCCACTATATGTGTACTCCTTTAAAAAAAAAAAAAGCAAAAAGCACCCTCAAAACCATATTGTGCATGTTAGGACATGCCAGAAAAGTAAAATGATTGCACCATCGTCTAGTGGCCTTATGGTCTTATCATTTGTTAGGAACGAGCAACCATTTGTTGAATAGTATCTCAGTAAACCAAGTTGCCTTGGGTGCCTTTAATATTTCTACATTTGTTGGTGGTTGGTGAGTTGAAAAGGTAATGGATTTTTCATAAATATCTTAAAAATATTTGTGAACAATTGCATTGATGCAAAGAACATAATTAAACAAATATATGTATTGAAAATATATTAAAAAAGGGTGCGACTAAAATGAAAAAGCCCGTGCCTTAAGCATGCCTTGCGCCTTAGGCTCTAGCACCCCCTTTATGGCTTAAAGTGCACCTTGTGCCTTGACTACTTTGAGATCAAGCCAGACATATGGTTCATAAACATGATCAAACCCGAGCCTTTGAGCTTGAGTAGTTCGATTGGAAGCCCGAATTGATGGGAAGCTCAAAACTTTTGGAGGAAGAACAGAGTATAAATTATTCTTATAAAAAGAGAGTGTTTTCAAAAAGGAAAAGAAAAGAGAGTAGAACTGGGGAATTCATGAGGATAAACAAAAGTAGAAGATATTAGCAACTCAGCTTCCAAGCACTAATAATAACCATGCATTTTCTTTTCTGAAAGGTAATAATAATAAGCATGTATTATAATATTATATAACTATTAATAACAATTACCTTCACCTTAACTATAACATTTATTGGCTATTATTACAAAAGCCTCTAAAAAATAGTCTAATTATAGAAGTGGGTGAGGGCCCAGTTAAAAGATGCACTAGGTGAGCACATAATGGGTCTCGAGCCTAGGTGAGGGCTTAGGTGTAATTCAGACACGTTTTTAAATACTATGTTGATCTACATGCTAGATTCAATTCTCCATTCTTTGGATGGGCTCCTCTTATCTTTACTGGATGATCTATACCATCTGATGCTGGTCTACAAATAGATTCTTCATCATCATCAAAGCCACTAGTCCCTTATATGTTCTAGTGGCTTAGGATTCCCCACCGCCACCACCCAACAGAAAAAGATCCTCCACCAGCAGTAGAGTAAGAAATGAGAAAAAAAAAAAAAAAACTATCCACCCACTCATCTAGCCCCTCTCCCAATAAAAAATCATCTTTCAATCTTATATCTGAATCTTGTGTTTAACCATTCAGCCCATACAAGAAAAAGTATCCAATTTTTTCCTTTTTCCAATTCTTTGAAATTCCTCTGGCGTTGAAATGCATCTCAGTGGATTCGGTTCTTGAATTTTGGATGACTAAGAATCAGCAAGAGTTGGCCCATTGCATGACTTGGTGATAGCTCTTATCTTTCCAAAATAATTTCTTTTTTCAGCTACATCTTTTTTTTTGTTATGTGGAACAGGGATGAGGAGCTCCTTGGGCAAGGTCTAGCATTGAATGACAGCTTGCAAATTGTACTAGCAAAACATGATGCATTTGCATCTGGTTCTCCTCTTCCAACTGAAACAACCAGCCCCAGACCAAGTGCACCCTCTGCTCCTTCAACCAATTCTCTACCTGGTGAAGCAAGTGACTCTAGCCCTAGAGTGACGGCTCCTGCAACACCTGTAGCCATTCCAACTCGGTACATTGATGATGAAGATGAAGAGGATGATGACTTTGCCAAGCTAGCACGCAGGTCCTGCACAAACTTACTTTTATAAACTTCATGCACTTTGTCTATCTGTCTAGTTTGCACAAAACCTTATTTTTGGGCTAGGTATTTAATTTTTTTTGGCTGTCATAATTATTCAGGCCTTCAAGAATGAGTGCGGTGCCTTCTCAAAGCACATCTGCTGAAACCACAACTACAGGCACTGCAGCAGTCACAACCTCCAACCTGAACAATGCATTGGCTCTGCCTGACCCACCAACTCCTGTACGGACCTCCACAAAAGAGCAAGACATGATTGACCTTCTGAGCATCACTTTGACTACAAACTCAACGTCTCCGCATACACCTCTTACTCCTCCCTCTGCTTCTTGTACCCCTCTCACACCTTCATCAACTTCTGATCAAACTGGACATCAGACACCCATTTCCCCCAGTGCACAAGGATCCTCCTATGGCCCTCAGCAGTACCCTATAAACCAAGGGCAGATGCCCTACAACAGTTATGTTGTCCCTTGGGCTCAACCTCAATCTCAGACTCGGCCTCAGTTTCAATCTCAGTTTCAACCTCAATTTCAACCTCAACCTCAGTTTTCTCAGTACTCCTCCAGCTTTCCACCCCCTCCGTGGGCCATCCCTTCCAATACCAACTACAGTTCATTGTCTTCGACTCCTTACCCGAATCAAACTTCTCAGGCGAACAGCAGTGCTTCATACACATCAGGGCAAGCGACCAGTCCATTGCAGCACTACAATTCATTTGGTCCAAGGGGAGATAATACTGCACCTGCGGCTAGACCCTTCCAACACTACAATTCATTTGGTTCGAGAGGGAATAATGTTCCTAACACAACTGGAGAAGCACAGGCGAACTTCAACCCAAGACAGACAGGTCCTGCTGCTGGAAATAAGCCATTTGTTCCATCATACAGATTATTTGAAGATCTCATTGATCTAAGGAATGTGGATGGAAGGGGGAAGGTGAATGGCACATCTTCGACCTTGTCAGGTACATCCAGCCAGGGCATGGTGGGTGGGCGGAAGTGACCTCTCTCACTGTATGATAATTCTTCTACAAATTGGGCCATCGGTAGCTGCAACTACAGAAAATCCCAATAGCTGCCAATGAGGAAACTGGCATTCCCTCGTTGTATGATATTCTTCTACTGGACTTCCCATTTGTGATTGTTAGCAGTAAACTGATTTAGGAATGTGAATGTGTTGTAGATCTAGTCTATCAATGTTAATTTGACATTGCATTTGAAGTCACCTATAGCATTGCTACAAATACAATTTCATAAATACATATGCTTTTTTATCACAATCAAACGTGTGGTGGAATGTGTCCTCAAAAATCTTGTTAGCCATTTGTAGGGTTTATAAAGCTGTTTATCTCAAAACAAACAATTGACAGAAAGTCTTCTCAATGCGAAAGTGCCCTTAATTGATGCTATGTATGCGATTTATCGCTAAAGCGACCTAACACACACCATTGCTGCAATTCTTATTCTTTAGTATGTTGTAATTTTGTTCTAGTATTTATCAGATCAGCCAAGGTGGGGATCGGATTTTGGGTTATTTTGATATGGTGGATGACTCTATTTCTGTTGGGACTCTTTCTTCTGGCAGTTCTCTGCTCAGCCCAACCCTTTTCAATCAGAGGTTTACAAAGCATCATTTGACGGTGAATCCTCATTACTCCGTTTCGTAGAAATTGCAAGAGCTTTTGTCAAAGTTCCCACTGTATCCATTCTGCATCTGGTCATCATAGATCCCTGCTATTGTTTCTTTGGGGGAAAATCTAAGAAACGTGTGAATCTGGTCTGATAGAATTATTTTTTATTTTTAAATTTAAACTCGATATTTTATAATTGTCATTTGATGCATCATCAACCGTTGGATTAAACATGATATATCAAAATATTGTCTGATGGATTATTTTTTATTTTAAAAAGTCAGTGGCTACATGATTAAGTGAGTCCTATTTTTGACAGTATAATAGTCTTCATGAATTTTTATGATAATTAAGTAGGGTCTACTGTTTGGCATCATCAGAAAACTATTTGGGCATCTCTCAGACCAGCTTTATTTCTTGTTCTCTCTTTTTTTTTGGATGTGTATTGATTTTGGATCTGATTGAATTTTCAGTCATTTATTTTTGATGTTTGATGGCTTAAAAAAGCACTTTGATGATTGAAACAATGAAACTATGTTTTAAAAGCTCTTTAAAATTTGATCGTTTCAAACTATTTTTTTTTAATTTTAAAATTGATTTTTTTTTAATGATTATTATACTCACAAAACTTTTTCAAGATATTCATCACCACTTTATTTTGTTGGTCTGATATCTAAATATCTAAATGTGTAGGGTAATACCTGTGCACCATTATACATACAATCATTCTTTAAGAATGAATTACACTATTAAATAAACTGGTAAAAACGTAAAGTCTTTTCATTTAAATCGTGCTATTTTATAATCAAAATATCACTAAATTCCCCACTTGATATCGAATTTTAAAATTGTAATAATTTTTTAATCTTTTTTATTTGACGAGAGCTTCTTTTATATATAATGGATTTTAACATTGTTTACTTTTTCAAACATTTGTTGGATTACATTAAATTAAAAAATATTGATCTTATTAAAGGCCCAAACGTTGAAGAATTTTGATTTGGAAATCGGTGTTTTGGCTGACACCAGTTAAAGACTCATAATAAATCTTTAGCATTCATTTTCTTGGAAGAAAATGTCATTGTGGAAGGATAAAATTGAAAAAAAAAAAAGGAAAAAAAAATTCATTTTCTAATGAGTTCGATGTCCAGTGTTAATAAGAACACCAGTGTCTAGATCAAAATCCAATGATAAATTAAAGAAAAAAATAATTTAAATTGTGTACTACAACAACACTGAGATCCAAATTTCATATTTTTATCCACAGTGTAGTTGAACTGGAGGCGGGTTCGAGCTCCAATAACCTAACTTTGGTGTGTTTTATAGGTAGTGGGCTTATCCATGAAGATTTTAGTAGGACTATATCTGAATTTTCCACATGTTAATAAAAAAAAAAATATATATATATATATATATATATATTTATCAATGAAAAATTTATGCCGCCTTAATGGACTTTGACAGTTTCGTTCTAAAGGAACCTTCATAAATATGCAGTCAATAGATCCCAAACTCTTCCAATCGTTTGTTTGCACGAAGAAAACTAGTTACGTGCATTATAATCAATACAACGACTCTTTCAAACAATCTTTCTACAAGTGCAGATACCAATTCACTCATTCTACAACTTGGAAAACAATTTTTAGCGAAGACTCACAATTCTTTGTCTCTCAACTTCAAATCCAGTAATTCTACAATGGCTCCAATTAGTGTAGTAGGACATGAATTTTGTGAACCACACCAGGTGGAATTGGTAATGAAGAACACGATTCGACACATTTTTTCCAGCACCTGTTTTAAGGTGTTTGATTCCGATGGAGCCCTCAAGTTCAAAGTCGACGACGGAGGCGGGTTTTCGTTCCATCATTTAAACAGAAATCTGAATCTTGCAAGTGGATTTACCCTCTTGTCTATGAGGAATAAGGTGAACATAATCTCATGAATCTAAGTTCTTGATTTGTTTGTGTTTTTTTTCTCTCTCCCCTTGAGTATCTTCTGCTCTTAATGATTATAATTCTAACTGAGCTTTTTTTTTTTTTTGTAAAAAAGGTCACGTCACGGCACAGTAGATGGACGGCTCATCGAGGAGACACTCGTTCAGAAGAAAATATTATCTTCACTGTAAAGAGATCGAAGAAGAAGATGAATGTGTTCTTGGGTCAAAACAAAGAAGAACTTGTACCAGACTTCCAAGTTAAGGAGAACTCCTCCAATCATTCAGATGAAGTTTATAGAGGCGACTCTCTCATTGCAGAGGTAACAGTTTCTCCTTCAGATTATGTCATGAGTATTAAATGTCCTCTTACTCAAAACTCGACTCATTAACATCTACCAATGCTTATTGGGAAAGATTGATTTAGTTAGCTAGATGTTGAGGTACGAATGAGTATCACATCAGTGAGAGAGAAAAATATAAAGACTTGGAGCTAAATATATTCACCTATCAGACTAGTCTTTTGAGTCGGAAGTCCAATTTTAACACGGTATCCGAAGTAAGTTATATCCTCCCGAGAGCCTCTTTCAAGGGAGTTGTTGGGGGAGGGGGTCCTACATCGGTGAGAGGGAAAAAAATATAAAGACTTATATGGGCTGAATATCTCTACCTATCATACTAGTCCTTTAGCTAGAAGTCCAATCCTAACACTAGACCACCAACCTAAACTCTAAATTTCAATGGATCTTTAACGGCCAAAATATTTTGGCTATTTTCCATTTTGGATACAGATTTTTAAATAACTTCAAAAAATCCAATATATTGTGAAATTTCGACTGGATTGGGCAGAAATTTTAAGCTTGTCATTTTGAGTTTATTTTTGAAAAATTCTGTTCTTTTGTGCATTGACCAATTAGAACGATTTTGAAGAAAATTTTAGATTTTGGTCGATATTTTTTAGCCATAAACTATAGCCGTTGCACTAATCTTATTTGAAGTGTTACAATGTGCAGATAAATCACAAACTTATATGGGGTGGATTGAATTGGGGAAAGTACTTGCACAACATAAAGGTGTATCCAGAGGTAGACTATGCCTTCATAGTGGCACTATATGCAGTCGTATATGAGATTAGGGATTCGCAGGAAATCTAATTTTGCTCAGTACAAAAAGGATCATTCTTCATTGTTCTGTACTGAACGTGTCTATATTGGGAAGTTTATATATAGTTTGAGGATTATATAAGCAATTCTTGATCAGGTATGTACATGGGAGGTAGAGTTGGTGGTGGTGGTGGTGGTGGTGGTTTAGACATGGGTGGTGGTATGGACTGAATCCAATTATTTCATTATTTGTGGGGATTTTCTTCTATTTATATCATTGTAATATGTACCATCATACTTTTGTATGAGGAGAACTTAACATTACTCAAGAGATTTGTGAAAATTTTAATTTATTTTTATAAGTAACGACTTGTTACTAACAAGGCATCTCTAATTATAATTTGTACTGGGATCCATCCCCTATTTGAGAAGGCCTGAAAGCACTGTACCCAGTGAGAGAGAGAGAGCTTATTGGAGTAGGAAATGCTATTAAAGCATAAGAAAATCAAAGCTAAATCTTCTAAAAAAAAAATGTTTATATTAACTACAATCAAAGAACGCCAAATCGCATCAAGATTTATTTTCTCATTTCACACGTCAAGGAATGTATCAATTTTTCACATGACAAAATCATTCTTTAATAGTGATCTAACACTTTTGTTAAATTTTGCACAAAACTATATGTGAATAATATCAAATCGGTTTTACCCACTACCTACTACGACGGAAAATGAAGAATTTAGAAAAATAACTAGATATTTCTATATCATTAGCACCCGTGTGTATATATATATATATATATTTCAAAGAAAGAAAATAATCAATCAAATCAATTTATAATCTTGTTATTAGAGAAGCTGACAACTAAAGAAATATACACTTATAGAAGTTTGTTAGTGATGAGTCAACCAGGTGAATACTTTCCTTTAATACTTCTCTACAAATTCGATAGTGAAGAAGAGACGAGTTTGGAACTAAGCTGTGAGAAGCGTTGTTATGTTAATCCTTTTGTGAAAATGTCAACCAGTTGATCGAGTGAAGACACAAATTGGATTCGATGAGTTCTAACTGCAACGCGTTTGTGAACAAAGTGATAGTTGATATGTTCAGTGAGAGCATGAAACACTTGATTAGCCGCAATATATGTATTAGTAAGATTATCTCAAAAAAAATATTGGAGAAGGAACGAGAAAATCAAGTCACACATGACCCTTTTTCTTAGGAGGCTCCAAACTTCGCCATGGATTTGAAGCAAGACCTTAAAATGGCTGTCCAAAACCTCAAAATGGACATCTGATAAGCCCTTGAACGTCTTCTTCACTACCAAATCAATGGTGTAAGGGACACAAAACACATCTACTACACAAGTAGGTGCTGGATATCCCACTCCTGCCATCTACTTAATACGAAATAACAAAGTATTGATAGAAGCAAGCTCACAAAAGCACTCCACTTTATAAGATTGACATTTTGAAGTCGAATGTGAATTGAATTCAAGATTCCACTCTTTTAAGTCCTTTCATTTAAATCATCTATTTTATAATCTAAATATCACTAAATTCTCCACATGATATAGAAATTTATAATTTTAATGAATTTTTAATCTTTTATATTTTATGAGGGCTTTATATATATAATGGATTTTCTCATGGTTTAAACTTTTTTCAAACGTATATATATATAATGGATTTTCACATGGTTTAAACTTTTTCAAACATTCGTTGGATAACATTAAATTAAAAAAATTCTCTCAAATAATCAAAACTAAAATACGCGTTAACGTGATAGGTTTTCATCTTCAAAAAAAATCTTTATTTGATTGAGTCGCTGAATCAGTTCCAACAGTGTACAAATTTTGAATGAAAATCAAGAAATATCCATAGATTTTTTTTTTTAACGGTCTAAAATGAGGCAATCATTCTTTGAATTAAGTTATGATAAAAAGTATGCATGACATATGACTATATGAGACATCTTATTTGAATTCTTAATTGGGAAGACTTGACCATTAACAATTCTTCCCATAATGAACATAAATAGATAAAGAATTCTCATTTAATAGGCCACCCATTTCAATTTCTATCTCAAAATAAGAATTTTAAGGGACTTCAACCATTTTTTCAGTGGATTCATAGTTGATATATAGCATTTTATTTATCATCAACAAATATAAAAGATTATAAATTAGTCAACGAACTAAATATCTATTCAATTGGACGTTCTGTCCATTCATCAATGTAGAAATGCTTAATAATTTAGAATTATCACATCTGATTGAATAGCCATTGATGCCAACCAAATTTGACCTTTGATTTGTGACCCGGTATTGTGATTGTCAATATCTATTCAATTGGACGTTCTGTCCATTCATCAATGTAGAAATGCTTAATAATTTAGAATTATCACATCTGATTGAATAGCCATTGATGCCAACCAAATTTGACCTTTGATTTGTGACCCGGTATTGTGATTGTCAATTACGAGCTTCATTATCACAGTCAGGTCAGCCTTTTTCTTCACTTTCATGACTTTGATTTTTGTTTTGTTACGACTATTTTAATTTTCCGTATGTTTGTGCTTTTTGTTATTTTCTTTTTTAAAATAATATAGTTACAATTTAAAAAAAAAAAAAAAAATCAAACTTGACCTTGATACATGGACTATTCTTGAATCATGCTTTAAGAAAAAAAATTGTACTGAAATGTGAAATTTTATTTGAATTTTTTTTACCCTAGAGGGGGCAGTATTCAAATATCATATTTTTATTTCAAACTCAAATTTCTAACGAAGCCAACAGTTTAGCTAAAATGCATCCAGATTTAAATTTCTGACCATTTCATCTTTAATTAAATTTTAAAAGAATTGAAAATTTAGAGCTAAAATAACTTAAATATCAATTTATTTATTTTTTTCTTATTAAAGGCCCAAATGTTAAAGAATTTTGATTTAAAAACCGGTGTTTCACTCATTTTCTTGGGGGAAAATGTCATTGTGAAAGGATAAATTTCAAAAAAAGGGAAAAAATATATTTTCTAATGAGTCGATGTCTAGTGTTAATAAGAATTCCGGTGTCCATAACAAAATCCAAAGAAAAAAAAAATCTAAATTGTGTACTACAACACTGTAAGATTCAATTTTCATACTTTTTTTTATTAATGAAAAATACATGCCGCCTTTATGGACTTCATAGCTTCATTCTAAAAGGAATTTTCAAAAGATCCCAGACTCTTCCAATCATTTGTTTGCACGAAGAACTTCAACTAGTTACGTGCATTATAATCATACGTAAAAAATATGTCAAAGTCAAGATACAATGAAGCATTTTTCAATCATGTGCTTCATTAATGGACACCATGGCCTGTCTATATAAGGTAAGGTAAGGTCCATGACAAACATCAACAGAACAACTCTTTCAGATAATCTTTGAACAAGTGCCGATACCAATTCACTTTTAAATTATTTATCATCATAATTCAATCATTCTACAATCATATTTCAAAAACTAAATCCTTTCACTCGGAAACCCAAGTTTAGCCAAGACTCACTACTCTTTGCCCGCAACTCCAAATCCAATACTGCTACAATGGCTCCAATTAGTGTAGTTGGAGATGAGTTTTGTGAACCACACCATGTGGAATTGGTACTGAAAAAGAAGCTCCGATCCATTTTTTCCAGCACCTGTTTTAAGGTGTTTGACGCCGATGGAACCCTCAAGTTTGACGTCGACGACGGAGGCGGGTTTTCATTCCATATACACAGAAATCTGAATCTTGCAAGTGGGTTTACTCTCCTGTCTATGAGGAAAAAGGTGAACATCTTTCTCTCTTCTTAATGATAATAATTTCCTCTGTTCTTCTTATCTAACTGAGCTTTTTTCTTTTTGAAAAAAAAAAAAAGATCATGTCATGGCACAGTAGATGGACGGCTCATCGAGGAGACACTTGTTCAGAAGAAAATATTATCTTCACTGTAAAAGCATCGAGGAAGAAGTTTGATGTGTTCTTGGTCCAAAACAAAGAAGAACTTGTACCAGACTTCCAAGTTAAGGAGAACACCCACAATGATTCAGATGAAGTTTACAGAGGCGACTATCTCATTGCAGAGGTAACAGTTTCTCCTTTACATTATGTCTTGAGAGTTTAAATATCGTTTATAACAGTTTTCTTTTTTAGTGTTGAGATTTATTGATGAATTAAAATAAAAAGTTTAATTTTACATATTTAAACTGCTTTGAAATTTTTGATTTATTCTTCAAAGTCCTTAACAACTATAGCTTTGGAAATTTTAGTTTAAATAGATTTAGGTTGATTTTTTTTAGCCATGAACTATAGCCGCTGCACTAATCTTATTTGAAGTGTTTTTAAATAGATTTAGGTCGATTTTTTTTAGCCATGAACTATAGCCGTTGCACTAATCTTATTTGAAGTGTTAAATGTTGTTTATTAAATTATAAACCTTTCTTTGGCTGCAGATAAATCACAAATTTACATGGGGTGGATTTTTTTGGGGAAAGAACGTGTACAACGTAAAGGTGCATCCACAGGTAGACTATGCTTTCATAGTGGCACTATATGTAATCATCTATGAGATTAGACATCCTGCAAGCAATTCTTCAACAGGTATGGACATGGGAGGTGGACATGAAGCTGGTGGTGGTGGTGGTTTAGCCATGGGTGGTGGTGGTGATTGAATCCAATTATTTCATTATTTGTGGGGATATTCTTCTATTTATATCAATGTTCCTATCTATTTGTAATCTGTACCATCATAGTTTTGTATCTGAGGATAAATAGTATTGTGTACTTTTAAATCTATTTTCATTGTCTATTTTTTATTTGTTTATTTGATTAAGAAATAAAAGTAGATTGTGTCTTTTCTATATTTTTTATATATGAATGGTTGGTCTTTGGATAGGAAATTGTATATGATTTTAATTTTGATTTGGTTTGATATTTTACAATTAAATTTGACGTGTGTGATTGAATAGTTCGGTTCCGAGGAAATTTTGTGATTGAATCAAGATGGGTGTTTGTTCGGATACAGCAGAAGCAAGCTACTATTTACATGAGAAAAAGGTCCAACAACATAAAAGATTCTTAAATGGGTCTCACTTTTTCCTGTTTCCAGTAGATGGGCCAAGTGTAACTTCACATAGGAGCAGACATTTCAACGTATAAACAATTCCAACTTATTTTGAAATGGAAATTAAAGTTACTTTTTTTTTTTTTTTGAATTTACGTGCAGAAAATCGCAGGATACCCAGTGTAAAATTCCTACAGATGAGCCCACTACCCATAGGGCACACCAAAATTAGGCTATAATTTATGCTGCTTTAGGATAATAATAGGCATTGTCTTTTACATGGGTTAATAAATCTTGTCATATTGAAAGTGAAAATTTATAGTATTTTAGAATTAAAATTGAAGATCGAATACTATTTTTAGCCATCAAATTTAGATAAATAAAAATCTATAATATAATGATTAATTTTAATGTACTTAGATCATGGCTAATAATCATTTTTTAAGTACTTCATAATTTTAATTCAAAATGATTAGACCCATTGGCTCATTAAACGCTACATGTCAAAAATATAGGTTTTGTTCTCGCTAACTAAAGTTACATATTCAATTATCTTAACAAAGTGAGTTTTGAGAAATGAGCATTATGCGCCTCATTTTACGCAAGTCCCACTTTAGACCAATTTTATGGGTCTATTAAAATGTCTAAATATGAACAAAATACCAAAAAAAAGTACCCTAATCTTGTTATCAAAACTGTATTTTTTGAACTCCATGAATTAATTAGAAAGAAAAACACTATTTTATTATCCCCTCCCCAACCCCACCCCTTTTCAACTTCTTAAGAGGGGGGGATGAGAGAGCATGATTTTCTCTAAAGGGGCAATACCATTTTTGTCTTAATTTGAACCAACGTTATGGGCTGGAATGAATAGAGAACTACAAGGATATGAGAAGTGAAGACAACGCAGGTCATAACTTTGTTAAATACGTTTAGAAAAATGAATAGTTTGAAGCATGTTCAAAAACCAAAGCCATAAGGTTAAAATGAATGAATAAGGGTAAAATGCTACCATCCATTACGATTGCCATTTCCTATATATCTCAATTAAATATGTATGACCCATTGAAAATTTGAATTGGCACTTTTATCTCTTCGTTTTTCACCTAACCATATGGTATTACAGTGGGCGACAGTTAATATTTTCCCTAAATAAATTGTCCATTTATTTAAATGAAGACCAACTCTTGAACCCACTCTTTAACAACAGCTTAAGCCGCAAATCAGTTCTTAATACATTAAATTAATAACTCTAGACCTATCACTTCATATTACAACAGGCCGCATATAGCATAAAAAGACTTAATTGAATGATTAATTTTTTGTTAATATGACATTTCTAATAATATACTTTAATAAAAAAAATCGGAATTATCTAATTAATTTTAACATTAAAAAATCATTACTAATTATTATTTTAACTTTTTAACAGGTTGGCTAGTTCCTGTTAATCAATTATACACCAAGTTCCTGATATTATATAGTTTGCAAAATCTAGTAAAATATAACAAGAAATTAACCTCAATGAATCCAGATCATTGACACCACCAAAAAAAAATACCACAACACTCAGCGGGCTCACCGGGTCCATATTCCATTAAATCAAAGTCAATAAACATTATCAAACGGAGAAAATATACACGCATCTGGTAAACTAAAGGTATCCATCGGACAACTCAGTTTTTCTAAACCAAGTTTCACCAGACATCGTTTCTTAAAACCCTACATGATGACGTGCACTCTTATTAAAGCTTTGTAAAGGAATTAACAACTCAATACAACTCTGTTCACGATCCTAGTCAGTATATGATTAAAAATATATCAAAATCTGAAAGGAAAAGCAATGATCCATCACGTTAATAAAATCAAAGTACATACGTCTCATCCACTGCATGCAGGATACCCATAGAGCTATACTTCCCATCCTGGCATATTTATGAACATAACACTCTCTAGTTGATTTTAAAGATTTAAATGCGACGGTCTCTCTTCTATTGCAGATTTGTCCATTGCTAACAAATTCATTCGCTTAACTTCTAATTTCAACCTAATATCTAAAGTGTAGTATGATGTTGCACGAGCCAATGGAAGTCTAGAATCAGCTTTAATCTGTTTAAATGCGACGGTTTCTCTTCCATTGCAGATTTGTCCATTGCTAACAAATTCATTCGCTTGACTTCTAATTTCAACCTAATATCTAAAGTGTAGTATGATGTTGCACGAGCCAATGGAAGTCTAGAATCAGCTTTAATCTGTTTATCAGCCATCTGATTCAGGGCATTATTGAACAAAAAACATCACCTTCGATCAGATGGCTTGTAATAAGTTCTTTGGTACCATGTCTAGATACTTATCTGGGGTGACCATCATTTAGTTCCTTCTTGAAGATGAGCCAGCACAACTCCAAGAAAATGGGTAAATCTGCAGTACTGAAAACTATAGAAGTAAAACCTAATACCAAATCATATAGAAATATACTATAAAAAAGGTTACACAAAAAGAGGGTTTATTTCTATCCTCTTATCTTTTGGGGTTGGGTATTTATTGACAAGGAGAATTATGCTTGGTTCTCAATGGATCCTTCACAAACAGTTCATCAAGGCTCCTTATTGCATGCAAGTGTGGTCCATAATTCGGTGATCCCATCTTCCTGTGGCTCCCACTATGCCAGGCTATCTGCTCTATGGCCCTATTGCCAGATTATTCACTACCTATTTTCTGCCACAAATCAATTTTGGACCTCACTCGGGGGAAATGCATTCCACAAAATTGGAAATCTGAGAGCTTTATATTTGGCAATGCAAACCCAGCAATTCTGTAAAAAAGGAATTAGAAGACAATAACCTAGATCATGTAAACTACAACACCCCCACGTCCCCCCAACCCCAAGTAAAAAATAGTAATGAGAGAGAGAGAGAGAGAGAGAGAGAGAGAGAGAGTAAACATACCGTAAGTGATAATGAGAACTTAGTAGATGTCCCCAACACCCCAAATCTGCCATGGTTGATATTCAATAATGAGGCCGACAAAAATAGCTGAGGATGTGGCCAAGTCCCAATGTGATGATCCATTTAGAAATTCCAAGCCCACTCTCAAATGATCTTTAATTTCTCATACAACATGACCAATCGATAGGAGGCCTAGTTAGGCCAAATAGAATACAAGATGGTGAAGAAGGCATGTCAAAAGCCCTGTATTGCTGGGCTTTAACAACAAATGCCACTGATTCAAGAGTCAGAGACACTTATAATTTGTAATATCGTGGACGCCACTTTTAGAAATCGGGGGAAAAGGGGCAATGAACAAACTATTTACATTTTTTACCTATGTACCTCGGATTATTTGCAAGAACCTCCGAGCGAATGCAGAAAACCTGCCAACGTGCAAGCTTCTGTGGAGGCCAACGAATATATAACATACACATGCACATGTAACCCGACGGATCTCCCCCAAGCACATCAACTCATTCAGAGATCTGATCTGAACTTGCCAATCAGCCAGATTCAGATGTGCAAGTGCCAAGCAACTGTGGCAAGCCATTGCCAAGACAAGTTTCCAAGGTGCACTCATCTCGCTTGGGCATTGTCGTCGGCGTAGATGGATACACAAGCATCAGCAGCTCCAGCTGCTAGGAGAACTCTGTAAGGATGGAATGTCAGACAGCTGACAGGCCCAATCCTCTGCCCCATGAAAGTAGGATAATACCGAATGAGACTCAGTTGCTCGCCTTCTAGGCTGAAAACCTTTATCATTTGCTTAGCCGAGCCACTTGCAATCACTGGGGCATGACGGTGAATGGCCAATGCTGTGAGTGAGCCCCTGTGGGCATCAATTGTGAGATAGGCATTGGTGTGATTTCTGATATCCAAAAACTGGATATCCCCAGCTTGAGATGCACTAACAATCTGCATGAAGTTCATGATTATGTTACACAGACTAAACAGTGGAAGCATAGTTAAAGCATTTCTTGCTCCAAAGAAGAAAAGGTAGATCCACTAGCTCAAAGCATTATACAGTGTCTCAATAATCTTAGATCAAATTATTCAGGAAAAAATTCAATGAAGTAGAAATGAAATTTAAAAAACATACTAGCAGAACCAAAATAACCAGGACACTACTCGACTAAACATGTAATTACCTTTCCTGGATCTAAACCTGGTTGAAAGCCAATGCCCACTACTCTCTCTACTCGATTATGTGGCCTTGTCGTACAGACCAGCCTACAAAGTTCATGAAGGAAAAATATTAAAAAATAGTATTATGAAAATAGACAAGCAAATCAGCAAGTATAATCTGCACAAATTGACACTTATAAAGGAACACCAAGAGTAAGTACTACATTGGATTATAGACTTGAGAAATGAGCAATGTTTGGAAAATTGAAACCTTATCATAAATCGTTCTGGCCATCAAATTGTATTGAATCGCAAATCGTAAGATTTTTATTTTCTCAAAATGGAAAAATCTTTTTATAAAAAATTAAAACTAAAAGAACATAAGTTTTTCACATTCAATGCATTTAGTATTACATTATTGGTAAAATGACAAAATTATAGATAAAACTTGATTGTCGTCTATGCTAACAATGTTCAAAATTGCAAAATCAAAGTCATGCATATGGCCTGTTAATTATAGGTGATCATGGGTAGCTTATGGGTCCAATGTTTGAAAATTGCCTTGGATCATAAAGGAGATATCATATATAGGCAACATTTAAATAACAAAAATATTAAGGTTTTCTAAAAAATGGTAGCATAGCAAAATACCCAAATAATTTTCTTTAAAAATCATATTGTATCATAAATTGTAAATTGTAAGATTTTAACAAATATGGATATGAATCGTGCTTTCAAGAAACGTCGTATGAAGAAGGGGCTTACGTGTCAGGAGTACGGATGTCAAATAGCCTGACAGAACCATCTGTGAATCCAGCTACAAACTCACCCCCATGAACTTGAGATGCAGACTGCAAAATAACAAGTTTAAATGAATTATTGATAAAAGATTCAATCCTTTGTGACTTATAAAAGTAAACATTTGCTTTAGATGGCAAAAACTTCCAAGCAAACAAGAGGGGATGTAATTTCATGAGAAGGAACAAATGGAAAAAATGGAACAAGAGTTATGGGCGGCAGCCCAAACTTAAGTTGCTCTCCAAAGATTGCAAGCTGCTTCAATCAGCCCCCCTGTTAATGTATTGATGTGAACAGATGAGTGTCTAAAATTCTTGGTTGCTACTCCAACAAATTAGACAATATCTGATAATCAATGGAAATATATGTAATCTTCTTTTCTATTGGTTAAGAAAATATAAAATCTACCTTAAAAGATAAGCAATAAGAAAACAGAGATCAATTGAAAGATTAAAGACACAATACTGCAAGTATTTCTTTGAAGATGAAATATGAAAAAGTCCTTAAGAGATACCAGATACAGTTAAACCATCTGATTTTTTTTTAAAGTATTGCCATAACTAATTTTCTTACCTTAATTTCTAATCACTTATGGAAACCAAGAAAGCTATGGAATTCCAAAAAGATAAGAATAGAAGAAAAAAAAATTAAACCAGCAAGGAGGTGCACAAACCAATGAAGAAATGCCATTTTCTGATGATGAAGAAATAGATCTGACAAGCTGCTCTTTGTCTAGATCCCAGAGCATGATAGATGATCTCTCCCCAGAAGCGTACTGTTATAAACATATAAAAAAGATGAGTATATCAAGTGTTTGAAAATCTATTAAAAGTGAAAGTCCAAAAATACTAACCAAATATCCAGACTGCTGCTGCCAATCAACCACAGCGTTCATACTACGGACACCAGGTATATGACCTTGAATTGATGAAAATGCTGTCACAAGCTTTTGATTGCCATTTACAGTGTAATCTTTCCATATCCGAACATTACCATCACCTAAATAAATTTTGGTATTGTCAGATGCCAATGCAGATTAGTGACTT
Organism: Chimonanthus salicifolius; assembly: GCA_013350335.1. NCBI lineage: Eukaryota > Viridiplantae > Streptophyta > Magnoliopsida > Laurales > Calycanthaceae > Chimonanthus > Chimonanthus salicifolius. The sequence goes on along the minus strand of CM023537.1, from coordinate 1,741,006 downwards.
ATCTAGAATTGGCTCACTACAACCACCATGGCTGCTCACAAAACATACCAGGTACGAATCTTACATGAAGCAACAAGAAGTAAGCTGTCATCAAGTTCGTTAACAAGGCAAAGCTTGGAAATTCCTCTATCAGTAAAATCGTGGTTTCCGAAACTGTTAACAAGTGTAGCTTCCTCATAGTTCCATATCCTGAAGCACAATGCAAATAACAATAATAATAAGAAGTAATAATAAATAATAAAATATTTCAAAGAAATGCAAAACAAATCTAAAACAATGGCAAATTAAACAATAAGAATAAAAATCTTCACATCTCTTGGCACAACGAATCTTCAATTTGTTAACAAATATCTAGAAATCCATGAGGGCATAAACATAACCAAAGTATCCAAGGGCAATCCATTTTTGCATGTGAAGCAGATAGATTGGGATGATTCAAATCACTAAAATAGATGGCATCACTACGAATAAAATATGCCCCAACAACAACTTGACTTGGAACATTAGATGAATCTAAGCATTCAATATTTGGCCCTTTATGTTTGCGGCAGTGACCCAATAACCTGCTATCCTATATAGTAGATTAGGGGATGGTCACGAGATAACCAGCACATAGTTTGGATCACCAAAAATTCATCCCACTTGAGCATACTCAGCACACTAACATAGTTTGGCAGTTTGCACATCTAGAGGATCAGATAATTAGTGATAACTTTGCAAGTTCATTTTTTTACTGCAAACCTAATGTGAACAAGAGGCAACAAACCAAAAGAGAGTCAAACATCTTTTTCTTTCTTTTTGGGAGGGAAAGGGAAGGGTGGGGTAAAGGAATATCAAGCAATCTATAGCAATCAAAGTAACCCCAAAAAAATCAAAAGTTATATACACAAATGATAATTATTGAAAAAAAAAAAAATGATTGCATGTGATGCATGTGAGGATGAATAAATTTATAAAAAAAAGGTCATACTCAGAAACCAATTAGTTATGTAGAGACCTACTATTTACAACAAATGATTCAAGTGAGACAACAGTCCTTCAAGAAAGCTCTTACACTTATTTTTAAGCAAGACCTCACTCATTTGTCATCTGGCTTCTAATAGAAACACCCATTAATTATTCCTATAACTTTCCCTCATAATAAATTTAGAATCTTTCTAAAATGTTTATTCTCTGTGTCTTCAATAAATTATTTTTTCTTATATCTTATTATGCCCATACTTAAAAGTCACAAGATGGTATTCTTTCTTCTCAAGGTACAAACAAGAAATTGCTATATTAAAAGCCAGTCAAAATCTAAGATGGTTCTTGCCATCTCATTCCCCAAGACTGTGCCCTCCAACAGTTGCACATTGATGCATCAAACAAAAACTGAGAGATCATGCCAATCTTATCTGTGACCTATAGAGTGCATAGACAAAGCTAACCTTCTTCATTCACATGGCAGTTGAGCAGCAACCATTCATTTGTTTAAAGGAAAGATTCCAGATCCGTGTAGAGTGCGTGATCATACAAAAGTTTCTCACCTTTGCCAAAGGTGGATTTATGGATAAACCATTTCATGTGATCTTAGCCATGGATCCAATCAACAATGATCCTAAACGTGGATGGAATATGATTCTCAATCAATTCTATAAGAGACGATTCAATATAAGGAGATGATTGTAAGTCACTAGCTGATACTTATATTTATATTGATGAAAAACTTTCACATGGATCAAATCATAAACGATATTTGGTGAAGTAGATTCTGTACACTAGCTATTAAAATCCATCAGTCAATATTGATGGGGCAATGGAATATATTGATACACAATAAATGTTGCTTTATGCCCCCATTCCTTGTACATGTGTGGCATACTTGTAAGAGTTAGACTTTTCTTTTCTGAATTAGAAAGAACCAAGCCTTTCTGTACCCTGCAGTATAAGAACTGTCAATTAGAAATAAGCTAAGTTGTATGGGTACGGGCATGAGTGTCAAGGACTGCCACAAGTGCAAGTGATCAGACTCGGCAAACCTTCAAAATAGGATACAGTGACTCAGCACCATATCTAAACAAATTTAAGTTTAAATATAAGTTAATTTTAATAAAAAAAAGGTGCAAAAATAACATTAATAGAAAATAATGTACTAATAATTTTACTCCAAACAATCAAGTCACAAACATATCAATATTTTAATTAGTTTCAAGTGAAAGGTGTAGTAATATTTTAGTCATCTTGGAAACAAAAATGAGAAAGTCACCTCAATTGTCCAACTCTTTCTGTAACATATGAAGAGTTGAAGAAATATTGACAATGGACCCTCTTCCCACCACCCTGATATTCCCCCTTCCCATGTGTTCACAAGGCAAAGGAGAAATTAAAGTTTAAAGAGCCTTCAAAAGAAATTTCTCTACTTCCCACTTCATTGTTTTCTTTGAATCTCTATGCCTTATAATTCTCTTAGCATAAAACTGACCATTGCTAGAATTATGTTTTTAAAAACATAACAATGATAAAAGTTTCTCAAAAGAGCAAAATAAACATATAAACATCTTAATATTACCTGATTCGCTCAGAATCATCCGAAGCTATTACAACAGGAGAAAATGGATGTAGCAAGGCAGCTTTTGTACCCATCTCAAACTTGGCATCCCAACTAGCAATTTGATTGCTAAGCTTGCTAATAGCTGTAACTCATCAAAAGATAAGAAGAGTCAAAATCTTTCCTCAAGCAAAACAAAAATGATAAAGTCACCATATGGAATGATTTTTTAAAAAGCATAGTTGTTAGATCCGTTCTGGAATTTCCGGTTTGTCTCATAACGGAATGTTCCAGCATTCCGGCCGTTTTGGCGTTCTGTTTCGAAAAAGACAACAGAAAATTTTTAAAAAGGTAAAAAAATAAAAAATAGAAGACAATAATGCAGACTTATAAATATATTTAAATTAATTATTTTCATCATTTAAAAATATAAATTATCAGTAAGTAACTACTTACGTTTGTAATCTCAATTCATAATAGTGTAATTATCAAATAACAATTCAAGAGTGTCTGAAATTTTACTCTAATAAGAATCAATGAAAATTTGAATTAGGAAAAAAATCTGAAAAATACCCAAAAAAGACTTAAACTTATAGGTATGCCGGACCCATTTCATTTTTTTTTTTCTCAAATTTTCATCATACAAATTAAAAATAAACCATGTGAATTGATAATATACTCCATTAACTATAACTCGACCAAAATTTCAGTCCGAAATTTAATTTCTAGCTACTTTATCTTAGTGGTCAAATTCACCAGATTTGGTCCGAAATTCAATTTCTCTCCACTTGATCTTAGTGATCAAATTCACCACGCTTCTTTGAATTAAGAACGCCTAATGGCTTTAACCACTAAGATCAAGTGGCTTCCTATTTAGTTTTAAGCTCAATTTTTTTGCAATTGTAGCCCATAAAGTCTTTTTTATTTGTACAGTTGAATTTGATATGTGTATCCAAAAATTGAAATCTGTAGAGCAGAATGGGTAGGGCCGAAACGGACCATTCCGGCCCATTCCACCTGGATCAGACCAGAACGGAACCCAAAACAAGAGCTGGACCCGTTCCTTTCCGTTTTCTGGCCAGATCAGGAACTTCCAGCCAAAACGGAACGGAATTGACATCTAAGATAAAAAGTGAATTATAAGAGTTCCTTTACTGAAATGTAGATAAGAATGATTATTTAACAAATGATAACTCACACGTATGTTGGCATTTAGCTATGCGATCCAGTGCAAATCTTTCTCTGTCTTCTCTCTTGGCCAGTATATCTTCATTATCATCATTTGCATTAAGTAGCGGCCTAGAGAAATGACCACAGCTCCAATTGTAGATAATTGACTGTGGAAGCAAACTGCGTTCAGAAACCAAAGATGATCCACCAGAACCCAAAAGTGGATCAGCCAACCCAGAGTCTGGAGAATTCAACTGGTGCGGCCTGAACTCTAAAGAGCACACTCGACGCATTCCTGTTAGATAATTCTGTCGAGGAGGACTAACAGGAGGAGTTCTAAACGTCAACGGCAAATGACCTATCATATAATGAATTGCACAATAAGCAGTCTGATATGAATGGATCATGGTAGATAACTGTGAATAGAGCTCAAATACTGTCAGAACACAACTGTGTTAGTCACTTTGCCTTCTCAGTTACTCTATTTTTGTACACATGGCATGGGTCATCAACTAGACAAGCCTAACTGCAGATTGACCAAAGCCAAACACAGCATTAACAGTACGACACTTACCTATAAAAGAAGGTTTCTTGGTGTTAACTTACCATCTATTCTTTCCTCACATGCAAGTAGATAAGAATACCAATAAGTGAAAAGAATGGTTATAAACTAATGACTTACATCCTTTGTGGGGTTTTTTTTCAAGCACATCCTTTGTGAGTTTTAGACTATAGGCCACCCAAGGTGTCCACATCACACGAGTTACTCAGAATTCATATGAACATGCCACATCTATAAAAGAAGTCATTGATAAGAAGTGCCTAGATGGTAGCTTCTCCCCAGATATTAACTGTAGGATGCAAATGTTAAAAGCACAGACATTAAGTTACCTGCATTCATGTCGAACCATGAAGATGACCGTGCTAATCCAGGAAGATTAGGGACTGGTAATGCATTTGCTGAATCACCCTGTCGAGCACCACCACTCCCATGCCGTGAAGCCCTTGTAACCACTTGTTCAATACCAATTATAGAGAGTACCCGTCGGCCAAGACTAGCAATACGAGGTGATGGATCCTTGGCTAGAGTGTACATTGCCACAATGCACTTTGAATACAATCCGCTATCAATGGTTCTGGTCCTTGAGAAGTTAATGACCCCATTGCTACTGCCATCTTTCAATAGTTCTCCAGAATCTGAATGTTGAGATGAACACTCTGATAAAGGAGACCCGTGCATAATTCCAGAAGAAGCAAGAGGACTGCTGGTAGAGATTCTCCCATCTCGACTAATGGCAGTACTGTCACTTCCGACTCTGAGAACAGGGCCAATCTGAGAAGGAATAGAACCACCAGGCTGAATATACTGGCTTGTACTAGTATAGCCACCAGTTGGACTCCTAATATTAGCCAATGACGGCAATGAACTCAGCAGAGAATTGGACTGTGGCTTCAAGTATGCAGCAGCAATTGCTTTCAGGTTCTTATTGTGGCCAAATGCAAAGCGTGCCAAAGCTGTAAAGAAAATGTAACCAAGTCATATAATATGCAAGTTGATGCACACATTAGGCAGATAAGACAGCCACAAGCATGCATGTGTCATGCGCACTGGCACATATGGAAGACATCACACACAAAAGAAAATGAAAAATCATTGCAAAAAAGTGGCTGTAGACACAAAACCCAGTGCAATTAACTTGATTCTACGGAATTTTGGTGTCCAACAACAAAAATGAAGCCTTTACTAACTCTGCAGTGACTGGCACAGAATTTTTTTAAATGTTAGGATGCAGCAAGAAAAATGTGTTTCTTAAAGTATAAGAATGGAAAAGTAAAAGGAAAAAAAAAAAAAACATTTTAGTCTGCTAAGTGCCAGAGAAATCCTAAACAATGATGGGTGGAAATGAAAATTTCATAGATTGAACTGAGATCAATGTCAATGAAGATTAGAAACCCAATTTAAGTTTCAACGATGCACCCCCCAACTCCCGTAAAAAAATAATCCAATTTAAATCCCAACCATAAAGAAAATAAAATGTCAAATCCAATAGTAAGACTTTTTTACATAAAATTGCAATTAACCAGTTTGCATGCACAGCTGGGCATTATGGAAGATCAAAAGGAAATTGCTAAGACAAGAAAAGGAAAACTTGGCGAAGGATCAACACATGAAGAACAAGTGAAGATTGCAGCTTAAAGACCTATTAAATAAACAAATATGCAAGGAAGTAGGTAGGACATGATTCAAGGAAAAAAGTATGACTTATTAAGTCCCTGTTTGGAGCAAAGTTTTGGCGAGGAATTTGAGTATTCTGCAGGTTCTGGGCCAAATTTAGCATTTGGTGGACTGGTTTGTGGAGATCCTTCGCAAACCAGTTCCTGGGTTTTGGGTTTGGCTCAATACCCATGGCAGATGGCGGACTAGTATGAGGAGATCGCCGACTTATGTAGAAGTAAGCCTATTCAGTTCTACCATGTTCACAGGGAATCGAATGAAGAGACAGATGATCTAATCAAAGGGGAGTAGGCAAGCCCAGTTTGTTAGTATCGCATGGTTGATTAAGAGGCTATTTTTTCATTTTCCTTCGGCTCTTCATAGGGCCAAGTTGTACTCTATTTTCCTTTGTTATTGAATAAAATTTCAATCATCATTAAAAAAACATTTGGTGTGAAACGAATTATGAAAATACATCTCAAAAGAAAATATAAAATCTGAAAATGGAATCTGCAAATTTCCAACCCCAAAATTCTGTCTTGAAAGCAATATAAAAAAATTCCACAAGGTTACTCTTTCCTACCACTATGAATATTAAATAGAATTACATTTATTTATTTGTTTCATATATCTAATTGTTTGAAGCAATAGTGACAAAAAGAAGTCATGACAAGTTGAGATGAGGCCACACCCAAGTTCAACTAGGTCCAACCTTAACCCAAGCCGAAGAGAAAAGTTAATATTTTAGATCAATTTGTGTTGGATTAGGTTGGATAGGAAGGATAAGTCCAAATATTCAAAAACAATGGTAATAATAATACTTTAATGCAATATGTACTGTACAGAATATAAGTCAGCCACCATCTTTAAATATATATAAGATATAACCATATAATATAGTATAGGTTCAGATTGCCTTAAGTCTGGGGATGGGAATTTGGCCCACTTAACTGATAGGTGATAGCTCAAAGTGTCCAGACTGGAAAAGAAAGGATGGGATTCGGGAGGCTGGTGCTGATTAATTATCAGACTTGGGCTCGGGCTTATATTCCAGCTTATTCAATAACTGGTGTAAGGGTCAGACTTACTAATGCGCTTGAGCACTAACTTTCCACCTGATTGCTTGGCTTAGGTTTGTTGTGCTCAGGCTTACTATCACTCATGGCCCCTCTCCCTCAGCCTTTGTGATACATTTCACTAGGTTGAATGAGAGTTAACATTAGTAAAAATCCATGCATAATTGAGTCCATCCTACAGAAGACCAAAAATTGCACTCATTAGCTTTCAACACATGGCCAGCACACCAGGCAGTCAAGAGGCCCTTGCACATCATGTGCATCAGTTGCCTTTTTAACAATCGTCTGGTTTCAGAAGCTCTAGTTTCACATACCTACAGCAACCTCAGCCCTCACCAAGGGGCTCCCATCAGATACAACTTTCAGAAGGCTTTTAACAACCATCTGCTCAGCCTTATTTTTTTCGTCATCATCACAGTCATCTTCACCTCCAAGCCCATCCCTGGATGAGTTGGATCCAACATCAAGAAGGGTGCCCAGAGCAAAAACAGCAGAAGCTCTGATCTGCAAGAACAATTTTTTTATTTATTTAAAGATTCAATCATTAATTAGCATACGCTATTCTTGATACAACAAGGAGAAAAACACACCTCAGGCTGAGCCTCCGAGAGTAAGGGTGAAAAAATCATAGGTGCATCAGCCTGCAAACCTATTATCTGTGCTTCTGTGAAATCTTCCCATATCTTTCCAAGACATAGACAAATCCACTGAAGAAGTAGAGGTTCCATCTGCGTGTCATGTGGGTTTCTAAGTTGTAAATGTCTCAAGCACACATGTATCAAACTTGCTTGAATGCAGGCTTCCTGTCCCCTTCGGTGTCCATCCACAATAACAGCCAACACAAAAGCTGCCATTGCACGCTGCTCAGGGAAAGCATCCATGCTATCAAGAAATTTGATGAAGTAAATGTGACCACCATCCTTTACCAGATCGACCTGACAAGACTGATATTCAACATGATAAGTGAACATTTCTGTCATGACAATAATGACAAGGCAGTGGCAATAAAAATACACAAACTTGCCAAGAACAAATCATTGTTGCCTTAGAAGTGGTAAAATTGCTCAATACAGCTGAAAGTACAGAAGTGCAACAGACTTCAAGAGACAAGCTACAATAAACAGTAACATCCCTGGCTGATAACAATTAGTTCACTACATTTCCCACTGGCATGGGATGAGGGGAGAAAAAGGAAAAGAAAGAAAAGCTATGCAACTTAGAGTGAAGATAAACAGCCTCTTATGAAGATGATGAAAGAAAAGCTACGAAACTTAGAGTGAAGATAAACAACCTCTTATGAAGATGATGAAAGAAAATTTATGCAACTTAGAGTGAAGATAAACAACCTTTTTCTGAAGATGATGAAATACCTTATCAAGTGCAAGAATCTTTGTCCAAATGAATACAAGAATCTGTTGTAATTCCATAGCGGTTGTTTGCAGCAATTTGAGTACATATGGAAAGATTCCGACTGACAAGGCCTAGAAATAGAAAAAATGAATTATGATGTAAGTGAAAGAAAGGGTAAAATAATCATGAACATAAATAGAAGTGAAGTTTAATAGAACAGTGCAGGTCATGTTACCAGATCCACAGCCCAAGGTCCCATATCTAGGAACCTTCCAAGCAGTACCAGTGCACGAAATCGATGAGATTGACTAAGCAAAACCTAAAATAGAACAAGCAAATTTAGGCACAGAAAATCAAGACATTTATTCAACACAGCAAGTCAAACATAAAGGCTGAAACAGTGAAAAATAACTAGACACAGTAGCAGAGATGCACACTACTTTCTCTCTTTCTTTTCATTTTTGGAACAAAAAAGTATTAAGGATATAATGCTCTTAAAGCACAGACAAAGAATAGGAAGCACGAGCACTGGATGAGCATTTTAGTGAGGAGGAAGTGAAGGCTGCAGTTTGGCAGTTGCAAACAGGATTTGTTAAGACTTCTTGTAGGAATTCTTTAAGAGGGGGATTATCTCTAAAGATTTGGAAGCATCATTTATAACCTCAGCCCCTAAAATAGACTTTCAATTTGGAAATGTAAGAACCTATCTATTGGTGGAAGGATCATTCTCATCAAATCAGTGACCTATAGTATTCCAGTCTACTTCCTTGGTGTCATCTGATGTCCGGAAGCTATGATTAAGAAAATGGAATATTCAAAAAAGATTTCCGTGGAATGATGCGTCAGAAAAGGACGTTCCATCTCATCCATTGGGATCAGGTTTGTAAGTTAGTGGAGGATGGTGGCTTGAGATCAAGCCTTTGCAGACAATGAACTTAGCTTTGATGGATAAATGGCCGTGGAGACTAGGAGATAGCTTGAATGGGCTATGGCAGTCCATTATGATCAATAAGTATGGTCTTCCAGTAATGGATGGAGGGCGTCCTTGGCTGATAGGAGGATTTCTAGTTTTTGCAGAGGCTTTCAGCCTTTGCGGCCTTTGACGAGAACATCAGATATAGAGTGTCTTCTGGCTCAAGGATCCTGTTTTGGCATTATAGGTGGGTGGGGGATTCTCACCTGGCTACTTCTTTCCCTCTCCTTTTTTCCTTTGCTTCTAAAGGATCTATACCGATGAAGGATTGTTTCGAAGGTCAACAGAATAATGTGGTCTAGTGTCCACAATTTCGCAGGGTTTTGGATGGTTGACAACTAGATGGCTCTTATGAATCTATTAAATGGGATTAAAGTTACTGGGGATGGCAATGACACAAGAACTTGGTAACCAGAACTCATGGCATATTCATTGTGAAATCTTTCTATAGGAAAATGATATCAATAAAATAACATAGCACATTAAAAGTTTCATGATTACCCTTCCAAAAAAATATTCAAAATTAAACTAATAAAAAAAGCATGAGAACAGGACATCAGATCAGCAATCACACCCTTAGAAGAAGATTTCAATTACACTCGCCTCAATCTCAAAAACCTTAACAAAGTTGACCAATTGGTAATCAAGTAAGAAATAGAAAGACAGCAGAACCAAAAAAAAAAAAAAACATTAACATCTTTTCATTGTTAAAAAAAGAAAGACATTTTGGAGGTCCTGTACAACTTTAGGGCCAACGAACACATCCAATAAGGCGCCATGATAGGGAAAAAAAGCCCACAAAATGGTACGAAGAGGAAATAAGGAACAATCCGTATCACAAAAACAACTGCCTCACCTGCAAAACAATAGGCAACTGCTCTGGGGGCTTTTTATGTTCAGACCCGTGATCAAGCCACACTTCAAATGCTGTTAGCTGTTCCGTGAAAAAGGGGCTTGGCTGAATATTGAAACCAAAAAGATGTTAATTGAACATAATAAAAATTTAATGAAGCTGCAAGACATTTGACCATTATTTTATGATTTTTTTGTTACTCATCCAATTTTATCTTTTTTTAATGATGAAGAATGAAATAATCAATACAACATGGAAAATAAGCCTAGTGAAATAGGATACCTGGAATTCAGCATTGGGGTTTTCGATCAACAATTGCAGCTGAGACAGGCATATTTCAGCTGCCATGTCCCACGCATCCCTGTAAAGAAAATGGTATAAATTAGACAATGTGATGCAAACGTAGACAGTAATGTGAAAAAAAAATAATCACAATCAAATCATTACCACATATGATGCTGATGAGTTGAAGGCAGTGCTGGAAATGAAACAGGGGAACAATTAGCAGCTCGCATAATGCGCTCAGCAAGTAAGAAATTCCGGAATAGACTAGCAACTAATAGATCTTGTCTGAACAATCGCTGAAAAAGATCTGCAGAAAGATGTAAAAGTTAGCACTGAATTCACTCATACATGGGGAAAAGATCCAAAGAGAATTACAAATAAGACCAGACAACAGTTAAATACCATGGGGGAGGACATTCCAGGCAATAGTGTCAGTAACTGCTGTGAAAATCCAATTCAGCTCCCCAAGAAGTGTTTTTCGGTCATTTTGGCGCCCAGGTATTTTGTCTATATCACTAGGGTCAAGGGTATCACGTAGCAATGAGCGTCCACAAAACCTGAGAAACATAACACATCAAATCATCTCACATGATAGAAACTTATGGGAACAATATACCTCAAAAAAAGGAAACAGAGAGAACAAAAAAGAAAGAGTAATTGAAATATTGAAGATACTCATCATATCAAAGCTGATCAAAAGTACTTTTGGTTTGTGTTAGTAACAATCATAGCATCATGATTGAGGTCACAAGTTACAATGGAAGCTAGGATATTTTCCACTTAAAAAAGGGAAGAAATGCACAGAGCAGTTGAAACATGCAACAGGTGGAAATGGGGAGGGAAAATAAGAAGCCCAAGACTGACAAAACATTTCACATTTGGAGTTAGCAGCCAGTTACAAGAAGCTAGTGTAGATTTAAACAAAGGTTGTGATATGGAACACAAATACCATACTGTAGCAACCAAAAAAAAAGGACCCGGCCAAGAAATCTTAGGACAATTTGTTTACTGGTAACATAAAATGTAAATTATCAACAAGAGAATGAATCCAATAATGTTGACAACCCTCACATGAGCACCATCACTATCATCACCAATTGCCACTTTCCCATCTATATGGATCAACTATTTTCAGTCTTCCATTTACCCTATCATAAGACCATAACCTCTATCGCTCCACAATCTCCAATATCTTTCTCTATCCCTTTCTACCAAGTTCTTCAATGGCCTCCCTCTCTTCTTTTACCAATCCCAGCATAAGTCAATCAGCCAAAAGAGAAGGGAAAAAAGAATAAAGAAAATTTCACAGGGATAGAAGGTTAAAAAAAAAAAGTAGAGCATATTAGAGAGGCATTAAGTGTTCTTTGCCAGACAAACCAATATATGGAAATAACCAGAGCAAAGAGTCTAGAAGCAAGGAAAATAAGCATACCACCATAATGCCATTTTGATTGGTGTTGTGAGGCAAGATGTGAAAACGTCAGCAGGAAATTCAGCACTCTGGGGGAGAGTTTCATGTGCTTCACAGGCAGCAAGCAGAATGCAATCCTTTACTGCAGATGCAGAACCAGAAGGATTCCACTCTTGACGCTAAAAAAGGTTTTAGAAAGATATTCTGAGAGAGAGAGAGAGAGAGAGAGAGAGAGAGTACAGCATGCATTATGCGAATCAATAAACCAATAAGACTAGTGCTGCATACCTCTGTGAAGGCATTGACAATCATCCCTGCAGCAGAGCAATCAAATACATATATTGAGGGCGTCTGCAACCAGGAGTCAAGGTCACTGACTGGCAATGGGATGTATTGTGTGTAGCTCTGCACCAAATACCAAATAAATAGCATTTCAAAAATAAATAAATAAAAGCATGATTATGGACTATGTTCAAGCAACTCTAATGCTACTAAACCAGAGACAGAAATTAAGCAGCAAAGGACCTTATTGAAAACCCAAATTTCGCCATTAGCAGTTGGCTTTGGTACTCCATGCCCATTATAATGAAAAAGCACTCTCTCTGACCTAGCATATTTTCGGCAGGCAGTACAGAGCTTCTTCACTTCATCCACTGTAGGATCTAGTTGAAGTTTATAGCGAGCCTGTATAAATCCCAAATGGATAATAATCCACATAAATGGTATAAACTCCAAATGGATAATAATCCATATAAATGGCTAAAATTCAAATTAAAATGGTTAAGTTCAACAATAGGCTTACCCGAGGTTGCCAACGTTCATACTGAGCGTGTAAGGTTTTTCCAATTGTTTCAAGTGCCTTTGGAGCCGCCATGGAGAATGGATCTAGCAAGAATCACAGTTAAAAAGAAAGAAAACCTAAAATGGATCTTTTGTACATTAGAATACAATAGAAGTGCATTAGAGGAAGAACAATAATGTCATTAGACATTTTCTAATTTATGGGGCCACCAATACTCAAACAAATAACCAAATGAATGGAATCCTACATTCAAGAGGACAGAGTTGGGGAAAAATCTTAGATACCAAGACACCTGTACCTATGTTGGATACCCATACTGATGATGTGCAGAAGTGCATTAAAAACATGTTGTCCTAATTTATTTCTATTTGAATTTATAATGTGATAATGATATGTCAGATGCTCTATACCGATATTTTGTCGAACGCACATTAACAAATCATGTTGTCTTCATTTTGTTTTATTTGAACTAATAATGATTTTATAATGAAAACAAAATGGGCCTAATTGTTGAGGACCACAGCAAGTTAACAGCATATTCATGCTTACAAGTCCTCAACAGAGACAACTGATGCAAAGATTGGAGATGTTCTACTTGAAGATCAGTGGATAGAAGTCCCACCACAAATAAATAACAAATAATAAAATAATAAAAAGATCAATAAGTAATTCCAGCTCAATTTGACATAGAGGCATTGCTTATATAGGCCATCCTTGAGATTTTAGGTTTCATGGACCTACTCAATGGGTCATTTCCTCTTTTTTAATAAGGGGGGGTAGGATTTTAGTTAGGTTTTTCCTTTTGTCAATTCTATCAAACAATTCCAAATTGTTTTAAAAGAGGACCAAATAAGTAAGTTTATACACATCGTTTACAGTTAGAGATTATATCATCTTAGAATTTTCTCTTTTTCTTTTTCTTTTTTCTTGAAAGGTATCCTATAAACGCAAGGCCAACATATTGTGAGACTTGTTTTCTATATCCCTTAAGTTATATTCTTTAAATACTGAATGGAAGCATTGCACAGCTCCATCTATATGGAGTCCTATTTTGAAGTTTAAATGACATTTTTGTAAGGTTATTTCTTATTAAAACAAAAGATGCTTTGGTAGGATAATGACAGGTAAAGATATGAGAGACCTAGCAATGTATGGTCTGACTTACCAATCCAACACTCCATTCTGGCACAAGGAGAAATTTTGATTACATCTGGAGGATCAACGCTTATGTTTAAACACAAGACAAGTGCTACACAACCAGTCTTCATCTGCACCAAAAATTAAGCCAAACCATTGGTACCACTAATACCTTATTAGCAGAATATAGTTTGAAAAGACTAAAAAGAACAGAAGCACAGAACGATAGTTGACTAGTGACTGCTAAAAACCACCACTTCCCAGAAGAGCTTGCAAAACAATTCATAAGTGCCTACCATGCAAGCTTAAGAGAGAGAGAAAACTGTACACTGCCCAAAAAATTCCAGCATTAAAGAACTTGTCATTTCCCAATATTCTACAATGGAGTCACAAATTATGGAGCATTTTAGGCATCTTAGGTAAGTTTTTTAGAATAGAGAATGTCTTGGAGATCTTGCTACATACCTGACTCTTCCTCAGGGATAAGTGGAGAAGTAGAAAACAAGAATCTATAAACCATATACCCATTGCTTTGCATAAATGCAAAGGTGTATGTGTTGATCTTTTCTAATTTAGAAGTTAATGTTCAGTTACTTGCAACTCTAACCTTAGACTAACCCCCAGAAAAAAAAAATTATAAAGGAAAAAACCTATAGCTTTATTTTTGTGAATGGTAACTGTTGCTTCAATTTTGAGAACTCCAGAAATTATGTGGTGTTTCCTTTCAATCTAGCTTTATAATTCAAATAATACTATAAGAAAAACTCTAGTCTCATTTTTCTTAGCTTCTTGATACCAACTAGACAAATTATTTTCTACGAAAACTAATCTCCCTAGTCAGAAGCCGTCAACTTCATAACTGTATCCTATCTAATTACTTTTGAGGCTCATTTAGGTTTTGAGTCCAACCTCCCAACCAACGTACTGATGGACTTTGTTCAATCTAAACAGAAAAAGCAAGATTTCTACCGACAGCAAAAGGCACAGATGAGTTTCCTTTACAAGAAGCGATATGAAACAGCTTCTAAATGCTCCATTTACATTTTTAAGATAAGTGATCATCATCACCAAAGACATTCCACCTATTTGGGTCAGCTGTTTGAGAGAAATGCATGCGTAATGTTTCGGAGAGATTATTTTCAATGTTGAAACCCACTTGGAGATCAATTCATCACAAAGTGGACAAGACAGATGCAGAAAGAGGGCTTAGTAGAATAAATCATCCTCAAGCATATCTTGTTGGCAAATGCTCAATCTTGCAACATAAAATGTTGCAAGTCATGTGACCAAATCAAACATACAGATGAGAGAGAGAGAGAGGTGCATCTTGCTCAAACTTAGTGGACTCATCAGATCAAATCCCTCGCTCTCATAGCAACTTCTACTGTTGCAGCATTTGATAGCATACAAGAATCGAGAAGTGCCATAGGATGAGAAATATCAACCTCCACTCCATTTTAAAGCACAAAGGCATCAGCCAAATGGCCTTGAGTAAATAACAAGCAAAGGCAGTCACACCATTTGACTTATGTGTTTGTCGTGACACTTGAAAAAGGCTTCCATACAGATAATGCATGGCGATATTAGGCCCAGTACCAAGCAATAGTTGGGGTACCAACCACGCCTTTTGACAAATCAATTAAGCAGATTTTGGTGATAAACCCCTCTGATATAACAAAAGCACAGATATGCAGTCAATGTGATCAATGAATGGGCATGAGGCACATATTGTACTTGGGCTTCTATTTGAAAAAAAAAAGGTTAATACATTGGCACATGACTCTAAGTTCCTGCAATGCAAATGTTGGAAAGCATCAGCTACAAAGAAGTTGCCATAGTTGTTGGTAGTGATTCCAACATGTATCAACATGCCAATCATCATGAGAGAAAGGCCATTCGTCTCTTTCTACACACAAGCGTTGTATAATACAGACAAACCCAATGAACAGACCCTCCAACTACAGGTTCATTTAGACACGTCGGTAGTGTGTAAAAATGAATTCAAAAACAAATAATGAAGACCATAACATGCCTCCTTTGAAAGTAAATCTATCAACTTAAGAGAAATTATCCACTGCGACCCAGTTTGTAGTAATACCTAACCTTTATATAGGGCTTGTTTTAGATGATGAGGATGAGATGGTTTAAAAGATCTACGCTTGTATGGAAAGTGTGCCAAAATTCAAGTTGAACAGATCATCCTAAGCACAGTGTTAAAGACTAAAAGGATTTAACTGTCCACATGACTTAAGCTGAATCCAACAGTGAGCATCGAAATGGGATCAAATTGGATAGGAATCCAAATCATATGACAATAATGAGTATGAAGGAGAAAACCATGTAAACATAGGCTCAATCAAAAGTTAGTCATCCAGTTGACAACAAACCAGTTCATGAGACACAATTTCTCATCAACCTTAGGCCAACATGACATTGAGGATAGTAGAAGACTTAAATACCTGGCAGAGTATGAAGCTCATGAAATCTTTCAAAATGACCCATGTTTTGGAAAAGCACATTGCTGCCAATTTCTCTCCAGTGGACTTATCATCAAACTCGTACTCTCATTTGCAGGTTTGAAGGGGGGAAAAGTGCATTGCTGCCAATCTCTCCAGCAGACAACACCCCCATCATCAAACTCATACATTAATTTGCTTCTTTTTTCCTTTTTTTGAGAATAGGGCATTGCTGCCAATTTCTCTCAATAGACAACACTGGTCATCAAACTCATACTTTCAATTGCAGGTTTTTCTTTTTTTTTTGTTGAGAAAAGTGTATTGCTCCCAATTCTCTTCACCAGACAACCTCCATCATCAAATCATACTCTAATCAGCAGTTCGTTTAGATGGTGACATGAATGGAACCCACAATTTTTTTTGGTAACAACGTCTACGAGCTCTTACCAACTGTATTACAAGCAGTACTCTAATTTGAAGTTACCAAGCAATTCTTCTAAAGAGTTCAGGGATTTTTACTACATTGCCATAATCCCACCTAATAAAATGAAAACAGAAGTTTTCTAATCTAAAACCTATCCAATTAACCAACATATACAGTCAAGATTATAATTAAGCAAAAATAAAACAGCATTTAGAGAACTTAAAGCGCCTACTCGATCCTTGGGGCGCCATTTGGAGACGAGCCCGCTTTCAGCAGGGCCTGCAGGTGAGCAATCCTCGAAAGCATCATGACGCAGCTCACACAACACGACCATCTGCGGTAGGTACACCATGCTCGTCACCGCCACAGCATGATTTCCGCTGCCGCTGGGGCCGTCGGATTCCGTTCTCTGAGCGGAATCTCCGTCGCTGAGGCTGGAAAACTCGTCGAGGTGATTGGAAACGGAAGCGGAGGAATGCGAGAAGCCCGATGCCATCAGATCTCCCAATGCCATCAAAAATCACACGACAATCCAAATTCTCGGCGCAATCGCAAACATAACTGATGGGGGAGAGCGATAAATCGTTGAATTTAAAATATCGAGATTTCCGCTTCTGTCCTTCCGTTTTTTATTCTTTCCTCTCTCGCTCGAGGAAGGAGTTTCTGAAGAAGGCCCAAGGAGAATTGAAGGGAGAAAATGAGATGATACAGCTCCTTGAAACCCTTGAAAAACCCTAGAAAGCTGAAAAACCCTAGAGAAAGGGGAGAGAGAGAGAGAGACATGTCCTTGTGTTTAGTTTTCTTTTCATTCCTTTTATCTGTTCCGAAGATTCGTGCTTCGGTGTATCGCTAACAGTGACGAGTATCGGAGGATCCAACCCGACATGAAATTATGATACGACCATAATTATTCTCATTTCATTAAGATAATAATTTTATTAAAAAATGCGATAACGCAAGTCAGATTAATTCAAATCTTCTTTATTGTAAAATATCTTCAAACGAATGGACAGGTTTGCCCAGTTGAAATTTGGACTGTTACCCTTTTCATTTCTTTTAAATCAAATAAAAATATAAATTAAAAAAATGCCCAAATAAAGAAAAAAAGGAGACAAATACTAAGGAGATTGACTAGTGTTCCTACTTCTGAAGTCCATTCTATACTTAGAGAGAAAAAAATGTATCATATTCATGAAATTTTAGATGATATTTTATAATTTGTATATTTTTGTTGAATTTATGAACTTAAAACTCACACGGCACACCATGTGAAATCATGATTATCAAAATTTTAACATTTATATTTGTTTTAGTGTTTCACTCGTGAAGTTTGGAACAGTGATGCCTCGATTCGCATGCATCAAATGACGGTCAGCAGTGGCCACAAACTATTTAGTATTTAGTGCGTTGGACGAGACGCCGCCTCACACGGTAGGGATGGTCTCTGGCCCTTTTACGAAGTGTAGAAATCGTGGAGCTGCCCGAGCTGCCCGAAATGTGTGCTGGAGGACAGCTCAGCAGTCAGCACCGTCACCATGCGCAGGAGGCCTCCTTTCTGCGGCAAATGATTCATTGTTGCGTTCCACTACAGTGCTCTTACGGTCTACGGAAATTTCCGTACACCATACCTACCCATGTACGTTTTTGACGGGACAGATGGGCCATGGCATCCATCCATTGGTCCACATCTTCACAGCTGTGAATGCCCAAAGCTCCAATTCCATTATGTTGAGATTTGATCCTTCTATTTTTTAAAAAAAATATTTATTAATTTCTTTTTTGAAGAGTGGGTGTGATTGAATATTTGAATATGATGTTATATACAGTGTAGAATCCACATGTTATCTGAAAATATGTTACTAGACTCCACTCAAAACTCAATCTGAATGGGTTTTCTAATTCATTAAGAGAAATTCAATAAAAGTTATTGACTTAAAATCTAACATGCTAAGTCAACTTAGACTAACTAATTTTTTAGTTATTTTTTAAGTAAGGTATCAACTTTCAAGTAATGGACATAAATACCATGCTATTATAAATGAGTTGTGGGATTCTTTTAATTAAGTTAAAATAATACATATACATAAAATTCTCCATAAGCTTAAAAAGAGTTGAATATGAGATCTTTAATTTAATAATGATCAAAACAATCACATAATAACGATAATGGTAATTGAACAACTTATATTTTACTTGAAATTATAATATTCTATAATAAGAAATACAATTGGTTTAGATCTTAGTGTGACTTACTCCAATTTAATTTAAAATTCCACTAGCTAGATGATATTGGGTTGGCAGATTGGTCGTGTAATATATAAGTATGAGATATGTAATACCCCACTCCAGAGAGAGTCTATAGTGTGGAGGAGAAAAAGTCCCACATTGCTAGTTGCTTTGAAAATTCTCTGGTATATAATTAGTAGCATTTCTTCTTCTAGCATGGAGCTTTTTGGAAACAACAGTGGGTTGACTCGCCAATTGAAAGTTGTGCAGGCCGTATGTCAAGCCAAGAAGGGACAATATCATGCTAACAAGACGGGTCGTTACAAATGGTATCAGAGCATAGTTCAACTCTCTACCTGAAGGTATGGACTTGGTTGTTATGTATACAGAGTTAGGGATGGCTCTGGCTTTAAGGGGTATATTGTAATACCCCACCCCAGAGAGGGTATATAGTGTGGAAGATAAAAAATCTTACATTGCTAGTTGCTTTGAAAAGTCTCTGGTATATAAGTAATTTTCCTCCTTCTAGCATGAGGCTTTTTGGGAGCAACAGTGGGTTGACTCTTCGATTGAAAGTATTGCGGGTCGTGTGTGAGGTCCAGAGCAGACAATATCATTCTAGCGAGTCAGGTCGTTGCAAATGGTATCAGAGCATGGTTCAACTCTCTACCTAAGGGTGTGAGGTTGGTTGTTCTGTGTGCAGAGCTGGAGATGGCTATAGCTTTAAGGGAGTAGATTGTAATACTCCACTCCAGAGAGGGTTTATATTATGGAGGAGAAAAAGTCACACATTGCTTTTGAAAATTCTCTGGTATATAAGTGGTAACCTTCCTCCTTATAGCATGAAGCATTTTAGGAGCAACAGTAAGTTAGGTTTGATCATAATACTATATTTGTTTAGGTTGGACCATCACTTGGTTCCATGTTGCGGATTGATTCATAAGTTCTTTGTTAAGTTGATCATGAGACAAGGGTTCCATTAATCACTATCATGGATTAAATAATGGATTGATCCGTTTGCATCATGAAATGGGTCATAGGTATTGAATCGGGTCACGTATCATGGAATGAGTCATGAATATTTTGAATCATGGATCAGGGTGGGCTATGGTAAATTTATCAGTTGAATTATATACTTTAAAATCTACCAAGGTGTGAAAATTATTTTCTGATTTCTCTATTCAAAAATTCATTTTTCATAGCTCTTGGGCAAAGTGGTCAAATGACAAAAACAATTTTTTTATAAAAATCTATATGAAATACTAGAAACTACTTCTATAAAAGATAATGTACGTAGAGGTACCCTAAACGTACGGAATAATACCATACCTCAACAACTTTTTAAAAGTTTTGGAAACGCAAGGGGACAAGTTTAGTGCAGTACTACCCATCCCATTCCAGTCATGTGGACGAAATGGTAGTCGCTAATGGCCTAGTGGAATTGTGGAAATGTTCCACTTTGAAATTTGAAATTGTGACCTAAGTAACTTTCACATATTTTTTTTTTTTAAGATCAAAGTATTCATGCTCTTTGAGTATTTGATTAATTTTTGAACATGTGCAAACACTCTTATTCATATACACCGAACAATACTATGAGAAGTGGTCTTTTTATTTTGAAAATGACTTGAATCCAATGTCTCCTAAGATCTATTTGATGCAGATATAGTGTTGTCAAAATTTAATTAATTCTATCATTCAATCTAAATGATAGAAATAATGAATACTTCTCACCTAAACTTTTGGATGACTTATTATTTTCAGTCCTTTGACGAAGACGTGAAAGACAAAGATTTATGTATTTGGTACGATGAGGACAACCACTATTCAAAGTTGTTTTGCAGCAACCAATGGGCGGGTTTATTATTGGCACAGGCTTAAATGTTCGAATCATAGAATGTTAAAAAGTGAGTCGGATTTGTTCAACTCATCTGAACTTAGCCAATACTTGATTTGAGTTCATTTATTTAGTGAATGAGTTAAATTATATATGAGTCAAAGTTAGATAAACCCAATTTAATTAAGTTAGTTGGATCAATCATTTAATAAATGGATCAAATTAGATATGAATTAGACTCAATCAACCATTTAAAAAATAGGACCCATTTGGGTCAATTTAATTAAGCATGGTAAAGATTTCAAAATTAGTTAGGGCAAGGCACGAAGACATGCTTCATAATTTATCTAAAAAATCACTTTTACATTAATACTTAATGGTAATTTTTTTGAATTTTTAGTTATATAAAAAGTTTACCTTAGAAGATTTAAATTCTTAGAAAATGAGATTATATTCATTTAAAAAATCCTAAATAAGCAAACATGCCCTAAATGTGTGAAGGTTCTCTATTTGGACCCATATGTATTTTGGGGTCACATTTGTGAAAACAAAGTGTCTTACATTCATAAGCTCTTTCATAGAGTTTCATTGTCATCACCATAATCAAATGTGAGAGTATCATAGATTTGATTTGGGTTTTCCAAATTTTGCATCTATATTTGACCTTATTATAAACTATATATTGAGTCACTTTATTCTCTATCATGTCTTTTTTTTTTTCCATTTTCTACGTATTTTTCATCACTCTTCCTTTTTTTTTTTTTTTAATTTACATGTGGAAATCAAAAGATAATCCAAGTAAAATTCCTACAGATGAACCTACGGACAGGTCTTTCTAAAACTTTATAGAAGATGACGGACCTCCATTCATAAGTGGATATTTGAGATAGGTAGGACAAAATACCCACAAAAATAAATGAGAGAAGGAAAATAAGATTGTAAGTTATTAGGAAAGTATGGTAACAAATGCAAGGAATGTCAACTCACTCAAAATAGTGAAGAAAAATTAAATTGACAATGCAAAATAGTGATCTCACAATCAAAAGAATTGTGCCAAGATATTTATAAAAGGCTTCACTTTTTTTGCATGTAGAAAAACAAAAGATCATAGAGGAAGAGAGATTATCCGTCTCTTTAAATATGTGTTTAAAGAAGGAAAAAAAAAATCTCAACTACAATTGTTGATCTTTATCCATCCACTTGCAAATGGAGCAATTTCCATTGCAAACATGGGAAGCTCAAAAATTTAGAAAGTGCAAACAAGAAAAGTCATCTTAGAAAAAACTTTATCAAATAATCGTCACTATGAATTTTAAATCATTAAAATCATCAACAACCATCTAAGTTGGCTTCAACCAAAGACTGTGAACTTGTATTTTAACCCAAAACTCTAAACTCTAAACTCATCTTAGGTTGAGTTTAACTTGTATTTTTTTGTCCCATAAAAAATAAAACTTGAGTCAATTTGGCCGAGGCCAAAAGTTTGATTTGACTTAAAAGGTAAGATGTAATTTAAAATCAGGGTTAGTCTCAAGTGTAGTACTTTAAGGATGAAATTTGACCCAAATATCAGAATTTACACTTGAGCTTGATTTAAATAGAACTTAAAATTATATGTATACTCACGTGTAGCTAAACTTTTGACATATGGTTAGAGACTGGAAATCTGAAAGCCCACTTTAGACATGATTATTTTTAAGACTCGAATTCAATTTTAGTAAATAAGGTGCACTTGGACCTAACCTAAATTTGAGTCTTATGATTTCAATAGAGGCGTTATTCTGAATTAACTAGAGGGTGTTAGGGTGAAGGATTAAATATAAATTTTCCATTTTTTATTCTCATCTGACAAATGATTTCTGATCATTGGAAACTATTTTCTCCTGCATAGAGTAGTTGGAGAGGTTGATTCTTGGTGTATCATGATCATGGGCTTGACCCTGTTGAGGAGTATAATTTTAGGTGGGCCTACGGAGCTGTGCAACCTCTCCTATTTCTTAAGATCTCCAATGCTAGGGAAAGTTGCAGAACCGATTCCACAAAGATTTTTCTTAAGCTTCTCCTTTCTCTGTAAAGTTTAGATGTGATTCTAAAAATGACTTAAAAAAAGAGAAGAATATTCCCCATCACGTTTGGAGGATTTCTTGGAATTCCATAACTTATATTGGGATAGATCAGTATACCTAAATGTAGGATTCTAGGCATTATTTTCATTGAATGACATATGAATTAACCATTGATGAGGTATACTGCTAAATGTTAATGATGTTGAAGATGTTTACATTTTCGGTGGGTTTGTAATGATAAAAGTCTAGGGTTGGAGATCTGATACTGTTTGTTGGGACTCAATATCTAGTCTAATAGGTACAGTGACCAAAGTCATTTTAGAAGTCTCTAATTCTCTTTCTTTATAAAAAGTATACGATTCTTTCCCTGTCCAAGAGAGAACTACCAGTAAATTTCGTATATTAAATAAGTTTATGAGAAGTTGAATTCAACACCGTTATTCTAATCTAAATGCTTAGACCAATTTAGGTATGCAGGTCATGACTTTCAACTTTCTTATACAATATTGATAGTTATTTACAATCATCTACTAATTTTATGTTATGATACTATAAAAACTCATTATATATTTACTAAATCAATACTTTATGCTTTCACAAAATACTTTAATAGAATTATATTTTTCAGATAAATAGAAGAATAGTCTTAATTCGTTTGTTAGCAAATTTGTTTTCTTTAAAAAAATCGACAATATTCTCCCAAAAGGGTCGTTTTAGATATAGATAAATGGATATATTCTAAACCCTGCAAAAAAGGAAAGAGAGAGGGTGGTATTCATGTAAACTTCACACAGAGATGGAAAATTCGGAATAAATGGCTAAAAGTGGATAAGGATGTTCTATGTTTCTGGACCGGTGTGGGTCTGCCTTATTAGATTACAAATTTCTCTTTTCTTCTTTTTCTTTAAATTTTCATGAAAAGTAAGTAATTAAGTATTCCATTTTTGCTTGATATCCATCAATGAGTTTCAAAGATGTCATCTAATTTCCAATATTTTAGAATATCAACTGAAATATCATTATATATTGATATTATTTGAAATTTAAATGTTTATAATATCCATAACAGATATACATAATAGATATATAATAGTTATTTTTTTTTAAAGACTAAATAAGATTCATTCAAAAAAGGAAACACCCCAAAAATTACAAAAGCTAGAGCCAATGAAGGAGCCTTAGAAAAGCAAAAAACAAAATACAACAGATAAAAACAACAAAACTATAATACAGGCAAAAAACAAAATACGACAGAAAAAAACAACAAAACTATAATACAGGCAACTGATCCACAGAAGATGCCACTACTTCTTCTGTTGATGACTTGACTGTTGGCAGTCCACTTAGAAACCATGCTGATATATTTGGTGGGTCCATGCTGATATATTTGGTGGGTCCATTCCTTAAAATTATATTTTAATATATTCTTTATTGGTTGAGATATTATTTGATTTTGTTTAAACTGGAAACCATGTCTACAGTCGAGTAGGTTTTGCATTTTGAAGCACTTCAACCCTTTATGTGCAAGTCTCTAGCATGAGACATTATAACACAAACCCAGCTTATTTCTCTAGTTGGACTTTTACATTATCAATATATGTTCTGATTTTATTAATTTGGATTCAACTTTATAAATTTTACTCTTTTATTTGACTTTATTATAAATCATAAATCAACTCTTTTATTGTCTATTATGTTTTTCTTTCTTTAATTTTTTTATATCTTATAATAGTCTACACCAAAGGAAGGTGCTTGTGTGAGAGTTTGACCATGAGAGATTTACGTCAGAGAGAGTGCACACAAAGTTTCACATTGCTTAAGACAAGAAGTGGAGAGGAATACATAAGTCTAACTTATTTTCCCTTCTAGCACAAGACATTTTGGACTTAAGTGTGACACTTGAGTCCAATGCAAAGCCGTGAAGATGTATGAGTTTCAAATAAGATAATATTGTCTTAGTAGGGATGGATCGTTACAAATGGTATAAGAGTTCAGTTTGCTTATGTGAGAGTTCAGCTATGAGAAATTTACGCATCGTTATATATTTTAATCTAAATTTTAATAAAAAAAAATGAAAGACAAGAGAATTTTATTTCATGCGAGCCATTAAGTTACGAAGAACTGAAGTATTATGATAAGAATTTCAAATTTGGATAGAATACATGGACTAATATCAATGGATAGCTAGTTAAATATTGGGATTTAATTAAGGTTGGGTTGGTTGGATTTGAGTTCAAAACCTCTCTACCCAATCTAATTAAGATTTGTTTTGAATTGAATAATCAAAATCGATTTCATTTTTTTTAAGAAATGCATTAGGTCAAATCTGTGGATTTGGTAAAAATTTAATTTTGACCAACATTTTTACCTTTTTAAGTATATCCAATTTCTTATGTTGGGGCATCCACATGTTAGAAAGAAAGTGTTGCTTACGTTTGGACAGCGAGGTGAGAGAGAGAGTCAAATTCAATGAAAGCCAAGCCAAGCCAAGCCAAGAATAAAGCACATGGGTGCCTGAGAGAGAGAGAGAGAGAGAGAGAGTCAAATTCAATGCAAGCCAAGCCAAGAATAAAGCACATGGGTGCCGCAAGAATCAAATCAAAGGTGGGAAAGCAAAAGCCTTGGAAACAGACAGAATAAAAGTAAGTGGACTACAACTCATCCCATTAACCCTATTCCTAAATTAAATAATTAACCAATGAACAATTACTCTTTGGGAGAAAACCCTCGCTATATATTTTTATACAAAAAAGGTTTACAATCAATTATTAATTTTATAAAATATCATTCTATTTCTCTCAATACAAAATGGTCACTCTCAATATTATTATTGGATACTTCGATCTTCAAATTCTATTTAGATTAGTCGAGTTATAATTTTAAGACTAAACAAAGTTTTTTTAAAAAAATATCAAATTTTGAATTTTATAAAATTTAGAAAAAAATTTGATTGTATTTATAAATAGAGTTTTTAAATGAGCAGCCTCACTCTCACCTCTGTGCAAGTTATACATTTGATGACGATAGCCGTTAGGTAGAGGATGATGTCAGATGACCTATCACCTTGTTGTTTATTACCAAACTTAGAAGAAAAGGTGTACATAAAAGTGCTAATGTCATTGAATGATATAATATTTCAATATTTTTTCTCTCCACGTGTCTTCTAGAGAAGTCTCTAAGATTCATTTATTATATTTTTCCATATTGGATTCCATAGTACACACCCTACCCCATCAGTTTCATATTCTCATTCAACATATTTATGATTGAAAAGTTAACATTGAAAAAAAAAATTTGTATTAGAACCGTTAATATTGACAGTTTAAATATATTTTTTTAATTAATATGTAGAAAATTTTATTAAAACTCTTACGAATGGGATCATTATATCTAAAACACATAAAAGTTAAGTCATGGAGTTCGAACTCACAATCCCTCACTTCTGAAGCGGAAGACAACCAGTTAAAATACACCTTACCAACAACATATAATTTTTATTTTATATAAATATTACTATATACATCAATTATAAAAAATAAATCTCACATAGAAAATACAGTTTTAAAAAATGTGGCTGATCATGGTATGGTAACATTCTATTTTATTTACTTATTTGTCCTTGGCTCATCAAAACCTAATGAGAAGACATAAGCACATATAATGATGCAAATATCAATTTGTTAATAAGAGAATTTGGTAAAGATGTTTGATTGAAAGAGACCCCTTTGGTGCTTGAAATTCAATGTGCCTTATTAGATTTTGACCAATCAAGAAAGTGGTTGACTTGTATCAATGCAGCCACGTGTCTTCTAAGTATCTAATTTTAAGATGCTCCTAAGGTGCTCTTTAATTACAAGTATCAACATGTGATTAAGCAGTATGCACCATTGATTAATCTAACTTAATGATTGGTAGATAATTATCATTAAGATTGAGGGTTTGAGTTATATATGTTGGAGATAAAAAAAATTCACCTATATTTTGATTTTTGACTCGTTTAAGTCAAAATTTCAGTTTGGTTTTCTTTACATAATTTTGAAGAATTGAAATTCCAAAAGATTGGGATATTTTGGTCCATTTAGGCTAAGATTTGGTTCATATCATTTTTTTTTTCAATATTTCTAAAAAAATGAAAGTTGTTGATATTTACATTTCATTTTTCAAAATTAAAACTTTATGTTAAGGTCTAACTAATTCTACCATATGATAATGAATCGGTTGGATAGCCCTATCCTTGAATGTGAAGCCAGCATTTTTTAATTTATATGTGGGAATCCCAACATAAAACCTCCATGGGTGATACCCACTGCCCTTATGGTACATCAGGTTAGGCCATGAGGGCTCGAACTTGGCACATTTCGCTTTCTGAGGCGGGAGGTTAATCAGTTGAGTTACACCTATGTGAGGCCAACATTTTATGACTTATATTTTAAATTCTTCAAAATTTTAAATTTAATCTTTAAATTTTGTAATATTTAAAAATACGATTCGATTTATATGATCAAAGTAACTTTCTAAACTTCACCTTAGAAAATGAAAGTTCTGAGTTCAATTTCCACTCTACCCCAAAGGGTCACTTCCCTACTTTACCGAGTGTGTATGAGTAGGAAGATTTGCACATGCTCAAAAAATTAATCACGTGCTCTAAGAGACTTAGACAATTTGATCATAAATTTTAAAAAATAGACCCATATACAACACATAAATGTGAAAAAGCACTACACTAATTTTTACATGGATAAATAAAGAGATGTAATAAACATTTTTCTCTAATCAATGCAATTATGTAACATAATTCTGATTTAACCTATTCAATCAAACTCCCTTTCAAAGTTGCTTTAAATTCCTCTGTGGAACTTTGGATACCTCCACATCACTTCAAAATTTTCAAATCCCACATGTCTTTCAAATGTTTGTCAAATGGGCCTGTCACATCTTCTATCAAACAATGTCTAGACAATTTTGGTTGGTAGAATTGTTAAAGTTCATTGGAGTAATGGAACAAAATGCTTGACCCTTTTGTGGATGGTATACCAAATTGCTAATTGAATATCAAACTATCAATGCATTTCAAGTTACAACCACTCAATTGAGTAAGAGTGAGGAAACATACTTGGCAAAAAAGAAAGTATCACATGAAACCAACTCAATTAGGTTTAAATTACTTTGAAATACTTTAAAAAGACTACAAAAATCTATTTCTAATTTAAAATAATATATGAGTTAATAGGTTCTATGATATTGAAGATAGAGATAAGAGCATTTCAAAGTCAAAATTTAAGATCAAATGACATTTTTAACCATTAGATTTAAATTTGTCAAAATCATTGTGAGGTAGATATTAATTTCAAGACCTTTTGATTAAATGGCTAACGATCACTTTTATTCTTAATCATTCTCTAATATACTCCACAAGTATCTAATATGCTATAATAAGTCAAGATAGCATCGGAGAGGCATGAAAAATTCCACAATTTAGTTTTAGAGTTTCACCAAATTAATGAAAAAAAACAAAGAGCGAGGGGGAACAAGAGACTTAGTCGTGTAGGTTGGATTGGATCTAACTAAATTATATTAGGATTTGTTTTACAGTTAAAAGGCGTCGAATTAGATCGGACTCACATGGGACTTAATTATTTTAAATTGGGCCTAGGTCCTACAACATAAATAAGATTTAAATGAGGCCTATGGGCTTTTGGGGCCCTTCTTCAATTTACATCTTCCTCCATTGTCTTTTCCCAAAAATGTCCCAAATTCCCAATATTTTTAATGGAGTATTTTTTATATATGACTCAAACTTGTTTGCACATGAGCAAATGCCCAATTTCAAACTCTATTTAGATAGGTGGTTTGGAGTGGAGGGTTTGAGTGGATGTGTATTAGGATTAGGCTGGATTTAAAATTAGATCGTTAGGATTTAAATTATTCAAATTGAAGATTAGGATCTTTAGTCAAGATATCATCAATAACTTTGTTTAAGATAAAATATATAGTACAAAAATATATATTGGTATGATGGATCCACGAGCTTAAGTTAGTCCCAAGTCTACTCAGGCTTTTGAGTTGGGTTAGACCTGGATTGGGCCATTAACATACAGCTTAGGTACAACGCTATTGATTTTAAATGGCCTTATTTAAAGCCTGATTGGACTCGGTCCCAGCCCTAATTCAACCTGAATTTATTTCTTCCAGCTTCTGTAAGGCTGGTGTGAGTTGGGCCCAACCCAAGTTTCATCCTCAGACAAGGATAGAATTTGACAACTTTTTTTTGTTATGGTTTGAAATAATTTAATTAGATATTTTAGATATATCAGCTGATTTGTATGATTTTTATACTATAGATGTACAAACCATATAATCAATTTTCTATATTGACATCTGGAAAACCCCAATAATTGGGATCAAGTACTAAAACTCGAAGAAACTTCATTGAGTTACTCTTCTTGGGCCCCTCATAACATGTTGAAGATGGGCCTTAGTCAATGCTCAATGTGTGACAGATTGTTCACAATAAACATTTAATAATTTTCGAAGGTTATTGGAAAAAACTTTGTTTCTAGTTTCTTGTTAGAGGTGCAACTTGGATTTGGTGGGCTTAAGCTGAGCCAATGTGAGAAAACAATCCCCCCACAAAAAAAAATTGGATCCATGTTAACCTATTGAGTAGAGTCATTAAAATCGAGTAGAAGTCATTACTATCGATCAAAATCCTATTGAATTCAATTAATTTGTAAAAGTTTCTCTGAATTTTTTGAGTTTTTAAATTATGAAGGAAAAAAAATATAAGAATATATATGCATGTCGAATGTGTGCCTTCATGCTTACATCATTGGTCCCTGGCCAATGTGTACACATTGAAAATGTTCATGTGCCTCAGCTATAGATCCACCAATGATCCATATCAAAGAAATAAATAAGATTATAAAAATCAATTGGGCCATGTTGGGTGAGAATGTTCACCTCCATCTTTAGAATTTGATGAAGAAAATATTATTTTGGGATGGGTGGACCACTGGTACCATCACTATCCTTCGTCTCCCACGTTCTTCATGTTCAACTACTACAGGGTTTTGCTTCAAGTGGTGCCACTTCTTTATGGAAAACATTCTTTTGCTAACTCAAACGAACCTCATTTTGGCTTTGGGAATAAGAAACTTGTTCGGACCCTCCCCTGCCTTTGGGCTACTATGGAAATGCTTTTGTGGGTTCACAGACAACATGTCAACATTGGATGGGAGATATTAAGTGAGGGTCTAAGTGAGGGTCAAAGCTTATCAAGGAGAGCAAGAAGAACACTGGTAGAGCAGAATATGTGAATACGAAGATTGGATCCAGAGGAGCATTAACACTTCTATCAGAGTGGAGGCACATGGGTCTCTTTCAAGTGGATGTTGGGTGGAAGGAGTCAGTAAATGTGATGCCTGTGCCAATGAACATATTGGGTTTTGTGGATGTTTGCATGATCTTGCTTCCTTGCAGTTTGGACCTCTCTATGGAAGGTGGGGTTAGGGTTTTGGTTTGCCTCCCAAGAGCTTCCATGGCCAAGTTTGGAGAAGAAATGGATTCTCACAAGTTTGGAGAAGAAAGTGTCAGAGTTTTCAAAGTGTTTTCAGATTATCAAATCCATGGCTTCGTCTCTCTTGTTTATGTCTTCCTTTGTGAGACAATAGGCTTTTCTTTTTATTAAAGCCTTTTGTTCTGCTTTCTCTTTCCTTTGTAACACAAGAACTTCTAGTATGAAGTGTTCCATTTTCATAGCCTTAACAGATATGGTTAAGACCATAGGTTAGAACTGAAATTTGGCAACGTAAGAACTGTAAATGATTTCCTTCATTCAGTATGTTAATGGGCCTTGAGCTATCTCATATGTATAGTGATACCACTTGTTGTAGAATAAATCAATCAAACCACAAATCAATTACACAAAAAAACACAGATTTACGTGGTTTGACAAAATTTTGCTTATGTCCACGGAGCTTTACGTACGATTCCACTATGAAGAAAATCACCGGACAACTAGTGACAAGGATTCCCCAACACAGTCTCTCTTTCTCTCTATTTTCTTTCTCTCTCTCTCCAATTGAGAAAAACACAAAACTTAGAAAACGCTAGAGAGAAATAAGCCCTTATTTACTCGACATTACAAATAACATAGATCGGGCCCTCTGGGCCTTACATAAACACACCATGAACTCAATAAAAATCGATGTAATATGTTTCACTCTAAATCTTAACTCTTGAGAAGCGAGGTAACAATACAGTTTGTTCAATTGTACTCTGCTACTATGTTGCAGCTTAGATTTTTTTGAATGTTTCTATTCAATCAGTTTTAGAATTAAAACCTGAACCTTATCAACTGGCCCAGAATCCCCAGAGCTGATTTGATGAGATGCGAAGTAGATGGTTAAAAGTTTTCAAGATAGTATGACACCGAGCACCCAAGTTTTGTTTTTAGATTGCTACCTTGCTCTATCTTTACTCTAGAGAAATCACTGGATGTACTAAAATTGCAAGCACACAATCTCTCCAAAAGAGAGAGAGAGAGAGAGAGAGAGAGAGAGAGAGAGAGAGAGAGAGAGAGATGAGCACAAGCAAATGTTCAAATGATATAATGGCACATTCATTATATTTAGGGGGAGAGAGACAGAGAAGTGGTGTCACTCATCATGAACTGGATTAACTCTCATCATCTCTCTTGGAATATTACAAGAGATTGTAATCAATCATATAATTGAGAGACTTTATACCTATGGGTATAGAAACCAAACTTAACTAAATCATATGACTCCAGTTATGGCTAATCTTCGTTTTCATATTATGAAATACAAGATTAATGCTATTAATTATAATACATAAAGGCCAGCGGTCCTCCCATGGGCACTTTGTGTATACAAATATGGGTTTTACTGTGATGTCCATTTTACCATTCACCTGCCGTACCGAAAAAGATTGGAATGTCAGAAATCGACTCACCAATCGGATCCCTTACTAGTTTTTGGCAGCCGATTCACTGTTCACGGGTGATTCGGAGAGCTGATTTTACTGTTTACGAGTGATCCGGTGAGTCGATTTTACTCTTGGTGAGCGGATTTATGACATTCCTATTGTTTTACATTTTCGGTACGGCAGGTGAAGGGCAAAATAGGACATCACTGGTAAAACTCGTGTCTGTATACACAAATTGCCCGTGGGATGATCGTTGACCATACATAAATTGTATTATACACTTTTAGTATAATTGTCAAGATAAGATCATTTCAGGGATATCCAATTCATATAACCCATAAACTTCAATTAACTATTTAATAATATTTTTTTTTTTGCCCAATTAGTTTATGAGTTTTTTCTATGGAATAAGATGAACAACTCTTGGGCAGCCCAAGTGAAACAGTGCTGTGATAAATTGATAGCATAATCCCTTTGGTCCCTGCCAATCCTTTTTAAGGCTACACTGCTTAGTGAAACCAGTAATCATTGAGGTTTTTATAGACATGAATTTAGTGAAACCTCATCAAAGGTCTATGAATAATGAATACTGCTTACAAGTGGGTGGACCCAATATAAGAAAAATGGAAGGAACAGGCCATGAGTCCTAATTACAGAATAGCCATTTTCTACATTTCTTTCCTACATCTACATTACCATCAACATGTCAGTGTAAGTCAAATGATTCCTATCTTTTAGATCCACTATCTACACAATGATGGCTCTATCCATTCCATATGGCATGAGTCCTTGGAGTGGGGTGGAAGGACCATTAAAAATATATTCAAATATTCAATTCTAGTGTAGTGGAAATCCAGATGGGTAGGAATTAGGAAAAACATTGAGAAGTTGATGATATGCAATTGGATCATTGCAGAGTTGCTCTTTCTATATTTGGATAATAGAATTGTTGTGACTTTCAAATGATAATGATAGTGATTCTTAGCTTTTGAATGCATGATCAACACATACACATGTTACTAGTTGTTGGGAGGAAATATCTTTCTTACGTCATAGAAACAGTAATATCAAATAAAGAAGTAAATAGAATGAAGAAAATTAACACCACAACACAGAGATTTACGTGGTTCCCTTTTAGTACGTTAACAGGTTTCCACTAGTGCAATGTAAAAGTATAAAATTACCTGCAACCAGATTGACAGTACATCTCTGATGATCAGGCTCCACAGAGCCTAACAATAATGATAAATCATTATTTCATTTATTTAGAGTTAGCATTTAGTTTTATATATTCTTTCTATTATGTGAAATGTCATGTCCTCTGTTTTTCTATAATTTCATTTCTTTTGTGTCCTCTACTTAAAGTTTTCAAGATCTACCCCTTCTCCCAATTCTCAATGTCTGTAGTTTCAAATTACTTGTATAACGTTGTTTTTGTTTGACTGCTGACATGTATAAACCCTTAAATGTCTTTTCATTATCATTTTATCAGTTCATTTTTTAACTCATCGAACTTCCATGTCGGACCATATGAGTCTCACTGTGGAAGGGACCCATAAAATCTATAGTGGATTTGGATAAAGATATTCAGTGCAACCCATATATCTAGACTTGGATCATTGTAAGTCCAAGGGGTGGCATTGCTAATCTCAATCCACTTCACACCCTTGGCTTAATCCCTTCATCTTCATCATGGAAAACCACCTCATTGCACCCTTCTTGATTGAGAGGGAGGAACCTCTTCTAGTTAAACCATGGCAACCCTCACCTTCACCATTGCTCTCCCTCTCTACAATCGACAACGATCCTAATCTTGAATCATCTGTCAAACTATCCATGTGTATTGTGCAAACAATGACGGAGACTGATCAAAATAATGGTACATTAGCATTGGTCGATCACCATAGCCGATCTAATCCGGCATTGGTTATTCAAGAAGCACTCTCCAAGGCCCTGTTTTACTACTACCCCCTAGCAGGGAGGCTGAAAAGGGACGATAATGGAAAGCTCCAACTCAATTGCACCGGAGAAGGTGTGCCTTTTGTGGCAGCTAAAGCCAATTGCACTCTTGCTTCTCTTCGACATCTCGATGGTGTCAATGTTGACCTATGTCAAGGAGTTTGTTTTTGAGCTAACAGAGGATGATGATTTGGGGGTGCACCCTCTGATGATTCAAGTGACTCAGTTCTCATGTGGGGGGTTCACTGTGGGAATGGGGTTATCTCATTCGGTTTGTGATGGGTTTGGTTCAGCTCAGTTCTTCCGAGCCATGTCTGAGCTAGCGAGTGGGAAGAGTGAGCCCGAGGTGAAGCCGGTGTGGGAGAGGGAGAGACTAGTGGCTAGTGTCACCAAAGATCCTCTGAAATTCCCCATAGATAATGCCTGCCTTGGCAACTTCTCCTCACTTGCCATCTTCAGATCTTCTACATGAAAGCTTCAATGTAGACAAAAACAGTATAAGAAGATTGAAAATGAGCTTGATGAAGGAGAATTCATGTAATGAATGGAATGAGAACTTCACCACACTAGAAGTCCTAGCTGCCTATGTTTTGAGGGCTAAATTTAGGGCATTAGAACTGAACTTAGATGGAAAAACAAGCCTTACTTTGGCTTTGGGAATAAGAAATGTGTTGGACCCTCCCTTGCCATTGGGTTATTATGGCAATGCTTTTGTGGGTTCACACACAATTTTGGATGGGAAAGATATAAGTGAAGGGCCACTGTCAAGAGTTGCAAAGCTTATCAAGGAGAGCAAGAAGAAGACTGCTAGAGCAGAGTATGTGTGGCCATGGCTTGAGTTTTTAGAGATTGCAAATCAAATGAATGCAAAGATTCAAGCCAGAGGAGCCTGCACAGTTATTACGGATTGGAGGCATATGGGTCTCTTTGAGGTGGATTTTGGTTGGAAGAATTCAGTGAATGTGATACCTGTGCCTTGGAACATGTTGGGTCATGTAGATCTCTGCATCTTCTTGCCTCCATGCAGTTTGAATTCCTCAATGGAAGGTGGTGTTAGGGTTTTGGTTTGCCTACCAAGAGCTGCCATGGCCAAGTTCCAGGTAGAAATGGATTCTATCAAGTTTATAGAAGAAGGGTTTGAGCTTTTAAGTGTTTTCTTATCAGCAAATTCATGGCTTCAATTTCTTATTTATGTCTGTCTTTGTGAGATAATAAGCTTTTGGACCTTCCAACAATGCAGAGCTTTTTAATTGGTGTGAGGATTGACATCTATGAGTGGGGTTTCAAAGTTTTTTTTTTCTTGATTAGTGTACCTCTGCATGGCTTGTATTTGTTTGTTTATTTTTATTGTCTCATTAAGAATCTAATCTATCTTTTATTTAAAAAAAAAAAAAAAAACTTTTTTAGTCTATTTCTGTCTCTCTTTTGTGCTTTGAGTGGATTGGATGCATTAGGATCTAAACTCACCTCAATTTTGTATTCAGTAGTACTGTTAGGACAGATTAGAACTATGATTTTAGTGGAAGAAAATTTCATTTGAAGCCCAAAGGAACCTCTGGACCTGGTTGAACATGAAGTTGAGGTTTTTACCTAAAAGAAAAGAACTTTTAGTTTCACCTGATCCATTTCTGTAGCTTTATAAAATATGGTTAAATACTTAGATTTGAACTGAGCTAAAGAATTTCTTTCATTAATGTTTAATGGGGCTAAACCATGTTATATTTTATACTAAAATGAATGTAACATGTGCTGTACTAAAATATGAACTCTTGAAATGTTCAATTGTAATCTTATGCTATTCACAGCCTAAACTTTTGTCAAGATTTCTATTTTATCAGGTTAAAGATTAAAGCAAGACCCATCAAGTGGCCCTAGATCCATTCAAAATGTAGCCCATAATCCGAAAAACTGACTTGATGGGAACCAATTTAGATTTATAGAACCTCAAGAGTTTTGAAAAACTGATTAGCTTAGGTCAAATTGCCTTTTTAAAGTTTGAATTAGACAACCAACGAGTCATACCGAATTTAAAAAAAAACATTAATGAATAAATAAATAAGTAAAAGCAATATTTGCATGGATATTAATGTAATTATATTTAATTCACTCTAAGGACATTTTATAATTATGCTTAAGAGGCATTTGCATAAATATATATAATTAGAGTTAGAAGAGGAATCTTTTCATTCACCTTATTTTTTTGGGTTGACGGGCAAAAGAGAGCAAGGGAGAGACCTACACAGGAGATCATCACCTTTTTAAGTTGGGGGAGGGTTAAGAGACATTTACATAAATATATATAATTAGGGGTGGCCATTTTAATGCGGGAATACTCTTTTAGTAGACACGGATTTTTCAGATTTCCCACTTTGCCCCCATCCGCAGAAATCGGCTCACTTTTTCAGTGAATCGGTTCACTCACATGTGCACTGTCCGGTGCACCGATGAGTGAACCGATTTACTGAAAAGTGAACCGATTTATGTGTAAAATAATCCGGTCGGTGCACCGATTTGGACTTTTGGTATACTGATTTCCAAGTGATCTGGTGTGAATCGATTCACCGGAAAGTGAACCGATTTTTGTTGATGGATGAGGGACAAAATGAAAAGTTCACTAAAATTCGTGCCTCCTAAAATACAACACCCCTATTAGGATGCCCACCCATAATTAGGGTTAGAGAGGAATCTTTTCTTCACCATCTCTTTTTGGATTGCTGGGTAAAAGAGGGCAAGAGAGAAGAGACTTGACCGGAGAGATCATTACCTTCTTAATTTGGGAGAGGGTTAGGAATAGCAGTATTCTTTTCTTGTAAATCTCTTTTGTTTTATATAGAATTTCATCTTTGTTGATGTTTGTTTGCTTGTTTTGACTTAGTCATCTAAAATTATCTATTAAAATATAGAGTAGTCATGGTATATACTTTGCGTAAAGTATTATGTTATTTATTCATTTATTTTGTAACTGAAATAATTAATTAATGAACAAATATCAACTTAAAGTTTTAATCATTTATTAATTTATCAAACATTTCATTATTAAAGTGAGTATAATGCATTGAATTCACAATTTACTTGCAAAACTAAATAAAAAAAAACTAATTAATAAAATCGAAGAAGAGTGACATACATACTTAACCTGTATATTAAGATCCTCTTTTTTATTTTTTAGCTATTTTTATATAATTTTCCCTTTTTTACTTGTTGGTAAGATAAGATGGAGTCAAACATTCCAACTAATCATATTATATTTTTAGGTTTTCTTTATAAATTTTATTATTATTAAGTTAAGACACGTTAAATAATTTCAACTTACCAAATTAAATTTTAAAATCTCTTTTTAATCCTTTAAACATTTATTTAAAACTTTACATATTTTTTTGGTATTGAAATGACAAGAATATGATAAATCAATCTAATCTATCAAATTTAATTCAATTTTTTTTTCTCATTTTTTCCACTTTGAGATAATTTTTTCTATTTTTTAATACTAGTATGATAAGGATATATTAAAATTTTAAACTCACTAAATCAATTCTTAAATTTTCTTATTTTTTTTAACAAAATTTTCTTATTTTTCCTTATTAACTTCAAAACAAATTGCAATATTAAAACAAAAAATCAATTTGGATGGTCACTTTGATTGATCTCTTTTATATTTTGAAATGGAGTAATTAAATTCTTAACTATGTTGCATAATATAAATATAAATATAAATGGCAATACCATTAAAATCCGCTGACCGACCCTATTACTACTTATCTGTCGCCAAACCAAACCCTTCCTCTACGTCGCCACCTGCGAGAGGGTTCTCTCTGTTTCCCTTCTTAGAAGGCAACTGGAAGTTTCCTTCCCGTTTTCAATCTCAATCTCTATTTAGAGTTCTTGGTGTTTCTGAAGAGAATCAAATTCAAGAGTAGGATCAAGAGAGGAGTACAAGTTCTACTATTGTAGAATCTCAAATTCTTTCCTTGTGTTTCTCGACATATAGCTAGATGGGAACGCCGGAGACGTCAAGGGAGCCGTGCCCAGATAGGATTTTGGACGACATAGGCGGCGCGTTCGGCATGGGAGCGGTGGGTGGTTCTGCATTCCATTTCATTAAGGGCATCTACAATTCGCCAAAGGGGGAGCGATTCGTCGGCGGATCACAGGCCGTGCGAATGAACGCTCCCCGTGTTGGTGGCAGCTTCGCCGTCTGGGGCGGGCTCTTTTCGGCTTTTGATTGCTCCATGGTCTACATACGCCAGAAGGAGGACCCCTGGAATTCCATAATTTCCGGTGCAGCCACCGGCGGCTTCCTCCAGATGCGCCAGGGCCTCCGCCCAGCTGCTCGTTCAGCTGCTTTTGGTGGGGTTCTCTTGGCTCTCATCGAGGGGGCTGGAATCATGTTGAATAGGATGCTGAGTGCCCCACAGAATCTTCCACCGATGATGGAAGAACCAATGCCTAATGTGGCTGGAGCTCCTGGGCTTCCACCGGGGTTCCCAAACATGGGGTCACTGCCTGGGCAAGCCCCTGTGGCCATGGGGGAGGAGTCTTCATCTTCATCATCGTCCTGGTTTGGAGGGCTTTTTGGTGGTGGGAAGAAGCAGGAGGCTCCAAAGAGTGGTAGCAAAACAGAGGTTTTGGAAAGCTTTGATACGCCCATCCCGTCATTTGAGTACAAGTGAGATGGTTTATGGTCTGTGACTGGTAATACTTCGTTCCCCCTTTCAATTCTGGATTTTGTTGTCAATTTTGCAAACATTTGTTGAAAATTGTATCTTAGTGATCACTTAGATTCTTAGATTCTGATATTAGGTGCTATGATAGAACAAATAGGGTTTGATATGGATATTGTGCTTAGGATGGGTTTAGATTTTATATTTGATTAAGAGGGTATTTTTTTAGGATGAAAGTTAGGCCTTTATTGTCATATGGGCATGGAAGAATGGTCACCCTCACATTCGGGCAAATGGTATACCTTGTGCAACTAGGTGTAGGGCCCACCAATTGGGGTACTGCTGGTATACTAGAATTTTTTTCTTTCGAGTATATGACCTGTCAAAAATCACCTTGATTTGATCAAGCTAGAACATTTTTAAGGTCTCCAATCAGTGATCACTTTTATGATTTCTTTAATGTCTAAACTTTGTATCCCTTTGAAGACATGGCTTGATTGATCTGGTCAAATTGATTTTTGGCTCGGTATGTACTCAAACAACGACCTTTCCAATGGACCCACTACCACCCCAGTTGGTGGACCCTCTTCATTTAGGGAGGTGGTGTCTCATGGAGCAGCAAGAAGCAGCCTACAATTGTCCTTTCCATTATGGATGCTAAATACATTGCATGTTGTGCAGCAGTTCAAGAGGGTGTTTGGATTATAAGGTTCTTGAGAGCTCTTGGTATGGTTCCTCATATTAAGAGTTACAAAGACAATACTTGAACTATTGATCTTGCAAAAGAACCTAAATTCCATAAGAGATCAAAGCATATTAAGCGCCAATTCCACTTCGTCCAAGAACAAGTGAGGGATGGAGAAAATGTTCTTCAATATGTTCCATCTATAAAGACGTCGACTAATCCTATGATAAAACCTATTGCACTCAGAGATTTTGATAGACACGTCAAGCACATGGGATTGAGAAGGGTAAATGTCTCTTGAGGCAGTGGAAGAATCTTATGTATATATTGTTGTTGTATATGAATCACTTCTTTTCTTAAGGAATTGAATTTTGTCAACTTAGTATTTATTGTGCACAACATTATAATACTGAGCTCTTATGTCATCAATGGTTTGTTGTCGACAAGTTGGTCTGCCCACTTGGCACAAGCTAACCAACCCTTACATACAAGTTTGATGCATGCTCAGGATGAGGTTTAGCAATATAATGGATGAGAAGCACATGTGCATCTGTTTCAAGCCTTAAGCTTCGAACAAGAGGATGTGCACATGTCATGTGATGCAACTACTCATTGAGGATAATTTGCTCCCAATATTGATGTATAGCCGGGTTTGGAGACACAGTGCCCTAGTCAGTGCATCCGTGCATCATGGATCCGACATCATCCTAGCTTGTCTACTTTGCAATGTGGATGAACAACCACATGCTATAACCCTTTATCCAATCGAATGCTTGATTCGATCTAATCAGTGCATTGTCCGAGTAGTGAGTATTATAGGTGATTCTTGTGCCCTTATATACTCACCTTTGCGTGTAGGACGATGAGATCGAGTGGTGCTACCTTGGTATACAATTCTAAGGTCATGTGTGATTCAACCAATGAATGTATTACTTAGAAAGCAACTTGGTTGATTCCAAATCATGTACTTGCATGAGGAAGATCCCTTGGCAATGACACTATGGCTTAGGACTAGAAATACGCAATTTGAAACTTATCATTCGCGACCTTATCAAATTATAGAAAAACGCTTTGCGAACTTATTCTTGAAAAAGCTTATATATATATATAAGTTTCAAATATATAAGATGCATCTCTATATGCTTCTAATTTCATTTCAGTACCTTTAAAACAAAGCATCATGTCCTTTGTATCACTCATAATGGCTTCACAGGTTGCCAACGTACTCATCCTGGATTACTTTGAAATCGACTGACTGCATAACAAATATCTGGCCTTGTGAATATCATAGCATACATTAGGCTTCCAATAGTATTTGGAAGAAAATTGTAGGGCTATATATAAAAAAAACTAGGAGAGGAGGGAGGTAAAATGAAGAGTTGGGATGTAGTAGTGAGAAATGTCATGTTGGATTCTAGAGTGGCAAAAAACATGCCTTTAATTAGCGTTGAATGGAAAAGTGGAAGTTACATTGTTGTGCCATATAGATGGGATAAGGCTTTGATGGTGGTGCTGGTGATATTGAGAATGTTTAAGCGATAGTCTTCTTTAACTATGGTCAATTTGTATGCAGCCCATGATTCAAATTGTTGAGCATAGTACACATTTACTACATGTATTGTGGAGAGTTGCGATAGTTCTTGAGGATACAAGTTTGTCAATTTTATATGATTGGTCATCCCTACTTCTTTGGGCCATAGTTCATTGACTAGCACGAAGGCCATAACTCTGCCATTAAACTGATTTAAGTTTGTTCAGGTGGGTCGATCTGGTTGGTAAATTAATTATGTTTTTTACTGTAAGCATTGTATTTTTATCATATTGATAAAAACGTGTAAAAAACTTAAAAAATTTGACATGGTAGGTCAATCAAGTTACTTGTTAGATTAACCGCCAACTAGATTTAGTTTGATCCAAGTTCTACAGGTCAGGCTGAGTCAACCCAACTGAGTTCCTTGTTGACTCACCGAATTGATGAACAACTGTTTAGGCCTTTTTGTTGTTTAATTAGTGTTAAACAGTTTATTGAAATGTTGCCTTTATTTCTCAAAAAATTTCCCACTAGTTTGGTGTGTTTACTTTCCATGTGGAGCCTTTTTGATTCCGGTTTCCCAAGCTTCATTTTGCACAATTGGCAATTAAGTTGAGATCTAGGTTTTGCCTTTAAATTGTAAATGTTCATCATATGTGCTGATTTCCACAAACACAAAGAATTATATTACAAACAATTCAAGAGCCTATGTGGGACCTGTCCATTTTGTAGTCCTTCATCATTTTGATTTTTGTGGTGAATCTGGTGTCCCGATGAGAGTTGTAGGCCCTCGATAGCTTTTAACTATTGGATTCATGATCATTGAAATCTGAGCTATTGGATGCC
The DNA here is from genome assembly GCA_013350335.1 of Chimonanthus salicifolius. Taxonomy (NCBI): domain Eukaryota; kingdom Viridiplantae; phylum Streptophyta; class Magnoliopsida; order Laurales; family Calycanthaceae; genus Chimonanthus; species Chimonanthus salicifolius. Next base: position 1,699,570 of record CM023537.1, on the reverse strand, counting down.
TGCCTCTAGGCTTAAATTTAAATATGGAGTAGAGGGGAGATGTTAGTTATTGAGGAGAGTGTATCACAATTTCACAATTGCGTGGGTGGGTGGTGGTGGTGGGGTTGCAGGGCAGGGGCTTCAAATTTGGAATAACATTTCTAAACTGGTTAATTGGGACATGTACTAACCCCAAGGGATTGGCCTAGTGGTTGAGACACAAGACGTCAGGATTGAGGTCTTGAGTTCAATCCCTTGTAACTCCAATGAAGGGCCACTCTCCGTGGGTATGTACAAAGTAAGGTCCCACCGCTTGAACCCGGCATGTGTGTGTAGAGAGGCGTGCACATGCCCCGAAGGACTAGTCGGGTGAGATACCTGGACACCTTTGGTCATAAAGTAAAATAAATTGGGACATGTACTTGGAGAAAGAATCAAAGAAAGGGATCGGGTTGGTTGTCAGGGGAAGTGGGGGGTAATGTGGATTGGGCCTCATCTTTCAAGAGAAATCTTATAGATGGTGGAATCCCACAATTAGAAGCCCTTCTCTTGCCAATCAATGGCTTTCCTGCAAATGGGAGAGGGGGACAAAAGATGATGATGTAAGGAACCAAGTAGGATTCTTGTTTAACTTGTTTAATGCTTTTCTTTCACTTTATTGGGAAGTTGCAGTCCCAGTTGAAGGTCAAAGGTTTTTGGACAGCTTTGTTGAACAAAATTGCCACTCTAGACTACCTTAAAGTTAGACCCTATTTGATCCTCCATTTTTCTTTCATTTCAATTATTTGGATCTTTAATTACTCCTTTTGGGCTCTCTTTGAGGGTTAGGGTTCTGAACCCTTGTCTTAGAGAGGTGGAAATTAGTACCTTTGGTAGTTGCCTGGTTTCTATGGCTTGAATGGAACAAATGAGTCTTTGATAATTAAGCCTCCGCTATAGTCTTTTTCAAGACAGGAAGCTCGGTATCATTCAATAGGTATGGCAGTGGAAGCTTTTGCTGTCTCTGCTGAGGATTAGTTCAGGAGTAGTTGGTCATCATTATCCTAGTAGTTGTATATTTTCTATGGTTTGTTGAGTTTCTACACATCATCTCTAGGGGTAACTTCTTGGTTTCGTGTTATCAATAAATTTCTGAATTCTCTCTCTCAGAAGTACAAAATAAAGAGGTTTACTAAGTTGCCTGCTGAAAGGGAACCATTCTCAGAATTTTTCTTGCCTCATTTCTTGCCAATCCCCTGAATCCATGAGTTAAGACAGGAGAGCAAATGTTGATGGAGATCCTAACCTTGGTTGTTCTACCTGGTTCCTTAGGGTGCCTGATGGGGTCTTGCTCCAGGAGGGGCCAAAGGTCAGGTGAATGAACAATCCAGGATTATCCAGTCAGATGCCAGTTATTTTCTCGTCACTGACTGAACACACACTTTCTGAGTTGCTTTCACATCAAAACATTAAACTCCATTAATCATTTTCCAAAGAGACCGCATGGGAGAAGTTGCTGAGATACACAAGATTGTGTTTCTAATTGTGCTTGAACCCTGTGAGCGACAAGCTGTGTATTTATCCTCGCTTATAAAGGAGGTCACCTCCAACTGTATAACTAAAATGGTAGCTAGCTCTTTGGAATCTAATTGTGACACTTGGTTAATGAAGATTGGTCATTTAGTTTTTTTGGAAGATACTAACTCAAAAGGTTTGTAATTTTTGTTTGCCTCCTGGCTCTTGTGATCTTTTTTCGTGCTGTATTATTTTCCCATCAACTCTAATGAATTGCAGTAGTTCCTGTAGTGTTTCCATTTTCATTGCCAATATATTAACACTTAAGCCTATAACAATTGCCATGTAAAATGAAGTTTTTAATATTTGAATCAGAAAAGAAGGATGAAGATGACAAAAGTTTAGAATACAAGGGCTAAAAATGGAAATGACTTAAATGGAGAAATGGAAAAAAATCTGTTATTTGCAGGATTCTTTTTATAGGAGATAAAATTTGTGATGTTCCAAGGTGAAAATTGAAGATTCACTTAGTATATTTTACTTGAATGTCTGCTGTTGTGCAGTGGTGTGAAGAATATATGATCTATTTAATTTCATATATTAGTTGCATTAAATTGACTCTCTTGCTGCTTTCCTAACTTGTATGAGAGATAATCAACTTATTTATTCACTTCTTGTTCTTTTCTATTACCTGTTTTTTATGTTCTTGCCTTTTTACAGTTATTGCTGCTTGAAGGGATTAGATGGAAGGAAATTCAGCAGTTTATTTTTGATGGTGTTAGATGTATAAGTGCTTCTACAGCAACTCAATAGACGATATGATATAGTTGAGTGGTTTCTGGTGTTGCTACTGAGAGAATTTAAAATCACAATTCGAACTTCAATAGTCAATGTCTGAGAAGCAATGCATTCTTATTTACTAAATTGTAGTATGTATACAGTAGATAAGATGATAGTGGCAATGACAGTCGAGATGGATTTTCTCTCTTTTGAATCCATCCCATTCTTTGGCACTGGCATTTCATAGGAGCAGTAGTGATGTATGCAACCACTATTTGAATGATGACTGCTTGCTATAAAAACCGGTGAGGGTTGGCTTGGTGATCAGGAACTCACGTCTTGGGTTCAAGTCACTCTCCACAAAGGGCCACTCCCAATACTGTTATCCCGGTGTGTATGGATAAGTGGTTTGTATATGCTTCAACGATTAGTCAGGTGCTCTAAAAGTCTGGACACCTTGGTCCTCTAGAAAAGAGAGAGAGCAGTAGTGAGGAAGGCTACCTAGGGTGACTGCCCACTCGACTCTTTAATCTGGAGCAGTTCCTACTTGAAAAGAAGGTGAAATTTCTACCCTTTTCCAATCATTCTAGTCATGTGCTCTTGGCTCTTGACCATTACTTATGAGCGCAAAAATCACCTGATTAGGAATGATTAGATGGGAGTCACAATTATCCCATTCATTTACCAATGTGGTCCTCTACCAGTGCCTCTAACCATATAGGGCCACCACAGTAAAAGTAGGAACTTTGCTGGACGAGTCTCCTTGAAGGAACCTTGAGTGTTTAATTTGTCATATAGTCAAGTGGTACCATCACTTTCTACTGAACTTGCTGGTATATCTGCATCATGTCATCCACTGGTTTTGCCGTCTCCTCATGACGAGTTTCCTCATCACTATTTTTCAGGTATATTGAAGTTATTAATTACTTGATAAAATGCAACTTGGGTTGAGTTGGTCTGAATTAGCCCAGTGCAGATCAGTTTTAAGTGAAATTGAGTCACTGGTTTCCTGAATTTCAAAACCCAGATTCTGGATTGATGCATGAGGACCACAGCCCAAAATTTGAAACTCGGACTCACCTTAAAATCTAATTGAGTCAAGTAATTCAGATGAGTTTTTCAACTTAACTTAGTAAAACTCCTTAATCATTCAACCCAAAATTTTATTGAGTCAATGCTGCTTAACTCGCATGAGCTTGTTTGAGTTTTTGAACTATGGATCAGGACCTAAGTGATTTGTTGGCTTTAACAAATCAGGACATCAGTTAGTGCATGGGAACTGATGAGAGTTTGCACTTTGAACTTTTGAAGTATGTTAAGATCTTAACAAGAGAAGTCTCACCAGTTATGCAGCAAGTTATGGCAGTGAACCTTTTTGACATTTTAACATGACAACGCCAGGGGTTATGTTTTTGGATAGGACGAAATTTGAAAAATGTATCCATTTATTTTGGAATTAAATTTTATCTCTTTGATTCTTGAATCTCCTATACATTGTTAGTTGCAACTTTTATTCGTGCCAAGAGAAAATTTATTGTTAATATGAAGTCGTACAGTCTCCTTTTTCACTGTGAGTTTCGTTGAACGCATTGTCACAAATAGTGGTGATATTTTTTAAATTTAACATATTTTTATCGGCAAAATAACAATCGTCGTTAGTATCTTGAGATTTATTGGCACTATGGTAAATTCTCAATAAATGGTAATATGTTGATAAATTCCTTATTAAGATTTTATTTATTATATTTTTAAATATTATATTTCCGTGAGATTTTTTGGTAAAAATCTGAGAATTTAAAAATATCTTGATATTACCGATTGTTAATATTTCGAGAACGGTATTTATGACAATAGTTGAAGACTTGATGGTATAGAATGCAATTTTTCTGCTCATGCATGTGTAGGGCCTAGACATTTCTTCCCATATTTATGAATGGTTGGAGATTACATTTTAAATTCCATTTTTATAGCTTGGGTATGTTAAATCCACATTGAAGGTTAGTGAGAAAACCTTTGTTTGGTATTATTTTAATTCAGCTTTTATTGTCTTGGGCCAAATTCTCTGAGTTGTTAAATAGTACTTTCAGTCATAATTTGTTAGTGGGGTATTTGACGATGACATTCTATTTGCCTTCCATTACTGAGTATGAGTATTGCAAGTGGAAATTATTTGGCTGTCCTTAATAAAAAAAAATGCCGGCAGTGATGAGTATTCATCAAGTGGGTGTGCAATTTGGTAGTCCAAAAATGAAAATTGTCTATCTAATCCATCAATTGATTGGCTGAAATAAAATTATGAACATTCAAAAATGAAGAAGAGTCTCTGACGTCTCAATGAAGGTAAAACAACATCCATTGAGGCCTTTAGAGTGACTAAAATATACGAATCCTCCTCTCTTACAATCATTTACAATGATTAGTTGAAGCATGCTTGACGTAAATGATGCAGTTGGCCACATTATAATAGAGACTAAATTAGTTAATAGTGAACATCTATGTGCTCGAAGAAGAAGTGGTTTAATTATATAAGTAAAAGATTGAATGCGGTTTTAGTATATGTAAAGTTGAGAGATTACAAGTAATAGACACAAGAGTAAGAAACAGATCGATAAAATGTAAAGTATGAGAAAAAAAATATAATAGATGAGTGATTAACTGTATAATATTTGATGGAGTCGAATAAAGAAGTAAAACTTGATACATCAATTTCAAATAGATGGAAGTTTGGCTCGTGATATTGTTGTTGATGATGATTACTAATGCACTGGATCACAATGATATAATAATTGTAATTATTATTTCTATGGACACTTACGGGGAATCTAAGTAATAAGTCTTAGGAAAAATGTATATTTGAATACATCGTTTATCAAAATTATCATGTGAATTTATCTGTTAAAATGTTTGTATAATCTCTGTATCTGCAGACGCCGGATATAAATTATGGAGAGTGACCTTTTTTCTGTATCATACCCCGGAGTTTTATCACGACTTGTTCCAGGTCCGTCGTCCCGACGCCACTCCGCAGCAGTGTCCTTGCTCACCCTCTTCTCCACCATCTCTGTTTGGGTTTTCCTCAAACAACCACCATCGCCTCTACCCATTTTCCTGATCCCTCCTGCAGCCATGCCAACACCCAATCTGCCACAAGCCCTTTCTCCTCTATCTATTGCAACCTGTCCTGCTTCCGTGGTTCCGCCCAAACCCTCGACAACACTCCTGCTGTTCATGCACCCTTTCCCATTCCACGTTACCATGTTTTCCAGCCCACCAGGGATGAAACTTGGTTGGGGTTTAATCCGACCAGCATGATTCGACCCAAGATATCAGTGGATTTGAGTTATGTATTTAGGGCTGCAATTCGGTTCGGGTTAAGGGTTGGGTCGGGTTGGGTTAAGGGTATTACAATCTCGGGTAGGGTCGGGTTCACTATCTCGGGTTTTTTATTCGGGTCGGGTCGGGTTCAATATGGAGTGAGTCGGGTTAGGGTTGGGTTTATTAAAACCCGGCCCACCCGACCCGAGTTGCAGCCCTAATATCGTCTATCAAAATTACCATGTGAATTTATCTGTTAAAATGTTTGTATAACCTCTGTATCCGCAGATGCCGGATATAAATTATGGGGAGTGACTTTTTTTTTTTTTTAAGGGAGGTTTGATTTCAAAATTTCTCACAAACAAAAATGGGAAAATGACTATCAGACTAATTTGTCAGAGTTAAATATGAAGTTTGTATCTCAATTCAAAATGTTTGTATCAGTAAACGGGTCCGAATTCCAAAATTTATACATAGATCCTATTTTTTTGGTTTTTTTTAAGTGGTTGTGACTTTGTGTTCTTAAGATCATAGAGAAATTACATAAAAAGGAGACGATCCAACGGCTAGGATTGATAAATAATAATCTTTGAGCTGTATCCTGTTTAGGCAGTGGCTCATCAGATCAACGGTTGGATGCACATCTACAACTGTGGTGACCGTCCAGCAATCGAATCTTCTACTTTGAAATGGACACGTGGCAAAAGGTTATCATACCCACGTGTATCCCTAGTTCGCTACCAACAGGCATGCGGACCTACCATGATCTCTAGTAAATCATTACAAGCCCACTCTTAACAAGGCCTTCCTACGTGGATCCAATTAAATATTAGGACACACCCGTGATGTTAGTCTGCCACACTACAAAAGTAATTAGTCATTGCCGTTGGGCAGTCCCAAAGTTTTAAAAACCCGATGCCTAATTAAATCGTTTTTAACGCATGTTAAATTATTAATATAAATTACTAAAAGATATGAAAATTAAAATTTGTATTACAATCACAATAGAAAGCAATGAAAAATAATATTTTAATAAAAGAGAATAATAAAAAATAAATTAGTAAAAATCATAACAATTTTTGAGAAAATTGAACTTACTACGCTAATGTGGAAGTAACTCTACAAAGTGAGATGGAGTGAAAATCAAATTTAATACAAATTTCTATAAAAATCATAACCATTTTTGAGGAAATTGAATTTACAAAGCTACTGTAGAAGTAACTCTACGTGATGAAGTAGAGTGAGAATCGAATTTAATACTCTTACTTTTATAAAGAAGCATATATTAGTACGTGCTAAAATATTGAAAGAGACTTTTAAAGTTTTGAATTGAGATATTGAATGATTATCTATATATTAGTACGTGGTAAAATATCTTATTGTATTTAGGTACGAATTCAGCAAATAAAATATTGGCGCTCATATTGGTGTAGTTCAACTGGTGTGTCTTAAAGGTAGTGGGTATCACCCATGGAAGCAGGGGTTCAAATATTAGCCGATATCGATATTTTTTTAAAAAAAAGAGAGAAAACTATCAGCCGATACCGAATTTTTTACCCATGTGTGGAAGTTTTACGTTGGATTTTTTGTGATTTTCCATACGTAAATTCAAAATAAATAAATATTAATATTTGATAGATCTTTTAAAAATATATTTAATTTATGCACTCATCCTATATTTTTAAAGATTAAAAAATAAAAAGAGTTTACATTTAAATAAATTTTAAATATTAAAAATGTCTTTTAGTGGATAGATCAAATTCAACTAGGTCGAGCTCTGTAACGTCGGCATTTCCACGCCGGACTGATTGCAGGCAGCAAGTGCAAACGCGGGGCCATTAAAGTATCGGTTACCGAATGATGTCATCATCCACTTTCGAATAAGAAAGAAACGGTCCTTCCCTTCTCTCGAGTCATCTCTCTTCAAACGCCACACTCTTTCAATCCAACCAAATTGCATTCAATTGCTGTCTCATTTTTCTTCGAAATTCAGGCAATGCGTCATTGTCTATTGGGTTTCTTCTTCTTCTTCTTCATCATCTTCTTCTATCTCTTCTCCGGCGGCCTTTCTGAATTCGATCTTTCGATTGGAAACCGTATTACCATATCAATTCCGATCACATACAAAGCGGGTTTCCAAGGGAATGCATTCTTCTTGAAGAGTGAAGAAACTGTTCCTGGTTTTAAAGCAGCATTGAGCGTTGAAACCTTTGATGGGAGGTACTTGTGTTCATTGGTGGTGATTCTTGGGGACTTGGAGGTATGGAATTCGAGGCGACTTTCGCGATTCTTTCCGTCCGGGAGTTGTGTGCTGGAGCTGATGAAAAATGGGGTGCTGCAACTCAGAGACTCGAGTGGAGAGATCGGGTGGCGAACGGCAACTTCTGGACAAGGTGTGGAGGTAACACTTCTATATAAAAATTCCAAACTCAGTGAGTTGACTCTTTTTGGGTTCTTGAGTTGACTCAGACTCGGCGTAAAAGCTGTGTTAGTTGAGTTAGACCACTGATGAGTTTAGCCCAAGCAACCGTCAAATTAGAAAATAGTATTTGCAGAATAAGTCACATGTGCGTGCATTCAGGTGACTGAGTAACTCACGTTGGGTTAAGACCCATTAGAAAAGAGTAAGACCCATTCGCTTGTGACCAGGGGTCGAAATCCCAGCCGAAATGGTGGGTATCGGCCACAGACCAAAAAGTTTGGCCGAATATCGGTCAATTTTTATTTTTTATTTAAAGAAAAAACAAATACCGGCGTAGGCTCGGTTAATATCTCAGAGGATATTTGTTTGATACGGACGAATATCGGTCGATATTGATATTTATATTTTTTATTTTTTATAAAAAAACAGCCTTTTTTATTTTTTAAATAAATTTTTCAAAAAAAAAATAACCACCGAGATTTTAAAAAAAAAATGAGGAAAGAGAAAAATCTTGGCTGAGATCTCGGCCGAAAATTCGGCTCTATCATTTTTCATATTTCTTGGATAATATGGGAGTTCTCACCTTTTATTACACAGACTCATCTTTTAGATGGACTAATCACCCGTAAATTTTGCATATTAAATGAATTTTAAAGGACTCAGATTTAAAGTCACTAATCTAATCGTAGAAGCATAGCCGAATTGTGACTATTCTTCTTTTGAAGAATCAATTTTCCATTTCTTTTTTAAATAAGGACTTTGATGTAAACAATAAAAATATTAGAACTTGTCCCACACAAACCTAGTTTTTTCTCATCAGGGAAACTGGAAAACAACTCTATAGATACATTGCATTTGGCATTTATGATTGTAAAAAACTGATGATACAGACAATACTCGATTCACATACAGAGGTCCTCAATTATTGTCACCTACTGTATCTATTTATCATTTTTCTAAATAAAAAATTAATTTGATGCGGCAATAACTAATGTGGAACTCGTTCACTGCCCTATCAAGAGGCTCTCCGATGGAGAAAATGTTGTCGGTCATTCCATTCGTCTTGGAGATCCTCTGAGTCTATATACGTTGACTTAGAGATATGACTTCAATACCAGGACCGGCACTGATGGCTAATGATCTTTCAGGGTAATGATAAGATTCATGTAATCACATGAAAATTGTGACAAATTTCTCTGTGGAACATCAATCTGTTAGACCTTGCTTTAGTATTATTTTTCTAAAGTCTGAACTCTGTTATTCAATATTGAATTTGGACAGAGATTACAGCTATTGAGGACCGGCAATCTTGTTCTAACTGATGCAAAAGAACTTATAAAATGGCAGAGTTTTGATTTTCCGGCACATATCATACTATGGGGGCAAACGCTTCATGTCCCCTCCACCCTCACTGCACCTGCTACCGATTCAACATCGTTTTACACCTTGGAGATCCAACATGACAAGATTGCCCTGTATCTACATACTCCCAATCTCAACTACTCGTACTGGGAATTCAAGCCCACCAAAAGCCGAAGAATCAAATTTGTGGAATTGGGTTCAACTGGATTGAAGCTCTTCAATACTATTCATCGGAAGGTGGCGCAAATTACATCGATTCAGAACGATCCCATAAAGTTTCTTGCTCTAGGAAAGACAGGGAATTTGGTATTCTATCATTATTCAGCTTACAAAGGGAAGTTCGAATCATCATTCCAAGTACTAGAGAGCACATGTGACCTTCCCCTTACATGTGGGCCTTATGGGATATGCAGTTCCTCCAACAGCTGTACATGTATGCGATTTTCGGGCCTGTCGGAGCATATCCAATCTGAATGCGACGAAGGATTCTCAGACGGGTTTTGCGATAGCAACGTTGCGGCGAAGATGGTGAAATTAGATGGTGTTACCTCTGTTTTGAGGGGCACTCATCCGAGTGTCAACATAAGCGAGGAAGAGTGCATGAACATGTGCTTGGTGAATTGTTCGTGCGCTGCTGTCCTATTTTCTGATGCCGACATTGCCGGCAGAGAACGCGAGTGTTTTCATTTTGAGATGGTGGGGGGTCTAAAACAGGATTTTCAGGAAGTTGGCATGAGTTATCTTGTGAAGGTCCCACAGGAGATGGTAGAAGGCAGTAGTCACAGCTCTTCAGGTATCAGGAAATGGCTATTAATAATGGGTGGGGTGGTTAATATTTTGGCTATTGTATTTATTTTGGGAGGATTGTTCTTCTACATAATAAGGAAGAAAAGAAAGAAAAATGAGGGCAGTGAGAACACTTGAATTGGGTTTTAGTTGATATCTGGGTGTGAATGATGAGTCCCTCACACTGTAATGAAACCATTGTCTGATGAATGAAATTTATACTTGGAATTTTCTCTGTTATATTCTACACCAATTTCTGATGAAATATGAAACAATTTCTATCTTCATTGACCAAACTTTCTGAAACAATGTAACAGGTAAGATATCAAATTGAAAATTAAAATAAATGTATAAAGGATGGAATTGTGAATAAAAAACGTTTTTAGCTTTCATGGTAGCAGAAAGTATAGAAATATAAGGGTTCTTTAACAAAGTTAAAATTGTTCAAGCATTCATATGGGCTTTCACGAATTGTAACAAATCAATCCATGGCCCGTTACTGAAATAGATGGGATTTGTTGAGGAATTCTCCAGGCTCGAATCCATGCTTCGCACTTGGAATCCACTGTGGTTACTAACAGCACTGTTAGAGAGAAATGTTAGCATCCTAACGAGAAAAAATTGGAAGGAAAGTTTCAGACTTTAATTTTCACTTGCTTTTGTGGCTCGTAGGCCTAAGAATGGGTTTAGCGAAAACTAGCCCAAGTTCTAAATCTGGGTTCATATCCAGTTCCAAAGTTACTATTTTGCAGGGACATTGCAAATAGTAAGGCAGTTGAATCTCTAAAATTTGGTTCTGCAGGCCTCTATGCCAATCCAATATGAAACTCTGGGCTAGACCATATTCAGCTAGGTTGCAAGAATCAGAGACAGAAGCCTACTTGAGCTGGGCAGTGGCATACTTTGTCGTGAGAACTCACTTTTATCGGGCCAACTACACAAAAACGGGCCCAATCTGCCAGTCTAAAAATGGGCCATGACTTACAATGGAAAAGTAGTGGGCCGGTCTATGTTCAAATGACTTACAAGGTTACCGCAGCCGAGATTTCTCTTAAGTTCTCCTACTTTCTCCTGTTTAGTTTCTTTTTCTAGAAGAATGTGAGGCCCATGGGTGACAACAGTTCTTGTCAAGGAGAACATGGTGTTCTCCACCCCTTGCAGGAGAACACCATCTTCTCCTAATGTGGAGATGATGGTACTCTGTACAACCTGCCACTTAATTATATTCGGTTATGCTTTCTTTTTTTTAAGTTTAATAAAAATTCTAATTTATGAGATTGAAAGTTCATCAAAACATGACAATTGGACTAAATTTCAACCTAAAACTCAAACTATAGTCACTTGATTTTAGTGGTTAAACATCACAAGGCGTCTTTGCCTTTTTTTTTTTTCCCCCTACGAATACTTGATAATTTTGATTGTTAAGATCAAGTGACTCGAGTTTGCAATTGAAATTTTGTCTACATGTTAACTTAATATAAACTTTCAATCTCATTTGATATTTTTATTTTAATGATTTATGATTATTTTGATTTAAGTGGAGAGCTTAATAAGGTTTCATATGGAAACACCTAATCCTCCACCCCTGGATCTCTGTGGGCATACAAACGGCGTATATATGGATCTACTAAGTATATATGGATCTACTAAGTAGTCCAACCAAATCCAAATGAAGCTACCTAATGTTCGAGCTACATCCAAATGAACAACTAAATAATCCATTTAAATCCAAATGGACATTGGAATGGCCCGACTAATCCCAAATAAACACTACATGGTCCATTCACATGAAAATAAATCAACTAGATATTCCAGACCAAAATAAAGATGAACCCACTAAATAATCCAGTTAATCCAAAATGAGCAATCTATGTGATCTACCCAAATCAAAATGGATATACTACAATGTCAATTTAAATCTAAGAGCCATCCACCCAAATGAACTCATGAAATAGTCATCTCAAATTCTGGTGAACTTGCCAAATGAATTGGCCTAGACCAAAATAGACTCAATAAATGGTCCAAACAAATTCACAAAAGGCCCACCATAGTTGTACCCAAATATTTGTCCACGAACCACTTGTCTACCATAGAAATTCAAATGGACCCACAGTGGAACCACCAACCTCCGAATTGACCCACCCCACAAACCGGCAACTAAAAGGTTCCACAGAGATGCACCTACTAAATGACCCATGCAAATTGTCAGATAGAGTTGCAATTGAACTGGACGGGCTTGGGCTTACCCACTTCCAAGCCAGCCTCTGTTATCAGGCTGGGTTGGATTAAGGGATCTGGAACCCATGATCCAGAAATCAAGTCCAGACCCTGTCATTTGTTGTTAAATTTATGGGGCTGAGCTGCACCATTAGTTAAAGGCAAAGCTTTAAGCACTTGTAGGCCCAATCTTGATCAATTTAGCTATTTGGACATGGGATCAGACTCTCCCAGCCCTATGTGCTAACAAGGTTACCGCATATGAAGTTATTGGGATGGTCTTATGTTGGGTTTGCGCTGTCATGGCTCGTTTACGAACCGAAACAAGTGAGCTAAGCAAGGGCCAGCTTGAGCTTGATTAGAAATTTGAAATGCTTGTAAAGCTGAGCTGAGTTGAGATTGGGTCAACTTGAGCAACAAGTTATGTTTCGACTGGAGCTGAAGCCAAGCTCAAGAGCAGCATGTGATGTATTTAATTAGCCAAATCAATAATCGATTTTATATTATTATTATACAAAATATAACACAAAGTGAGTCAAGCTCGAACTCCAACTCGGCCAAGCTTTTAACAAAACCACGCTCAAGCTGAGTTGACATGAGCAAAGGCCAGCTTGAGCTTTCCTTATTTTTCACAAACTGAATTTCAATTCGAATATAATTAAGCTGAACTAAGTATGTTGGTGGCAATTCGTCAGTTCGAGTTAGGTTGCCGATCTAGTTTGACTCAACTTAAATATATTTTATTCAACTCAATCGGACTTGACTCACCCATACTTTTTTAATCTTTTTTATAAAAAATAAAAGAAAAAAGGACTTTCCTTTCATGTGGGCCATTGTAATATGAAAAATGGAGGCAAAAAGTGATTTTTCAACTTTGGGTAGGTACATGAGATAAAACCAATGGCCTAAAAATAAAGTGCTTAGATGATGGGGTTTCTTAAGTCTGGGCAAAATTGGATTCAAGTCTGGGATCCATTTACTCAACCTAATCTGAATTTGTTTTGGTTCGAATTGGATTGAGTTTGGCTATGCATGACTCAAATCTAATTTTTTTAGTCTAAGTTTATGGGTTGACATAGGGGTGAAAATCTCGTTATCGGTCAAGATATCGGCTGATAATTTTCTCTCTTTTTTCTTTTTTTAAAAAGTTCACCTTTATCAGCAAATATCGACGATATATATCGATTATCGGTTGATAAAGGTCATCTCGGCCGATATATATCGTATCAGCCGAAATGTCAAGGTTTTATATTGTTATCAGCCAAGATTATTATCCTTGCCTGGATGAGTGCAACTTAACTTGTTCTAGACTTCTTATTTACAATTGTAACTTGAATTGATAAAATTTTAAATAGATTTTAAGAATAACTAATAACCATTGACAGTTGATATGATTATTTATAGAAGCCAAATAGATGAAATTTAATCGACATGATACAAGATATATGCATGGATCCATGCATGCTAATTTGCATGTATGAATTAGGCCACTAGCCTCACTGTATTCCCGACTTCCACTTCCACCGCCACCCTTTAGACACCAGACACGAGCAAGTCAGCTACTTTCTCTAGTATTTAAGAAGGTGGCCAACAAGCAACTACACTTCATTTCTATAGGCCCCAATACTTGTTCTCTCCATTACTCTCTCTGTGTCCTCTCCATTACTCTCTCTTTCATTTCCAACCTTGCCAATCTTTCAAAGATGCCATTTCCATCATCACTTCAATGGTTAAGCTTGGTGGGTATAATCTGGCTCCAAGCCATAAATGGTACCAACACAAATTTCCCAGCCTACTCTTCCCAGCTCAAGCATATCCTCTCTATCTCCCAAGTTCAGCTCAACAATCTCGCCTTTGCCTCCGATGCCGGAAAGCTCTTCGGTTGGTTATCCGGCATCGCCGCCATCTACCTCCCCCTCTGGCTACTGCTACTGATTGGTGCACTTCTTGGACTAGTCGGATATGGTGTCCAATTCCTCTTTCTACTAAACAAGATCACTTCACTCCAATATTGGCAAATCTTTCTCCTAAGTGTTTTAGCTGGAAACAGTATTTGCTGGATCAACACAGTCTGCTATCTAGTCACCATAAAAAACTTCCCCTCCAACAGCCAAATTGCCGTCGGAATATCGACAAGCTACGTCGGATTGAGCGCCAAGATCTACACTGCCATGGTTGATGCCTTCTTCGGCAACCCACCAATTAAAATCGCCCGAACATATCTCCTCCTCAACTCGATTGTCCCCATGGCAGTTTCACTCGTGACGGCACCGGTGCTACGAGAGATTAACACAGGAAGGACTGGTAAATGGGGCATGGAAGGTGGATTTGTCGCGATGTTTTTCTTGACTATAGTGACCGGAATCTATGCTGTGGTTGGCACGGTTTGGTCGGTACCGAATCGGGTCTTCCCGACCGTGCACGCAATCGGGCTCGGGGCCCTCCTTGCTGCCCCACTTGCAATTGCAGCTGTGGCAATGGTTAGAGATGTTATTGAAAGAAAATTGTTAATGAAAAGGGAGATGAGAGTTTACAGTTTCACCATGGATGAGGATGGGTGTGGAGACAGAGCTGTGGTTGAAGTGAAGGAAACAGAGGAGCTAGAAGGAGATGAGATGGTAGCAAAAGAAGAGGATTTGGGAGTGAAAATGATGGTTAGAAGGGTAGAATTTTGGTTATATTTTTCAGTCTACATGTTTGGTGCAACACTTGGGTTGGTGTTTTTGAACAATTTGGGGCAAGTAGCAGAGTCTAGAGGGGTTTCTAAGGCTGCTTCATTGGTATCCTTGTCTTCCTCATTTGGGTTCTTTGGCCGTCTCTTGCCTTCCCTCATGGACTACTTTTTCTCAAAGTAAGCTTCATTATCAACACATTATTGATTGATAAATTTGATTTTAGAGTAACTGTCTTTTTTTTTTTTTTACCTTCTTGTTTTTAAACAACCTTTTCTTTAACATTCTAGAAAGTTACCAATCCATACTTGATACTTATCTAGTGAGGTCTGATTTTTAGTTTTTACCGTTTACTCTTCCTTCTCATCCATTGTCATTTTGTCTTCCATCATTAAATCCATCATTAAAGCCATTTTAGTGTCATCCTAGTTGTCAGCATTTGTAAAACTCCCATCTATAGATATTTGTTTTTTTTAACTTTTTCACTTCACTTTATCAAATGCTAAACTTAGACAATCCACTATTTTTATTAAAACTAAGTGTCTATGTCACTTAAAATATCTTTTAATTTTTAAGATATGGTTAAAACTCTATATTCATATACATTGATTAATATTATGAGGATAGTTTTTTTTACTAAGAGTGATTTAAATTCAAAAATTCTTAACCGTCAAACTAATTCTCACATATTTAAACACTCCACTATTTATTGTCTATTATTATTTGCATAAATTTTGATTGAAAGAATTTGGCCGTTAGCAACCTTGTTACTTGGTCACTGTCACATTCTTCATTAAGGAGGGATTAAGGATTTTTTATTTGAAATTAACTTCTCTCAAATACCTTTTTTAATTTTCTCATTTGTTCAGGACTAAGCACACGGTCTCAAGAACTGCATTTATAGCAACACTGATGGCACCAATGTCAGGGTCCTTCTTCTTGCTTCTCAACACCACCAACCTCTCCTTATACATCAGCACTGCAATAATCGGAGTATGTACCGGTGCAATCACCTCTGTCGCCGTCTCCACAACTTCCGATCTATTTGGAACAAAGAATTTCGGCATAAATCATAACATCATCATCGCAAATATTCCGATCGGCTCCTTCTTATTCGGCTACTTTGCGGCAGTTCTCTACGAAAGAGAAGGTGGAGGAAATGGGAGATGCATAGGTGCCCAATGCTACCAAAAAACTTTCACGATATGGGGATCAATTTGCTCTCTTGGGACATTGTTCAGTGTAATTTTATATTTTCGAACTCGAAAAATTAAATAAGCAAAAATATTCTCTTCAATTGTCTAGTTAAACTCTGGGGATTAGTGGGTCTGATCTTAATTGTGGCAGGATTGACCAGGAATTTCTTGAGAAAGTTTGTACAGGCTATAGCTAACAAAATTATGAATGTTTTAGATGTGACAATAAAGAGTAATCACATCTATGAAAAGATCAATGAGAAAAGAGACATCTTTTACCTTTTTATCTTTTTTGTATTTCTCTAGTTTTCTGTTATGAACCATAAATGATCATTGGCAAACTGTTTCAAATGATTAGTAATGGCTTTTGGGATGGGCTTTGTTTTGTCAATTTTGATGTTTTTTTTTTTTTTTTCTCGTCTTAGATTGTGTATTGGGTCTAACTTTGTTTGTTTTGTGCTGATTCTTTTTCTAACTTTTATGTCTGCTTCGGACTGTGGATTCGATAGTTGTATTCTTTTAAGCTTCCTCTTTAAATAAATTTATCAGCCTTTCATTAAAAAAAGAAAAACTATTTCAAGTGATGTTGAAAAAGGATCACTAAGCCATTTTTAAGTAAATTATGTATAAGGGGCCCTCCTTCTGTTTGAAAAATCAGGTATGCCTCTGTAAAGGACTAAAATAAATTTCATCAAAACACTTTTTACTTTTTCTTTTTTCTCTCAACAGTTTTGACTGGTTAGTCCTTATTACTGCTTCTGAGTTTTGACCATATGTCATTGATTGGACCAAATTGTCAGGGGCATTGAATCAAATCTTTATTGTGCCTCGGATGTCTCAGTTGAGGCTACAAAATGATAGCCAGGTTTTCAAAAAAATTATTTTAGTTCAAATTGCACACTGATTGGATATATTTCTTTGAAGTCAGATATATTTGTTTACACTTACCTCTCCACTCTTTTAGGAACAGCGAGCCTCTTATGGTATTTTATACAATAAGTGATACATTCTTATATTGTTGTATAAGAGTATTTAAAAAAAATTCAGTGATATGGTCAATAATTCAATTTGCTGTTCTTTATGAAAAACAGTCTCACTTTTATAAATTTTAGTAAGTTGGTCAGTGATTCAGACAGTCAGTGAGTCGATTTATACTGCAGTGGAAGGATCAGTGATCCATCGAACTGATTCTAATGGTTTGACGAGCTAGTTAGAAAGACAAAATGGACAATACAGTAAAATCCGTGTTAAGTTAAACAAAATGCACGTGGGAAGATCGTTACTCCTCTTTTAATATAAGAGTATTGAATAAAACTCTAAATGCATGTGCTTTCTTACAAACTATGGATCTTTAATCACTACAAGACGTGAATTAATGCATTGAAACCTGTTTATTTGAGAAAGGTAGAATGCCTCTAGGGTTGAGGCTTGTCTTTATTATAGATGTTTTTTATGATTAAGGTATTAAGCGTCTTATTTGACTAATTCTTAGATATGTGTAAATCTTTCAATCCACACTTGTCGAGTGCATAAGAACTTAATTGCTTTATTTATTTATTACTAAAATATTTGATCTAATGCCACGATTTTGACCAGCTGATGGATTATCATATTAAGTTAAATTCTTAAAATTGTAATCCTAACCATCCAACCTGTATCATATAAAATGAAAATTCAAATTAAAATATCCAATATAATAAAAAAATTATGGTTAAAATTGTTACTAGTTTTTCGCTTTTAAGAAAATGGACATCCCACACCTGTACAGAGCCAACTTTTCAAACAGTATAGTCGACTAATCGCATATAATTGGATGTGAGAGAGTGGATCAAGTCCATAAGTGTTTGTGCCGATGGGACTCATTTCAAATTCTATTCAATGACTAACCTCATAAAATGTCACGATATTAGGCTGAAATAAGGTTTTTTATTCCTGCTAAAAGAATATTAAAATCAATATAGAGAATTACTTAAAAGAGTTTATAAAAAATATTTTTAAATAATTATTGACTTACATAATTGAGTTTGATGTAGATAGGACCAGAGACTACTGAACATATTAACATGATCTCAGCTGATTTTGAAATATTTCAGGCCTAGATTAAGCCAATTTTCTATTTTGACTAATTTTTTAAGCTTATTTTTTTTTAAATATTTATTTTCAATATTGTTGGGACTACTGCGAACAAGTCCCACATTGGAACTGTAGAGGAAGATATAGGAATTTATAAAGGACTTGGGTCAATCTACTTAATATGCTAGTTTTTTGGGATGAAAGCTCAGGTCATAACAAATGGTATCAGAACCATGTCTCAAGCTATCTCATATGGACTCAGGAGATCTCCCAAACGAACAGCATAACCGGCGTCGCTCTCTCCGCTAAAGGGCCTCGTTCAAAGAGGGGATTGTTGGGGATGCTGCGAACGAGTCCCACATTTGAAGTGTGGAGAGAGATTTAGGGATTTATAAAAGATTTGGTCACTCCACATAATAGGTTAGTCTTTTGAGATGAAAGTCCTGATCATAACAAATAGATCCAAAATTTTAATCAAAAGTTTTGAAATATGAACTAAAATTTTAATCAGTTCTGAGTTCACTTCAAAATTTGAAACTCAATGTGTGAATGAAGTTGCACTCAATCCGACTGTACGAAGTGAGAAGAATGCAATTTTAAGTTTTAACCCTATTTTCAAAAACAAATCTCACTGTAGATATAAACATAATATCAAATTATTTAAAACATAAATTTATGTGTGATTGCTTTGTTAGTGTTTTTTTAGATTTTGTGGAACTTGATTATCAGATATTTGCTAACGATATGTTCTCTATTATTGCAGGCAATTTTGTAATTTCACATTGTATAGTTTTATAAGGACTAGCCATTTTGACACTCAATTTTTCTTATAAGAGATATCCGATTTCAAAATTTTATGCGAAATTATTATTTTGCCCTCAGTTTTGTGTGGATGAATCGTCTTTTATAAAAAAGTGAAGGGCAAAATGATAATTTTCACATAAAAAATTCAAAATCGAGTGTCTCGTAAAAGAAAAGTCGAGTGTTTAAATAGCCACCCTTTATAAGCCCTAATTAAGAAATTGTAACGAGAATGATAGCTGTCCCTTCTTCATTTTCTTACTTTTGAATATAGTAATTTTGATTTGAATACGTAGACCAACTGAAAAATATCTACATAAATTTCTACTTGTAGTTTGATTCCATGTAGTTGATTCTCTTTCATCATATGCTGTCTCTTTTGTCACAATTTCTCAAACCCAATATAGCCTCTCAAACCTAAAATAACCCAAAGCACTACATTCCTTCAAGACCAAGTAAAGTTCCAATTTCCAAATCAATCTCATCAACAATCATTTGCTGCAAGTGTGAACAGAGCATCCCAAAGGCCCATTATCTGCAAAAACAGTGAACAGCACTTACCCAATAGAAGTTTCTGAAAGTTCTTTTCTTTTTATTGTTCTTTCATTCTTTCAAAGAGGGGACTGCACTTGAAAGATAGGCACAATCAATGGAAGCAGAAAGAGAGAAATTCAAGAGTTTTGTTTTGAAGATCTGATACCCACCAAGCACTGCTTTTGACGGTCTAGACCTGAAAATCTGCCGACCCATGTCGATGCTAGTTGAGAAACTTAAATCATTCAATCTGCAGGACCATGTTGACAAATTTCTATAAAATTTCAGCTTTGCTGACCCATGTTTAGAAAGTATACCGAAAGGGTTCTGTTGATGGTGAACAAAAGAAGAACGAAACGTAAAGCAATATACGATTAGGTGAAGTTACACTGCTGTAAGCCATACGCAATGCTTACCCAATGTAACTTTTTTGCCGGCTTCTCCTTGCTCATACTCACACTCCACTTATCTTTGTAATGGAGTTTCACCCAATTTAATCCTATTTCAAAGTTAGATCTAACATCATAAAGTTTAAACCGTCATATAAAATTGAATCTTTAATACCTTAAATAAAGATGATTTTACTCAAGATGAATTTTTTTTGGATTAACATGTGAAAAACTCAGACATAGTCCTAATAAAACTTCCATAGATGAACCCACTACTCTTAAGGCACACCAAGATTAAACTATGAGAGTTCGAACCCGCAACCTCCTATTTCCTGAGGCATGAGACAACCAGTTAAAATACACCAAATTTTGATAGAAACTATATTTAAATAATGACCTTTCTGACTAATCTATATACATGAGCTCATGTGGGCCTCACATGCAAGTATTGCAATATAAGCATTGTAGGGGACCTGAGTTATTGCATATTATAACTTTGTTTAATAACAATAAGATTATCATCAATGTCTGATAAAACGGTTTTGTGATAGTGATGTGATGATTTTGAAATGACGAGTCTTATCTTATATAATATATACAACTAATAAGAGGAAATTATTGTGTTGATGTCATGTATTTTTATAGCAATCTAGATCATATTCAGTGTTTACCCTCAATTGAGGTTCTCAAGGGCACAAGCCCCTTCATGGAGGGTTAGAGGAGATAAGTGTGCCTCCCTCTTCTCGAGGGCGAAGCCCCAAATCTAAAGATTTTTAGAAAAATAAAGATATTTTTATAATTTTAGTATTTTTTTAAAAAATTTACACGTGGAAAATCACGGGCCCATGGGTGATATCAATTGTTCTTAGGGCAGACCAAGTGAGGCCATGAGGGCTTGAACATGGCACCTCCCACTTTCTAAGGCAGACTACACTCATGTGGGCGAAGCATATACTTTGCCCATTTAACCATAGCCTTTTTTTTTTTTTTTTTTTAACTTTTTGATATTAACATAAAAAATATGGGCAAAATCTTTCAAAATAAATAAATTTAATAATAAATTTACTTTCATTTTTTTGTTTTTTACATAGATTTTCTCTATATTTAGATAATATATTCAATCTTAAAATATTTTTTCCTATTTTTAGTCCTTTTTACATGAATTCTTCTAATTCTGATATTAATATGATATGGACAAGTCAAATCTTTCAATAAATGAATGACTAATCTTTGATGTGTAAACCTCTCAATCTGCACATCTTGCGTACAAAATTAAGGGGACATACGCTTTTTGTATTGATGAAGGTTTTATCACAAGACCTCCCACAAATAAAGATATGAATTGACCATCAAGCTAACCCTTCCCAATTATCTCATTAATATTAATTACAATGATAAATAACAAAATAGTCTAACAAGCCAACATAATAAACTCTAAACTTTTTATAAATTATTGAAGATCAATTGCTTGTGGATTATTAAGAACTTTTACAGATTTAAACTTTAAAAATTTATAAAAAATAACCCAATCACAAGTTAGAAAGTTGAACAGGATAAAATTAAAAAAAAAAATTCATATAAAACAAAAATATTCCATTATGCAAGTGATGAGCTTGTGAACAAACTTGTCCCTCAATCCAAACCTTCCTCAAAATTGAAAACCAAGTGCACGTCTAAATCATGATATTTTTTGCTTGTGGTCACCACAAAAAAATGTGTACTACATGTATATTTCATTGCCTCCTATTTCAAGGAGCGGGTGGGGGGGTGTCTTTATTTCCTACTGGTTGGACACACCCATGAAAAATTTCACTTAAATCCTAAATAATTAATAATAATAATAATTTCAGAATTGAAAATGAAATACGTTTGCATGACGTATTGATGATGTTAGAGAACATTTTTCTATTGTATTCAAATTATTTTCTTTCCCATCATATGTGCCTTGAATGAATCCCACCATTGGATTTAAGTCATTTTCATTTTCTATCATTTGTCTTTTGAATCTTTGATGTGATAGTGATTGTAGCACTATATTGAGCACAATCCCTCTCTGTTCCCCCTTTGTATTATATTTAGTATCTTGATTTTGTTTAATTTTAATAATATACTACTTTATTAGAAAATTTATTAAAAATAAAGAAAATATTAGCAATATTTTGATTAAAAAATTCTTTTAGATTCTCACATCAGTGATCACTTCTGTGATTCTGTAGATTCAATGGACCCATCTTGCAACTCAATTACATCTAACATAATATTGTCTGGCTTATATTTACTAGTTTGCTACTGTTTTGTGTTCACACCTCTCTCTCTATCATGCGCATGCACAGATGAATGGCTGCAAAATTAAAGGAAGATGCAAGTTGAAAAATTATAGTATTATCATTTTATAGATATTATTTGCGTTCGCATTGCGTAATGGTATTTTTTTTTTTTAAGAAAATTTCTAAGGAGATTGACTGATGGAGAATCTTTAAACAAGATTTTCTTCCCAAAATTCTTTATGAAATTATGGCCCATCCCATGAGCTTTAGTTATCGCAAATTCGCAATAGATGAACCTATTGTTGTGAGATGGATTATGAAAAATTTATAATTTATAATGGTCATAATTTTAAGACTTTAGAATTATAAAATTAAGATGAATGGATAAATTTGACATTTCATTATCCTCTTTAGATAGTAATCAATTGGAGGTAGATTTTTCTCTATGATCTTTGTGAATGTTAAATAGTTAGTCTAACTAAGTCGATTTCGTTATAAGAAAAATATTCTACGAAGAGAAGAAGTAAACAATTAAAAATGTGAAAAGAAGATATAAAGAAAGAGATAGATAGTGGAGTGACTCACTAAATAATTTATAATATGGTCAAATGAAAGAATACAATTCAAAAGATTGTGGCAAATGATGATGATGGTGATAACTATAAGGAAAAAAATACGGTTTAAGATTGAAATTTCTATTGAAAAAAGGTTAAAAAATAAAGATTGAATTAATTTAATTTAATTTAAAAATGAAATTCAACACCTTGTTAAAAATATAATTGTTGCTTGTGAAGGGGCAAAAACAAACTTGTTAAATGAACTTTTAAAAATAACAAGAGAGAAAAAGGAAAAATACTAATTTTATTTTACTCTTTATATGTATTATAAAGATAGGGAATATAAATGACCAATAAATACATAGTTGATTAAATAATTAATGAAGTCTCTTGATTGTAATCTACTTGGACACAAACTTTTCTTTTGATTTTTTTATTCATTTTAAAAGAATATTCCAACCTTGATTGAATTAGAATGATTTGGGATCTACCCTCAACTGAAATGTTTAATAACATTGTTGAGATTTAAGGCATCTTCTCATCTATAAAAAGAAAAAGGAAAAAGAAAAAACGTGCTTAGCCTTTTCAAGGATAAAGATATACAAACTAAGAAGCATTAGAATTTAGAAATGTCCATCACTCTGTGGGCCAAGACATCTTTGCAAATCTGAAACTATTTTGGGCTTTCGCAGAACCTTTCAGGCCCACCCACATGGCCAGCCCTGAGTTCCAAATTTTAGCCAAAAATTGTATTTAGACTTAGGCCCACGACCTGGTCTGGCCGGATATCCTGGCCTAGCCTAAGTATTTGTGCTTGGGCTTAACTTTCAAACCGAAGGCTGCAGCCATGGTTGAATATTATCATCGTCAAAAAATATTTTTCTTCAGAATTAGGATATTATTGACTAAAGATAGTATTGGGATATTTTAATTTCGGAGTTTTATCATGATATTATCAAGAAAATCTTACAAAGAACTAAATATTAAAAATTATAATAAATGAATATACAAATGAAAATGACACTTAAAATTGAAATACCCATTAAACGATTTATTATTATCATGCAAATATGCTATAACGTCTATGTTAGACAGGAACCTATCTCACAAACTAAAATGTAGTTAATCATTTTAACATTTCACTTGAAATACAAAATGCTGTCGAAATAACAAAGTTGGGATAAGTTCAATAAAATAAACATCAACTTTATCAAAATCATCAAAGAGTATATAAGAATGATAAAATTCAATATATATTGCTCATATGTATTTTATCAGCTATATTTGAAATGTAGCTTTGACCCAATGAGACTTTGAGACTTTATGAACGTTTACAGGCCCAGCAGCATAGGATAAATCTTTGACCCAATCACCAAGTTAGAACCCAATTATTCATCCAATTTATGGGCCTAAAGACGAAAAATGTTGCTTGGCTCAATCCAACAAAGAGTAAGCCCTAATCGGCAAAAATTGGTTTTACAACGGGTCGGAAAAATGTTCACAGTTTTGCTTTGCAGATTCTGCAATCTACAAGCCAGGAAGAGTGCTACATTGCTCAGCATCAGCCTCAGAGTCTCAGAACCGAACCTGCACCAGCAGGTGAGAAATACTGAGAGATAAGTCTGGGTCTAAGAATTTTGAGCCCAGTCTGGATCGGATTCTTGTTGCTTTCTGTCTGAAGCTCGTAATGGTATGATATTACATATATGTATTTTTATTTGTAATACCTACTTTAAATATTAGAATATTTATTATTTATATTTTATTAATATTATGACCCAATTTGGGCTTGGATAAAATGTCGGACTAATCAAATTAACTCATGTCACAATGATGTAGTGATATTTCACTGATTATTAATTATGTTTTACTATAAGTATTTGAATGATCTAGACTAGTAAAAGAGCCTAAGAGGCTTATCAGGTCAACCAAGACAATCTTTTATCAAATGTCTTATCAAAGATGGAGCCAATGGGACCGATTGTACGGATCCATCGATGCTGGCCACACATTAGGTAAATTTGTGGGGCCAAAGAGAATTGGAGATTTAATATGGCCCACATTCATCGCATGGTGAGTCTTGATCGGACACGTAAGATTGTCCAAGTCAAGTTGTTATCAAATGTCTAATCAAAGATTGAGCCAACGGACCAGATTGTTCGGATTCCATCGATGCTGGCCACAAATTATGTTGACATGTGGAACCAAGAAGTAGTGCATCTGGACCAACAATTTGATAAAATAGACGTGAGAATCCAACAATTTGATGCAAGGGACATTCAAGTTTCTCGTGTCCACAAAGATCAAATAGTCGGCCCATTTCTGTTCCATTTCAATCCAATGTGGCTGGCTCATTTATAACATTTGAAGAAATCTTTAGCTTAGGCCCACCAACCTCCTTCGATTTCAGCTCTTTCTATTATTGTAAAGCAGAA
Source organism: Chimonanthus salicifolius (assembly GCA_013350335.1). NCBI lineage: Eukaryota > Viridiplantae > Streptophyta > Magnoliopsida > Laurales > Calycanthaceae > Chimonanthus > Chimonanthus salicifolius. Next base: position 1,674,291 of record CM023537.1, on the reverse strand, counting down.
TTCACCAAAGTGTTGGATTGTTCACCCACCAATAGGGAACGTAAGTTGGGTTTAGGCAGTCATGAGACAAATTAGTTTTACTCTACTGATGGTTGTGCCCCAATAGTAATTCAACCTATTACAAGAGGAACCGTTGATTCGGAACCCACTAAATTGAAAATCTACGCCCCATGTCCCTGGCCCTAGTTGTAAAATCTCTGAGCAGAACATGGTTATCAACAGTTGTATGTATATATAATATAAATTTTTCTCATAATACCTTCATTGAAATTCTGTCTTGGAGAGTGTTTAGTGAATTTAATGTATCTATTTTCTTCTCCACACTCATCTATTCTTATAAATTATATCTTAATTAATTTAGCATTAATTTGACTTTTAAATTTATTGATCTAACTCGATTAATATTTGCATATTTATACGTAAACTTATATGTAATTAATACCTTCTTTTACATCACACAAAAGGACAAAGCACATAAAAGTTTATAGCTATTAAATCCAATTAATTGAGCTTTCTTAGTGATTGGTTGAAAAAAAGGAGAAAATATAATATAACATAATATTTCTCCTAAGAATAGTTCTTATAAGATTTTCATGTAAACTTTAGTTTGTGGAGCCTCCATAGATCTAATGAAACCAATTTTCCCCTCACATCCACCCACCCATTGTGAATTTTATCCTATTTAATTTATTACCAATTTGACTTTTAAAACCCATTAATCAAATGAATTTTTACTGTAAAATAAATGTGAAATTTTGAGAGGTTTAAAAAAACATGACTTCTCTTATCAAATTAAAAGAAAATTTATAGGTACCATATATAAGCCAAGACATTTCAAACCCACCTATACATGTGGTGGCACTTATCGGCGTTTTCACTAATTTTGGTGCAAACTCATTCTTATGAGAGAGCTCTTACATATGGATTATGGAAATATGTTGCCACATATCATATAAAGTTCTCTTACACTGAGAGCTCATGTGGAGTCTTACCTATTATTATTATGAAGTTGGGATGGCTAAAATGGTCTATTCTCATATATAATGTTGATAAGAACAATTTTATTGAATAACTCTAGTCTTAAAAGGTTTCAGAAACACATGTTTTTATTCTTAATAAAAAGAGATGGAAAAGTACAGTGCTGTTTTTTATAATAAAAAACTCTAATGTTTAATCACTTTTACCCATCTAATTAAGGTAGGCTTTTGAAAGTATTACATTACTTAGCCTCATAAACAACCATCTTCTTCATTATTCTATCTATGTTATATCCTATCTTACCACCTCAAGGCATGTCTTTAATGATCTCCACTTTCTTTTGATACTCCCAATGTAATAATGATTTGACCTTTTGTACTTTTTGCTACTTTAAATAAAGTCAGACTTAATTGACTGTATCTTATCTTAGAAAGTAAGAGTTTGTAAATTCAAGCCTTTGTGACCTAACTTTGATATAGTTTAAGAGTAGTGGACTCATCTTGAGAGTTTTAAACTAGATATTCTACGATTTTCTACACTTAATTTAAAAAAAAAATCACACTTTAAAATCTGAGTATTAACACGTGTCAATCATATTTTCATTATCAATTGGTGAGTTTCAAATTTTAAAATATAAAGCTCTTATGTACATAACTAGTGGAGACACAATTCTTGACTTTATTACGACCGAGATATCTTGTAATTGATTATTTTTCGTAACCTATTCATGAAATTTTATCATATAGCACGAAGCTTAATTAATATCACTATATATTTATTGAAAGGTTAATTTTGCATAACAAAATTTCCTATAATGTAGTCAAAACTTGAAACTTTCATGCGGTGACAAGCTTGTAGACTTACCTTGATTTCAATTACTATCTTTTTTCATCCCCAACATCCAACAAGTTCAGACATTTAATGAAAAAGTAACAATACAATGGTTAAAGTAAAAGTCTAAAATAACCTAATGAGGCACATTTCAGACTGTCTGTCACTCTGGCTAATTGAGTAATTGTTCATTAAATCTCACAATCATCAATTCCCATTGCCATTGCTCTTACCATTCATACCCACCCTTAGCCCTTTGATGTCACCTGTCAAAATAAGCTTCCACCCCATGACGTGACCTGTCAAAATAACCTCAATCAGTATCTGCCACATCTCCTAAACAAGTGTTTAGTCAAAAGTTCCTAACCACAAATCTACTACTCAGTCTAATTTGATGTCTGTGCAATTGAAAATTCATACTTTAAAAATCAACCTATAAATCTAAAGGAGAAGGTTGGATCAGATAAAAAAATTCAATTGAGGCTGGATTTTGATTAAATGTGACATCAGCATGATATCATAAAAAAATTGATCAATTAATAAAAGATGAGTTAAAAAATAGCTATAAAATCTAAAATTTAAGATTCAAAACACAAAAATATAAAAATAGTAATAAAATATTTTACACACTGGTTACAATTATAAATAATAAAATATAATATAATGAAGTCCAAACTTTTTATAAATTCTTAAGAGTGAAATTCTCTAACCCTTTTGTTTTCGAGATTTTATTTTAAAATATTCGAAAAATAATTTAATTATATCTAACAAATAATAGATTTAGAACTTTAAAACAACTATGCTAAGGGCAGCCGGTATGGTATGTCCAATTGTGGCTGGCTATGCCACATAATTTAGCTAGCCATATAATTAAATAATATTTTTTTTGATGACATGGCTAGCTATAATTTTTAGCCAGCCTCGCCACACGACATAGTGTTAACTAGAATGACTACTTTTTAATATTTTATTATTAATTTTTTTATGTACATTTTTTTAACAAATTTAAAAGAAAATAAATATAAAAACATTACATATTTTTCACAAGTAATTAAATAAATTAACAAAACATACATATTTTATCACAAGAAATTAAATAAATTAAAAAGACATACATATTTGTTTACAAATGTAAAGGTAAAAAAATCAAAAGGTAAAGAGTTATTTTTTTTTGTATAAAAAATAAAATAATAAAGTAAAGAAAAAATAATTATTTGCCCTAATATACAAATTATACCCAAAAAAAAATCCAAAATAATCAAATAAATAAATAAAAAGAGAAAATAAAAAAAACCAAAAACTATATACAAGTTATATATATATATATATATATATATAAAAGGAGAGAGAAAGAAAACTAGAAGAGAAAATATTAAATAGCTGACTACGGTTGTGTTACTTATAGTCGGCCATTTAATAAACTTTAACGTGGACTCGACTGATGACCAGCACCACACATTGAGGCCATATGTGTTACCAGCGGTATGCTCTAATGCATCTGTTGTACGTATGCGTGTGCCCATCCACTGCAAGTAATCCATGCGTTGCAACAGCGAATTTATGCATCAATTTGTCACGACTTGGATGTCTTGATTTTTAGCAATATACTTAGTGAAAATAGATTTTTTTTAAGGATAATTTTGTTGGATCTGATGTAAAGAAAACCACATGAATAGTTTTAATTTGAAGTTTTACCTCTATATGATGATCTTATTGTTTGATTTTACTCATCAAAATTGAAAAGCTAAAATTCTATAGTTTAAATCATCAATTGACAGTAAAATTTAGAAAGTTCATGACTATGTCCATGTCCTATCAAATAGATCTAAAATTGTAAGAAATACAATTAATTTAATAACATATTTTGTTAATATATCTGGCTAGCCTAATTCATTTCAGATCAACTACTTTTTCCACTATTTAAGGACGGTGGCCAACAAGAAACCACATTTCATGTGTTGAGGCCACAACATTCACTCTCTTCATTAATCACCGCCACCCCCTTCCTTTTTCTCTTCCTTCTTTTTTCCTCTCAAATCCCAACACCTTAACACCAAACAAAGAAAATCCTACATATTTTCCTACTTGCAGAAGGTCTTAACCATGCCTTCTTCCTCACTTCAATGGCTGAGCTTAGTTGGTGTGATCTGGCTCCAAGCCATAAATGGTACAAACTCCAATTTCCCAGCCTACTCTTCCCAGCTCAAGCTCCTCCTCTCCATCTCCCAAGTTCAGCTCAACAATCTCGCCTTTGCATCCGACGCCGGAAAGCTATTTGGTTGGTTATCCGGCCTCGCCGCTTTCTACCTTCCCCTCTGGCTAGTTTTGATAATTGGTTCACTTCTTGGGCTAGTTGGGTATGGAGTGCAATACCTCTTCCTAGTAAACCAGGTCACTTCACTGCATTATTGGCAAATATTTCTACTCACAATTTTAGCTGGAAATAGCATTTGCTGGATAAACACTATTTGCTACCTCGTTACCATCCACAACTTCCCGTCATCGGATCACCGCCAGATTGCCGTCGGGCTATCGACTAGCTACGTGGGATTAAGCGCGAAAATCTACACGGCCTTGGTCGATGCAATTTTCAGCTCCTCTTCTATCAAAACCGCTAGAGCTTATCTCCTCCTCAATTCAGTTGTGCCCCTGATGGCTTCTGTGGTAACTGCACCGGCATTGAGACTGCTAGAGGCGAAAAGGTCAAAATTTATAGAGATTGGATTTGTGGGTATATTTTTTATCACTATAATGACCGGAGTATACGCCGTAATCAGCACCGTTGGGCCTATGTCTAACTGGGCCTCCCCACAAGTCCATGCAATCGGACTTGGGACACTCCTTGCTGCGCCACTTGCGATTCCGGTGGCCGCGATGGTTCGAGATATTTTGAAAAGGAAATTGGTGATGAATAGGGAGATGAGAGTGCACAATTTTACCATGAATGAAGATTGGTTTGGAGAGAGAAGAGTTGTGATCCAAGTGAAAGAAGAAGTGGGCCATGAAGATAGAGGTGGTTTAGATGGAAAAGAGGAAATGGGAGTGAAAATGATGGTTAGAAGTGTGGATTTTTGGCTGTATTTTTTCGTCTACATGTTTGGTGCAACACTGGGGTTGGTGTTTTTGAATAATTTGGGTCAAATAGCTGAATCAAGAGGCCTTTCCAAGACTTCTTCGTTGGTCTCCTTGTCTTCTTCATTTGGGTTCTTTGGTCGCCTCGTCCCGTCTTTGATGGAGTACCTTTTCTCAAAGTAAGACAATTACTTAGTCCGTAACTTTTCTTCTTTTCCTTCTTCTTGTTGACTTAAAGATTAAAACTGGTCTTCTATTTCACATGGTCATCACTTCATCCTTCTCCTGTGCGACTTTGAAGGTCCACTCACAATCCCTTTTGTTGAAAAAAAAAAATTTAAGTATTTTTATAACATCATGAAAATAACTTTTCTTTTCACAAATCCAATAAAATGTATGGAATATGTAATTTTGATCATGATTAAAATGAGCTTTTTGTTAATTATTTTTTGAAGTGATCAAACTAACCATTTCAATATTTGTTTAATCTTCAACGGTTTTCTTTTTTCTTTTCTTTTTATTTTTCCAACTTTAGATTATTGTGTTTAGATTCTATAGTTATGTACTCTAACTTAATTTAATGATATCCATATGAAAATTAACATAATTAGTGTCACTCACTCTACTCTTCTCATACATGTGATCGATTTTTTTTTTTTTTTTAAATATGGGTATTCGTATCCCGTATTGGAAGTGAGACTAATCTTATGAATGATCTTGGGAGAATTAAATGTGAATCGAACTCAAGGCCTCACTAACTACCTTAGATTATTGATGTGAATTATTGGTGAATATTATCACTTTTCTTTAGAGATGACTCTTTGCCGTAAATGGAGAATTGTTTTATTCCATCCTTCCACTCTTGTTACTATTTTTGAACCGTATCCCTTTGGGTTTAGGCCTAAAATTTAAAAGAAAATTGGTACTGGTCACTTGATAGTATTTATTGTCGTCATTATCATGATCACTTTTCGTCGTCCTCTTTTGTCAACAAAGGATCAATGGACTTAACTTCTTGTATTTGTTTTCTTCTTGTACAGAAGACGGTGGATGGTTTCAAGAACTGCAAGTATAGTAATACTGATGTTTCCTATGGTGGGGGCCTTCTTCTTGCTTCTCAACTCCTCAGACCTCTCCTTGCAAATCAGCACTGCAGTTATAGGCCTATGTACTGGTGCAATCACCTCCATCGCTGTTTCCACGACTTCTGAACTGTTTGGGACCAAGAACTTCGGCGTAAATCATAACATTATTGTCACCAATATTTCTATAGGCTCCTTTCTATTTGGCTACTTGGCTGGCCTTGTTTACCAAAGGGAAGGTGATGAAGGAAATGCAAGCTGCATGGGAACACAATGCTACAACAAGACTTTCATGCTATGGGGATCCATCTGCTCTCTTGGAACATTTCTTAGTTTCGTCCTCTACCTTCGAAATCGCAAAGTTTAAATATATAAATTTCTATGATCAATTCAATCTGTCTCTTAATTTTTTGAGAGATCGAGTTGATTATAGATTTTGATTCTGACACGATCAATTTTTTATAGAATCAGATATTCTACCAAGAGTAGGCGATTCTATAAAAACATAGTGCTCGAATCACGACCCACTATTTAAACGAGTGTTTCTGGCTTGGCACTTGCATAATTGGAGTATCACACAAATACTTTCAATCCAACCAGTCAAGACCCATTTTGAATTTAGAAAAAGAAAATGTGTAAATCCAATAGCCAACATCAAATCAAGAATATATTTGTATTCAATTACATTATTTTCAAGTTTTTTCTTTAGAGTTTTATCTCCATGTAAATGTATCTCTCAAGAATATCTTGATACGAGAAGGTAAAGTAATGAAATTTTGTTTTAGCAAGTCTACTGAATTCTTGTCTTTGAGTTTTCAACAGAGTAAATGAATGAAAGCTCTTTCCTCATACTTTTCAATGAGGTCTTAAAATAGGAGAACAGAATCTTCAACTTCACAAACTTCTTTCACTGGAAGTGTTGATCTACACGACTACACACAGTTTTTTCAAAATCAATAGACATTTGTAAAGATTGTTTATGTTAGAATGACATCAAATCAAGCTAGTCTTAAATATTTGGTTTCTAAAATTTTAAACTATCAATGAATTTCTTTTAATTTTAAGAGTTCAATCTACCCACGAGACGAAAGGGAAATGTATTGGCCTAGATCTGCATTGAATTCATGAAAAATTAAGGAACGATGAATAGATTGAAATAAATATTACATAGCCCCACATTCAATTGTCCTTAATTTCCTTGTTCCCTATCTCTGGCCTCAATAAATTCGTGGACATTGATATTTAATTAAAGAATTAGGCTTGAACTTTGTTAGTGAGATACACTAATGAGATATATCACTAAATAGATTATGAGTGCTGTAAATTTAAGTTTGTGTGATAGATAATTATTTAGATATGAAGTATATAAAATTTTACTATTGATTATGATTCAAGACATATGATTTTAGTCTTTAAATTTTGGTGAGTATAAATTATTAACTTTTAAAAGTTTAAAATCAAAAGATAGAATCATCAGATGGAGATGAAACTTAATAAAATAACTATTTATATAGTTCTCTATATATTGGGCCTAAAAATGTAAATTTTAAAATCAAATTTCCTTAGAGTTTTTGTCAATTGATTGTAGAGCTGAAATTCGAAATGGGTTGGACCGCTTTTAACAAACCTAACTTAATCCATGTTCAAAACTTATTGAACCCAATTTGACTCAACTTCGAATTATTGACTCAAATTACTCAACCCAACTTGACCCGACTCAAATTTCACCCATAGTCTCTACTATTTTATAACTTGATATATTTGGATTGAGTCGGAATACATCGGATCAAATCAGATTGATCTTAAAATTTTTAATCTGATCTGATTGAATTTTATACGAGTTCCCTTCTTTTTTAACTTGACCTTGACTTAAAATATACAAATATATAACCCAAATCCAATAATTTCTCAAGTAAAATTATACGACTTAAGAATTAAAATCCGACCCAAAATTCACCCTTAATTGATTGGCATTAGAGACCGATCCCGCACAGACGGTAAACAAGACTTTTTTGCTACTTAGAGAAGTAGAAAACCTACTTTAAAGAAAAAGGAAGAAACAAGACACCTGGGCATGTCATTTTCCGGGGCATAAATGAAAGCGAGTAGATTTTTTTAGCAAATGACACGTGGCATTCCAAAGACGTGGCATTTTGAGAAACTCTGAAAAATGAGAATGACGTAGGCATGAGGTGTGGTGACGTATACAGTTTTCACAGTTATAGTTCTACTGTTGTGCATTGAATGTCTGTTATAAATATTTGGGTGAGAGTTTGGTCAAAATAGAGAAGGATTGGTAGGTATAAAAATTAAAAGATGACGGAGGTGTGAGGACTCCTCAGCCTGTCCATGGCCATGGCGATGGCCATGCCATGCTGCTTTTACCTTTGAGGATGCGACTCCAACTCCTCAAGTCGGGCTACATTAAGAAACTCCATAATTTACACAATTCCTATTTAACGTAAATATCTTGGAGATTCTATTTATATTTCTATAATAACTATGTTGTATTGCTATTTATTCGAATGTTATAGCTTATAAGTAAATCAAGAGATAGATATGTGTTAGCTACTCTTTCACAAATTACAAGAAGAAGAATAATTCATTTATTAATCTGCAAGCAAAAAGGATGGTTTGAAAAGTGTAACACCGCTCAAAAAATATATCAAACTTTGATAATTTACTATTCAATTAAATGTATAAATTATTAAAACAAGTGAAGTAATAAGTTGCAATAGAATAAACTATAAAACTGGTGTTTTATAGTTTGGTGTAGTTTGGATTATATATGTATCGGTGAGCGAGTTATTCTTTTCTTAAAACATTATTTTTGTCTTGCTTAAGTGTTCTTTTTTAAGATAGCTTTTTTAATCTTTGCATAATAATATATTGTTCAGAGGTACAATAAAATCCATTATAACAGTTGTTAGAAGTAATTTCACAAAGTATGCATCATAGACCACCTCTTCAAGAATTTAGGAATATCTTTATATTGGACATTTTATGTGGATGAAAGAATGTAATGATCTTACCTAAATCCATTATAATATGACTTGTTGCAGTTTGTTTGTCTTTATGTGGACAATTTCTTTTCATTTATGTTTTTTTTCGTTTTTCTTTATTCTTTCTATATGCATATCTGATGCCTTCGTTTATTAATATATAGACTATTTAAAAAAAATTCAGGTTATATATTTCTAATATTTATATAAAACATCTATATTATAAAATTTAAATTTGACCGCTTGATAGGAGAGATTTAGAATCTAATTTTATCATGGTCAGGTATCATTTCTTTAAAAATAAAAACTCTCATTACACACTTTTAGTCATAAAGAGTGGATCAAATCCATTCCTTTTTTCTTATTTTTTTAGTAATTTTTTAAACGAATTTTCCTATTTTTTAATATTGGTATATTAGCATCATCTTAAAATGTTCAAATTTATCAAAGTAAATATTAAATTTTGTTATACTTTTTTTAGAAGATTTTTTTATTTTACTTTTACTAATATGGAAAAAATCACAACTGCTTAATAAACGAATAACAAAGTTTCGTTTGGTTTGATGGTAATCTTAAATATTTGTATATAAATAAAGTAAAAATATAATAAAAATAAATGATTTTTTTTTTTTTTAATTTGATGAGATTATTTTAGCTTTATCATATAGGAAAAATATCAAAATAAGTAGAACTCCAAGCGGCCAATAACTTTGTTACGTCCATTTAAGGTTTCTCTTAACAAAATATCGGGCATTCGGGCCAACTATGTCGTCACTGGTGAGTTCATCCCTATTCCCTAGTCTCCACTCTCGAGGAAGAAAAAAAGGGCAATCCCTGGCTGACCTAATAAATATAATAAATGTTTTGAACGTAAAATCAGTAACTTCTTTGTGAGGTTTTTTTTTTTAATCATATCTATTTTAATGGGTGTAGTGCTCATTAAGTATCGGTACAATATATATATATGGAGCGACATGTAATCAATACACCAGTATTTGATGAGTGATACATTGGTAAAAATAAAATAAGAATTTCACTCTATCCTATATTTCATAACAGATTTGGCCCGTGTTAGAATGACTGACTTTGAAAAATAAGATAAAGTTATCAAGAGTCTATTAATTATTTTAAAATGATTTGATTGTCTAATTTAAGAAATAAAAACTCTAAACTTCTATCAGTTGTTTTAAAATGGTTTACTTAACCGACTCTATTATAAAAGAAAATTTCTAATTAAATTTTTTCATATTAAGATTTAATGCTAGGCCTTCTTTTTAGATGAATTTTGGTATTCACGTAATTAATGTGATACGAAAAGCATTATACAAGTACCAATGTATTATAATACTATCTTCAAAGTTTTTCTTCTTTTGATTATTCTATCTTTTAATGTTTAACGTTTTATAATTCATAATATAGAATTTATTAAAATTTAAATACCAAAATTGCATAGTTAGAATAATTAAATTACAATAAAACTTTATAAATTACGTATTTCTATGTTTACCTATCAACACACTTAAATATATAAAACCTATTTTGTATTGGAAGAATATTTGTCCCAAGTGGATGGAAACTTTTCCTCACATCAATGTTGTGGGACTAATTTTCACCGACCTGTGTAGTGAAGTCATTTTCTTTCATTATTGAAATTTGATACACCAGTACAGCTTCATCTGATGGTCGGTGTTGTCTCGATTAATTAATATATTCATTAAAAAGTGTAATTATATATTTTTAATTTAAAACTAAGATAATAACAATAAGATTAAGAAGAATCATACAAAATATAATTTTGATTTTATTTATTTATTCATCTATTATCTTTTATATTTTATCTAATAGAAAAAGGAGTGTGACATATAGCTTTAAATAATTAACTACTTAATTGATTTTCCGTTGTAATACAAAGGGGACATGTAATTCATTCATCCAAACGATGTTGTTAATGCAGTTTGTATCATTGTAAACCATTTTTAAAGATCATTAATTAACCGTTGAGAATGAAGGTCCCATGTTTGGATATTTTAGGTGCATCTAATGAAGAAGTTGCCCTACTGTTAGCCAGCTATTATTTAGAAATCGATTTAGAAATAGTCATCACAATTAAATGAATAAACAAATTACTCTACTTGTACGCTTTGTCACTAAATCGGCCAAAACCTTTTGAATATATGTATGAAATAAGACCGGTCCAATTTAGAACTAACTATCAATTTACTAACTTAGACATTAATTTAGGAATATTTCTTGTATGTTTTTTTTTTCCATGTGTTATTTTACTCTGAGAAAAACGGAGCGGGCATTGTGCAACGTATTGTATCAAAAGTTAAAGGCCAATACACCTCCGTCCATCACCAGTTCAGATTCAGGCTGCAACGCACCGAGATATTCCTAAATTAAAGCATGATATAATTTTCAAGGCTTTTTTTTTATGAAGAAATCCAAAACCCATATCTCTCAAACATGAAGGCATTGGGTAACGTTCCATAGGCATACAACCTCCTATGAGTTATGAGCATTAGGTGATTATGAAATTCGAAATGAGACCTTTGATTCTTGAGCGTACCACCTGTTGAGCTACCCGGTAAATATCTCGACAAAAGATAATATGAGATAATACATGATTTAAGAGATTCACATCAGCTAGATATAATATTAATAATGTTAAGGATGTCCTCTCTAAAATTAAAAAAAAGATACCTTAATATTTTAAATTCTAACTATTTTTTTTCTTATCTTCGTATGAATTTTATTATCAAGAATTTGTTGGAGCTGGCTGCAAATGAGTCCTACATATGAAGTGTAGAGGGAAATTTAGAGATTTATAAATGACTTGAGTCACTTCACCTAATAGTCTAGTATTTTGGGATGGATACTTAGGTCCTAACAAGTGGTATCAGAGCCACGTCTCATGTTACCTCATGTGGACTAAGGAGATCCCATAGGCCGACGGGATAGCTTGCCTCATTCGAGGAGGGGATTGTTGGGACTGGATGCGAACGAGTCCCATATTAGAAGTGTAGAGGGAGATCTAGAGTTTTACGAAGGACACAAGTCACCCCACCTAACATGAATAATAAATACCCAATCTTAATGCAATCAAAGGTCCCAAGAAACCGACTGATTTGACTCTTTTCCATATTGTGGCGTATTTAGAAACTTTTGATTGTCATGCCTTTCTCTTATTTAGATATCAACAAAGTGCAAAAGAGAAAATAACCTCTACCATTTTCATGTTCCAAACCCTTGTGGCCCTAATTAAACCATCAAGGTCACTTATTAAAAACATTAGGCTCAAGTCAAATCACAATGTTCTTATGCTAGAAATGGAGTTTTTAAAAATTGTGGCGGACCAACCGGCTCCATCAGAATCAGTATTTGTATTATTCAGTCCAATCTAAAATATGAACGTGATTGTAGTTTGAAATTGACTTAAATGATTTTTGTGGGCTAGAATAGTTTTCTTTAATCATTTAATTTTTTAAAGAAAATCTATCCAGGCATTACAGGCCACTAGTTTATTTTGGAGAATTATTGCAAGGTTGTGCAACCAACTGACCCCTTGTAAAACTCCAGATTTCTCAGTTATAAAATGTAGGGCCCAACCCCAGGCCCAAATCCTATAATTAAGTTCATTCCCTCGGGCCGTTCTTAGTCAAGCCCAAGTTAAAATTGTGAGTGTCAGCCTCGGCCTGTTTGATTTTGGCCTATGGGCTCGAAAAACTTGAACCCAGTCCAAGCCCAAGTTCATTTATTCTGTTCTATTTCCATTATTTGTGAAACCATACATATTCTAAGTGTATTTCATGAATAGTCAGGCTTGGGCTTGGATCTTGAAATTGTAACATCTCTCTCTCTCCCCCACACCTCCCGGTTGTTGGAAGAATGAAGTCCATTCAAAATAATCGCCATAGGAATAGGAATTTTTCTTGTTTAAGTGAAAGTTAGAAGAACAGGGTTCTCCTCGATTACATCTATAGAGCAAGAATGTGTCCTATCCAAAGAACCATATCCACAAAATCAGGCCCATTCTGAGCCTGGATAGGTCTCATCTGTATAAATTGGGATCAAGTGAGTTGGTCCATGGTCAAGGTCCAAGAACAAGCCCAATTTCGAACGTGCGCAAATGAGAAGTATGTCTAAATTATTAGCTATTTAAAATTAACAGATTGGATACTTTGGATAGTGGCAGCTGCTCTTATTTCCCTTGTTGGTCAGCTGCATTCTTATACATTCATCTATTAGGGCCTAGCTCGTACATTAGTATGATCATTGGACCCAAGCCTTATTATGCTTAGGCCCTTGACAGGTCTTATTATAATAATGTCAGGATTCTAGACATCTTCTATTGTTAAGGCCTATTTGCTTACTTTCTTAGCTTCATATATTGGCCAGAATTAAAAAATCATTTAATATTATCCAATATGTTTGAAATGTTAGGTTTTTGAGTTTTTTAAATGAAAAATACCGAACTTAAAAGGGCGACAGGGTAATAATTGAGCCGGAGAATTTTTTGTCCCCTGAAGCCGAAATATCAATTTTAGATGACATTTATACCTTGTTTGAGTTTCCCATTCATTTCATCGCATTCATCTGTGATGCAAGCAGCACTTGGATGTGTACCATCAATGGTGTCACTCCATTGACGATTGATCCACCTCCTTCACGTGGACACCACTAACCAAATGCCTTGTTAGATACGAATTCCTAGGGACGGTAAATTTGATGTGACACTTAAATTAAAATTCAAATCAATTAATATATGTTACATTAAACCCAAAGGTTAGAGAGGTCGTTAAGAACTCACTTCAAGAAATAGGAGTCAGAATTTGATTCCCACTCAATTCAAAGGGCCACTCTCCGTAGGTTACTCGATGTGTTTAGGTAAGAAAACTTGCACATGTCTTGAGGATTAGACAGATACTCTGAAAAACCTTGATACCTTGGTCATTAAAAAAAAATTATATATGTTATGTTCGAAAGTAGCCTAATTTTAAAAGATAGAGTTAAAAATGATTTTATTAGGGACAATTTAAAGATATGTTTAGTAGTTGACAATAAAAAATTGGTCTAAAATAGTTTAGTTATGTAAGTAGAAGACTTGAGACGGCCTTAGAAAGTAGAATTGAAAGACTGCAATATCATAAGTACAAAGATGAGAGTTAGACAAAAAAAAAACATGATAGGAAGAGAGAAAGAAAAACATGATAGATCATAGAGTTACTAACTTAGTTCATAATAGACTCAAATGGAGATATAAAATAAAAATGTCAATCATATACAGATGGAACTTAGCATTTCATGATGACGATGACTATTTAAACTCAATCTCAAATCGATTGAGTATTCTGCTCGTGAATTGACAGGTTCACATTGACCGATATAATAATTAAGTTAGTCCGAAGAGAGCTATTGATAGTTAGATTTCGATCATGTGAATATCTATCATACTTTGATGTTGACGTAATCTGACCCATTACGACTTCTACGAACTTGAACCAGATCAACTTAGAGCCTTTGTAAGTAATTGATCCTCATTTTTTTTATGACCAAAGTGTCCAGGCCTCTTAGTGCATGTTACTAATTCTTGGAGCATGTGCAAGCTTCCTTAACCACATATACTGGGTACTTATAAAGGAAGTGACTCTTTAGGAGTGGAAATCGAATTAAGAACTCTTGTTTCTTGAGACGAGTTCTTAACAATCACTCCAACTTATTATGACTTATCGTGATTTAATCCTCAGAACTGCTTATCGTCATCCATCTAAACGAAGTCCTCATAGGCACAGAAAGATGGAAATAAGGCTGTCAATGGGCTTGGATCCAGCCCGCCTGTTTGTAGACTGTGAATGAAATGGTAATGGTTCGAATGGACCGGACCACCCAACAGGCCTAAAAGACGAGTCCAAGTCTGCCCACTAATGTTATTGGAAAGTTTGATCTGACTCTGGCGAGGTCTGATAACCCTTCAGCCCACCTGCTTAATAAATAAACAGGCAAGGCCAGCAGGCAGCGGGCCAGATGCAGATCCAAGGACCAAACTACCTGACCTCCTGAATTGGATTTGGGCAGCAATTAATCAATTCTAAATCGGTATATATTCCAAGATAAATCCTGTTTAGAGATTGATTGGGCTTGAAAGGACCTAATCAATATACTCTTGTACCATTAACGAAATAATCAAGTTGTAATCACTGGGCTTCGATTAAATATTCATCAGATCTGTTTTAAAAAATTAGAATTTTAAGGGCAGAAATTGGGCTGGGCCCTTGTAACAGGGCCGTCAGCAGGCTGGAATTTGAGATTTAGTTTTCAGCTCATTCCAAAATATCCGACAAGCGGGTGCTAACTTATATCAGACCAATTTTTTTTTTTTTTTTTTTTTTTTTTTGAGATATTAGTCAAAATATCCTTCCATATCCATAAAGTGCCTTTACTGCATTTAGAAGTAGCCTAAGACTTTTAATTTAGGCACTGCTATTTTTTTTTATTAAAGGGAGAACTTTCTAGGTAATGACAATTATGCTTACAATTTGAGTAGGCCAGGCCTAGCTTTGAAGCCTGCGTCATTACAAACCAAGTTCATTAAGTCTAAGTCCTGAGCTCAGGCCCTAGCTTGGATTGGCTTGATTTCAAGCCCATGATTAGCCTGATTTGTACTAGTAAGCCTTAGGCCTATATTTGAAGCCCAATTATATGTTTGGGTTTTTATTAGTCCAAAATTGGGCCTACAGAAGATTTGTTGTCAAACTATATAAGTATAGTATATAAATAAATTTCAAATTTATATATAGCTAATTGAATAATACATCTATATTCTATAGCGTAGACAAAACTTCGGACTTTTGGATTTTTTGGAATCCCTTCATTCGTAATTTCGTATCGAGCTTGGGTTTTTAGTGCATTAGTTTGGCCCAACCTGATTTTAAAGTGCAGCTTATTGTTCCAGGCCCAAAATGAGTCCAAGTTCCACCACTTCATTTTGTAGAGGAGTTGACACTTAGTACATGCTTGATTAAAAATTCCATGTTAGTTCCCTACTCTGTTTTCTCATCATTTTCCTAGGAAAAAAAATCATTTTCCCATGTTTGTGCTTTGTTCGAGAAATTGATATTAGGCATCAACTAGAGATGAAGATGAAACTAGAGTTAGATTTAACCTGAGTCCACATGAAATGAAATAGCTGAAAAAATTCAGATTCAGGTTGACTTGGGCTTGGATTGAGCTCATTTTTGGCCCAAAATATCAAATCCAAATTAGAATTTGGGTCAATCTGACCCAACTCGATTACCTGAACAGATCTGGATCAATCGTGTTTATAAATAACCGAACTCGACCCAACCCAAGTTTTTTTTTTTTACAAGATATCATATAGGAACAAGTTTAAACATGTAAATACTTGTGGAACTTCAAAACTTGAAGAGGTGGGTCGAATTAAGTTAACTTTTGTTATATTATTCTTGGAGTGTTCAACCGATCTAAACTCACAGTAAAAGAGTATTCGTAAGGAGACCACTTGGTGTGCTATAAAAATATCATAGAGAAATAAGAATCAAACATATTCCATAGATTGTTAGAAATATTTCTTTATTTATTTTAAATTAAAGAAAATAATTTCTTAAATTTTTTATTTTCAAAGTTGAGTAGAGAAAAAAAAATCATTAGATCTACTTATTGTAAAAGCTTTACATAGTAAATAATAATTATTGAACTTATTTATTTTTGAAATCAATAAAAAAAAGGTAAACAAGATTCACTTCTTTGTATTATAAATTATCAATCGGGTTGCTTATCCTGTTGATTCTAGACAGTATACGAGACAAGATTCACATAATTGAACACATAAAAACAAGGATTTCTTCTGTGAGTACGATAGGAACTTAAGGGCTTAAAATTTCAGTTGATGTCCATATTTCTGGCCTACTGATGATGTGAAATATCGTGTCACATGAAAGCACACATGGACCACATTAGTCCACAATCCACATCATGGGGTCCCAAAAATAATTTCTCGCCTGTATAATTCCTTAATCCTCACCCTTCATTGCAATGATAAAACCTCAGCTTGACGATGTGTCCATTTGAGCTCCATTGTGGGGTCTATCATGATCTGCAATCACAATATTTTCTTCTTATACATATCAACTTTCCGTGTGAATTGTATTTGTACTCAATTTGAATCAATTTCGAGTTGACTTCATTGTTCGATTAAGTATCTTTAAAAAAATAACCCATTTTGATAGTTCAAAATGATTGCTTTTCAAATTCAACAAATCTGATTTTTATGAGAAATATCATTTTAGAAATATCTTTCAAGTCTATCTATACTCATACATTGACACACAGAGAGTTTATATACGAAGAAAATGATCATTGGATAATTTTTCTTTAACAAAAAGGATTAGGTAGAAATCTTACTTAGTGTATGGCTTTTATATAAGGCTTTTGCTTCGATTAATTTAAATTTTGTTTCACACGTCACTCTATCCTTTGAATAAAACTTTGGTTTAAGTTCATTGCATCTCTGACTTGTTTAAAGAGATTTTACATTAAAATAGAATTACACTTCTTATATTAGTGCTGATATGAAAAGTCAGAATTAATTAATCTTCAAAAATTAAAAAAAAGTTATTCAATAAAAAAATTGCTTTCATCCTACAACATGAAATTTTCTTGAGGATGTCGTGACTCTCAAAATAGCATCTTTTATTGTGGATGGAAAGATTGTCTGTAACCAATGTGGGGCTCTATTTAGAGCCATATTTAATTTTTCTTCTTCTTTATGTTTGCATCAATTAAAATATTAGGTTCACCGAAGCCATAATAATAAAAAAACATCTACTAATTTAGAAGGCTTTTGGACCACGACGGCTAAAGGGGTTCATTTTCATCATGTGAAGAAATTGATGGGTTTTCAATTATTAGATTTTTTTTTTTTACAATGATGGAATTAAGGTTCCATTTACTTAAAACTTATAACCAAAAAAAGAAGAGAAAAAAAGAGAGTAAATCTGTATAAACCTCAAACATTATAGCTATTATAGTATAAGAATAATTTATGAAAATTACTTCAATTTCAATGGGTTACCAAGGCCTTCTTTTGTCCGTTTGGCTACAATAAGAATTGATGAAAAAAAAGTGAATTCACTTCACATGCTTTTACGAAAAAAAAAGTGGAATTTCTAATTTTGGTTGAGAAAAATGACCGATCATGTAGATGTGTCTTACCTTTGAGAAGTACTTAAGTCTTGTATGGTAGCCATTCTCTTGCAAGGGAATGGCAATGGATGATCCAAACTACTTTTCTTCCATCGTTATCAAGTCCTTTGTGCCATTATCCTCAATACTCATTAATATTGGAATGAAAAATCATGTTAGTAAAATAATTCTTTAATTTCAAACTTAAAAAAAAATCAATGAATTATATTTATGAATTTTTAAAGATCAAGATTATATACTTGAAATGATCATTTGGCAATGAAACTTCACTCACTCTATATTGTGTAATCACCTATCTAACACCATATTTCATTAATGGCAAGTCTCGTTAGAGAGTCTGAATTGAAAAGTCTCATTGGTCCTAACTATTTTACGTTGAGATTCATTAATGACTTGCCACGTGTTTAGTGGAGCTCAATTTAGAATATAGGCAGTCAAGTTGGACCAACTTAATATGAGATAGGATAAATGACTTGATTTTTCATGTTCCATCAAATTTGAAGCTTGTAGTGCATTGGTGAGATATCTAACATTGGAGGAACCATCAAAATGAGCCATTATGGAATGAGTGTCTTCTTAGTACTTATGTAGTTATTCTCATTCTATTTGTTAAGATATATTTAGATGTTATGCTATATTTAGATTTTATGGTTGATTATCCTGATTTCCTCTTTTTGATTGGGGGTTACGTGTCCTGATTTCCTCCTTTTAATTGGGAGTTAGAGGCCCTGATTTCATCTTTTCGAATTGGCAGCTATAGGATTTTATCTATATCATTTATTGTATTTTTCTTTCTATATATAAGTCTATACAAGCATCTTTCGAAGACACATCAAATCTGTGTGTTATTTTACACTATTCCTATTATTTTATCCTCCAATCAAGTTGTTAAGCTATCGCCTAGAAATTTTCTCTTCATCGAAATTTATTCACTAGAAAACTTTGGGTACAATTAGATGATGGTGGAATTGATTTTGTTTTGGAAAAGTGATTAATTACACTTGATTCACACTTAATTGGGAAATGTAATTAGTGTTAGAAAATTGTAGAAAGATGCCTTTCTTCCTGCTCTCCACCAAATACTAGGAGCTGTTCTTTCATTCCACACCAAGAAATGGGTGATAGGTCAGGTTCGTGAATGTTGAAAGGCAACAAACACGTACAGTTGGAAAGCTGTGTGTATGTTGTGATGAGAGAATCATAAGACCATAACCACTCGAAAGTGACTTTCTCAGCTTCAAAAGTCATGTAGTCTCTGAAAGTGACTCCTCCCCCCAACTTATGTATAATAATGTCTACTTCTTCTTCTCCTTCTCCTTCTCACCACCATCCTCAGCTCTGTTTACTGTCCTTGGGACCTTGATTTTGTCTTTGTGGGACCCACCAATGCTGGGATATGGTCAATCCATGCCATCCATTTGATGACCAAACAACGTGGACCTGCCATAGTTAGAATATCCCCAACTATCAAGAACAATATGCCAAGTTCTTTTCATTTGGATGTAGGGGACTATTTCGATCTCTTTCTCAACTATATACTATACCAGGTCAAGCTTGTTTCATATTCAATCTATATTGGACACCATGACTTTAATTATTGTTAGAACTAAGTACCTAGTCTAAAAGACTATGCATTAGGTGAAGCGATCTAAGTTCTATATATATATTTTTTAGATCTCTCAATTCACAATCAATATGAGACTAATTCAACATTCCAACAATTGTAAGTTCTTAAAACATAAAAGTACTTTGGATTATTAAGATGCTTTTACTTTGCATTCATTTGGATTATACACCAGACCCTAAAGATACTTTTCTAATTTCATGTTGCATATTATATATATATATATATAGTGATTTTTTCAATGCTACTTTTTCTCATGGTGCACCTCTTTTAAAAGAAAATTTCAAATTTACCCTTTTTTTTAAAAGTAGAAAAGAGAGGTGAGGAGAGAAGCAAAGGCAAATTTGAAAATTCATTTTAATGGGGATTAAAAAAGGCAACATAATTTAGACTTATTCATCCATGGATATCTCAACAATGTTCATGAGCTTAGCAGATTGGTGGTTTGATCATCACATCACGGGTTATGACTTGAGTTTGACGTCAGACATCCAAATTCCAGGTCTTTAGTAGATGATGAATGTTGGCCAGAATTTCAGCCATTTGAGCTTATTGTCAGACCCAATTTTTTAATTTCTATTTAAATAAATTTTATCTGAAATTTCGATTTCACTTGTACTATTAATAGTACCACTATTTAACAATATTTATGTTCGTTTTCTTGGGGTCGGAGAATGAGTCCCATATTAGAAGTGTAGAGAGAGATCTATAGATTCATAAAGAACTTGGGTCACTCCACCTAACAGGGCTAGTTTTTTGGATGGGATACTTAAGTCCTATCAAGAGTCTTTTGGACTGGATACTCAAGTCCTAACTAGTGGTTTCAGAGCCAGATTTTAGGCTACCTCATGTGGACTCGGGAGATCCTCCAAACGAACTGGGGGAGGGCGGATTGTTGGTGCTGGATGAACGAGTCTCACATCGGAAGTGTAGAGGGAGATCTAGGGATTTATAAAAAAGTTGGGTCATGTCACCTAAAAGACTAATTTTTTTGGCTTGATACCCATGTCCTAACAGATTCTTGGCTTGATTTGAGAGAATACAAAATTAATCCCTTAAATTTTAGATTTTTTTTTTACTGTTCTTTCTTCTCTCCTCTCACTTCTCATAGTTGGAGTGTTTTTGCAAAATACAGAGGAATAATTTGGAGAGCGGCGAGAGAGAGAGCGTGAGTTGTGATGAAAAAACAAAGAGAAAAAAAGAAAAAAGAAAGGCTCTCGGTTCGATTGTGCAGAGAGAAAAAAGAGAGAAGAAATCCTTGTATGTGAGAGAGCGAGAGAGTTGCATAGAAACTTTGTATCTTGTATCTCTTTTTGAAATTAGTGAAATTTTCCAATTGTTATTTATAGATGTATGCTTTGGCTAAACCACGTAAAATTTAGTACGTTTTGCTATTTTTCCTTCAGATAGATTGAAATGGATTTTGCACAACATTTCTTACTATGCCAATGTTGGACCCCTTATATTTCATTTTGACTAGTATTTGTAATCATAGGAGATGACGTGAATAAGGGGTCTGGGACTCAAGAATGATGGAATTCCTATAAAATTAAATGACAATAGAACAGAATTATGAGAACTATTTCCCATTGAACCCTTAATCTTCCTGGTCCGCCCGGACGGTCCCACCACACCCATCATTTGTGGTAGTACTCCAATGAATATATGCAAGCAGGTACTCAAACCAAACTTCATGTCTTTGCTCTTTTAACTTATCCCTTTCTGTATCTTTATAATACCTAAAGGATATTATGCTCTTACCACACACAACAAGGATCTTGTTTTCTCCTCTTTGAACTTTAATTGGTTTTATTTTTCCTGCATGTGAATGTACTTTCCAAAGTTCAGCTCACGTGACCTTTTGCTGGTAAGTCACAAGAATCCTATAATAATTTATAATTGATTATTTTTGTTTGATGAAAATGGAAAGAAACAAAATATGTAGGTGTCATAATAATAGAAAGGATGATCAAGACAAAAAACAAAAAACATTTACAGCAGTGATAAAAAAATATATTATTTGTCAGTCTATTCCATTTAATAATATTGTTTAGTCAAATCCTTTAATGAGTTCTTATCAATAATTCACATTTAATTAATCATGATAAATAGTTTATGGAATTGGAAAAAAGAAGAAATTGATTGACATTGACTGTTAGAACTGAGTATTTAGTCTAAAAGGTTAGTGTATTAGGTGAAGTGACTCAAGTCTTTTATAAGTGCCTAAATCTCCCCCTTCACAATCAATGCGAGACTCATTCACTGTCCCAACAATGCCCTTTTCTAACGAGGTTCTTCGGTAGATAGAACGTCGCCAGCCATCCTGTTCGATCGGAGAATCCCTTGAGTCCACTTGTGTTAACTTGGAAATATGAATCTGATACTATTTGTTAGGATTGAACTAGTCTTTTAAGCTGGTACCTGATCCTAACATTGACAATCACAAGATTAGATGGAAATACACAGTAAATATGGTAAATTAATATTGAGGTTAAGACATAATTATAAGTGATCATCCTAGAGGCCACGCGTCTCGGGTGTCATCTCAAGACCTATTGAAATAATGTTTAAGGAATAAATAAATAGCAGAAGTTTTTTTTATTTGTCACCAAAATATCATGATAGAGTTTGAGAACAGTCCGCATATTGCCAAATTCAGTATGTCTGTCATTGTGATTGTGTCATAAAAGTTTTTTGGTTCTTTTTCTTTGATATGTGGTTTAAAAATTGGGTCCACACAAACGCGTACACATCATCATTATGCTACATAAATAGGATCTTAAGTTGATAATGATATTTTAATTACTATCAAACAATGTTAATGAGGTTTAAGATCATGTTAGTTTAGTATCGTGTAGTGTGATTATTCTACAAGAATTCTTCCATACACATAAAAATATAAAATAGCTTCCATTGTATCACATGTGAGGGAAACAATCAAAATCATAGAGAGAATCTTCTTAAACTCCAACTTGTTTGCTACTGAAAAGGCCCTAACCAAAGAATTTACATTCAACTAAGATAATCATCAAAGGATTAACAATTACTCCATAGACATCAATATTTCCTCTTA
Organism: Chimonanthus salicifolius; assembly: GCA_013350335.1. Taxonomy (NCBI): domain Eukaryota; kingdom Viridiplantae; phylum Streptophyta; class Magnoliopsida; order Laurales; family Calycanthaceae; genus Chimonanthus; species Chimonanthus salicifolius. The sequence continues at coordinate 1,651,407 of CM023537.1, read as the reverse complement.
TATGTTGACTCAAAGTGCTACATCAAAATATACTTCCCACAGCAGCATTTCACTAGAAAATGAAAGAGAAAGAGCTTCTTTACCAAGAATTCTTAACAAGCAAAGAGATTCATTTTCTTATACCAACCAAAGAAGAGTAAAAATTATATGAAATGAACACGAACGATGAATTTTTAAAGTAGTTTTATTTTAGGGTTTTTTTCTTTTTAAAGTATAGCCCATTGTTTTAAGTTTAATGTAATTTTGTGGCAGGGTATTAGAGGAAAGTCTTTATTCATTGATTCGTCACTTACAACCTTTTATTGTGTATATTTGTGTAGTTAGTCAACTTTTCTAATTAAAAAATTATAGTTTAATTTGATTATTATTTTTTTTCATTAAAAACTGTAACCTCTATAGCAATTTTTTTTTTAAAAATTCACAAGGACATTGGGAAACATAAATTATTTTTATTAACTCCAATCTATCTTACATTTTCCATCTTATTTGTACAATTTGTCAACTAGTCAATGAGAAAGAACAGAGGAAAATTGGACGATAGCATCATCAATTCCATTGGTAGGTGAGATAAGACACAGATGGTCATTAGACGTGTCAAGGTTTTTTTTTGACGCGTGTGTTTATAATCAAACTGATAAGCACTAAGTCACCTTCAATCTAATAAATACCACTTAATTTTTTGACTTGTTCCGTTTGTCTACTCTTTCATATCACCATTGGTATAATTGGTTCAATTTTTTTGAAAGAAAATACTAATTGAGTTCTAAATTTTTGTCTTTGGACCACAACCTAATACACTACAAATATTATTATTACTGTGACCAATGTTGAGATTTCAGTATCTAATTCTACAGTAGGTTTAGGTGGGAACGTTTTGGTTGTATTTCTGTAAATAAAATAATAAATCATGAGGTGTCGAATGAAATCTGAGAACTATGTAATAAACAATAAACCCCTAGTGCATAAACCAAAGAAAATAATACAAATTTGAGGTGAGGAAGGCACCAAAGATTTGATTCCAAGAACAAAGACCCAAAAACTTGGAAATTCAGAATAGAGAATTTGGGTGGGATTTGGCTGATCAAACCCTAAAATCTAGATCCTAAAACATTGAATGAAATCACAAGGAACTGAACAGGAGCTTCAACCCTAAACAGAAGTAGGGTCTTAAACACTGAAATGATTTGGTAATTAATCCTACATTCTAGACCCTAAATCCCTAGAAAAACCTAAAAATTTAAGTACAGCAAGAGACAAGGCTGGAGCAGGAGTATGTGCATGGGTCGATTGTTTTGTTGTAATGATTAAGAGGCACACATGTGAATAGGTGGGTACGTGATTTGTCTGTGTATAGAGGAGACAACGGTGTATATAAGAGTGCAGATGAAATAGACATAAGACTGCGATATCTATAGGTGGTAAATATCACAACATGATTAGAAGCTCTAATTACTCAATTAGGGTAAAATTTATCCCCAAAGTTCATACTGTTTTAGCATCCTTTAAGGAAAAATGATATCATGCCACTATGTAAGCATGTTTTAATGTGAAACATGTGAATGTTATAATGCCATCAATGTAAATCATTTGTCCAATGACCTTCGTCATCGTGGATGAGTAGTCATGCAAAAGGGCTTTTTTTTTTTTCTTTCTTTTTTTAACATTAATATCTCCATCCTACACTGGAAATGAGATTAATCTCATGAAAGTATGTAAATCTTCCAATCCACATGTTGAAGATTTTACAGAATAACTGATTGATTGATTGATTTGCACACCTGTAGGATTGATTTACTTCTAGATTTTGTATAATTTGTTTCCTCATTTATAGTTAGGTTTGTATCTATAAATTGTAATATTCTCATTGAGAAATATATGAATGAAAGAGGAAATCCCATTGATGCTTAGATTTTAAGTTGGTATCAAAGCAAAGACTTGCAACTCATCACTTCCATCATAGAAGGCTTTTGACAGAGCTACTCCAGATTTCGTAGGCAGTGGATAAGAGTAAGTAATGCTTCATAATAGATGGAGTTATGGACATCAATAGCCATCTCTTCACTTTCTAATTCTCAGCATACCATTTTTCATAGCCATCGTCCACATACTGATTTAGTCAATGGAAAGTGGCCCGTACAAAAGTTGTATCAATTAAATGATTCCATACAATTTTGTATGTACCTTTTAATTTGGAACAAATGATTTTTCTAACTATCTAAGGTCGACCATTTATTGGATGGTCATTCTTGTAAATACGTGATAGGTGATGGATCTCCTCAAATTTGCCAACAATAAAATACTCAATCATAAACTATTCACTAGCTTTGTTTCGTTTGCTAATTGATGTCTATGAAGGAAGAAATTTTCTGCTATTTCTATAGCTTATTGTCAACCCTCAATCCAGCTTGGTAAGTGTGTTATTGTGAAACACATGAATATTGTTACATCATAAATCTCGATCGTCCGTTAGATGGCCCTTCTCTAAGGTGATGGACCTGTTTGTGAAAGAGTGACCATGCAATAGTTGCATTAATAGATTGATCTTGACCATTCGTTTTCATTGAATCATTTGGGTACGGGTGTATGAATGGAGAAATCTTTTGCTTTCACTGTCTTATTGGAAACCCACAATCCGAGTGGGGAAATAGTTCCGACGATGGCAAGAATGAGTTTTAAATGAAGGCAAGAAAATGTGAAGGGTTTGAACAAAATTAATCACACATCTCTGAAATTAGGGTTACAGCATGAGTGAGTGAGTCCTTTCAGATCAAGTACCATCTTTGTGATGGCCCACCTATGATTATCACCAAATGGATGCATGGTAGAAATGTACGAGCTGTCTACATTCATGGGAAAATTCCACATGATCACTTGGCCACAGCTGTCCTCTCTATGACTGTTTTCTGTGACCAAAATGGTTCCAAGAAAATGGGTGGTTGTTTAGACCTGTGAATGCCGTGCCATCGACACAAAACATTCTTTAACCCTTTTTTAATCCTTTTTTTTTTTCCTTTGGGTCTACGAGATTTTAGATAGAGAATATCATGAGAGACAGGGAGAGAGAGAGAGAGAGAGAGAGAGAGAGAGAGAGAGAGAGAGAGAGAGAGAGAGAGAGAGAGAGAGAGAGAGAGAGATTTGGACTTGCATGGCACGTGTGGATGAAAAGCAAGGACAAAACGTTCACGTTGAGGAGAGCAAAAGCCCCGTGAGAGGAATTTGGAGGCATTCACCACTAAACATATCCTTTGACGCTTCCTTCCTTCGCTGCTATCGATGGCGCCCCGATCACGAGCAGATTCCTCCGCGTTAAGGGAACCCCACCACCTCTCCTTCCTCTGCACATTTGCCACTCATCTTACCTCTTTTCACCTATCTGCCACCCTTTCACCCATTGCACCATTTCTTTCATTTTTCTCCTCCTTTTCACCATTTTTTTTTTTTACACTTCTTACTTACAACTGAGGTTATAAATTTCTCTTGGTAATAATTAGAAGAAGAGGTAGATCTTTAAATATCTAAAGTAGGATATCAAAGAAAGATACGATAAATTTAATATACATTATTGCATAACCTTCTTAAGTCACTTTCGCACACATTACTAATGGTGGCAGTAATAGTGAGAAACTATTTGTTGCAAATCAAAGAGGTAAATATTGTTTGGATTTAATGCTTACACTACTTCTTCGCTTCATAATAATTATCATCTTTTGTATCTAATTTGAACCTGTATCATTTTTCTCCTCCTTTTCAGGAGAAAATAGAAGAAAGGAGAGGTTTTTCCTCATAATCTGTTTGATAATTTCTTCATAATAAGTAAAATCATGATATCATACCATATTATCATTATCTCTTACTTGAAACAAAATAGCTTCTACCATCTACATCACTGAAGAAACTTTCTGTTGATTTCTGCTAAAGATTTTCTTCTCTATCTTACCAGTAGAGATCTTTATGGTTTCTCTTAAAAAAATTTGCATCAACCTGAAGACATAAAACTTTAGTCAATACCTGTTATAATTGCATCCCATGTGGAATTTTTCAGTGCACTTGCAAGTGGGTTTTGAATTCCATCCCAGCCACTCACATTCCTCACAATAAACAAATCTGACTAACTTGTAGAAGACATTTTTTTTTTTTTTTTTAAATTTTAGAAGAATAGTATAGAGAATTGAGAATATAGAATTGTAAAATTTAGAATGTGTTTAGGGTTTAGCAGTAATATTAGTGGTACCAAACTACCAATGCTGCAATTGCAGGAAGAAACAAATAACAAATAATGCAAGTATGCAACCGATGTGGATGTGAAATTATGGATGGACCAATTTTGATGGTTTCAATAATGTAGTAAGTAACTTATTTTGTTTTCATTTTTATTCATTTATCCTTTTGGGGGTCTCTAGCTAGCAATTTTTTTTATTGACGTAATTATATATTTTGTGGGTGACCTGTTGAGAGGGTCGCATTTTTCTTTTTGGCAAAAACGCCAAAATGGGCTCAAATAGAGGGAAACATACATGTACATGCCAACAAATTGGCAAATTTGGTTCTACTTGTAATAGTTTGACATGTGACCATATGCTAGTTGTAAAGCTTAATCCCCTTTCCAGGATTTGTTCCTTGTCTCACTTTTCAATAAAATTCTCAATATTTAATATAATTTTTTCCTTGTCCCTCTTTTCAAAAAAAATTCTCACTCACTACTTATATAATTTTTTTTTATCAAATTTGACACTAAGGGTACCTACATCAGGTAGCCGAAATCTAAGCTGAACACCATTTACGGTATGCAAAATGCAACATGTCAACAGAACTGATTCACTAGAATAAGAATTTTTCGATAATGTTAAATATTTATTATATTTTATCTGAATTGACAATTTATATGTTTTCCACATAAATTATAATAAAAAATACACGAGATTGTGTGGTTTGTGATTCAGTTTGATGGCATCATATAACCATGGTTGATATATCTCGATTCCTTGTGATAAGATTAAAATTTGAGGGTTATATAAGATTAAAATAGTGATTTAAATTTGAAGGAGGAAATTGATAATATTTTTTAAGACTTGTAAATATATAGTAGTATTAAACTGGCATTGAAAAACTTCGATCCGATATTTCATGAATTTCAATCCAATTAAAAACTACAATATTAAAAGTAAAAATATTTGTACAGTATATGGAGCTGTTGAGCATCTTCCAGTGGATGTTTGAAACTCGGCTTACAGTTTGCCTCGTAGGGTAAAATTATTGCGGCTTTTATTATATTGCGAGACTGAGGGCTGTTTGGTAAATACCCATGGCATGTATTATATAATATTGGTGAGGAAACTGAGGCATTCATGTGGGCAGTAATCAGATGATGATCACGTTGATTTGAGGGCTCCTTCCTTCTTTTTAAGAGCCTCTGAAGCTTGTTTACTGGTAAGGAAAAGAAGAGCAGAGGAGAAGAAGAAGAGCCATGGTTTCAAGAGAGCATAAGAAAGCTGCTCTATATGAGAAGCTACACCTACTTCGTTCTATTACTAATTCTAATGCTGTAAATCCCTCAAATTTCTGAAAATTTCTCCATCTATATATTTCTCTATCTATCTATCTATCTCTCTTTAAGTCTCTACACATAGCATGAGTAGAATGGAATAGATTTAGTAAACTCAAATTTGAAGGAAAGCTTGATTTAAAGATGACCCAAAATTTTGTTGGCTCCATTGTCTCCATCTTTATGTAATGTTGATTTTGTGCATATTGTTCTCCATTTTGTATTATTTCCTTTTGAATGGCATAAGTGATAACTTATTTAAATATGGAAGGGAAGAATTTTATTGTAAAGGGCTTAACAGTCATGTTTAGAGATCCAATTATGGGATTATTCCATAACTGTGCTTCTGCATTTCAATTAACAGGCAAAAGATAAATTTCAAATGACAAGCAAAAAAACCCACAATTTCTTTTGCTTGTTTTGTTTATCATATGATTGTATATCACCTCTTATCAATCTAATGGGGCAAGTAGGGTTGATTATACCAATCGTCTGAACTTTCTTCTGTGGCAGGTAAACAAGACCTCAATAATAGTAGATGCCTCAAAGTATATTGAAGAGTTAAAGCAAAAGGTTGAGAGACTGGATCAAGAACTTGCAACATCGCAAAGCTCTGAGGATCAGAATCAATTGCCGATGGTACGTGCTATATTTCATCTTTTCCAATGTTTATTCTTCTTGATAAATTGATGGAGACCTAAGCATTCCATTACCATTCTGAAATTCTCCATTATTTTACGATGCTCTCCAGCACCCAATCGTTTCGCTTGTTGATTGAGAAGAGAGTCCTAACGGGGGCTTAAGACTCTTTGTTGAGTTAAAACACTGATGACTTGTTTTTTTAAAAATACTGATGTTGTAATTTCTGTGATACAACTTAATAATAAAATCTCTCCCTTTTTTCTGTACTATTTTTTTTCTTAAAGGTTTTTCACGTAAATCTCTATGTGATTGCCTTTTGAGTTTATCATGAGTTTATTAATTTCTACATGCTCATAATCAACATCTCTCATTCGTTGACTCTGTCATCTCTTTCACGAATCCAACAGATGGCACAGTTTATTAACTTATTTTTCTATGTGCATCATCAGGTTACAGTTGAAACCCTAGACAAGGGTTTCCAAATAAATGTATTCTCTGAGAAGAGTTGCCCGGGTATGCTAGTGTCTATATTGGAGGCATTTGAAGAACTAGGGCTAGAGGTGATCGACGCTCGTGCTTCATGTACAGACTCATTCCATTTTGAAGCTGTGGGAGGAGAAGTAAGACAATAAACGTTACACATAAACACATTCCTACATGTTTATACATACTATGGACGTGGTGGGAATGATCAAATTCAACCAGTTGTGCTCCCATGGTAGTCCAATGCACAGGTTGTGGGCTTGAGGCCCATCATCCTATCTACATGTATGTTGGGCTTGTAGAGAGCGCAATATTGGGTATCCAGCCGAAAAGACTAACCTATTAAGTAGAGGGACCCAAGTCAAATATAAGCCAATAGATCTTTCCCTTCACAACCAATGTGAGACTCGTTTGACTGTCCAAGCACGTGAATTAAATTTCTACTTGTTACAATGATCATAATCATTGAACCACGAGCATGCAAATATGCAAAAGCTGCAGTCGAAGCAAATTATTATAGAAATCTATTTGTGAGGTCCCTCGTGAGATGAGTAGGTCATCCAATCCAGCTGTTTTTCAAGTCATACGCAATCTATGTTATGCCTTTCTATCCTTAGCCGTGCATGCTAGTGGGCCAAACTAGGCTTCTATTGCCCCATCACATATACACGCCCCCTCTCAATTCATTTTTTTTTTTTTTTTTTGTTTTAATCTTATCCCCCTACTTTTCGAATAAAACCGGGGGAATATCTCATTATGATCTGGATTGCATCCTTACACAGTGAAACCTGTTGGAGTTTATCATTCTCATGGATACTCTGCATGATCATCATAATTTTCGCTTGAAAATCATCGGTTTTTTTAAATTAGTGCAATGCCATATGTAGGATTAGCTTACTACAAGTTTCACTTGATCAAATCATATGTTTCTCCACTTAAGACATGATAAGTTCATATATCTTTTTTCTTGTACGTGTGACGTAACTAAATTTCTACAATGTGCAGAGTCAAGAGCAAGTAGAGAGCATGGATGCTCAAGTGGTGAAACAGGCGGTGTTGGAAGCTATAAAGAATTGCAGCGGAAGTAGCGACCAAGAATGATAGTAGTATTTCCTTCTTCTTTTATTATGCATTTTCATCCTCTTATCCTTTTGTTCTAGCATGGCAAAACCGCTCAACGAAGGTTGATGTTTTCCCATTATGTGTGTAATTATTGTGCTTGCGTTATTAGCGATCGTGTTGCTTCAATCTAGTCATAAAACTGAAAGGACCAACTTCAGAAATATTTATTGACAACTGTGAATTATAGAACTGCAACAAGAAAGTTTGTGTTTTCTTCTAGATAGGTTAATTATGCTTAAAGAAATCAATGGCTAGACTTTCTGCTAAACAATGATAATCAAACTGGTACCTTGTCATTAGGAATGTACCTCAATATAAAAAAGAAAAGCCAAGTTATATTTTAGTTCTAATAACTTGATCAAGCAATCCCAAATTGGAGATGAGATTAATCCTACAGAAACACGAATCCACCTGCAAACTTTGTGTATCAAGTAAATCTGGGAAGAGTCGAATCCAAGACCTCTAGTCTAATTCTAGAAGTTTAGACCAACTGAGCTACTCATGCAAGTTTTGATTGAAAGATCTGACTTTTACTCTAGTCCTGGATTTTATTATGGCCTACTTTAAATGGAAATAGTGATCCAAAAAAAATTGTTCCAAATTAATATGTTGGTTTAGATTGGATTGCCCGTGAACCTAATGCATTGAGGTGGGTCTGTGTAACGACTTTATCCCACCCAACCTGAGTCCGTTTTGGGTTCCACACACATGCTCTCACGGCTTTGCATTGGGATCCTATACACACACATCCCAAAAGGTCTCATCTTAGTATGAGAGTAAGCAACAATGATATTGTCCTTTTTGGAGCTCCACCTTGCTCCAAACATGACCACCCTTAAGGTTTTGTTCCCAGCACGTGGCCCTCGAGTTTCGACCCGGAAAAACATGCCTAGGAGGCCTCATGTTGAGAGAAGGAAGATTGTTACTTATATCTCAAGATCCGGACAACCTCCCAGGTGATGAGGGACAACATTTATCAACACCTCACTAGCAATTGTATCTCTCTTTATTCACTCCCATTGGAGTTCTCCTCCTCCTTCCACTGGCGACTATTCCTCTCTCTTTGCCACACATGATGCTTGGAGTTTCCCCTCCTCCTCCACAAGGTGCATGCCGTCACAATCCCCCAACTAAGGACTAGAGCCATCATTGGCTCTGATACTATTTGTAATGATCCTACCCTGCTCAACATAATATTGTCTGTTTTGGACTCCATACATATGTCCTCACGGTTTTGCATTGGTATGTGGGCCCATACACACACACCCCCCTGATATTAGAGTATGCAACATGCATATTGTCCTCTTTGGGCCTCCACCTGGCTCCTATCAGAGTCACCCAGAAGGTTTTGTTCTCAACACGTGGCCCTCGGCCTCCAACCGAGCAACACACACCTAAGAGGCCTCATGCTGAGATAAGGAAGAGTGTTACTTATATCCTAAGATCCTGACAACCTTCCAGACGATGTGGAACAAAATTCATCAGCACCTCATTGGCGATTTCATCTCTCTTCATTCACGTCTAGTGGAGTTCTCATCCTTCAAGTGGCGATTATTCCTCTCTCTGTTACGCATGGCCCGTGGAGTTTCCCCCCCTCCTCCACAAGGTGGAGCCATCACAGTCTGTTTGGATTTTCTCATTCTATCTTGATCACAAATTGCCAATCTTCCCGAAATTTTTTGTTTCAATTCAAGAATATGAATAATGTTAACCTATAACTAGATATATAATATTATTCTTATGTATTCTATTATTCTTGAGAAATTTCTGAGACACATCTTATAAACTGAAGATGTGACATTTCAGAAATGATTAGTGAAATTCTGTTTCGTAAATTATTCGGACGCACATTCTCAAGTGAAAAAAAAAAAAAAAAGAATAATTTATGTAAAAGGAATAAACCAGTTCAGTTTGATCACTAAAGGAAATTACTCCCCATTAGTGTTAAATTTCACATCAATTTTTCTGTAAATTGGAGGACCAAAAGTAATTTAGTGAATTTGGAAACTGATGTCTTCTCTTACCATTATTTAACAAATTGTTTCCTTCGATGAATTTTGAATTAAAATGTACCAAGGAAACGGCCAAATGTGTATTAATGGGGAAAAAGAAAAATGAAATATATTTTTCTTTATGAATTATCGACATATGACAACTCAATACTGTATATTTAGGCACATCATTAGCAAAATAAACTTTTTTAACACATAATTAGTAGAATTTTCAAGTGAAAGGTTTTTTTCTTTCTTTCTTTGGCCTCTCTAAAATGAAGGAACTCTCAACAACAATGTACTCAATGCAATGACATTATCTTAATGGTTTTGAAATATCACATTTATGATACCCAAACCATACCATAATAGATGGACTAAGCGAATTTATTTCTCTCATTCATCAAACTCAACTTTTTGGTTAAGAGTGAAATGCTAGTTAGCATCCACATCCGTATATTGTATCTTCGTTATTAAGGAATGATCAAATATGAGGTGGAAATACCCATATTACAAAATATAATATGGCGTAGAAAAATTACTTCAATTTGCATGTGCTGCAGCACAAACATAATCGGGTTTGGAAATGGATGGATGACTTGGCTAAATGGGTAAAATTAAAGTTGGTCAACTGCTTCAAAATTGGTGGTCAACAGTGATATCATGGGGCTGAATGAGTTAATGGATGGGTTTGGATCGAAGGGTTTGAGTGTGCTTTAACTATGGGTTGTGGTGGATGTGGGAACAAAGACAAGGATCGGTCAATGACAGGTCAAGGGGTGGTTGTGTTGGTGGGACAAAGGGTCAACTGGGATTGAAAATATGGAAAAGATTAATGGGCTTGGCGTTGGGTACCAAGATAGGTGGGAGGATTAATGGGTTAGTGGAGTTATTAATTAAAGTGGCTGTTGGTAGGTTTGTCTTGGGTTTAGAAGATGGAGATTGGGCTGATGGAAAGCTAGGCGATGGTGAGAGAAAAGGTTGGCATTCTCTTCATCACTCCTCTTCAAACCACACACTTATCTCTCAGTAGTCCATCTCAAATACTCTTGCTGCTTCTCCATTTTCTCATTAATTGAAATGTTAGATAAGACGATGATTCTCCAATCAAAATGAAGAAAGCAAAAGAAATTATAAGAGGAACCAACATCAGAAATGCTGTATCTTCTTTGTATAGGACGTAGGTGCTTCTTCGTTTCATTGTTTTCTTTCGGTCTAAATCTCTTGGAATCCTATTTGTACCTCTCTCTCTTTTTTATTTAATAAATTTCTTCTTGATTACCTCTAAAAAAGAAGAAGAACTGCTCCTTTTAGGACCAAATTTCATTCTCCAAGCATAGATAGGATATTTGTAAACGTTGGCCACACGATTTGCCTCGTTGGATTGACAGGATGTTACCATATTTGTAGGCTCCTGAGTTAGATTTGTATTTGACTTTCTCTATAATTCCTTATTGGTTGTTACCATCCTTGGATCAGAAGTTTCAACAATAAGTTCTTTGATTTGCTCAAGTTCAATATTTTACTATGCTTAGTTATATAATTAGTTCGCACTTTAATATTAAACGAGGAATCAATGGAACTTTGAAAATCTTATGAATATAAAGAAGGTAATTTGGAAGATGTATTAAAAGGAGCTCACTTGTCATTTCACAAAGTTTAGGAGAATCCATAATTTGGAAATTGAATTCAATCAAGCTAGCTTTTTTTGCTGTGCTGTTCAAATAACTCAATGGCTTTTCCCATTCGAAATGATCTAGACTCTTAAGTTTGGTTCATCCATGATTCACCCTCAATTGTTAGACTAGTTAACTGCTAAAAATGGATTTATTATTATCAAAATCATTTATCATCTGCATGGCTCAACTTATCGAGAGTTGTTCTTCCACTCAACTCTATTGATAATGGATATGTCAATGCGATGAGATTACTATGTTACAATGTGGATATCAAATGATCATCTATTAATTAGACCAAACAATGATTGTTAACGACTAATGTTTCATTTGATTCTTAAAATTTTAATGGTTATCTAAACAAAACATTTAAGAAGATGAAATGCTAGAATCTATAAAATGCCCAGGTGGGTTGTCTGCCTAGTGTACAAAGCTCTACGTGGGGGCCCTATAATGATTAATCCAAATCGTTAAAAATGTTGAGATTTTTTCTAAATTCAGATTCAACCTTAATTATATCCATTTAAGGCATCCTCACATTATGTATACATTTTTATCTTATTAAAAGTTAGAATGATCTTATGTTTCAAAAAAAGTTTGAATGATGTTAAGATCCCATTTTCAACAATTTAATACTCTATGTATAACTATACAATCATATAATTATTTTTTTTTTTAATTTACATGTGAAAAACTGCGGGATACCCAACATCAAACCTCCAAAGATAAAATTCATCCTCAAACATCGAGTGTCACAACAATTGAAATTAAAAATTCAATTAGGGTTGCATGTGGGGAATCTTTTCTAAAAACTAAGATAGTTAGACTTTTATGTATAAGACAAAATGGTATGTTTGGCTTGAAAAGTTTTCCAAAATTTATTCTCACGTTGGAAAGAATAAAAAGTTGAAAGGACCTTCCAATTGCCTACCAATGTTAATAATCATTGCTCTAAGCCATCAAAGGGAAATTCCATACCAATCAAAAGGGAATTCTCAGCCAATTAAAGCTGCCTCATGGATGCATGTACACAAAAGCAACTTTAGATGTAATCTGCATTTAACATTTACACATTATATCATGTCAATGAACTTTGTGGTTTGCATCCATCTGTGTTCAACGACTTGGGGAAACCAAATCATTCATTGGAATTGACTCAAACAACTCAATCTGAAATCTTAAATTAAAAATATCAATTGATACTTAGCGTATTAACCGCTAGTAATTAGTCTAGAGAGAATCGAAACGTTGCACCCACAACATATCGATTCATTGTGGGTCCACCAGGTTGCACCACGATGGGCCACGATCGTGGATACGACATCGTGGGCCGTCGCACATGTCACGTGAGATGCTGAGATTTCTGGGTTTTGAACCGATACACGCACGATACGGACAATACTATCAATTTCATGGCGTTTTGTAGTGTTAAATTTCTAGATCTCAATGGATAATTTCTTCATCAACATAAGCTAGGTAGACCATCAAGCTACCAACAGTCGCATCACTACAAAAAGTTTTTTGTGTTCTTGTGCCAAAATCTTAGTAGCTAGGAGCAAAGAGCCAATTTACCATCAAAATTAGCTGTCTTCACAGTTTTTTATAGGTGTCTCATCCTTGTTAGATAAAATTCTCGCTTCAACAGTTCATTCTCCTCATTGCTTCATTTAAAACTTGAAATTCTCCAAGTTCAGACTAATTAGCAACCATTCTAAGAGTATATCTGAATTTGCAAAAGTCAAAATAAACGAAATTTTCGCCTACTCATAGCCATAGTTAGCAAGGGCTGACATAATCTTATAAAAATCCAAATTAGTAACTCTTATTCGACACTAAATTTAGTCTTTGCATATTTATCATCATCATCATAACTCGTTTGCTCTTAATCTCTGCCTCGAAGCATCTGCAAGCCTCTTTAACCACACACATTAGATAGTTACAACGAAAGTGGCCTTTTAGAGTGCGACGAGACTTGCCTTCTCTACTTTTCTTTGTCTTTCACCATCCTCCAATCTTTTCTTCAAAACCCATCCTAAATGTTTGAGGCTACCGTTGAATTGATGAGAAGAAACCCATTTATCAATGGCTATCATTGGGCATTCTTTCACTAGAAATTCAAAGCATAGATCTTTGTTACTTTGTTTCACGTGAGTAATATATGAGTTTGTCAAAGTGGAAAGCTTTTTTTTTTTCTACTGTTCTTTTCCTTCAGAGATCTTTTCTACAAGGAAGGGTGATTTTACAAGAAAGTCAGACAAGTGATGACTCTGTAGTTTGTACACCTCAATATAGAATAGCTTTCCAAACCATAAAAGTTGGTCTTTTCTCCTTCTTTATGCCATTCAATTCATTGACTAATCCTTTAACATGGATCCTTACGTGGCAAATTTGTTCACTCAAGCTTTGGAAAAATATTGTCTAAGGTTAATATATAAGGGTCTCCACGTCAGTATTGCGAGACTATAGGGCCTGTAAACCCCAACATATAGGGATAGAGTTCTTAGAAAGTTTTTTTTTAAGACGATAGCATCTAAAAGTCGAGTACATTAAATTTCAAAAGTCATGATTTAAAATTTTGAAAACCAACACTAAAATAGAGACAGTTTTGCATCAATTCCGATTCTACAGTGAAATCAACTCAGAATGAGTTCAAATACGGTAACAATCAAACTTGAGAGATAAGAAAAAGGTGTTTATTGAACCAAGATGGATCCTCGATGAAAGAAGACTAGTGCCTATAGGCAATGGAGCTTGAACAAAATTTTGAAGTTATATAATCTGTGTGTGATTGTAAAGTGTAAATCAACATCGCACCTCTCTCAAAATGATTCCAAATCCAAATCATTAAAAACAAGTCTCTCTTTCTTTCCTTCTCCAAAAGATGAAAAAAGTGTAGTGTAAAAAGAGAAAGAAGGGGAACAAGTCTCTATTGACAAACAGTAATTTGACAAGAAAAAATTATGTGAAACAATCTCACATCTAAGACAAAAGGATGTAGTCCCATCTTCGAGCCCCTATTTGCAGATAAATCATCAACAAAAACATAATTTATTGAATTGATTTAGAGTTATTAACCCCTTATTTAGACAAGATACAAACAATTTTGTTCTTTATTTGTCATAAAACCCTATTACTAAAAGCAACTGATCCTCTGTTGATTAGGGTTAGGAAACCCTCTCTGCTACAAATTCCTTTACAAATACAGGCCACCCAAAGAATCTAAATCCTTATATTTTCCACATCCTCCTTGACATCAAACATATTGAGATGACCCACATCTTTTTTCCTTGGTCTCTCTCAACAACGCTCTTGTAATTTGTACACAAAGGTGTGCATTCTTCATGGCAAATTCATCATATTTAGAAGAGAACACCACTTCTTCCATGTGTTTCACTATAGAATTCATTGCACTCTCTTTTAATCTATTGTTGGAGCAAATCTCAGAGATTTCAAGAACTTCAAGAGCATTTGATGAATCCAAAGACCCAAGAATTTGGATCTCACAAAACTTCTTGAGGAAAGGGATGTTGTATTTATCAGCTGCTAGTAGCAAGGAGAAGGCATGTTTCTCAACTTTTTCCTTTGTGAGGCTTGCACTGTAGAGGAATTCCAAGAGGCAATGGAGCTCTTCATAGTTCAATTCTGGAAGAGAAATGGTGTCATTTGCTGGGGCTTTGCATTCATCTGATTCTAACATTGTTCTGAAAATTTCAGACCTTGTTGCCTGTAACATATAAAGTGAAAGTTATATATTTATATCACCATATATTCTTCCATAAGAAAGAAAAACTATAATTTATTCTATATTTTTGCCATTCAGACTCAATTCGGATAGCAATCGAACTTCTAATGACTGGGCTTGGGCCAGGCCTAGTTGTATCAAGTGCTCAAGTCCAAGGCCAATCCAAAATGAGCTTAAACATGTGGCTATGCCCGAGCCGACTTGCCCGAGGTCCTGATGGGAAAGCTGTACTGTATGTTTGTTCTCCACGGTACTTGCAGGTGAACTTCACTCGTGGTTGAGGTCTTGGGCCAGGCCTACGTTGTGTCAAGTCCAAGGCCAATCCAAAACGGGCTTGAAAATGTGGCCATGCCCGAGCTGAATAGCCCAAGTTCCTGATGAGTCAATCAATTATGGGCCAAGAGGCCCTCAACCACGAGTGAAGTTCACTGAAAGTACTGTGGAGGACAAACATACCGTACACAACTCATGTGAATCTA
This sequence comes from Chimonanthus salicifolius, assembly GCA_013350335.1. NCBI lineage: Eukaryota > Viridiplantae > Streptophyta > Magnoliopsida > Laurales > Calycanthaceae > Chimonanthus > Chimonanthus salicifolius. The sequence goes on along the minus strand of CM023537.1, from coordinate 1,635,730 downwards.
CAGTTTGATGGGGCCTAGCATTCAGCAGATTCGTTTCATAATGGATTAGGACTTGGCCATTTCACTGGTTCTTTGTGCTTTTCAGCTTAGTTCTTGTTTTACTTGGCCGATAGGACTCAAGACTTGTTTTGTCCTCAGTCAAGGAATTTTTTTTTTAGGTCTAGAGGTGTCCAGACATTGTACCCAACTAATCCTCGAGGTGTGTGAAAACCCCCTATCCATACACACCAGATAATTTGATGGAACCTTACTCTATACATTCTCATGGAAAATACGTCCTCAGTCTAAGATTGAATCCGATATTTAATACCTTACAGAGTGCTGGTACATACCTTAAAATTTGTCTCTCTGAAATTAATGTATAGGATCGGCATATCTGCTCATTCACCCTCGTGGGGCTCATGACCAACGAACCATACCCAAAATCCCATTGGGTCCAATGTGGGCCGACTCCAACCAGACCCATTGACAGATGGGGCAAATTTCGGCTATGGTTCATCCATCATTAGCCCATCAGGTGAACGAGCAGATAAGTCTGCTTTCATGTGTCAAAGTTTTGAAGGGTAGGGCTATAGAGGAGAGGAAATCCACCCCGAGTTTCAAATTGGATCTTATTTTGTTGGGCCAGGAAAAAAACTCTTTTATTACTTATAATCAACCTGAACCAATCAAACCCATGGGCGTCCTTATATGGCCCTACACTTTATGAGTACTTATCAGAGTCCACTTACTTTATTGTTGTGATTAAATTAATGAAATGTATAATTCATTTATTTAAAATTTGTCAATGGTTTTACATCAGCCTTTTCACTAAACATAAAAAATTCAATTTCATAAGAAAATATTTTTCATTCTATATTAGTGGCATTTTCTTTTCTCCTATAAAAATAGGCAAATATGCCCTGAGAGAATGAAAAGAGGAGAACTCACCAGCAAAGCTCTATGGGCCGGAATGGGAGGCCCATCAGAAGGTTTCATTTGAATGTCTGTATGAATTTCCTCTCTAAATGCGGCCACAAATTCATCAAGAAATCCAATCTTTTCATTCATTCCTTCCTCAATCTCCTTCATTTCCTTCATCCACTTGAATGCATTTGAAATTCCCTAATAATATAAATCGAACAGACCCATCAATTAATAAATATATACTAATCCCATATTTATCCACTAATCACGAATGAAAATAGGATCATTGGAATCAAAATTATGTAAATTCTTCTTTAAGATATTACAAGAATATTAGTAAATAATGTTTGAACCAGGTCCAACAGGCCTGCTCCCTCATTTCTAAGACTCTACAGTTCATTTCCTGCTTGTAGGGCTTCTAACGGACAGTGCACATCCCATTTAGACAGGCCTGGCAAGTCTGGAGATCAGGAATTGCCCTTTAGTAGATATATGCCCTTAACTCAAAGGTGTGGATTGGACTTGGGCTTAAAAGCTTATTGTATGTTTATTTGGTTCATTAATTTCTATGGGATTTTACTAATGAGTAATGATCACCCAAGTAACTCTTATGGTGCACATGTAGGGTCGAGGCTTACTAATTAGAGGTGATAATGAATTTGTTTCAAAGTTCTATATTGAATATTTAGCTCATAAAAAATTATCTTAATTAAATCAATCAAGCTAATTTTTCTCTAAGATTTGATCAATTTAAATTAAATTTTAATCTTTAATTTTGAGGTCTTGAAAATATAATTTGATTAATCCAATTAAGTGATATTTGGTGGTTTGATTCTCAAACAGAGACCTTTGCAATAAACTCTTCACTACTTCATTTGGTGGGCCCATCCCTATATTTAAAAGGTTAAGACCTATAACAAAAAAAATTACAAAATTCAAATGGACCCTGAAACCAACATGTAACTTGCTTCGACTAAGAGCATATTGAACAATTTTTTTAAGTTAAACTTGTTTTCTTTGGCATTACTGATCACGAGTGGAACTTCTTTTTTGTTTTGAAGATTTTTCTATAATAACCTTTTCATTCCAATGGAATTTGATCGTAGAACCACTATTGCTATTGTTTGAATGAATTATTCGTGTACAGAGTAGTTGAGGAAAAAAAAAAATATTTACAAATTTTCAGACCACAGAGAAATTCACATCATCAAAACAATGTAAACCCAGAAAGAAATGGTGCTTACCTTGGATGAATTTGACTGCAATGATGTGGAACTTCTTGTTTTATCATCCATTTCAAGTTTATTCAAGAAAGAAATGATGCATCTTGCTCCTTCATAGCAGCCAAGGCAGATGGTGTTTCTGGGTGGCCTGAATACAGAAGCCATGGGACTGCAAATGCAGCAATCCATCCCTTTCTTCCTCAAAACAAACAGATTCAATTCATTAATCAAAACCCCTTTTATAAGTTGTTAGTTGGAGGTTTAAATATATTAATCATAACACAGCAACACATGTCTGTTGGTACTATCTCAATCATTTGAACTTGTGAAAATGTCAAAACTAGCCTTTGGTGATTGTGGGGAATTACATAATTTCCAGCACCAACACATGCAATAGCAAGTTCAGAAAAATGTCACAGGTCGAGACTCCGTGACCAGACAATTCATACATAGGTCGAGACTCCGTGATCAGACAAACACATATGAAGGCCTAGCTTCATTGTCAAAATCGTATGGCTAAATTCAGAAGGAGAGGTTTTGGATGCGTAGGAGAATCCGACATGCTCGTGTATTATGAAGATAAGTGGCACATTTGTCAATGGCAAATGGCAAAAAGAGATAAGTGAGTAGATTGTCTTATTCAAAGGATGAGGGGTTGCTATGTATAAATTTATTGGTGATGAAATTATTTGATAATTTAGGGGATGGAAGGGAATAATTGGTGAGCAGGAAGTCGTGTTGCTTAAGTAGGAATGACAATGACCTTCTAACTCTTTAAACAGAATATGTATGGTATGAGGGTGGCACGTCTCAACAACTATTTTCTTTCAATCAATACCATCAAATAATTGGCAAATTAGAGGGCCCTCCAACCCAGCTACTATTCCTTCTTTCGGCTCTACTGAATCCCATTTATGTGAGATATATATATGCTGATAAATTTATATTTTTATAAGTTTTTATTTGAGAAATTGATAAAAGAACTGATGTCCTTTTTATAAAAGGAACACCGAGTTTATCATTTAGTTCATTTGTCATCATCTAAGTGGTGGATAGGTGCACTGATGTTTCTATCTCTTCCATTTTTGTTGTTATAAGATCATTGGAATCTCTATTCGAGTGCAAAATCAAGACTATCCGAGAGATTATCCACCTTAATAGGTTACTACTGTTCTTGCTCAATTATGTTTGATTTTAGAGTCCTAACCAGATGCAATGCATCAGATTGGTATTAATCGCACTTAGACATGAGGTCCAACAATTAGAGTAGTGATGAATCTTTTGGAAAGGTCTTTAAATGAGTACATAGGAAAAAAAAACAGTTTGATCGAGATCAATCAAGCCATGTTTTTAAAAATTGAAAAGTTTGAAAATTAAAAATAATTTAAATTAATCACCTCCAACAAATCACCTTAAAAAACATTCCATCTTTTTCATTTCTTTTTATTTTATATGTATCAAACTCAACCACAACCTACCTTCAATTATCATGTCAAATAACCTATTTGACAAGTGTCACTTGGATCAGCCTCCCACTAGCCCATATAATAATGACAGAGAATCTGGGCTTCGTCTGCTCATCTCGGTGTCACGCTCAGGGCCTCAGGCTCAAACCAATAGGCCAAATTGGACTCAGGTTGGAATCCATCCTAGTGCATTGAGGGCTTGGCCTCTCTTATAAGTACTTTTTCTAGTCCAAGTAAAAAGAAAAATATTTTTACAAGGCCTCAATGGGCCCAAATTGCAGCCTATTTCAGTAGAAGCTTTGAAACTTTGGCCAAAATTGATTTATTTAAAAAAAAAAAAAAAAAACTTATCCAGAATGGGCTTAAAAGGCCAGAAATCTACCAAAATTTTAAACCCATTATTTTATTGCTGAAATCGCTGCCTTATTTATATAGCCTCAAAAGGCTACTGAAACTGGTACCTGCTTAATTTAATTTAAGATTTTCCAAGATAGTTTTAATTCAAGATTATTGCCAATCTCGATCTACTGATGTCGGCTCAAATTTAAATTTCTCTAAAATAATCTTAGTTTTGAACTATTAATATTTAAAAACATCCTTTCATTTAGATAAAATCCAAAACAACTGATGAGAAGATCTTTTGAGCCCACTGCTTGGTTCCTTGGTTTAGATTTGAAATCGTTTCCTTAAACTTATATACTTCAGTCGAGGTCCGCTTGGCTCTTAACTTGGGATTCAATTTGAAATCCAACGAAATTGAATAATAGTTTATTAACTTGATTCAGAAAAAAACTCAGTGCAACTTCTTAACTTGCTCAACTCAAATACTATTGGTATAAAACATGAAGATGTTCATATTTTTGTTGTTCTACTAAAATAACATATTAGCATTTCTTTAAGAGAAATCATAACATAAAATATAGATAATAAGGATGTCAAATTATCATCATCAATATTACAGATTTCAGTGGATAGCTCAGTTCACCAAATGGATGGAGATCTTGTTTTCTTCTTCCTCGGGGATCTGCTTCTTCTCATAGTGATGAATGATTGCTGCACCTGACAGCACTACTAATGTTAGGGCTTGGGCATGCATCCTGCATCAATATATAAATAGATTAAAATGCATATAGTATTTTACAATATAGAAATAGAGATGTAAATAGATACAAATGAAATTCCATCTGAGGCCCAAATAAGTTTGAGCATAGATAAGTCTTCTTATATGTTTTCGAAATCAAGCTTGGCTCCTACAGATACAATTCAGATTAGGCTTGGGTTTGACTAATTCAAGTTAATCTGGACCTAGGCTCATGTTGGGGCCATTTAATTGCAATGCAAGTCCAGGGTCATGCAGGCCCAAAACCCAGCTCAGGCCGCTTGAGTCCAGGACAGGTGTAAGTAGACCTGACAAAATTTGAAACTACCCAGTTATCTGAGCTAAATTCGATCATTTTACATGGTTATGAGTTTAAAATTTTATAATCTGAATTGACTGATCCATTTAATAAATAAGTAAGTGAACAGTTGAGAGTTATTGACTTAAACCCGAATAAGACTTGATTCGAAACCGATCCAACCCTACTCGCTGCCAGGTCTAGGTGTAAGGCAGTTAAGTTTGGGCCTGCCCTGCAAAGAGCTTGTTTTACTGGTTTTTTGGCTTGATCTTTCGGATAATCAGAGACCCATTTACATTGTACTTGATCTTAAGTCTACACTAGTAGGGTTCAAATCTATGTGCTTAATTCTCGTGTCGGGTCCTCGAATCTAAAGTCTATAAACAAGTCGGATTCAGGTCCATACTAATTTAAAAATTATGTTCCAAAAAGTTCACATTCCAAAGAAAATGTATATTCAAAAAATTAAAAAAAGTTCATGTTTGAAAAGAAAAAAAATTATATTCCAAATGAAAATATCCATGGGGTTGTAAGTTGTAACTAGTAAGGTATCCCTTAATGTAATACTCTGCACGTGTTAGAATCATCACATGTGTGGTTTCTTTCCTCACCTGGCATGTATGAGCCTGAGGCTTGGCTTGAGTGGTGATCTTGCACGTGTGTATGCAAGTGATGCCCCAATAGCCGTCGCCCAAAGAGTGCCTAAGACAGGAAACGCTTAGTTAATAATAATTAAATGTCATTTGCTTATCAGCACATGCTGTATTGTTCGAGATTGTTGGATTAATGGGTAATTAGATCAAATATTTAACTAATCATCAGTATCTTATATACCTAAGAAAATTACATAAATGCACCCAATATATATTATGATTAATTTCATGATAAAGATACATCAAATATATATTAAAAAAATTATTCTAAATTTTAAATAAAATAACAATTCTAAGAATTTAAATTCATCGTACACTGAACTCTAAATGAAACTCGACTTAGAATTATATTACATACCAATGCTAGTTAGCTTGTGTTCAGCGACCCATGACTTGAAGGAATCCATATCTTATCAAAGAAAAGATTGGGAAAACCAAGAGAAAGGCTTCGGAGACAACAAAGAAGGGAGAGAAGCTTTTGCAAAGTGGGGATTTGAGAAGCATAGAGGGATTCCACATTTATAAGTTTTAGGTGAATCTTGTTTGGTGCCCATTGATTTTCCCAAACCTTGGACTGTTATTAGTTTAGTGGTGAAAACTGCAGGCACTCTTTTTTTCTTCTTTTTTTTTCACCTCAAGGTTCTTTACTTTTCCCCTTATTTTATTCATTTCACCTGCTGAGTGCTGATATGGATAAGGTTAGGCACTTTGGACTCACTGATTAATCACATGCTGTGGACTGAACGAAGTGAGGCTTAACATCTCAGCCGTTGATTCACCGACAGGTGTTGTACTTGATCCATCCAAACATGTGCCCAGTCGAATACCGGAAAAATAGACAGACAATTTGAGCTGAAGGATTTCAGGGGGCAGAGGGTTTTCCAACTTGTGTATGTTTTGATATTAACAATGTTTGTATTTTTTTTAACGAGGATTTTTAATTAAAATGGTTTTTTTATAAAATATAATAAAGATTTTATAAAAGTAAAATGGTTTTTAAATATATTCTTTTATCTTTTTATGTTTGTTTAGAGGTTAGGATTTTTTATGAAAATGTCATTGATGCACCTGTAAAAAGTAAAAAATTCATCTAAAACATTATTTTCAAAAAACCATTTTTAAAGAGAAGAGATAAGAAAATTAGTTTTCCTCTTTCTTTTCTTATAGGCACGTGTAAAAAATGCAGTTGATACATTATATAGTGACTGCAATATACTGAAAAAATGAAGGCTGATACATATCAGCCACAATCGATGTGCGTTGCTGTCGGTGTCCAAATGACTGCAGACAAGTGACGAACAGGAAACACACAAATAGATTCGCCGATACAAATATAATATCCACCCATATCGATGAACAATTTTTTTACCTCAGGTTATAGGTGAAAAGGTTTGACATACATATCCAAATAGAGAAATATTGTCCATCTATTTGTTATTCTTCACCGTCCTTAACGGCTGAGTCCTTAACTACTGATTGTTCAAGTGGATGCAACGAACATCTATAATTTTTTGAAAAAAAAAAGTGGCCTCTGAAGATTTGTCTAAGTTTATCTACATCGATATAGTAGTGCTGCTCTTACTTTTACAAAATCAAGTTGAAGCGATGTTGGTGCATTATTTATTTTTCACATTTTAATTGAGTCAAATTGGACAATTTGTTCGAGTTTCCGGAGTTCTTTTTAAGTTTTAACTACACTTGTGAGTAGAGGTGTATAACTCGGTCTGAAGGTTATAAGCGCAACTAGTCCCAACTCATGATTTAAGAACTCAGCATGCCATAGCTAGATTTGATAGACTTGATTGGGCTTAAAACACTTAAATGAGTCATTGCTATTTGGCGACCTAAAGTAAAACTCGGAATCCGAGTCGTCGCACAAACTGCAGTGTGCATGGCTGAGAATCATCGATTGTAGTCATTATAGAGTTGACTCGTTCTCATATTTTAAAAGCATGAGGTTGAAAAATACATGTGAGAAAAAAAGATGGTGTGGAAAAGAGGGCGCACCCTGACCCACCTGGTTTTGTGCCTACCAATGTGCCCTTTGTTTTACAATGGATCTTATGCCACTGAAAAGAGGAGTAGGAACTTGAAATACACTGCACCAGGAAGGAACACATGCTACTTAAGAAACAAACAGTGTCTGAGAAATTGAATTTTTTTTTTTTTTTTCCAAATCGGAGGTTGGAGATGTGCCTCACGTAGTCTACTTCGATAATAATAGTTAAATTTAAGATTAGTTATACATACACCCGATTTTTATTTCTCTACACATCCGTTTAAAAAAAAAAAATCGAATGAAATTATCCTTTTACCCTTTTATTTTTTAAAAAAAAATGATTTTTCAGCAACATTCGAATTCCTCCATATCATTAGAACGAATTTTTAGTTCTTTCGAATGAACCTGATATTGAATTAGTCTAATTCTTTAAGTAACGAATTCAGCCAATACAGAACGTATTGAGTGAATTGTATCACTCATGGATTCAATTAATATAACTAATGTTTTCAAAGTTCCCATATCGACTGATTTATATATACATATACAATAATAAAAGCTATAGCAATGCCTTCAAATAAAATTAGTCGGTGTTAAAGCAGATTTTACACTAATCTTAAAGCAGTTTCAAACTGGTTCATTTGTTCAAAATTAGAGTTCCTATCTACTTTATTTTTCCTTTACTTTTTTTTTTTCCACTAAAAGCATCATTTTCCACCTTATTATTATAGTACAATAGTTCTAATAATATTTTTCATTTATTTCATTTTTGTATTTAATTCTAACTTTAGCAATTTATCATGTCTGTAACATTAATTTCAAACATTTAAATTTAACTATACCAAATTATTATAAAAGTGATGCAATCAATAATTTAATTTGATTTGATTTTTATACCGTTCAATGAAACCAAATACAATATCAAACAAGTGCTTAATTGAAATATTGAAATTATACTAATATTATCATCAATGATCATTTAGCCAATTATCTATCAATCTAAATTAGGCTTATCTCACGTCTGTAATACTTAACTTATAATGGTCAAAATGAGTTCTACTGCATCTTCTTTCAAATTTTCAAACTGGGTAGACTTAGTCGCCTGTTTTGCTAAAAACAGCGAAGCCAGCGGCAAGCCCACCTAGTGCGCCAGCCACTACGGCAGACCGGGGACCCACAGCCGCCTTGTAAATGGCCCCGATGCAGAGACCTGCCAGCACGAAATTGAGAACATCGCCTCGAGTAGCAACAAGCCCACCACTTTCGAGGCCGTCAAAGATGAGACCGACGACATCGAGAGAGTTGTCCAAGCGCCGCCTACCCAGGCCAGAGGAGTTGAGGACCCAGTTGAGGCGGAGCTTGAGAGAATCGCCAGGCTCGGTGGACTTGACCACTTGAGGTCGTGGAAAGAGCTGCGGGGGGAGCCCAGATGTGGCGCCGGCAAGGTAGGCGGAGTGGGTTTAGTAATGGAGGTTTTCGCCCCAGGAGCGGTGGTTGGAGGCAGCGGTCACCTCATGGAAGAGGAATTCGGGGGAGGTGGGGAGGCGGTAGTGTTTCTGGACTGGGATTTGTAGGTGCCTGGTATGGGTGGTACACTTGGATTTACAGGTCGGATCTCGAATCCGTCCTCCACGTATGAATCTAGTAGAGTTGTGATGGACGCATAAAAAAATTATTTTTTTAGAATATAAGACTCAACAGAAATTATCACATTTTTTAAACTATTCAAACTTTGATTAATTTACTTTTTTAATTTTTAGACTTGATAACATTTAAAAATACAGTTTATTCATTCAATCAAGATATTTTTTTAATCACATATTCAACAAATTCTTTTCTATTTAGTGAGCCCGTGCTAGTTGGTGATCATTTCACCATATAAGTTCATATTTTAAATAAAACAGTACCACAATAAAGCACAACAGTTTAGAGGGGATAATCATATGTAGTTATTGTAATAGTAAGGATTACTTCAAATTATGCTATTTGAGACATGTAGGTTCACTTTTTAAAAATTTAAGTCATTCATTAATTTTTAAATTTTATTAAATTTTTGAACGCATAGTTAGATAAATCAAATGAGAAGAATTGTGTCAATTTTTTTAATTTTTTTTTGAAATATTAACAGTAAATTCTCATTAAAAAAGAATTTACAAAGTTAGAGATTCAAGTATAAGACAGATAATTTTTTTAATCAAATTTGTCATTTGATCTATCCAATGATAGATTCAACAACTTCACAAAATCTAAAAATATATATCCTTACTTTAAAAATTAATGAAAAAATTAAATTTAAAAAAATATAGACCCTGCTTATCTCAAATTTATAAATCAGTGTAGGATATTTCTATTTGTTTTCCTTGATTGACTCCGAAAGGAACATGAGAAAGTAGGGCTGTCAGACCCAACTTCTATCATGAATTTTGGACTATGTGATTTGTCTAAAAGAGCACTGACAAAAGAAAATTAAATACCATTGATGAAAGTAGAATGTTAGGAGAAAGTAGCTGTCCATCAATCAAATAAAAATACCATCGACTCCAGCAAACATAGACTTAGTGACATTATCTGATTTGTTTCATGCAGAAATTTAGATGATCAAATGTCAATTACGATCATCAGATGTTAAATGAAAAAAAAAATTTATAGTATCTAAATTCTAAAAGTTACGTGACAAAACATAAAAAAGAAGCATAATTTAGTTGAACCAGTCACATGGATCCTACACAATATTTGGTGTTAAGTTCCTAGGTTCCTCAGTTGCATTAATGAAAGTGCTACTTTTAAAAGCTCATGTTTTAAAATTAAATTGAAAAATCTATGACTAAATAATATTATTAAGGTAGAATTCACTTCTCAAAAACTAGTTATTGGAAGAATCGTGTCTCAAGTGTTATATAAAGTTATTAATTTCACAAATTAATCGATAAAATTATAAAAATTTACTATGTATCGAGAGAGATAGAGGAAGAAAGGATTAACCTATTTATGAAAATAGTAAAATCACTCTTTTTTTACTGAGTTACATAAATCTCATGGTTTTTTGTATTATTAATTGTATATTTATCATAATTTATTTATTTTCAAAATCTACTTATAGTGATCACAGCCATCCATTTTTGAGCTAATTAATGTAATTGATTACTCAAGTGAATAAAAAGTGCAACTTAAATTATTTAATGAAATTAGCTATACCCCGTGCTAGGCTCATCTTGGCTGAGATGGGTGTGAGCCAACCTACACCAGTTTAAAACAACTAATTTACTTTTTTCAAAATCAAGTTGCAAGGAGGCATTGCAAACCCTGTTAAGATATTAATTAAATGATTTCCTTTCAATTAATCAATTACATTTTCAATCTTTCCCCTCTCAGTACCTATAATTAGTACATCATTAATCATCACTAATCAATATTAAATATTATTGATTGTGGACTTTTGGTGAAGCCAGTGGTAAGTGTAACAATCCTTCCCTCTAGTACAATATTGTCCACTTTGGACTCCACGTGGGGTGGTTCGCATGGTTTTGCATTGGGTCTGGCCCACAAAATCAAGCTCAAAAGATCTTGTGCTAAGGAGAAAGAAGCATCTTATAATCCCACACGACCTTCACCTCATGGGCGATGTGGGGTATTTTCCCACACCCCCATGTGGGTGTGGTGTTACAGTAAGTAAGTGAGGCGTGATTTATTGAGGTCTAAGGTTAAGATTCCTCAGCTACGAGTCTAACTTCTTAAGAAAATTGGTACCTAAAAATGTGGAAAAATCGTTGGATAAGAATACACGACCAACTAAGGAGAGAAATTTCCAATATTCAAGCTTTGCTGCTAATATCACATTGTTTTGCAGCTTACAAGATGCTATTTGTCTCTAACTAGGTGTACATGTTCAATCAATACCACACTAACATAAATCATTAACTTAAAAAAACTTAAGACTCGTCCATATTTTCCCCTCATTATTTATTTTTTCCAATTTTTATAGTAATTCGAGTAAAGTTGGGTTGAATAAAATAAAATTCAATTCATGTCAGTAATTGAGAAAATCTGATTAAGTGGAGTTTGGTTAGATAAAAAATCTATTATTATTTATAATTACCTCCATATGAACTTGAAAGGGATATTTTAAAGATTCAACTATATATTAGATTTTTATCTGATCTAAGGTCACAAATTTACGATTGAAGTTGAAAATTAGATGGTTAGAAATAACATATGATTTCGATTTTTTATATTCCCTCCGTCCCATTTTAGTTGACTCATTTGAAATATTTGTATTTTTTAAGGAACTCTCTATATAAGACTAGCACTGCCATGTGATCTCATCCATTTTCAACACACTTTATACTACTCGAATATAAATGAGACAACTATTTTGGGACAATCTCAAAATCCATATAGGACAACTAATTTGGAACAGAGGGAGTATTTTGAAAGATCTAAATGTCTACTTTCATTTCATATGGTACAGTAAAGTATACGGCCATATCAGTTGCATTTTTAAAAAAATGAATTAATCCATGAAACATGTATTGAATTGGAACAAAGAGGTTTTTTTTTAATGAAGTTTGGCATAGTTTTTGGCTCCAACCAAATATTGGAAACCAGATAAGACCTCTAGATTAGGTAGAATATTAAAAGTCAATCTCAGTATAACTTTTTTAGACATCTAATCAATGATTATGAAATTAATAATTGAAATTGAGAAACTAAATGGCTGAAATATCAAATGCCTAAGAATTTTGTACTTGGATGAATTTAGGGTTTTATTTTTATTTTTTATGGCACAATAAGGTCTACAATAATGTCTGGCTTTAACTTCAAAAACATAAATTGAAACCTATATAACCTTGAACCAAGACAAAAAGGGCTTTTCAAATAACTTATAAAAGGATTGAGAGTTTTTTTTTTAATACTAAAAAATTTATAGAACTTTTCTCATGTCAAGGGATTGGTCTGACGGTCAAGATACCTACTTCATGAAGTGGGGTGTTGAGTTCACACACTTAACTCCAATTGGACACTCCCCATAGATTTAACCGATGTGTGTGGATTAGGAGATTTACACATGTTTGTAGGATTAGTCTCATCTCCAATGTCGGGTGGAGTTATCCATGTTATTTAAAAAAACTAAGGCTGTGTTTGGATGTGGATAAATTTTGTAGGAGTTATTCAGAGTTACTTTTGACTTGAGTTACCCTCGGTATTATGAATATTACTTTCTTGGAAAGAGTAGGGGAGAAGTACTCCTTAATTACAACAAAAATAATACAAAGTTAACCCCCATTGCCCCATCTAGATTGAATTTCTTTGAGAATATCCTAAGGAGTTTGAATTATTGAGCACATGCGATAATTGGACGGTACTAATACGTTAGTTACTTAATCGTAGAAATCATGGTGTGACAAATTTGTGGAACACTTTTTGACATTGAGAGGAAGGTTCCAAGTGTGGAGGGCGGAGGGTGTGTTGAACTTGGAAGGTTGTAGGCAGGACAAGAATCAATTAGACATAATTGATACTTTAGCTTTTAATACATGGATGAAATTGACTTAACAAGATTCTTTCAAATGTCTGTGTTCACATTATCAAATGATACAAACAAATAACCATTTTGACTTAGAACGAAATCATCTATTAAATTTGTCAAATTGAACAGAATTTTTAAAAAAAATGAGACGGTGATGCACCTATGGTCGTACATGGGTGGGTGGGTGGGTTGGTGGTGGGCTAAGCTAAAGCTTGCCAAAGCTCATATTAATATTTTGGACAATATTCCGTCGTGTAAGTTCTATAAAATATTATTAACATTTTATACAACTCTATTTTTATCATATGCAAGGGCAGCCTCCTCCAATGTCATGTTATCGAGTAACCCATGAAAATTATATCAGCCGATGTTTTAAATCAAAATTTAATGGCCACCAACAATTTCTAGAGTCTACAAATCAGATTTGATTTTCCACTTTTAAAGTCTCAATCAAAACTAAATCACTCATTAATCTGAATTTAGTCTTAACATGATACAGGGTAAAACTCCTGTATCTATAGAGCAATTGTCTTGTTTTTTTTTTTTTTTTATTTACAAAATAGAATATAATATAAGGGAGTAATGGGTCTTGATTAGAGACTTGAATAGCAAGAAATTGTCCCACACATAAATTCCTCTCGTAGAGTATGTTGACCTTTGTTCAAAGATCATTTAGTGCTCTTTTGGTGAAACATTCCAGCTTGTGTTTTTTTATTATTGAACTCTTGGACGTTTTTTTCTCTCCCTTGAAGTAAAGTTAAAAAAACAGAAAGACTGAATAATGGCATGAAAACAAGGTAAAGAGTGAAAAGTAATTTTTTGCTGAGGAAGACACGTATGGAAATTGATGATGAAAGTACAGTGAGAACTTTTTTATGGAAAGTTAAAAGGTGAATTATTTGTTGGCGACAGTAAATGGGTTTTATACTGGCTGTGAATGGAAAAATTTAGAAATTATAAAAGATTTTGAGTTACTTCATTTAATAAGTTAATATTTTGAGTTGAATACCCCATTTTAATAAGGGATATTAGAGCCACACCGCTAAATCAATGTATGTGGACTTAGGAAATTCCCTTACTGGACGTAATGGTCGGTGGTGTTCTATCTGTCGGAAAACTTCGTTCAAGAGGAGATTGTTTGGATATCCAATCTTAATAATATTTTGGGTAAAAAATGTGATAATGAGAATAGAAGTGTGAAGTACATTGTCTTAGTTCTATAAGTGTTGGAAAAGCAATTATTGACAAAAAATAATAATAGATTCTAATTTAAATATGTGATAAATAACTTCAAACATGATGAATAAGTATTTAGTTATTTAGAAGTGTGAAACAAAATTGAAAATTAAGAATTAAAAATGTAGAAAATGTTTATCATATCATGTTACAATTTATTGTCTTTCTCAGTTGTTATTTAGTTCATCAAATTGTAAAGTTAGGAGTGAAAATAATAATCTTATTTCCACCAGAGTTTCGAACAGAAAAATCGTACAAATTCAAAACAGAGGAAAATCCAACTTGCAAAATAATTGTTTTTTTTTTCCCTGTAATTTTGCATGAATCTATACATGAGCGATCATGAGGTTTTGAAAATGTAGTGGATCCCAATTACCAAGTGCCTAATAAAGTTCTCCTTTTGACTTTTCAAACGTTTGACTTTTTACCTCTATACCACCGCACCTAAAAAGAACTGTATGAAAATGACGAACATTGCAACCAAAGTCCACGATTCCTCCAATTTCTGCTAATAAATACCTCTCTCGCTCAGCACTTATCCACTCAACCTAAGCTCTCTTTCTTACTATTCTTCTTCCTTTGCAATGGCTTCTTTCTCCTTCAACTTTGCCTTCGTTACCTGCTTCTTCTCCTTCTTCTTCTTGTATGCTTCTGTTTTCGCTCAACTCTCATCCACCTTCTATGACTCTTCATGCCCTAAAGCCCAATCTACCATTCAATCTGCAGTAAAATCTGCAGTGTCGAAGGAGAAACGCATGGGTGCATCTCTGCTCCGTCTTCATTTCCATGATTGCTTTGTTAATGTATGTATCAAATAAACTTTATACTATAATATTATCTATCCTACTTCATATGCATTTTGGGCTTAAAGCTTATACAATTTTCAGTTTTATTTCCATTTTTATTTTTCATCTTATAATGTTATTGTTATCATCATCTATTTAACTACAAAGTGCAGTATTTGTATGTTGCATGCATGCACGTTGTTTACATCATTATCACTTCTTCTTTTTTTTATTGACTGAATTGTTCAGGATTTTTTAGAACGCCTAACTAGTCTTTGAGACATCTATAAATATTTGCACGAAGAATGGCCCTTTAGGGTGAGATGAGATTCAATCTCAACAGACTCCTTTTCTGAAAAATAAGTTTCTGGGCAGCACACCAATCCCTTGGGTTTGAAGTACTTTGCCAAATCAAAGAGGAAAACATACACTTATAAGTGGTTCATGATTTGACAATACGTCTTTTTAGAACTTGTGATGTGATTCTCATGTTCAGTAGCTAATTCATCTCTATATTTATTTAGAAGAAAGGATTAAATAAAGGAGACTATTGTTAGGTTCTATATATCAACTATTCATTGATAGAATTTAAAATTATAAAATATAATCGTCTTTCCATAATAGTAGATATGTAGACCAGCATTTCATTTAGTCCAAAATGCATAGATGGCAGGCATGTTACATAGTTTCCTTTTATTTTATTATTTTCTTTGTAACATTGGTATCTCTATTCTATATTAAACGTGATCTCACGAGCAGTTTCTTTTTATTTGTTCCTTTAAATTGTATTGACTCAAATCTATGATATTAAATATCGCATATTCAGTATTGACTAACCATGTTAAGGTTTAAACATCAAACTCAGTCTTTGTCTCGGTAGAGACCAAGTCTAGATTGAGTTTGAATCGCATTAGAGAAGTTGATAATTTTTTCTCTTTAAAAGCAACATGACAAATGATGTATTTGGACTGGTTGGGAAAAAGAAATGAGGCATCTAGACAAATTGGGTTCAACTAGCTCTGATGATGTATATGTTTAGGTCTTTACTTGGACTCAATCATTAAAACTGGTAAGAATTGATGGCATTGATAGACAAACTGGAGAACTGATTTCAACATCCTTCTTTCTTTCTTTCTTTTTTTTCAAATTTTAAATTATGATATCACTGTTTTTTATTAGTAAAAAAGAACAGTATTCTTTATCATATTGTGAAACAAATCCCAGCCCATTTAAAGGTGTTTGGAAAAGTAATTCTTGTTCTAACCTAACAGATACTATTTTCATGTAATTGAAATAAGATCTTCAC
Organism: Chimonanthus salicifolius; assembly: GCA_013350335.1. Lineage (NCBI taxonomy): Eukaryota > Viridiplantae > Streptophyta > Magnoliopsida > Laurales > Calycanthaceae > Chimonanthus > Chimonanthus salicifolius. Next base: position 1,619,232 of record CM023537.1, on the reverse strand, counting down.
ATTAGCCAAATTAGCAAAAAAAAATCTTTATTCCTCTTTACGTCAATTATCTATTTTATAACTTTATATCAATAGGTCGAAATTTTGAATATAACCTGTATTTACTATTTTGGTCGCCGATAATGTCACTAGAAGATCAGAGATAACTCCACTACATAGAGTTAAGAAACTACAGATAAGAACAACTGGGCAACCCACTACTTCATTGAAGTTAGACCATTCAAAAATGGAGAGAAAGCAGAATTACGAAGGCAGTGGTTGGACTTCAACAATAATACGACAACATTCACTTCTTTAATTAAGTTGATAAAGTTTCCCTTATTGAATGAGACAGACGTAAAGTTGGAATATCTTTTAGAGTATAGACAATTCAAAAGACGTTCAAAAAGTTTCTTATATTCAACGAGAAAGACTAAGTTCTAATGGTAGTGATTGACTGTGATTTTTGAATTGGATTTGTAGGGTTGTGATGGTTCAGTATTGTTGGATGACACATCCAGTTTCACTGGAGAGAAGACAGCCGTTGCAAATACTAATTTGAGAGGTTTCGATGTGATTGACACCATTAAATCTCAAATCGAGGGAATATGCCCGCAAGTGGTCTCTTGTGCAGACATTCTAGCTGTTGTCGCTCGAGATTCTGTCGTTGCGGTAAGGAAATCTTCATGAATATGTTGTTGTTGATATATTATTATTATTATTAATTTCTAATTGGGTTGGATTTGCAGCTGGGCGGCCGTTCATGGACAGTTCAATTGGGAAGAAGAGATTCAACTACGGCAAGTTTAAGCACTGCAAATAGTGACATTCCTGCACCAAGTTCTGATCTAAGCAGCCTCATTTCTGCCTTTTCCAACAAGGGTCTCAGCACTAAGGAGATGGTGACTCTCTCTGGTGGGTTTATTGTTAATAACTTGACCTAATGTCTTTAAATTTCCTACAAATTCTAATAAATTACCTGACCATCTCTTAACATTTTTTTCACTCTCTCTTTAGGATCACACACCATAGGCCAAGCTAGGTGCACAGTGTTCCGATCTCGAATATACAACGAGACCAACATCGATTCCTCTTTTGCTACTTCAATGAAGTCGAATTGTCCAAGCACCGGTGGCGACAGCAATCTATCTCCTCTCGACACGACATCGACAGTTTTCGACAATAACTATTATAAGAACTTGGTCAACAAGAAGGGACTTCTCCATTCAGATCAACAGCTCTTCAATGGAGGTTCCACAGATGCTCAAGTTCAATCTTACAGCACAAATCAAGCAACTTTCTTTTCTGATTTTGCAAGTGCAATGGTGAAGATGGGGGCCATCAGTCCTCTCACTGGGACTAGTGGAGAGATCAGGACCAATTGCAGGAAGACCAATTAAAAAAAGTTCCTAATCCCCCTTAATTTTGTATGTTATGAGCGATTGAGTTAATAAAACAAATTAAGTAATGTTTAAGGTGTGATTTTGCTAGCAGTAATGCTAGCATCCTACCAGAAACTATTGAAGTGTGTGCTTAGGTAAGGCTGGTATTGAGGTGGGGTAACCTCCTTTTTTAAGTCCCTCATGTAAACTCATGTATGGGTTAATGGTGAAATTTAAGTGTGAAATCCTATCAAGTGCTTTATAATATGGTTTTGTCTCTGTACTATTTATTTTAAGCAATGAAATTACTAATGTCATTTTTGCATATGGAAGTCAGCCTTTATTTTTTACCATCATCTAGTTATTATTAATATTATTGAGGTCGTGATTATAATTAAAAGTCAAAATTTCATTTATCTGAATCTGACTTTTTTAATTCTATTTCACCCTTTGACTCTATTATAAAGCATACAATCAATCATCCATTATCTATCGTATTTTTCTTTATTTCTTCCCTTTATTATTTCAATGGCCTACCCTATCTTCTGACTCAGATAACTTATAATCCCTTAACTCTACATACTAAAGACACCTCTGATCTTCTGATAATATTGATACAGTGTAGAAGAGAAATGGATTCATCATCATTCAAATACGTTTATCTCATCTATCTTGGAGTTTCTAAGTAAAGGCTGGAATTTGAAATTGTGGCGATTGTTTTTCAAATTTCGGAAGGGTTGAGATGCAAATATTCAGTAACATTTCGTTTTTTTTTTTTTTTTTTTGAAAATGGCCCTAAAACTAATATACCCAGAATTTAAGAAATATTGGCGATAAGGCTTTTCCTTTTCCTTTTTTTAAGAGGAATAAATTTGGGCCCGAAATAGGGAAATGGTCGAAATATTGGCCAAAATTCTCTAGCTTATTAAGGGACCTGATATTTCAAATTTTTGTGAAATTTCAAATTCAAATCTGGAGTTGATGCTCATAAAGATTGATTTTATGGGTAGAATCTGACCTACAACTTTTATAGTTGTAATCATTAAAATTTATCAACAGTGCTATAGGCTTTTGTCTCAATCAGGACCGTTGGAAAATTAAGTAATGTTTTTAAGGATTAATTATTATCTGATCAATCTTGATGACGTGGGGAATGCTAGTATCTAATCATGCGAGTTGCAAGCTATTGCACTTCTTTTCAGTCAACTGCCCTTATCCAAGAAAGCTTTTAAGCGGGTGAATGATTTGTGACAATCGGGTTTTGGACTTTTGGGTCATCAAAGCCCAATCCAAATTCTAAGTAGGCCAACCCAAGTACAACCTCAACTAAACCAACCCAATCCACTCCAACTTTAGGTGGTATTTCTTATCTTGAGTGGGGTTAGATCTAGGATCATGCCTGATCCAGCCCATATCCTCCTCCTTAACTTAGGTTGGCTGAGCTATGTCAGGTCAGATTTGACCCAAGTTCAATCCCTAGCTACAATCGACTAACCATTTTATTTCAGGTATGTGTTCTATCTTTTAGATGATCCAACATCCTTAATGGAATTTGATCACTGCAAAGCCTGTTAATCTTACATGTTTAGCCCAAAGAAGATGTCATTATCAATTCAGAAATGCAATTTAATGGGGCCTGAACACTAGGCTGGGACTGTCATCTTAAATGGGCTTGGATCCAACTTGTGCAAGGTGCCATTTGAACATGTCATCCAACTGAAGCCCAGGCTGGGTTTCAAACTTTGGCTGATATAAAATATTGGGTGATAGGCATGCCAAGTCTGATTTAATGGGCCTGTCTGAAATAAAAAAAATGCTGATAACCTGTACGGGACCAACTTTTTGTTGAATAAAAAACTGGAGCCTGAATGGGCCGAAATGGCCACAATTTCTTGGCCTCACCCAGGTCCAGAGTATTGGATTTCGCTGATATTTTTAACTCAGGGCATAGGCGCTGCCCTTTCATAAATTACGCTTAAAATGTAGCTCAAGCTTGAGAATGAGCCATCGCAGGCGACCAAAAGAACCGCGACATGTAATGTTAGATTTTGTGAGGTGTAATCATCAGAGATGTATTGTCAATCCGATCTGCACTATCACAGGCTGTATATAATGACATTTTCTGTGAGAGAGTAACGAAATGAAAGTGGGAGCCATCTCTCCTTCGATTTTTCGCCCTTGAATATAGTGGATCGGTATTGAACGCATAGATGTACCGAAATAAAATCACGTAAATCTTTGGCTTGTGGTTTGATTATTTATGTTAATTTTCTCCTTTTCTTTTCTTTTCAATATTACTATTTCTGTGTAGTAGAAAAGATGTTTCCTCTCAACAACCATTCCATTCCATTCTCAAAAAAAATATACAATTGTCAATAACAATCTTGCAACTTCATTTTCTACCAAATCGATCAATTTGTAAATCTGTGCACTATGATTATCATGATAACTGACAATGTGTAGTTACAACTACAAGATGCCAAGACATTGAAGCATGATAAACAGATGTCATTAGACCATTGGAGTGTCTTCAAGAGAATGTAAAATCAAGTATGCACTATAAAACTAATAAAAGAAAATCAATTCCTTTTATTCTCTTATTTCTCAAATGAAGAATCAGTACAAGAATCACTGAATCTCACACTTTCTTACACCAGAATCTATATCTAGAACATCAGACAAGAAATACTATGCCCATCATTATTACAACCTAGATATAGTGGAGTTGAGAAAGGATGGTTTCAATCTAGGGCAGAGACTGACCTTTTTCAAATCTGACTATATATAGATTCGAAATATTAAAAAAAAACAGAACTAAATACAATAGTGCATAAAATGATAAACCTTAATTCACTTTCCTACAATTCATACGAATCTCTCCATGACTACCAGTGAGGGGCTTTATGTTTCCCATCTTGATCATGGAAACACCAAAATCTGCCCAAAACGCCTCCGGGTTGTGACTGTAGTGCCTCACTAGGCCAGCACTAGCACTCCCATCACCCTTGAAGAGCTGTTGGTCCGAGTGGAGGAGGCCCTTCTTCTCCAGCAGTTCTTGGAAGTACACGGTGTCGAAATTCGTCGTCGTTCCGTCTAACGGTGAGGTGATGTCATCTCCTCCCTTTCGGGGGCATCGCATTCGTCGTTCACTTGCGAAGTGTGGATCTATGTCGGTCTCTTTGTATATCCGGTTTCTAAAATTTCTGCACCGGGAGAGACCAATGGTGTGGCCACCTGATAGAATTACTAGGTCCTCAAGGGTTAGCCCATGTTGCTTGAAGTTTTTGAGTAGGGCATCAAAGTTCATGAATGGTGACGGTATGTCTTTGTCTGCATCTTTTTTGCTGGCCGTTCGTGAATCCCTCCGACCTAGTAACACTTGGAATGACTGGCCTCCCAACTTCAAGATATAATACAAGAGGAAAGAATTAATTGATCCAGCTTTGATTGGGCTCTTTTAGGGCCTAAAATACCAGGCTCGAATTTGAATTTCTTCCAACTAAACATAGTATATAACAGCCCAAGTTTGGCCCAAAGCCTGAAATGGAACTACCATTTATATTATTTAATTTTATTAATTATATTGTGTATAAAAATAAATTTAAACAAACACAATTTATAAGCCCACATAAGCTCGAGCCCAGATAAGACTGCATCAACATTTTGGGCTTGAAACAGGGCTTCGGTCTTACCAATAGTCCAATGCAATTAGGGATGACGGCCCTTTATTTGATAGTGGGTATTGGGTTCATGCAGGCCCAAATAGAAGCCCCACCCACCAATTTGCAGCACTACTTGGTGCATGCCTTTCCATGCTCAGCCTGGACTAGACCTAAAGTCTGTTGTGCCTGGCCTGACATGATGTAGTGCTTGGTGAATGCAAAGTCTGGCCCAAACACAGCCCGTTTACATTTCTTTAAAATGTGATGTAAGTATGAACAAACATGCTCATGTAAGCAGACAGCAACCAGCATACGAAATGAAGTTGATTTCAATGTGTAAACATGGTTGAGTGTGTGACTCACCGCCACAACTGAGTCACGCGCCGCAACAGCCAAGATATCGGCACATGACACGACATTGCCATAGCAAGCAGAGTCGACAGCGGCTTTTATTTGATCCACCACCTCAAAACCCCTTACCGAGTTCAGATTTGGTAGCGCCGTCTTCTCCCCGGTGAATCCCGGGAAGTCGTCGAGGAGAAGTGAACCGTCGCAACCCTGCATTAAAGAAACACACAAGTCAACCACCATTTGTAGTATGTCCGCGATTTAGAAAAGAAAACAGAGCGAATTAATCAGCCATTATTCTTACATTAACAAAGCAGTCATGGAAGTGCAATCGGAGCAAAGATGCACCCATTCGTGGCTCCCGTTCGACTGCCTGTTCGACAATCCTCTTAATGGCGGGCAATGCCTGTGGGCAAACCTTATCATAGAAATCAGGACAGAGCTGTGCACTTGTATGGATCAAAATGGCAGCAAACACTGCCAAGAATGCGATGATCGACGGTCGAGCAGCCATTTCCGTGAACAAAAATTCTGAATTTACTGTGGAAATAAGCCGCAAGGTGGTGTTTATATAGATGGCCGGTCGTCCTCTTGAAGTCCCCTCCACGCATTAGGACTTAATCCAATCTTATTAAAAAAAAATCTCATAGCCTTGAAAGTTATTGACATGATCTATTATCTAAGTATTAGGTATTTATTGACTGGATCAAAATGTATATTAACTAAAGGAGACATTTATATTAGTAATAACACAATGACTTCATCCATATTCCACCAGAAAATACAATTCCATTCAGTGTAGTCTATATCCTGCCATGTTGGTGTTCATGGCAACTACCGGTAGCTTGTTTAGACTTGCGTTTTAGACTCGAGTTTGAAAATATATAACTCGGACACAAACTTTAAATTCAATGGAGTCAAGTAATTCAGATGGCATTTTCGACTTTTAAAAAAAAAGTCATCAATTTGCTTCACTAGAGATTTTATTTAGTTGAGCCAACTTGAACCGACTCATCTCAGTCTTTTGAATTTTTTAACTATGATATTTTCAATCCAATCCCACCTATTTATTAATGGGTTGTACAAACCATTTATCAAATGGTTCAATGCACTCAACCTAAATTTTGTTTTTTCCAAGTTCAGTTGGCAGTTCTATACTTCTATTTACAAATTACTGTATTGAATTGATGAATCCATCTATTTTAAACTCTCAATTCAAAGCCATTCATTTTTTAAACTGGGTTTGAAACAAATCAACCTATTTATTAAATAGGCTCTTCACTCAGCTCAAACTCAGTTTTTTGGATTCATTGTATGTCAGACTAGAAATAGCCACTCGTCTAACCCCAAACCTGGTTTGATCCGCTTAGGGCCGGTCTTGGGTTGACATTTGCAGCTCATGGGCTTGGTCTTGGGCTTGGACTACCTTATGTGAAATATCATTTTGTATGAAAACTGGTAGATATCCACAGGCGTCAGCCGTCCACTTGATACAATCCTAGATATCTTGCCCAAAGACTGGGCCTGTCCCAATTAGATACCTTTAGAAATGATGATAATAATATTAGTCAGCCATTTATAGACAATACAGTGTTAATTCAAATATCAATAGCAAACATTTCTTTTTTAAATGTAGTATCTTTTTGAAAACTTATTGGAGAACGGGGCATGGAATTATAACGAGGTTTACATTAGAACCAAGTTTAAAGTAAAATGGTTTTCTCAGGCCCAATTTGTCTCAGTTTTGTCCCCTAAAAAAGGCTCCTGTCAGCGTCAGGCCTTGAATTTCTTTTCCAAAGCAAGCTGGGCTGGACTCGGAATAGCAGTTAAAATATTCATAATAAGACTCGGCTTTATTGGGAGGGATCGAATCCGAGTTGACTCAACCGATGACTCTGACTCGGTCAATTTTTGAAACCAATGTCATTTACTATATACTAATCTTCTCATAGATTTAAATATCCTCCAATGCGTATCTTTGAGGGCCGGTATTGTTATGCAGGGATAAAAATCTTAGCATCAACCGATAAATTTTTCTTTCCTATTTTTTTCCATTCAAAACCACCAATATCAGCAGATTGTATCAGGTATCGGCCGATACATATCGTATCAGCCAATATTACTACCCCTGTTGTTATGTATTATGAACGGCATGTAGGGTTATTCCTCAGCCCAAACCCATCTCAGAACCCATCATAAACAAACATGTTTTAACTTTTAACACGTTTGCTAGTCTATGGGGCCAAGCTCAGGCTAAATTCTTGAGCCCTTTATCAAACAATTGGGATTGGAATTTTGTAAAAAGCACATGAAATCCCGTTCTGCTTTTGGTCCGTCTAGCCATTATATATGTGTACTTGGGTCATTTTCTATTCTTTTAAAAATTATTTTGAAATTAATTAAAATACTGACAATTTTGATTAAAAGTAAATATAATGAGCTATAAGTGGACTAAATTTGAACTAAAAACTCAGTCTTTAGTCACTTGATTTTAGTAGTTAAAGTCATCAAACATCCTTAAGAATCACCAAGAGAAGACGCCTGGTGACTTTAACATCTAAGATAAAGTTGCTAGCAATTGAGTTTTGAACTCAAATTTCGTCCACTTGCAGCTCATCATAATTAAGTGGTTAGATTTTTAATGGCGTCAAATACGTGAGCTCGGGCATTAACCAAGAATGCACAATGGGATTCGGGCTTTCGTATTTATAAACAGGCTTAGGCTTGTATAGAGCATAGTCCGGCCTGGACGGGATGGTATCTCCGATTACGATCTGTCTAAGCCTATTTATGTCCAGAATTCCAGATCAATAATAAAGGTCCATTTGGGGCAATTCAGATTTTTTTTAAATAAATTTGAAAAATAAGCTGACAGAAAGTAGTTTTGCAGTACATGTAATCATGTATGACCAGTTCTTATGTAAAAACATGATTACAGATATAATTTGGTGTTTTGACCATTTTTCAATTCTTAATAAGACTGACGCACCCATGTCTGCATAAAGCTTTTGTTTATCTAATATGTATCTCCGAATGACTCAATAATCAGGTAATTAAATTAGTTAATTATTGTAACAGGTAAAATTAAAATAAAATAAAGGGTAGACGACGCAATGAATTGCACAATATAAGCTCATCGCTAACGCATGTTTAAGGATGACAACTTGAATTGAACTTGCCCAGAAAGAAGGAGTGATTAAATTTTTTAAAGAATAAATATTAGAAATCTTGATCATTTATTTATTTGAAAGGCTGCCATTACGCGGTTAGCCGCCAGTTGGTTGTTATACATTTAACAATAATTAAGGATTGTTTATCCAAAATTAAAAGTTAGTAATGTGCATGATGGGGACACATTTAGATTTCAAACAGGGTCCTCTCAAAGAAATTAATAACAGATAGGTTAGAATATGAAGATGATGACACTATATATATTGATAATTAGAGTGTCAACCCTAATGAGAAGTTATTAAATATTAGTTCACACTTAATCAAAGAAGGATTAGTTGGTTGAAGAAACATTAATTTGTAACTTACCAAATGTAATTGTTAAAGATAATGATTAGATCATAAACCAATGTCATTTCTCTATGCAACAAATAAGGGTGACAAGTTGGGTCAGGGTCAACCCTCACAAGCCGGCCCCAACCTAGAAAAATTAGACTTTGGTCAACTCTGAAATGAGTCTGAATTCGATTTGGTTTCAAAAAATAGGTTTAATTTTGTTAAAATACATAAGTAGAACTCATCCTTAAAAACTAATAGTTAAAAGAGGAAACCCATATGCTTATAAACTCTATAATCCAAAGGTCCACTGACGATATAGGACTTAGGTAACACTCTCCCTCAGTGCTAAGACTGGAGACACTCGACTCTCCCCCTCCACGCAGGGTTAAAGGGAGAATGCGACTCATCCATGTGGTACCCACAATATGAGTAAAACTCATCCTTGAAAATCAGCTATTAAGAAGAGAACCCATGTACTTGTAAACCTCATAACCCAAAGATCCACCGGCGATGTAAAACTTTGCAAACAAATTTAAGATTAGATTGTTTTCGAGTCTTTTATGCTAAAGGACTGAACTCAACACGAGAGCAAGCCTGAGTCAAACTTAAGGCCCAACACAGCTAACATTTTTATATTATATATATCTTAAATATTCTATTATATCTTAATTTAAATTTCTAAATTTCAATTAAATAATTTTAAACCTTAATTGTCCAACTCTAAGCTCAATGGAATCCCAAATATAAATTCACTCATACCCACCACTCGCAAGCCACATATCTGCTGAACAGAGATTTAAAACTTTAAATGACACATTACACTCACATGCACATAGACTTTCGTGGTATCTAAAATTGAACACATTAGCAACATTGAGATCATAGTTGGAAGCAATGACAAAGGAATAAGGTAATTTGAGAAAGGGCTAGAAATCCAAAGACGTATGTGGGCTTTTATTTTATTTAAGAATCTTTGGTTGTTTTAAATTAAGCAGAGCCCATTTGGGCCCATTCTAGATCTGTTCCCCATAGTTATAACATGGGCTCCAGTTTGGATTAATTCACGATCGGACCAGACTCACTCGACTAACATCCCAAGCTATGAAATCCAACGATTCAACTAATGGTAAGGAGGAAGTGAGTTAATCATGTTGATGTCTGAGAGACAATCAATGATTCATTTAGATGTTAACTTTATGATTATAAAAAAAATCAATTTTAACAGTATATCAATTTATTAAAAAGATCAGTAATCCAAATTAAAGGGTTGAGAATTTGACCCATTTATATAGAGATGTAAATGTGTCAGGCTCAGGTCGGACCAAGCTGACGACAACCTTGTCACATTTTACTAGCCTACTTAGGTTTTGGGTTTGTGCCCAATTTCCATCTTATGAGAACTGAGAAGGCAACAGGTGAGCAGTCATTTTCAAGGGCCAAGTTTGGGTCAGGCCTTCCTCATCTGGGCTTAAGTCCCTTTGTTGCCCAAGTCTGTCAAGCCAATTTTAGGCAAAAGGCTTAATCCACTTGTTTGAATAAATGAGAAACCATTGGACCCCATCTGTACCTACTGTGCAAATTAACAAATTAATATGAACATAGTTCTGAGTGATACGAACGCCATGCAAATTAGGGAAAAAACACAATTCAAAATATAGGAGTCTCAAGAGGAGAAATTATCTGTTGCAAACCAGTTTAAAATGAATTGGTGAGAACTTTCAATCACAACACTTAGATTGAATCATTGATTGAATTTTAAAAGTGAAACCTAGCTGCATTTTACTTATCCAAAGGCTGATTGAAAGTTCACAAAGAATATTTCTAGTGTTCAGGGAGGGATTTTTATATGAAAGTATTAGGTATAATTAATGTAAGATAATAATATAAATATGCAATTATATTTATATTTGTATATAAATATAAAGAGGTTTATCTAAAGAGCATAAGCCCATCCATTTACTAAATAGGCTCAAAAGGCCAGCTAGAACCTACGCCTATTGAGCAAGTATTTATGTTAAAACCAAAGATTTTAATTGGGCTTGGGTCAAGTTTAAGCTCATGAATAAGCTCACTGACGAGGTTTGGGCTGACAAATGGGCTGTTAGGCCTTGGAGGTAGCCACTGGCTTTTGTGTCTTAGCCCCTTCCACTAAAAAGCACAAAGACCCTGCCAATTCTAATGTTCAGAGTTTATAACTTAAGTGGTACATTAAAATCTTTTTCAACTTTGTATTAAGGGACTTACCCTGTGGTTAAGAATTGAGGATTGATTCAGACTACAAAATTTTGGATTTCCTCCTAACAATCAAATTATGTCTTGTCTTACATCTACTTTTTCAATTATTTTATATACAAATTAGAAATATTAAATCTTCCATTAAAAAACAGTATGAGAAGGGGTATAGTGGGTTATGAAGTTGAAATTATTCTCCTCACCTTAAAAAACAATATGAGAAAGGGTATAGTGGGCCAATCTTTTGTACCTTGGCTTATTTTAGCCCAGCCATTAGTTGTGGCATTTAGGCCTGTAAGTAGACATGGATCTGACCCGCTGGCAGTCTAGCCCAACTTGATAATTAAGAAAACAGACCGGGTTGTGGACAGACTCAGTCCGAGTTACTGTTGCGTATTTGTTAATACGTTACACATCAGTTATAATATAAAAAAAAAAAAAATCATCTTTTCTCTTTCTTAATTGCAAAGGGATGGATAATAGCTTTGTTTATATCTGTAACATCTCTGTACATTGAAGACACCAATGCTAGTAATGGACAACAAGGTGCCATAATGGGCTCTTCGGGACCAAGCCCATTTAGGAAAAAGCAAGAAATAAGTCTATGGTCTATGCTTTAGGGCCTGAGGCCCAAAAATTACACATAAGCCTCCTGGCTGACAATTTTTGACAAGCCCTGTCAAGGGATGTCATGAGATTTCACTTTGAACTTGTTTGCCCATTTCCACGAAGATCAAAAAGCTATAGAAAACTCCCTTTCCACTTTTTGTTCCCTTTAAGAAAGAAATGAAAATGTAATCTGTTAATAAATTTGAGGAAACATGAAAGACTTATCACATTAATCAAACAATAATCAAAACTATCACACTTGGAGCCTTTTGGTACTTCATTTCATAAGCAGGAAATTCATTACAGTATTCCATAGTCTTAGAAAATTCATCCAAGACATGTTCAAACTTCAAACAAATCCATCAAAAAATTTAGTTTTTTTTTTTTAATATGAAAAAGAAGACACATCAATTATTTCAAAAAAAAAAAAGGAGAGAGAAAACCATGCAAGCTTCTCATTGTTCTTTTGAGTCTCAATTCACCCTCCTGCAATTCTTCCTTATTTGTCCTTCCTTTCCTGTCAATGGCTTTATATTTCCCATTTTCACCATAGACTTGGAAAAATCAGAGAAAAAAGCTCCAGTGCTTGAGCTATATTTCTTCACCAGTGCATCAGTTGAACCCCCATTGAATAGCACCTGGTCTGAGTGTAAGAGACCCTTCTTCCTTTCCAAATCCTTGAAGTACTGAATGTCAAAAGATGCGACTGTTTGGTCTAGACCTTCAAAGTTGAAATCTCCTCCACTACGGGGGCACGACTTGTGCAGTGACCGGGCTAATTTTGGGTCTATGTTGGTCTCATTGTAGATGCGATCCCGGAAGACGGCACATCTTGCAAGACCTAGAGTGTGGCCGCCGGAGAGTGCGACGAGGTCGCGCTTGTTCAATCCCTGCTTCCTGAAGTTTTTTATGAGAGCAGGTAGATCCATCAATGGTGAAGGGAGGTTGTCGTTTGCATCGGTCGGGCTCGCCGTCGTCGAATCTCTCCTCCCAAGTCGCACCTTCCATGTTGGGCCTCCCAACTACACAAGTAAACCACAGCTAATTAGTCCATGTCAATAATCTCTTTCACTCTAATTAACAATTAAGCAATGTAACTAAAATCATGTCAATTGTCAAAAAAAAAAAAAATTGTGCTATAAATGTTCTCACTCTAATCACATTCATTAACTAAATTAGCTTAGAACTAATCCAAAGATGGTGCAACCTTTGGAGAAAAATTAAGCATACTCACAGCAACCACTGAATCTCGAGCAGCAACCGCTAAGATATCTGCACAGGAAACAACTGGGCCGCCGCAAGCTCCATCCACCACCCTCTTTATCTGATCGACTAGTTTGAATCCTCTAGCCGATCTATTATTAGGAGGGGCCTTCTTCTCTGTTTCTATCGTCGGGGTGCTGTCGAGCAAAATTGATGCATCACAGCCCTAAACAATTAAAACTAAGTTAGACATGAAAATCAATGCCAAAATCATCTTTCTACAGCTAATCACACTTCGTATCAAATTAAATGTGATGGTTGATCTTACATTGACGAAGCAATCGTGGAAGTGAAGGCGGAGCAAGGAAGCAGCCATCCGGCTTTCTCCGCGCACTGCATCCTCCACCACTTTCCTGATGGTGGGTAAGGCCTTTGGGCAAATTTTGTCATAGAATGTAGGAGAAAGTTTACCAGAAGAAGCTGTGGTTGCAATGGTCACCACCATTAACAAGACATGAAGGAAGAAGAACGAACAAGAAGAAGAAGCAGCAGCCATGAGTATTGAGACTTGCGAAAGTGATTTATAAGTGTTGGGTCTGCTTTGGCTGAGGTGTTCTATGCATCTACTTATATAGAAACAATTGAATGATAAAATCTAGACTGTGCAAACTTGCAAACATAGGATTAACACATTTAAATTATTGATAAAGGCATGGAACCCACTAAGGCCAATTATCTGTTTTTCATCACTAAAATACAATGCTACAGCCTACACGTAAAGAATCAATAGATAATTTTATGGCCCAAGTATTGTATTGATTCTATTACTTGAACTTTTGTTTATGCAGTATAACTTAACAATGAAGTGTATGGACAGTTTGCATCATTGATAAGTAAGGGTCATGATTAAAAATCATGTAAAATATATGTAAAAAAATAATTTAAAAGAAAAAAAGAAGAAAAGAAGATAAAGGTCCCCCTATTCATTATATAATTTTGACTTTTGGTGATGAAGATGTGGCAAAGGCAGTTGTCTTTGTTGTCCTGATGAAGTTGTCATTTTGTGAGAATTGGAAGGTAGAATATCTGATCTTAAAGTCATTAATGAAATATATAAATAGCCACTGTAAGAAGAAAAGAATGCCTTTACCATTTCCTTATTTGAATTATACTTGAAATAAATTATCATAAAGTGCCACAATCTCTAAGGAATGACAGACATGGGACAGTCCCCAGTTCAAAAATAGAAGAAGATATTATGGGTGTTGACGATTTGAAAGGTATTTAGATAGTAGTCTCTAAATTATGTTTATATTGATTTTAATTAAATTAATTCTTATAAATCTTATATTTAGATATAAGTTTGTTTAACATGTTCATTTCTATCTTCATTAATTAATCTTAAATAAAGATGCAGACTAGTTTACACCCTAAAAATATAGGAAAATGTCTTATTTACTTGAAAAAAGGAATATATCGACACATCCTTAATAATAATCTCTTCAAAATAATATAGACTTCCATCACCAATGCAATGGACATTGAATCATTAATAAAAAGTTAAAATTTCTTAATAAAGGTAAATGAATATCTATTGTTAATATTATGTGTCTTTTTTTATCATCAAGGTGTCAAAGTTTTTTAGACAGTCCGACTAATCTTATGTGTCTTTTTGCATAAAAAATAAGTATTCAAACTGTCTTCGTCAAATCATTATCATTATTATTTTTTTATTTATACCATTTATCCCATCAATTAGATTTTATTTTTATTTTGAATTGGACAAATTATTTTCATGAACATTGTTTATTTGACGTTAATGGAACACAAACCAACAATTTAAATAAATTTAATAACCACATTTTACACCAAAATGTTTCTCATATTTCTAACCTAATTATTAAATTATTTTACCATGTAAGAAAAAAGAAAGATTAGAGAGAGAGTTCGTGAAATTATCACCGATATGTTTATATATTTATCCATCAAAGTAAGAAGAGGACAATGTGTAGCAGGCAAAGAAGACTGGACTCTTGCAAATGAAATCCTCGTTTTACCTGTCGCAGGAACAGCAGTAGTTTGCGTGAGAGAGAACAAAACCCATCAAAATGTAGACATCAGAACCAGATCAGTAGCATGTGGTTGTGCTTAAGTGGGTCCTCCATCCTACTAAATGTTGCATGTAAATCCAATTGCCAGCTTCGACTGTCATGTTTTGTCCATGCCAAACCCTCCCACCCTCACCCCACCCTACTACCTAATAAATTGATAAGTGGCCTTTTATAATTATTTAATATCATACCATTTAAATAACAATGTGAAAAACTAATTTGTTTTTCTTTGTTTTGCAACATGGCAATTCAATGCACTAGCACAAGATCTGTGTTTTAAGTAGTGTAATTTGTTGTGCAAGATATGTATTATGGGCTAGCACAAGATATCTATTTCACGCGGGCGGAAGTAGTTCAAATGACTATGTTGTGCTAGCTGAAACTTAGTTTGCTCTAGAACAGCGAAGGCATCTTCGTCTTAAATTTAGAACAAGAAATTCTAAAAAAAAAACTTAGTGGTATTGCCGTTAAAATTCACAAA
Source organism: Chimonanthus salicifolius (assembly GCA_013350335.1). NCBI lineage: Eukaryota > Viridiplantae > Streptophyta > Magnoliopsida > Laurales > Calycanthaceae > Chimonanthus > Chimonanthus salicifolius. Next base: position 1,603,718 of record CM023537.1, on the reverse strand, counting down.
TTTTGAGATATTTTCACTAAAAACATATTCAAATTTAATATGACTGGATATAATTTTGAACTGAGTTACTGGTTCCATTCGATTCCTCATTTTAAAATTAATTTTTTTGTATGTTTTTTTTTAATAATAAACTCACTATTTAAAATTTTCTGGTAAGTTATTGATTTTAGATTGAGAGTTTAAAATAAATATATAATTAATTTAAACTCCATTAAATTTGACTGTTGCCACCTCTCTCTCTCTGCTATAAACAGGTCAAATTTGATTAGATATAGCAAGACCCATATCTACATCTACATCTACTATCATACATTGGATTCAAATTTAAAATCAAACTATTACAATTTCTTAAAATCAAATTCATATCCACACCGACTTCTTATTAATAGATTCAAATTTAAATTCGACCAAATCGACCATTTCCACGTCTAAATGTTCCCAAGTCATCGTGTTTAGGTATCTTTAGAGTCTAATTCAAGTGTCTACTTCCGTTGACCATTTCATCTTTGTTAATATTAATGATTACGATGGCGACTCGCTAATTATTTTGTTTGATAGCTAGCAGCCATATGAGTCAAAGATTTAAAAAAAAAACATCCCACTATCAATTTCAGATCTCATCTACACAGGTGTCACATATCTTTTACGACATAATGCTATCAATTTATATTTTAAAAAATCAATAATAAGAACTGTTTATATATAAATGTGATAAATAACTAAAAGATGAACCGTTTAGCCTTTAGATAATTGGACAACAAGCAGCATTCTACGGTCAAGATTCAAAGCTCACTCATCTATGGATTCATCAAAATGTATAAAGAAGAAAGTGATTTTTAGTGACATTGCTTACTCAGGTATTTAGTGGGGAATGAAGTACAATCTGGTAATAAATATGTCGAAACAAGAAACATTAACCACAATAATCAAACTTAGGAAAGAAAAATTAAAAATAAAAATAAAAAGATTCATATTAATCAATCTTTGAAAACAAAAAGAAAAATAACAAATTTTATATCACACTTGGTACCTTTTGGACCACACACATCAAATCATCAATTACATTAAAATAAAAAAATAAGAAAAGAAAAGAAAACCGTGGTAGCTTCTCATTTTTCTTTCTTGTCTCAATTCACCATCCTACAATTCTTCCTTATTTGTCCTTTCTTTCCTGTCAAGGGCTTTATATTACCCATTTTAACCATAGACTTGGCAAAATCAGCATAGAATGCTCCAGTGCTTGAGCTATATGTCTTCACCAGTGCATCAGTTGAGCCACCATTGAATAGGACCTGGTCTGAGTGCAAGACCCCTTCTTCCCCACCAAATCCTTGAAATATTGAACGTCAAACCGTGCCTCCGTTAGGTCTAAACCTTCAAAGTTGAAGTCTCCTCCGGTACGGGGGCACGACCTGCGCAGTGACCGGGCAAAATTTGGGTCTATGTTGGTCTCATTGTAGATTCGATCCCGGAAGACGCCGCATCTTGCAAGCCCTAGAGTGTGGCCACCAGAGAGTGCAACCAGGTCACGCTCATTCAATCCCTGCTTCTTGAAGTTTTTTATGAGAGCAGGTAGATCCATCAATGGTGATGGGAGGTTGTCGTTTGCATCCGTCCGGCTCGCAGTCGTCGAATCTCGCCTCCCCAGTCGCACCTTCCATGTTGGGCCTCCCAACTACACAAGTATAACCACAACCAATTAGCCCATGTTAATCTTCTGCTCCCACTCTTTTAAGTAACAATCAAGAAAAGTAGCTAGAATTACATCTAACGTCACAAAGATTTTGCAATCTAGTGTATCATCCTTGTTATTAAGGACTCTCTAATCATCTTCATTAACTGAATTAATTTAGAAATGTCTAAAATTTCACAAATTAACCAAAGAAGGTACAAACTTTCGAGTAACCCAAAGGGGTTGGCCTGAGGGTCAAAAAGCCCGCCTCATGATGCGGGTCTTGAGTTCAATTAATGCTCAACTCCAACAAGCCACTCGTAAACTTAACAAGTGTGTGTAGATTGGGACGTTTACACATATCTGTGGATTAGTCTTACCTCCAACGTTGGATGGAGATGCTCTTGTTGTAAAAAGAAAACAACTTTGGAGAGAAATCAAGGATGCATACCGCAACCACCGAATCGCGAGCAGCAACGGCTAAGATATCTGCACAGGAAACAACAGAGCCGCCACAAACTCCATCAACCACTCTCTTAATTCGATCGACTAGTTTGAATGCTCTCGCTGATCTGTTATTAGCAAGGGACTTCTTCTCAGTTTTTATCGTCGGGGTGCTATCGAGCAAAAGCGATGCATCGCAGCCCTACAAAATTAGAACCAACTTAGATAAGATGAGCAATGCCAACATCACATTTATGGATACAAGTGTTAGTCAGACAGTGGGTTCAAAAGAAGTTGTCAAATTCAATTATAAGTGACAAAATCCCAAACTATAATGACAAGAACATAAATAGTTTAATACTCTCTGTCTCAATTTAGTTGTCTCATATGCATTTTGGAACTGTCTCAAAATAGTTAGCTCATATACATTTTGAATGAGTTATAGGATGTTGGATAGAAGTCCTTAAGTTTTTTAAGAGCCTTCTCTTAAAAAATTCAAATTTTTAAAATGAGTCAGCTAAAATAGAACAGAGGGAGTTTGAGATTAAAATATCATAATTGATCTTACATTAACGAAGCAATCAGTGAAAGTGAAGGCGGAGCAACGAAGCTCCCATCCGGTTTTCCTTTCGCACTGCATCCTCCACCACTTTCCTAATAGGTGGGCAAGGCCTTGTGGCAAACTTTGTCATAGAAAGTAGGAGAAAGCTTGCCTGAGGAAACTGTGGTTGCAGAGACCAACACCATTAAAAAGACATGGAGGAAGAAGAGGGAAGAAGAAGAAGAAGCCGCCATGAGTATTTAGATCTGAGAGACTGATTTCTAAGTGTTCTTATCTATGATTTGGCTAAGGTGTAGCATGCATCTATTTATATAGAAAGAAGGAATGATAATGAAAGCCTCTCTCCTCTCTCCTCTCTCTCTCTCTCTCTCGCTCTCTCTCTCTCACAGTAAGTGGTGCCTCCTTACAGATGGGCTGCTGATTTTAAAGCAATCAAACTTGGAATTACGTGAAGACAGCTTCTTGGAAGATACTAATATCCACATGGGATTTTATTTTTGCAAATCAAGGATAAAACACAATGAAATTATTGAATTAGGTATGGGCCAACCAGGGCCTAATTGCATGCTTTCAATCATTAAAGTACCACTTGTCCATCTGTAAAATAAAATCCTACCAAACGATGCAACATGTGAGGATTCATTAGATAATCTCGGCGGCCAAATTATCTTTTTTTTCATGGTTTTAAAATTAATGATCACTATTAAAAGTTTCCAAAAGAATTTCATTTTAGGAGTGAATACTGATTTGATGAATGTCGACTTGTGGCACATGATAATTCATAGAGAGTAAATTGTGGGAAGTATGTAAGACCCATAATTGAGAATAAAAAGAAAGAAAGTCTTATTTCCAAATCAAGTAAAACATATGTGAAAAAAAATAATAAGAAGGGGAAAAATGTTGGCCTATTTATTATGTATTTTGACTTCGTTGCAAAAACAGCTATATATTTTGTCCCTGATGAACTTGTCATTTTATAAACATAAAAAGTAAGAATCTTAGATATTAAAGTCATCAATGAAGAATATGATGGCTTCTCCATGTGGATTTTACTCAAGGAAGTTAAGGTCCGGAATAAAAGCCTTTTACTTTTAAAATGGAAAAGAATGCCATTATCATGTATAAGTTCTATAATTTTTTTTTTTTTTAATTTACGTGTGAAAAACTGCATGCTAACCTCTCGTTTTCTGAAATAAAAGCCAATCAGTTGAACTAGACCAATGTAAGGTTAGTTCTATAATCTTTTAACTATTTAATGGAACGCATTAAACTTAGTAGTAAGAAATTAACAATATGTTCCAAAATATTAAGATAGTGATAGAGATGGGATAATCATCCGTTCAAAAATAAAAGGATATAAACATATCAATGTAAATAACTATGGCCGCTCAAATTTAGTTCAAATTATTGAGTCTTTACATCCAAATTAGACAAGTTACAAGTCATAATATCACTTGGATTCTAATAATAAGCGACTCATCTTCTCTTAAATTTATATTCATAATATCACTCTGTAAAGTTCTATATTTAAATGTAGATTTTCCAACAAACTCATATTTAACCATCATTAATAGACCTCAGATTGAGGTGCAGGCTAAGTATATATCTAAACGTGCAATGGAATATTCTATTTACTAGATAAGGAATACATTAATACAATCTTAATAATATTCATGAAAATAGTGTAGAGTTCGATTCTTGTGCAATGGACATTGAGTCATTAACAAAAAGTTAAAAAGATTAACACAAATAAATTAAAATTTGGTACTAATCTTTGTATCTTAGCAGCGCAAATGGCTACTTTTTTAACAAGAATTAAGTCACCTAAATTTCGTGTTTAGTGGGAGCAGTGACAACAATAATTATTCTTATTAGCTAAAGTCATCTTTGTGTTGGTAAAAAGCCATGCAACCATGAGATAAATAATGTGATGTTAGGTTACTAGTTCATTAATAATTTCCCTCAATCATAATAAGTCAAAGATGTCTGAATAGCAGCCTTCCTTGTTAAAGAATCTCAGCTTAAGAGAAGTTTCGCCACCTAATATTGGCACAATTTTCTTCTTAATTAGAACAGTTCTTTGCTTTGAAAAAAAATTAAAAGCTCTTTTCATCCTCAATAAATATTAGAATTTCTATCTATTTAAAATGACTTTTCAAATTCTATTTCTCCAGTTCACCTTATCACATTTCATATTATTAGTCACTCCACTATCTAATATGTCTTTCTTTATCTCATTTTTCCATACTTTAAGATAAAAAAAAAAACTATTTTAACTATATTTAATTTAGTTTTTAGTGACGACTCTCATCAAAGACCATTATTATTTCAATTGATCTAAATTTTTATGATTAAACTAGAGGTTTTGAGTTTGACTCTTCCTCAATTTACTTAATACACGAGAGTTGCACAAGATTTTATGAATCTGTAAAATTAATTGTAAATGAGAATACCGATAAAGATTGATTATTAACATTGAAATTGCAAAATAGTGGACCATAATGATTGGATCAAGATAAGATTTAATATGTTAAAGTCATTGAATAATTTCCTACGTATTACATCGAACCGTGCAATACTTTAGTTGGACTAAGACGTTTTAACAACTTATGTTTTAATATATTCCTTGGACGTATGGATTAAAACATCAATTAGTTCCGTTGATTATGGAAACGGCATTTGTCATGTTAAAGTTTGATTCCTTTGTGAGTTCTTCATTAAATTTTTTGAATTATATAGGGGAACTTTAATTTTATTGTTTAGCCCAAAGGCACTCTATAACTGGAGTTTAGCCCAAAGGCAAGTGGATCAAAAAAGGGAGGTTATATAGGGCTAAACTCCAATTACGTTCAAAAAAAAATTGTACAGTTCAGAAAAAAATTATATAGGGAACTTTTTATTGTTTTAACTTTTTTTTAAAAAAATTTACATATTGAAAATTGTGAAATAATTATAAAGATCGAGTGGGTACAAAAAATATATACTTGTATGAAAGAAGGTTTCAAAAATAAGCTTAAATAAATTAAGTTAGTTATAATTTTAAAATTTTCAATATTTTAACTCACTCTATAACTGGAGTTTAGCCCAAAGGCAAGTGGATCTCAAAATAAATTTTAATAAATTCAACTTAGGTACAAATATAATCATAAAATGGTGAAATTATCATTTGCATACTGTATTCATCATATTACCATACTAAGGTTTAAATATCGGCCGATACATATCGTATCGGCCGATATATATCGGTTTTTTGAAACCTTGAAATATCGGCCGATACGATAAGTATCGGCCGTACTGTTGGAATATCGGCCGATATGGGCGATAAACGGTCCCCAATATCGGCCCTAATATCGGCCGATATTCGAAAATATCGGTATATTAGATTTTTTTTTTCGTTTTTTTTTTTAAAAAAAATAATACAATATCGCCCGATACGGGCGATATATCGGTCCGAATATCGGCCCAATATCGCCCGATATACTATTTATCGGGCTGGAAAGTATGGTTTTTTTTTTTTTTTAAAAAAAATATCTATAATTCGGTCATGATATCGGCCGAATTTTAAAAATTCGGTTGTTTGGTTTTTTTAAAAAAAAAAGCTTTTTTTTTTAGAGATATCGGACTAGAAAGGATGGAAAGAGAGAAAATAAAATATGGAGAAAAGATTGAAGAAAAAAAATCGCTACAGCTTACCTTTCTCTTCTTTTTCTTCTTCGGTTGATCAAAAAATACAGAGAGCAATACAGAGAGCGGCGGCTGTTAGGGTTTAGCAGAAAGAGGGAAAGAGAAGAAGGGTATAAAAAGAAGTGCATTAGGGTTTGTAAGTGAAGAAGTAACACACGTGAGCTTACTAAAAAGCTCACGTGTGTAACCTAATATTTTTTCAAAATAATAAAATTTTGTTTTAAATAGAAAGTAAAAATTATAATATTTTTTTTAGTTATCTTATTGTAATAATTTAATATTATATTTACCATCTAATAATTTTTGGGTATCTATTCATAGTAATTAAATAATAAAATCTTCTTTAAAACTTTAAAATTATTTTTTAAGCACTGTGTATTTTTAAAATTTCTCAAAATGAATATCCGGACTAATTACAATAACCTGATAAAAATACTTTAAGGCTTAAAGGTCTTTTGACACCCTTAAATATTTAAAACACAGTATTTTACAAATAAGAGTATCCCTAAGGTATGCCGAAAATACATTTAGGAGTGTCAAAAGACCTTAAAGTCTTAAAGTATATTTATCAGGTTATCGTAATTAGTCCGGATATTCAATTTGAGAAATTTTAAAAATACACGATGCTTAAAAAATAATGTGCATAATGTATTAAATAATAAAATCTCCTTTAAAACTTTAAAGTTATTTTTTAAGCACTGTGTATTTTCAAAATTTCTCAAATTGAATATCCGGACTAATTACGATAACCTGATAAAAATACTTTAAGACTTCAAGGTCTTTTGACTTTCCTAAATGTGTTTTCGGCACACCCAAGGGATACCCTTATTTGTAAAATACTGTGTTTTCGGCACACCCTAGGGATATCCTAACTTAAAATAACACTCATTGACTAAAAAAATAAATTATGAAATTATTTCTACAAATTTTCCTCATTTATATCATTTTCCTTGTAATTTTTACAATTTTATTACTAATTATATAATTTCTCGTTGTCGTAACTTCAAAAATATATTAGAAGATGTAAATGTCCGATATTTTATGAAAAAATTACATATTCAATAAGCCCATAATTATCTGTATTTACTGTAATTTTTTTGAATTTTTTTAAAAATAAAAAATAAAAAAATAAAAACGGGTAGGAGAGAGAAAAAATTCGGCAGATATATCGGCCGAACCGATATATCGGCCGATATGAAAAATCGGCCGAGATCTCGGCCCGGCCGATTTTTCTACCCCTGTTACCATATGCAAATCTAAGCATGGGATCTATCAAATTGAGCGGCGGTAATTGATTGAAAAGATTTTTCATTAAATATATAGTTATTAAAATTACATATATTCATAAATTATATAGTAAAACTCGTATTGAATCACGAGAAGATTGCTGTCTATACTAAATTGTGTCATATCACTGAAGACATATTTCTCACCCACTGTATTAAACTGTCCACCAAATTTATTTATTTTGGAAAAAAGAAAGAATAAGAAGACAGACAACTTTGGCAGGTAAGGAAGCCTTTGGCCAAAATTAAAAATCGCCCTTTATCCTGTAGCAGTACAGGAATAGTTCACGGCTCCCGAGAAGATAAAGCATTTAAGCAAGTTCTACGTGGTTGTTATTAAATGGGTCCTCAATCTTCTTAAAGTTGTATATATAATTTCAATTTGCCAGCTCTGGCTGTCATGTTTTTCTCATGGTAAGGCGGTGGGCAAAGCCGCCCCACAAGAACAGGGTGGCTGTCATTAACTTTTTGTCTATTTGAGTTGAATGGGTCACTCCAACCAATCTAAAATTGATTTAATTTGAGTAACTTTTTGTTGAATATTTAAATAATAAATTAAAAATTGTTGACTTCCCCTCTAAAGGATGCATCCATCAAGGCATGGACAAAACCAGGCACTTAAAGCTCGCAATAGAAATTATAATATTATATAATCCAACCACATATTCAAGTCGCTTTAATGCCTCAGACTTCGGTTGGAGAAGCCTTCTTAGTCGTATTTTTTTATAAAATAGGTAGAAAATGTTCAAACTAGTAAGTTGGTAATATTTGAATGTCATTTGACTATTTTAATTTTGAGATTTTAGATTTTAAAATTTTAATATTATAAATATTAATTATTTATAGTGTATCATGAGGAAAAGTTCTATTAAATTATCATTCATAAAAAAAAAAAATGTCCATTTTATTTAACTATGTGAAATTTAGCTTATGATTAATATTAAACCTACATTTTAGGAGCTGGTTGATGGTTTATGTTCTCTGCCATGCAACCTAACATTTCTGCCACGAGAGAAACAAGGATTTGATTTGGAAGAGGCCCAAAGTCTTCTTTGCCTGCCGACACTGTCAGTCCTCTTTCTTGTTAGATGGTAAAGTATAAACAAGCCGATGGTACATTCATTGAAGGGTTTTAAGTTTTTACAATGGTATTTTTACTAACACTTGAAATTGAGTCGTGACAAAAAATACATTTTTCCTTTTTTCCTAATTTTACTTCTCTATAATTGTTCTTTGGTAATATTTTTTAAGTAAAAATATTATTGTATAAGGATAAAATTAGAAACAGAAAATATCTATTTTCTCATGAGTCACAGTTAGGTATTACTAAAACACTAGTGTGAGAATTAAAAGCAGAACTTAAAATATAAGTAAATTTTAGTATTTTGATTTTTTTTTAATGGGGTTATAAATATTGGTTGATTATTTGACTGTTTTAACTCATTTTGAGTTAATCTTTATGTTTTATAAATAACTTTTGGCTGAAACTTTCAATAAAGAGGCCCATTGAATTGTCATAATCTTTCATTTTTTATAATTAAGAACAATTAATTAAAAAATACCAGTCATAATCAATCCAATAATGAAAATATATTGAGCAAATATCGTAAAAAAATAATCTAAATTTAAAAGAAAAACAACAAAATTGTCCTATGAACTGAGTGAGACAGTTACACTGGAGAAAAAAATGTCAAGAAATTTTCTAGTTTAATCATCTCATCTATAAATGGGCCCTTTGCTGCCACAGATTGGGAGTTTTGAACACTTAGCAATGAGTATGAAATATGAATGTTTTCCGAATTCGATAATCTATACAAAATGACAAACAGTGGAGGACTCGCATAGTAATCCAGCCCCGACATAATAAGAGAATGCCACGTGATTAGTGGAACTAATTAATGCCTTAATGCACATGTGACAATTTTGAAGATTATCTGAAACATTAATTGCGAAAGTGACATGTCCCAACTACAGCTGGGGTATTACTACAACATGACTACGCCTTCTTATTATTTTTATATAGTTATAATTTCTAAATTGGACGTAACTTGTGGAGACTACTGAGATTATCAAATCATTACTTTGCATTGAACCATTAAATTAATTATAAAAAATTTAAGGTTTAGCTTAAGAGTATAAAGTCGTGATTAATTACCCTCATATTTTACAAACAACAATAGTTTGATCATGATGACAATTTTATAATTCAATCTATCAACTTAATAAAAAAATTTGAATCATACATTTTTTAAAAAAAATTAAATTGATTTTTAACTTGATCATACTCGACTAGAAATAAATTCAAATTAAAATAAATTGAAGTTTCATAAATAGTAACGCAATTCTATTTTTATTTGCAAAGGCTCCATATAAATGAAAAGTTTTCTCGTTTTTCATTTTTCATTAAAATAATTTATAATATTTTTTCAATTTTATAAAATTTTGGGAAAAGGTCAAATCAGTCAGGCTGTAATAAAAAAATTTAAATTGTATCAAACTGGTAAGACAAAAAAAAAAAATTGTTATCTATAATCATTATATTTTGACTCGGACCCAACTTAACAACCTCTAATTTTGGCGGCGGACAAGAGGTAACTGGGTCCAAGTAGAGGAATTCAAGTAGAGGTCATGATTTATGTAATAAAGTACAATGTGTTCATCCTTTGTTTGAACAAATTAAATTCCATTTAATTACTGCTTTCTTCTCATCTTCGCAGAAGCTGTCTTCATATCATTCCAAGTTTGAATAGTCTAAAATGAGCAGCCCATCTGAGAGAGAGAGAGAGGGTTGCTTATGGCGTTGAAATTCTATCTTATAAGTAGATCCATGCTACACCTTTGTCCATAGCATAACTAAGAACACTTTACTCTCTCAAATCTCCAGTACTCATGGCTTCTTCTTCTTCCTTCTTCTTCCTCCAAGTGTTGATGGTGGTGGTGGCCTCTGCAACCACAAGCTTCCTCTGCCCAACTTTCTGCCACATTCTACGACAAGATTTGCCCCAAGGCCTTGCCCACCATTAGAAAAGTGGTGGAGGATGCAGTCCGAAAGGAAAACCGAATGGGAGCCTCGTTGCTCCGCCTCCACTTTCACGATTGCTTTGTCAACGTAAGATCAACTACAACATCTAAATCCCATATTCAATTGCTTCATCATTATTAAAACTATTTATTCCATCAATATAAGAATGACATGCTAATTTAGTTCAATTTTATTTTAATTTTGTAGGGTTGTGATGCATCGATCTTGCTCGATAGCACCCCGACGATAGATAGTGAGAAGAAGTCCCTTGCTAATAACAGATCAGCTAGAGGGTTCAAACTGGTCGATCGGATTAAGAGGGTGGTGGATGGAGCTTGCGGCGGCCCGGTTGTTTCCTGTGCAGATATCTTGGCAGTTGCTGCTCGTGATTCAGTGGTTGCTGTAAGTATCCTTTCTCCCAAGTTTTCACAAAAATTGGCTAATTTGTGAAAATACAAGCATTTTCATTTATTTTCTAATGTAATTAGTTAATGAAGGTGATTAGAGAGCCCTCTGTAACGAGGATTTAGTAACATTTCCTAATATAGACATAATTCTAGCTACATTTCTTTTTATTGTTACTAGATGAGTGAAAGCTGATTATCATCATGGGCTAATTCAGTTGTAATTTACTTGTACAGTTGGGAGGCCCAACATGGAGGGTGCAACTGGGGCGGCGAGATTCGACGACGGCAAGTCGTGACGATGCAAACGACAAAATTCCATCACCGTTCATGGATCTACCCGCCCTCATAGATAACTTCAAGAATCAAGGATTGAATGAGCGCGACCTCGTCGCACTCTCCGGCGGCCACACTTTAGGTCTTGCAAGATGCGGCTGTCTTCCGGGATCGGATCTACAATGAGACCAACATCGACCAGAGTTTTGCCCGGTCGCTGCAGAAGTCGTGCCCTCGCAGTGGAGGAGACTTCAACTTTGAAGGTCTTGACAAGACGCCGGCACGGTTTGACGTTCAATATTTCGAGGATTTGGTGGGGAAGAAGGGGGTCTTGCACTCAGACCAGGTACTATTCAATGGTGGCTCGACTGATGCACTGGTGAAGACATATAGCTCAAGCAGTGGAGCATTTTCAGCTGATTTTGCAAAGTCCATGGTGAAAATGGGAAATATAAAGCCCAAGACAGGAAAGGCAGGACAAATAAGGAAGAACTGTAGGCTGGTGAATTGAGACTTTTGGACAGAAAAAATGAGAAGCTACCATGCTTTTCTTTCCTATTTACTAAAAGTTATTGATATGCTTTCTCTTTATTCTACATTTTTCTTTGAATTTATGGAAATCTTTCAAGTGTATGTAAAATTGTAACTAAAATTCCTCTTATCAAGTGATTTACCAAAAGGTACGACGAATGATATACATTTTCATTTTTTTTTTCTTTCCAGATATTTAATTATTGGGTTTATCATTTTTCCTTTCCACATATTTATTAACAGATTGCACATTCATTTGACCCAGATATTACTAGAAATGTTAGAACTCCATACTATTTTAAAGCAGTGATTCTGTATTATGGGTGACATAATTTTTTATTTTTATAATATGGGTATTTGATTTTACTGAGATTAACCTATAAATATCTCAATTTATACACTAATTTAGTTGATAGGATTAAACAAATCAATTTTAAAATCTCACTTTATGAGAAATGAAGCCTACCCTTCTAACTTGTGGGTGGTATAAGTAATAAGTGAGAATAAACAAATATCATCTCTCATTCATGGGTCTAATAAATGAAAGTTGGCCATCTAATATTCAAATTTGCACGCATTTTTAGTGTTAAAGATTGAGAGAGAGAGCACATGCAAGCCTCTTCCTTTTGGGACAGTGACAGCCGCCTCTGCATGTGGCACGGCGGCTTTGTCAATGGAAGGACACAGTTGAAACTTGCGACTAATTCATTCTTATACGAAATTATTCATAAATCTTGTTTATTGAGTACATTAAGAAGGAATCGAATTCATCATCTTTATACTTTTAGTTTTAATTTTGGACAGTCAATGCGACCAGACATCGATTTTTAGTTTTTTACTCGAAATTATGATTCTGCCCTCTTCTGTATAGAATCGATCAATTTAACAGTTAGTTTATTTTTTTCGATCGATCGATCTCTTCATTCTATAAATTAGTTGAAAAAGTTATATCAATTGCACAATTCTATTTTGTCGACCGATTGAAACATACGATTGATTCAATTTTCTGAATGAATCGATCGATTTTCTGAACGAAACGATCGATTATATTTAAGCTACAGTAAAATATAGTATATTATTTAAATAATAGAATTTTAAGCTTATTTTTTAAACACTGTGTATTTTTAAAATTTCTCAAATTAAATATCCAGACTAATTACAATAACCTGATAAAAATACCTTAAGACTTCAAGGTCTTTTGACACTTTCAAATACTTAAAATAGAGTATTTTACAAATAAGGGTATTCCTCGGCTGTGCCGAAAACATATTTGAGAGTGTCAAAAGACTTTGAAGTCTTAAAGTATTTTTATCAGGTTATCGTAATTAGTCCGGATATTCAATTTGAAAATTTTTGAAAATACACGGTACTTAAAAAAATAACGTTAAAGTTTTAAAGGAAATATAAAACTTTAATGTTATTTTTTAAGCACTGTGTATTTTAAAAAAATTTCAAATTGAATATCCGGACTAATTACGATAACCTGATAAAAATACTTTAAGACTTTAAAGTCTTTTGACACTACCAAATATGTTTTCGGCGTAGCTGAAGGATACCCTTATTTGTAAAACACTCTGTTTTAGGCATTTGAGAGTGTCAAAAGACCTTAAAATCTTAAAGTATTTTTATCAGGTTATTGTAATTAGTCCGGATATTCAATTTGAGAAATTTTGAAAATACACAGTGCTTAAAAAATAAGGTTAAAATTCTATTATTTAAATAATATACTATACATTACTGTAGCTTAAATATAATCAATCGATCGATTCGTTCAGAAAATCAATCGATTCAATCAAAAAATCGAATCAATCGCATGTTTTAATCGGTCGACAAAATAGAATCGTGCGATCGATTCAATTTTTCCAGCTAGCTTATGGAATGAAGAGATCGATCGATCGAAGCAAATGAACTAACTGTTCAATCGATCGATTCCACACGGAAAGGAGTAGAATCATAATTTCTAGTAAAAATTTGAAAATCGGTGCCTGGTAGCAGAAACATGCGGTGTCTAAATGGTTGGCCTTTAATTTTAACCATTTATCTCAATTTATTAGACAGTTGTTTTATCAATTAAATTGAAAATGGTCAATATGATAATCATAAAAAAATTGATTTAAATATTTTATCCATTAATTAAGTATATAAAATTCATAATTAATAAAGTGCTCCACTTCGATCTTCCAGTTATTTAGTCTAAATTGAGTGGCTAGACATATTAAATGAGTTTAATTTTTTTAAATCTTCATATCAATCTGTTTTAATTTTGAAGAATTAATGGAGATAACAACATTTTTATAATTAGAGTCTTAGAGACACCAATATACCTTAGAGACAAAAAGATTAAAGGACAAATAGTATCGATTTTAACCGTTGATTTCCTCTCCTCATCTTCGAGCCATTGATGATGAGCACATTCTCCCTTTTGTTCATCATGGTACCCCAACTGCTGGGGTAGTCTCAGTGCTACCTCTTAAGCTTTGTTCTTCTTTCGGGCTGCCCATTGGCTGACTTTGTTCTCTTGGCTCCATTTTTTTTTTTACCTACCTTGTCATAACTCATAATGTCAGCTGTTGTTTTGAGCTTTTCTTTTTTCTTTGGCCCGTATTGGGCCCGTTTTGTTTTCTATCTTTGATGGATTATTTTTTGCCTTGCCTAAGCTGTAGACTATACTGTACATTCTCGACGTCCCTCCTTTTACAATGAATTTACTAACCTCCATTCAAAAAATAATAATATCGATTTCCCTACTAATTTCCTAATTTTATAAGTTTTTTACTTCAACTTTTGAACAAATATTACATAATCTAACTCCAATTGCAAAAACTTTATGACTTAATTTTTTCGTTAGAGTACCTGAATAGAGGGGTTCTAGACCAAATCCGACCCAACTTAAATCAATCACCATTTAAGCACATTATCTTTTATTACCCGATTTTAACCAATGTACCCCCATTTCATGATAAACTTTTTTAATCTATTGCCTCTATTTTTTATAACCCAAAAATAAAAAGAGAAGTTTTATAATCTTAGTTGTATTAAAATAACTTTTCATATAATTTTTTATTTTTTTATAAATTTTAAATTGAATTAGATCAGATTGAATAAATAAATGGGATTTAAATAAATTCAGATCAACTAATAACAAAAATATGAATCAAACTAAATAAAATAAAATAAAAAATTTATTATTTGCTCTCATTAAGAACCATTCCCAAAAACCAAACGGTAGTTCATGTTCTGTCTTTCCATCCTAATTATTACTAATTTACTACTGCTACCAGATAAAGTAGGACTTCATTTACAAGAGTCCATAGTCTTCAATGACTGCTCACGTTGCCGTAGATGGAAGACAGATTTGATGGTTAAAGTAACATGTAACCGAGCCAATAATGAATTAATAATAGACTAGACTCCTCTGACTACTAGTCTCTTTGTTCAATTTTAATTTTTTTTTAATATTATTTAAAGAATAATTTTTAAAGACATATCACATTTAAATATAATAGAGAGAATTAAAATATCATATCAGACAACTATTTTGAAACAATATTAGACAACTATTTTAAGATAATATCAGACAACTAAATTAAAACATAGAGAGTATCATTTTTACATAAATCATATAAATATGGGTGACCAAAGATTCAAATATAAAGGTCCATTCAATCAATAAAAAAATATTTCAAACGAGTTGAATCATTAACAAATTGGTGAATATTAAATAAAATTCTAATTAACACTTAAAGAAAATGAAGAGAAAAATAGAAGCTAACCATGCCCTTCCGGAAAGGGAGAGATTTTGAATTGGATAATTAAACTTAAGGTGAAATCCATATTTTTACTTTTTTTTTTTACATGTATCGTCATTTTATAAAATATATTTGTACTCAATATAAATTTTTTGAACTAATTTCGAGTTATACTCAAATATAAATTGAATTTTAAGTAATACAACTTATTAATTTTTTATAGAAATTAGAATTGTAATTAAAATAATTTATTTAAACTCTTTTTTTTTTTATGTTGAAAGTGAGACTAATCTCACAAGCATATGTAAATGTCCCAATCAACATACATTGATTTAGTCAATGGAGAGTAACCGCACAGAAAGTATTGATTGTGAATCGAACACGAGACCTTTCTAAATAAACTCAACTCTTTTATAAAAAAAAAAAATCATATAAAAAATATCTAATAAATTAATAACAAAATAAAGTCTCAAAATTCTCAAATGTTTTTTATATTAAGACATTGGAATAAGTATAAATGATTTAATGGAAATTAGTGATGATCGACTTGGTAGTCAAGAATTCACTAGATGTGAAGAAGATTTTGATTTCAAACAACTCTCAATACAAAAAGAACCACTTATTATAATGTTAATCGATTATGGATAAGAAAGTTTACATATACTCTAAAAATATATTAAAGATTCTAATAAATCAGAACACCTTAATCTTAAAAAAAAAAAAATTAATGGAGACAAATTGATCATTTTATATATAAATAAAACTAGTATTACAGTAGATGTTTTCCTATTTAGAAGGACTCCCAAAGTAGTCAAAAGCCCGACATAATGAGTGAAGCTGACATAATCAGTGGAACTGACTAATGTCTTAATCCACATTTGAGGAATATATTGAATATATAGCTGCCAACTGGACTATTACTGACTGAAGACCAACGCACTATTTCTTTGACGTAACATGCAGAATCTTGTTCAGTGATTTGATGTACCTGAGACTATCTCTTCATTTCTTATAAATATAATTATAAATAATTACGTACCATAAAAATCTTAGTGCTGAGAATTCTCAACGTTACGTGGGCAATTTGGGTTCAATCACGTCATGGTGACTTTTGTCTTATTTTATGATAGGTATTAACATTACGGATGTTCATTTGTCCAACCTTTGTTTGTGCTCATCTAAAAAGTTAAGACAAGAGAAATACCTATGCTACATTAAATGACTTGTTTAACTTCTAAGAGATAGAGTTAGAATTAGATATATTAGAAATAACTTAAAGATACTTATAATAGATGATAAATTGAGAGAAATTAGTTTGAAATTATTTGATCATGTTAGTAGAAAGTCAAATACAAAACTCAATATATAAGATGGAGAGGCAAGGATAGGGCTGAAATTGGATCGGGTCGGGTTGGGTTGGATTTTTTGAAATCCAATTAGGTCCAAGTTACTACTATATGGAACTCGACCTAATTTGACTCAAATTTTTTACCTGGACGTTTGACCCAATTGATCCGAATTATAACCTGACTCGACTGGAAACCCGACTCAACCCACATTTTGAACCTACTTTAGCCTATTTTTTATCAAGTTGGGTTAGATTTGATCAGGTTGGATTAGGTTAATTTAAAAATCTTTCAACCCAATCTTACTCGAATTCAACACGGATTTCTGACTACTCAACTCGACCCGACCAACTGATATGACTTTCATAACCCGACCCGCATGATTTTCGAGGCGGGTCATGCGGTTTCGGGCCAAAACCCGACCTGGGTTTCACCCCTGGACAAGGTAATGAAAAATATAATGTGCTATAGTACCACTAAAGTAAATAATATCTATAGCGGTACATTGTATTATCTATTTTTGTTAGAAGCCTTTATTTCAATCAATCTTCTCAAGAACTTTGGGGCTCCCGTTCTAAAATCTTTAGCCAAATCAACAGCCTGCCCCATTTTCTTTTGGGGACACATTCTCACACGAGAATTTTTTCATCTTATCTGGGAATTCATTTTTTTTTTTTTGGAAATTTCTATTTTACCCTTCCAATCAACACAAAAAGTAGAAGGGTAAAACGGAAGTGAAAGGGGAAAATGAAAATTTTAAAAAAAAAGAATTTTCATTTGAGATAAAAGGATTCTCCCGTGTAAGAATGCTTACCCTATCTTATAGATATTTGGGCCTAAACGTCATTAGATTCGTCAGTGCGTTAACATTTGGCATTTCCAGATTGGGCAAATGTATGAAACAGGCTATTTATGGACTTAAATCCGGTCTAGACCCATCGAAAATTATCAGGCTTAAATGAGACATTAGCATGACGGGACAGGCTCGAGCTCATTTTTAAGTGTGTTTAGCAAAACGGATGGGTTCAGATCAGGGTCGAAAATTCGGCATCTCTCTCCTCATTTTTTTTTTTTAAAAATCTCGATGGTTTTTTTTTATTGAAAAAATTCATTAAAAAAAATAAAAAGGCTTTTTTAAAAAAAAAAAAATATATAAATACGGGTGAGATATCGATCAGGGCCCATGCCTATATTTTCTTTTCTTTTTTAAATAAAAAATAAAAATCGACCGATATCCTGCTGAACTTTTTTGTTTCTGACTGATACTATGCGTATCGGCCGAGATTTCGACCCCTGGACTTCAGATTCATATAAAAAGCCAATGAATGCCATTGGGCTTTCCAGCCCATTTACTCTCATGCATATATATTTATAAAGTAATACATATACATACAATACTTTATATTTTAATTAATATTATTAATTAAGCCCTAATCAGTTATTACATATAATAAATTTCTGTCTCTAAGCCTTCAGTTTATTGGGCCTTTTTGCTTAATTGAAATAGGGCTTCAAAAGAGGCTTTAAGACTCACCTTTTTCTAAATATTTCTTTTAGAAAATGCTTAAAATTAAGTCTAAATAAAACCTTCAGTTATTACATATAATAAATTCTCTCTCTAAGCCATCAGTTTGTTTGGCCTGCTTTGCTTAATTGAAATAGGGCTTCAAAAGTGGCTTAAGACTCACCTTTTTCTAAATATTTCTTTTAGCAAATGCTTAAAATTGAGTCTAAAGAAAGCGCTCCAACGGGCACGCTTGAGCTTCTTATTTTCCAAATGGGTAGGCTCAGACGTTGAATGGGTCCGCAGGCAAACGTGTCTTTTATAGGATCAAAACAGGCTCAGGCCTCAAGCTAACATAGAGGAGATCCTGGCCCAAGCTTAACCTGTGAATATGGCTACAGAGAAGTCATTTGCTTAGGTGTGTGGAATGGAGCTTCAATATAACTGTAACGGTTGCAAACCCAAGTGCACTAAGGTTTCTGGGACCCATTTTTAACAAATGGACAATATTTATTCTTTGATCTTATTTTATAATTCAATTGAAGATCAGCTAAGGAATGATCAATGCAACGGTGAATTCATAGAAAAGAAGATCAAAAGATTAATCTCATAATTGATTAATCAAAACATTCAAAACTAGTTATTTAATTCGTAGAGATTTTCAAATATTTATTGCATCCGGAGTTAACAATGTATCATAACAAAAAAAACTTTTCTAAATCATATGAATCAATCAATTAAAAAAAAATCATCCATTCATTCAATTTCTCTTCTCTTCTCTCTTAATCTTCTTTAGTTTAATTTTCATGGCTTTCTAAGTTCCAAACTAAGGGTAAGAGTGAAAATTCGATGAAGTCATTGAAATTTTGTTTTTTCTTCTAAATTTGATATTTCACTCTTTCCATGAATATCTTCTTTCTCTTTTTCATGTGATTTACAATCTACATCATCATTCTTCTATGTTTGTGGGGTTGGGGAAGAGCAATACGTGACTGTCTTTTATTCATCAAATCTATCTATTATAAAAAATAAATTTTACTTTTTATATGAATTCATAAAAATGGATGGCTAAATTCACAAATATTTTTACTCAAAAGAGAGTTTGAATTCTATAATCTAGCTTAGTCATCCATTTTTATAATTTTATATCATAAAAATAAAATCTAATTTTAACAATACATGCTTATATTCAGATAAATCTGACAAATGCAATTCAAATGATGTGATATATAAAAAATAACAAATGCCATCAATTTTTTTTTTTTTTAAAAAGTTTGAAGAAAACCAATCGGCTCTTAAAGAAAGAATACTTTACTTTTCACCTTGTAGACAATGACACCCGTAAAAAGAGAAATTTTAATATTTTTTATATCACAATTACCAGTTCCATTTTTTCTATCTAAAATGAAAATGACAGTCAAGATAGATGACTCAGATTCATTGTATATCACAGTCCCTACTCCCTAGGCTGAAAACTGAGAAAGGTAGAAATTACTTTGACCAGAAAGAGTAGCCACACTCTAGAATGTAGATACACATTTTAAAGCCTGGATAATGATGTCTACGTTTGTCAGTAACCATTTTTTTTTAAAAAAAAATGATGCCCACGTTCATAATCAAAAGAATTAATATTTATTGTTGTATCAATAGTTAAAAATGAATTGAAAGGAACTTTTTTCTCCCTATTATTAGCTTTTAATCAATTTCCTTATTTTATCCCTCCAGGTTTTAATGTGGGTTCACCTGATTTTGAAATAATCTCCAAATGGGGCCCATTGTTATAAAAAAAAGGAAGCAGATGTATGTGCATGGCCCATCTAGCCATCGAAATGTCTTCAATGTAACATGAAACAGACAGAGAAAAAAAAAGAGTTGAACTTTGAACCCATTGGTTCTTTGACTTGGTAAAAGATTAACACAATTCTAGTCTAAAAATCAATCAGGAGAATAAAGACGGCAACGTTTTAGTTATTTTCTTACTTCGATGTCAAGGAATATGAATCTTATGCACTGTACATTGAATCCCATTTTTTATATATGATTTTTTTGCTGATTTATGAGAAAAGTATAAACAAATGATGAGGTCTGTGATGACTTTTCTATGTCTATCTGATGATTTTTTTGGGTAGGTTATAACACATGGTCAACATGAGGGAGAGAGAGCGACAAAACGAGCGAAACAAAGTCCAGGCCAAGTAGTAGAAATATATAAAAAATATCTGCATGTATTTATTAATAATTATATTAAATGAAAGAGTCAATATCTAATCTCCATCTTGTTATCTCTCTAAAGCAGAAAACTTTTTCATATCTTGTATTAGACACACTAATTCTGTGCCTTAAGCCTATGAATTCTCACTATTAGACAACTTGTTATAAAGATTTTCAAATCTATAACCTTATGTCATCGCTCTATTTTTCATTGTCTCTCTTTTTTTTTTTTTTTATGTTTTCTTTTCTCTCTCACACACAAAAAGAAACTACTCATTAAAATCTGACTTTACAAATAATGAACCTGACTCAATTCAGACTCTTTTGAGCCAAATCCAACACTTATGATATTGGTATTATAACTATATTGTGTTTATGGATCATTCTCTAAACCAATTTTTCTATCCAAGTTTCAAGTAATATGGCGAGAGAGTTTTTCAATTTTGCTAATTTTGTTCTAATTAAGTAATGTTGATGCTCAGTTCTACGAGGAGTCACTCTGTAAGAGGTTTGTGGGAGGACAAGGCCAAAATTTCAATGGGTAAATCAAGGGAGAGGACTGCTCGTCCAGTCGTCCCCATTGCATCTGTTTCACTGCCAATTGTCAAGAACAGTAAATATACAAAAATATTTGCTTCTTAACGTCCCTTTATCAGATGGGTACAAAAGGAAAACCCTAAACCCTCCGAACCCACCAACCACCCCCCAGAGTAGTATAAAGTGTGTTGAAAATGGATAAAATTACATAGAGAGTTATTTAAAAAATATAAATATTTTAAATAAGACAATTAAAATAGGACAGAGGGAGTATTAAGTAATGTGGATATGGAAATTTACGTATTAGTCGGATGTTAATATTACCATTCATCCATAGTACTTACTAACATCAAGCATGGCCAAAGAAAAGAAAGAACAAAAATTGGATTTTGAATCCTTGGGTCATTTTGACTTGGTAAAAGAGTAACACAATTCTATTACTACTTTTCTTTTGTTATTTTACATATATATCTATATAATTATATATTTGAGAAAATTATACTTGGTGGTTAGGATATGCTCAACCTAATTAGATTTAATTTTGGAAAGGTTAATATTTTAATACAAAGTCAACAATACATATTAGAGAGAGAGGAACCTGGATGTAGCAATTGACAAAATGAGTGACGCATAGTCAAAGCCAAGTAATATTAAATAAATTTTGGTTTTCTAAATATATGCATGTGTTTCTTTACACTTATAATTTAACGACACTATACGAAAGAGTCAACCTATTGACATTATAGACTAAAAATAATTGAAATTGCGGTGGATCTCAACCATACATGTGGCATAGAGTACTGTTACAAGTAATTAAAAATTTAATGAATGAAATAGACGGCATTGAAATTTGGAACCATCAATTCTAAGTAGAAAACGTTTCTGCATGGTAGTATAGTCAATACTCAATACTATAAAAAAAAATTATTTTTATTATAACCATCACTTCTTTTTTATATTATAGACTTCAAATTTTATATATTCTTAATGAAAGAAGTTTGTGCTAAGAACCCCTAAACCCATTTGCTGAATAAACAGAAAAATGTCAGTGCCATTAGGAATGAATCACTATTTATGGATCATTTTCCAAACATAATTTCTAAGTAATGCATTAATTTCTTCACTTTATATGGCTCAGTGCTATTTCTATATTCTTTTTGAATTAACGTGTAGGAAATTCAAACACAGACCTACTAAAATTCTTATGGATGAGCATCCTACTCCTGAGGCACACTAAAATTAAGCCATATTTCTTTATTTCTTTAACTTGCCCTTCCGTGCTTTGAGATAGTTATCTAATATACTTGAAAAAAAATTGCACAAAAAATCCAATGGGTTGAATTTATAAAGTTTTTTTTTAAAGGTTTTTTAACCTTTTTAACTTTGAATAATTTTTAATTCTTAAACTTTTTAGTTTTTATTTTCATTTAGTTTTTAAAAACATCATCTGTCATTCATTTAATTATTTTTTTTTTTATAAATTCTTATTAAACAAATAGAATTTTCAATTGAATCATCCGACAAAGCAATGCATGGGAGAGATTTTGAGTTTGATTCATGCTCAACCTCTCCGGGTCACTCTTCATGAGATTACTCCCAGTTGACTAAACCAGTGTGTTTGGATTGAGAGGCTTATATGTGCTCGTAGAATTAATTTCACCTCTAATATGAGGTGGAGATACCCATATTAAAAAAAAAAAAAAAATTTGAAAGAAAGAATGATAGGAATTGTTTGTTGATATGGAAATCATGTCACATATCTTACATTTGTCATTGAGGTGAAACATAATACGATTTTTTTATAAGAAAAACTATAGGTTTCTCAATCAATAACCATCATATAATCGGCAGTATAACATAATTAGACAAGTTAATACATTACTTATATGCTTAATCAAATAAAGAAATCCTCTTTGAATAGGAATTTACCCTTGGATAAATCTTCTTTATTTGTTTCTCCATCTATGCATTTGAATTTGCCATCTGCCATTTGCCAACCTGTGTCTTTACTCTTTAGATTGCATACAAAAATGCTTTGTCAACTCTTCCTATTCTTATTTTTCCATCAGCTATATATTTTATGCTAGTCGATGTCTCTGAAAAAAAATATTCAAATGTAAAAGACTAAATACATGAATCAAATCATATCCTTCTATAAATTATAATACAATAGTAAATTCAGTTTTGTCATTGATCTTATCGACTAATTACAAACTGTATCACTAAATAGGAACTTCAGATTATATCAGTCGTTGATGTGATATGTGTTAGTAAATTATGTTTATTATTAGTCTTCGAAGTTAGATTATTAACTATATCTATATTCGAAATAGACTCTTAAGTTATAATAATTTATGTGATTTCAACGAAGGAGTTACAATACTGTGTGGCATGTGTCCAAAAAATAAAAACGACTGAAATTTATTACACTTGAGATAGACCAATATCTAAATTTTGTTTTTGGATTTTTTATTTTTTTTAGAGATATGGCATAATGGCGAATAACAGTGAAAGCTACTATGGAGAGACCAAATGGCAACATTGCAGGGCATAATGGCGGGCGGCTTGTACAAGAAATTATATGTTGTGAATTGATTAATTGTAAGTCAAAGTGGCTAATTTTATTTCATTTATATTTGTATAATTTTCTTTCATATTCGTCATCATCTTGTAACTTAGATTCTTTTTTAATTTTAATTCATTTGAAATTGTTTGCTGTTGAATTAAGTTTGAGTGTTTAACCTTCATAGTTCAATTTTTGCAACCTTTCAAAATTATACTTAGAAATGCTTTTTAATTTTAGGACACTTTCTAGTCATGACATATTTATCAAACTAACTTATTTGTACTATAAAATAGGACAGCGATTCTCATATGGACATTTTGTGTAATGTAATATGGGTTTTACTCCATTGTCCATTTTGTCTTTTGAATGGGCTCGTCGAAACCTTTAAATTGGCTCGTCAGATCCTTTGCTATAAGTGATTCGAATGATTCGACGAGCTGATTCGAAAAATAAAATGAATAATACAATAAAATTCATGTCAAATTATATAAAATAACTATAAGAAGATTGCGTCCATGAAATATAAATACAGTAAAACTACTCATTCAATTTATATTAAACTGAGTCAAAAGTCAAAACACATAATTTATGCAATCTCATTTATTCTTTGATAGACATTGTTACCTTTTTCAGAAGTTGAATAGTGATATGACCATCTCCATCTACGACTTGTTAGGTTTTTCCAGTCCCCAGTCTTTGCCTTGGGTATCAAACTTACATCAAATGTTAAATTATTATTTCATTCTCCAATGTTTTTAATTGGCTTTAGTTACATACTTTAAAACTTTTTAAAATGCAGATCGATTACATAAAAGCTTCGGACAAATAAACTATCAACTGTTTTTGGCTTCCAGGCAGAGGAGATTTGTTAAAATTATTATTTTTTAATTTAGAAGTTTTTATAATTTTTATTTTGATGCATTCCTTATTATTGGATTAAAGATGAAATATCAAAAGACTTATTCAATAGTTATTTTTAATTTTAGAAAATTAAAGGCTAATATGATTCAATAGATCTCATATTAAACAGTATGATAGTCCATATAATAATCTATACATTCATAAAAAAAATTGTGATCATTAAGTGGTAGTCACCTATTTGACAATACTTGTCAGAACACCAAATCTTTTTAACTTAGGCATATGTCAAATTGGCCTTCTAAAATTATAAAGTCAATTGACGTATGGAAGTGTCTTAGCTCATAAGAAATAAATTTAGAAAATTCAAAGGAGTTAGGAATCTGTCTTAGAATTAAAAGTAATGAATTCAATTTCCACTCTAATTAAAAAAATTACTCCCGTATAATTATTGGTGTCCCGATAAATGTCTCTAAAATATATAAATATAAAATTTTCAACCTAATTAATAATCCATTTATCGATCTTCCTATCCATCTTTTTCATTAACTATTAGTTGCCCCACTTTTTTTGTCAACTAATGGATTGGATTAATTGGGATACAATGTACCGCAATTTAGGCCGTACATTTAATGTTCTTAATTTCTTATATTAATTTGAGCAAATTTTGTAGCAGTTGAGACTTGAGATGTGACTTTTCAAGTGGGCCTGACATTATGTCTGAAACAAAATTAAAAAATTTATGGAAGAAAATGTAGTAAAGATTCAATCAAACCTGTCACCTCTGATTTTCCATCTAATAAAAGAGACACGTAATTGACTACGTCTACTTCATGACCAAGTAATCACAAGATCAATTTAATTAATCAAAGGTTATTTAAATATCACCAATTATATCAAGCTGTAATCTAATCATAAAAAATATTTAATTAAATTGATGACCATGACTATTTGATCAATTTGACTTGCTAACAGTCATTTTCTTTTAGCTGGCAGACCATGATATGTGAAAGTTACAGCCAAATCAATGACTAGCCGCCCTTTGACCAGTAAAAAAAATTTGTTCAAAAATCAAAATTTAGCTTTAACATATCTTAGCATTTGTATTTACTGATGATTTGATAAAATGTAAGTAATTTCAATTTTGATCCTTCATCTCATGACCTAACCATCAAGTGTTAATAAATAATTTTAATATGTAATTTTGATGTGATTAATTGAAATACTTCTCTTTGTTTTCAATTTTGATCAATCATATTTAAATTTTTTACCTTGTCCTCTAAAATTGGAAAAAAAATAAAATTGATGCAAGCCTTAAGAAGCTTTATTACTATCCATATTTCATGTTAAAAAAAAAACTAATTTCAACACAAAAGGTTTGGAGTGATGGTTAAGAACTCATCTCACGAATTTAAGAGTTCTTAATTTGATTCCAATTCTAATCTAAAGGACCACTCTCCTTAGAGTTACCTAATGTGTGTGGGTAAGAATGTTATACTTGTCTTTGAAATTAGTCACTACTCTAAAAGACCTAGGCACGTTGATTATAAAAAGACAAATATCTCAAATCAACATAATAATAAATGAAATTGCCTATATGGGTATAACTCAACTAGTAATCTCCTGCCTCAAGAATCGGGAAGTGTCAAGTTCGAGCATCCATGGTCTCACTTGGTGTGTCCTAAGAGCAGTGGATATCACCTATGGAGATTTTACGTTGAATTTTCCATCAATTTTCCTCACGTAAAGTCCAAAAAAGAAAAGAAATTCACTGACTTGACAGGAGAAAGATGGCGTGTAGATTAATTATAATTCAAAAGCAACATGTTTTTAATTCTTCAAAGCATAATTATCCACAATAAATCTGAAATTTGATTGAGGCTAGATATATCAGTTTTGCATCCATCTTCAAAAAGTCTTGTATTTTGTGATATTTGCATATCGTCCCCTCATAATCCAATGAGTTTTGTTTGATTTTTCAATTTAATTTAAAATTAAAACTTAATTATGTGGCTTTAGATTAACTCTAAAAATTGAATATTTACACATCACTAATCGAAAACCTCCTGTAAAAGAATTTATAAGGCCAGTGAACTCTATCTATTAATCTATATCTCCTCTGAATTTTCCTTCTGTAGGAGTACTTTCTAAATGTTTTTTTGCCAGACAGATTGATGGCCCCCACATTTGACAAATCTACACAACACAGATGACCTTTTCTTTCATTTACTTGTTTACTATTAGTTTATTCCCTGTCAACCAATTATAGATGTGAACACTCAAATGAAGGGCTGAGATTCCATCCATTGG
This sequence comes from Chimonanthus salicifolius, assembly GCA_013350335.1. NCBI lineage: Eukaryota > Viridiplantae > Streptophyta > Magnoliopsida > Laurales > Calycanthaceae > Chimonanthus > Chimonanthus salicifolius. Next base: position 1,576,756 of record CM023537.1, on the reverse strand, counting down.
TCTCTTGGATTTGGTGAACTGCTTATGCCAAACATTAATGGCCATTTGGATCCATGAACAAGTTCTAAATGTGACCAAATCCAAATCCGAACACTATTTATAGCGTAGTTTGGCAATGAGTATGACTCAAATCACACACTCCCTTTTTTTTACTAAGGCAAAAATGGCTGCTTCTTCTTCTTCCATGGCTTTTGCCACCTTGTCTCTACTCTTGTTGCTCTTCTGTGGCAACTCCTCTGCTCAGCTCTCCACCAATTACTACTCAAAATCATGCCCAAATGTCTTCCACGCTGTGAAATCCACCGTCCATCAAGCGATCATGAAAGAACGTCGGATGGGCGCCTCGCTTCTTCGTCTGTTTTTCCATGATTGCTTTGTTAATGTAATTCTTCGTCATTAATTACCACTAACCATGCATAACTCTTATCTATAAGCTTAACATTTCACAATCAACAATCAACTATGCTTATTTATAAGCTTAACATTTCACAATCAACAATCAACTATGCTTATTTATAATGCCCAAACACTAGTTCAATACTCAATTACAGTCAGGTTTTCTGCATGAAAAATTTCTCATTTATTTTGAAGAAGTGTTGCTATTACTTTTAAAAAGTAGTAAAGTAACATACAAGAACCAATCCTTGTCTAAATGGCTTGTCTGGCTGGTAAGCTCTGTTTTTCATTTTCTAAACATTCAATCCTCTGTTTTTATGATGTAAATGCTCTATTTTTTCAGGGGTGTGATGGGTCTGTCCTCCTCGACGACACATCGAAGTTCACCGGAGAGAAAAATGCACTCCCGAATAAGAATTCTGCAAGAGGATTCAATGTAGTTGATGATATCAAATCGGCAGTAGAGAAGGTGTGCCCTGGTGTAGTTTCATGTGCTGACATTTTGGCCATCGCTTCTCGGGACTCCGTCGCCGTAGTAAGTAACAATCTTCATGTAGATGGGGCACTTCTAATGATTCTAGTTGCAAATATTTTGGGTATTTCATAAACCAAGTATTATTCATTTTAATAGTTAAATTTACATGTTTTGGATGTGATGCAGCTTGGTGGCCCTTTTTGGAATGTGAAATTGGGAAGAAGGGATGCAAGGACAGCCAGTAAAGCTGCTGCCAACACTAACATTCCAGCTCCAACCTTTGACTTAAACAATCTCATCTCCAGCTTTGCAGCTCAAGGCCTCTCTGCTAAGGACATGGTTGCTTTATCTGGTATGTGATCTCTCTCTCTCTCTCTCTCTCTCTCTCTCTCTCTCGATTCATGGTTTGTGATGGAAACAGGGGGCCACACCATTGGACTAGCACGGTGCACCACCTTCAGAAATCGCATATACAACGAGCGCAACATCTACAGATCCTTCGCAAGAACGAGGCAGTCGAATTGCCCGAGGACTTCCGGCAATGGCGACAACAAGTTGGCGCCACTAGACCTACAAACTCCATTTGCGTTCGATAACAATTACTACAAGAACCTCATCAGCCAACGCGGTCTTCTTCACTCCGATCAACAGCTATTCAATGGCGGGTCTACTGACTCTCAAGTAAAAGAGTATACCAGCAATCCTAGCAAATTCAGTGCCGATTTCGTCGCAGCCATGATCAAGATGGGAGACATTAAGCCGCTCACCGGATCAATGGGAGAGATCAGAAGGAAGTGCAGGATGGTGAATTAAGTATAATTAATCTTCTAATTCCAATAAATCTTGTGTGTTTTCTTCTCTCTCTCTGAAAGGACAAATCAGGGTGTTGTTTGTTTGTTATTTGTTTAAGATTCAATGTTTGTTAATCACTTGATTTGTTACAGTTAATGATCAAGTGAGCCTAGTCAATGGGGTTAAAGAGTTCTTTGAATTTTGTTGTTACTGCAATGGAAGTTCAATCAAGTTATGAGTTCATCAAGTGTGTTCAGATGCTTCTCTTTGTTTTCTCGTATTTAATCAAGTTCATCAAGTCAATTAAGGTGGCGACTTTCTCATTTTCTAATGTTTGAGATCTCAACTTTTGTCGTACTCGTAGTAATCCTGAGACAAACTTTCACCATTTTGTACTCGTTCAGTAAATATTAATGGTGGTAACTTTGGGACAAACTTTTCCTTTCAGAAAGATGAGGAAAGGTGAAATTGACTTTCGCCCAGTGGTGAATTGCCTCCATGATCCAAAGGCTTTGGACAGGTTCTATTAAATTTCATATCATTTTCATATAGTAAGCATTTAAAATAGTAAGGGGTAATTTAAAAATAAGTTTCAAAATTTTTCTAATCTGAAAAAGTCTCATTTTTATACTGAGATAAAGGCTTCAAACGTGTTTTTTTGTAAAAAAAAATCCTAAAAAATTCATCTTTTGCAAAATTCAACACATGTTTCATCTGTTTCAACTTTAGTATCCTATGATGTTTTTCTTTATCCCTTCTTTTTACATTTTCACTTGTCTGCTCCTTGATCCTACAACTTGGAACTTTTCAATTCTATTACTCACATGTCTAAACTATCGCAAATGTATTTCTTTTATATTATCTTTAGATGCGGCCATCAGAAATTCAAACAAGCTAATTCCAATTAATGAGGATTCATTAGAGAATGGTGGGACACATGTGAGCTTGATTGGAGAATTTTCATTCCAATTGCATGCTAGAATCGATAGGGGAAAGAGAGAGCCGAAAGTATCTTCTAATAGACCCACTTGCACTCGATTTGAAGCCCATATGAACATCCATTAAGGACGGGGCTACAAACCTTCACCATCAGGGCCATGACTTTGCTCTCAATTTGAGGCTCTTAATGGGCCTCAAAATATTGACCAATATTTCAGTTTTTTTATTCCTATTGGGCCCTAATCTTTTTCTTTAAGAAAAAAAAAATCGGCCCGGCCTAGTTAATGAATGATGCCTAAACAATGATGTCGGGCTCATGTGTATCTGAGGCTCTTGAAATCAAGTTATTGTGTTACAAACTTCAAATGGCCTAGATCAAGCCGTAAGCTGAGATCCCTTACTCTTAGTCTAAATCAGAACTACGCCGCCACCGGTCCCACGAATCAGGTGACTGGCCACACATTCGCATATGGGGATGGCAATGGATAAGATTAATCGGAGAACTGTTGGAGAAAGGTGGGTTTAACATGAAATATTCTTACTTCTGTGGGCTTGGAATTACATATGCTTGTCATATATAGAATTGAACAATTAACAGTATTAGGAAAGCAAAAGAAAAAGAAAGAGGAAAATAGGAAATGGAGAAAGAAATTAAAAAAATCAAAGGCCCATTGGAGACCCTATTTATTTTAGATCCTAACTCAATTCAAAATAAAAAAGGCTCAGTTGGGCCTGATCCTTGACTCAAATTGAATCAGGGCCCAACCAGCCTACCCAACTTGCACCCTGACTGACTAAACAAAAAACTCTCACATGGTCAATTGATCAAGTCGGAGAGTCATCTAAAGAAATCTATCTATAATTACACAAGTGTAACTCTGAGTTTTGATATTTGCCTCAATATTTCGGTCACTAGTATGTGTTAACATAAATTTTACATTGTCGGTGGACCTTTGAAATGTGAAGTTTATAAGCATATGGGCACCCTCTCCTAAATAGCTTATTTTTAAGGGTGAATTTTACTCATATGTTTTATATGATATCAGAGAGAGGTAGGACAGGGATGAATCGGGTTTATGACTCGAGCCCTGCATTGAAGGATGACAGTCGAGCCAGTGAACCTTTGAAATATGAGGTTTATAAACAAATGAGTACTATTTCCTTAATTGTCAATTTTAAAGGTAAGTTCTATTCATATGTTTTACTGCATAAGCTTCAGAATCATTTCATCATAGAAATGGGCCATGACTCATAATTATATGATCTTTAAAAATCTAAATAATCTTCACTCCATTTTATAAGACATTCGAATGTTTCCTCCTCTTTGCAAAAGAGTAATGCACCAATCTTCAGCTTTTTCTTCATCTTCTATTCTTATGGATTCACATTCTCAATATCTAGCTCAACAATCAACGGTACTGATGCAAAGCCCATGTAAAACCAACCAATATCACCGTCATTAGCTCCTGATCCAAGGTTTAAAGCTTGACAGCTTGACAATATATAAACCGAAACTTAATATTTCAGCTGAAATTGAGGCTATTTTATTTTCTGACAAGTGAGATTTCATCCAAATTTTGAGAAATATCAGCCGAAATTTCGGCCAATCCCAGGGTATAAAGACTTTCAATATTTCCAAATATTTTTTGATAACAGAACCCTAGGTATCCTACAAATATCGACAAAACAAAATTTTGGCTGATATTTGTTATTCAAATAATAACATACTGTAAATTTTTATATATGAAAAACATCAGTATATCCTTTTACTCATTGATGGCGACAGAAGGTGACACAGTGACTAGATGGTTGACCATATTAAGTAAAACCTTAGTGTCTCTATTATTGAATAATTTTCACCTGAACCATGCGGGATCAACTGTGATGTAAAATTACATATTCTATTTTTAATGAAGAGTAAGAATTTATTTCACTCAAGAGAAAAGAAGAAAGAAAAAGAAAAAAAGTAAAACAAGCCTTAGGAAAGCGTGATGAGCTCAGAAGTCCTGGTCAAAGCAAAAAATCAAAGGAAGGCATACAAAAAGTAGGGGTGAAACTGGGGTCGGGTTTTGACCCGACCCATATGATCCGATCCTAGAAATTATGCAGGTCGGGTCATATGAGTTGAGTCAGCAAGTCAAGTCAGATTGAGAAGATAAAAACTCACATTAAATTCTGGTCGGGTCGGGTTGGGAAATTTACAAGTTAACCCGACCCAACCCGACTAAAATTAGGCTAAAATAGGTTTAGAATGCGGGTCAAATCAGAATTTTAGTTGAGTCGAGTTAGAATTCAAGTCGGGTCGAGTCGAGTCGGATTGGGTTTTAAGAAATCCGACGCGATCCGATTTCAACACTAAAAAAGGTAAAGCTCGCGAGGAAACTCAGGCCACTCACAAATCGGACAAGAACTTACAAAACTTCATTTGAAGTTGATCATACGTTTGAATTAAAAATTCATCTAAAACTACTCCATCTTTATCATTGATTTTTAAACTTACAAAATCATAATTTAAATCCAGTAAACTTAATTTTTTTTTCCCAAAAACACCTTTCAACCCAACATTTTCCATACATTAGACCTACCCTTGTGGGTCCAACCTTGTTTGTCATACTATATGCAGGATGTCATTTGAGCCCCACAGGCCAGATAGTCCATCAGCCCATGTGCTAAGATGTTGATTACATGGGCAAGATCCTAAGCTTTATCAACACATAAATTAAGATTGAAGCAGACTCCTTGGGACTCATCTCTTCACATGCAAAAACTCCTCAGCTTCTTCATCAAACCAAAGGAATTTAAGAAGGTCAAGATCCATCCTTCTTCTCATTAGTAATTAAAAATTTCTTCTTGTAATGAAGATGAAAGAGATTTTTTGGGGAAGGAGAATGTATTATAAATTCTTAATGGAACCTTCTTTTGTATGGACTTTTGGAGTTGAGTAGAGACGATTTAAGATGCGACCATCTCAAGCAACTACGACGGTAGACCCAATTCCATCACATCTGAACAAAGCTCCAAATATTCAAAACTGATGGGAATTTAATAATGGAAATAAAGAAGATTGGAGATAGTGAAGATTTGCAGTTCCCCATGATTTTATTTATTTATTCTGTAAATTTTTCTTTTAGGGTTTTCTCCATTCCCACTCGGGTAGACCAACTCCACACGGCAAGGAAGCACCAGATTTTAGAAATAAAACTAGCTGGCAAGATCACTGACTACTCAACTGTACGTATCTCTCTTTCTCTCTCTACCAAATCAATACCTTGGTTTCACAAGCAAGTAATGAAGTACATTTCCTGCATTTACAAGAATGCTCATCTCAGGTTAGAGATGGCAATGGATGGGCCGAAGTCAAGTTAGATTTAAGTCAGGTTCACTTTTATGTAATAATATATATTTTTTAATTTGACTCAGTCTAATCTAATTTTTTTTTTTTTTTTTATTCAACTTGGCTGAAATTTTGTTTTACTTAAATTTAATTCAATCAAGCTTGAAATCCAAGTGGGTTTTTTTTGTAAAAGATTCCTTTCACTCGACAATTACCCCCATTGATAAGTTTTGTTGATGATGATCCTTTTCTATACAAATTCCTCAGAGAAAATAGTGGTACTTACTCATCGATACTTAGTACTGATACAAGGACTAATAGCTGCGATCCATATAGATTTTACTTATGAATTATTAAAATTATCAACTTTGAAGTGACAAAAATCTCACATCGGTTAATTCGAAAAACCAATAACTCTATATAGTATTTGAGGCACTCTTCTCTCAACGACTAACTTTCGAGAGTAGATTCTATTTCAAGAATGTTATTGTGTCAAGGTTTTCCACTATAGTATCAGAGCAGGTTTTACGTGCAACTAAAGAGTTCAGCTACACGTGAGCGCATGTCTGAAGATGTTGGTGATGAAAAAACAAGTAGATTCGAGTACTTAGAATGTTCAAAATGAGGAAAAAAAATTCTTTGAGGAATGTTTATTGGCTTTAAACAGTACATTCGAGTCATTTCGCCATAATGTACAAGCAATGCACCAAATCGAAGGAACAAGTACAATGAATCTCTTAAAGGTCTTAACATAATTAAGTTTGCTGTCACCTTCACATGTGGGATTAGGAGAGAAAAAGAATGCGGGGGACAAGAGATTATCACTTCTACATACCACTACAAAATGAGGAAAAAAAGTAGACAAATCCAAATGCTCCCAATAGACATCCTAAACAGCAAGTGAACAGTTCTAATCAATTAAAAATGATAAACGTAGGGAAGAATTTACCCATAAAAAGATGGTTAATAGGAAAGACTACGTTATTAGAGATGTGATAGTTTGACGATCAAAATTGTTTTTGTCAGGTTTTTTCTTCCTTTTCCGTTGTTATTAAGCTAATGGTCCTAAACTATATAGTTCCAAGAACTAAATAAAGGTTAAGAAGAATTTAACTAAAAAAAGATGGTTAGATGTAGAATGTAATTTACTAGACATGTTATATTTTGATTAAAATAAAATGATCATATACAATTAAAAATATAATACTGCTGGCAAATTCACTTCTATTTAAATTAAAGATTTATAAACTCTAAATGAACGGTTTGTTTTTTTTTAAGACCAAAGTATTCATACGTCTCATTTTAACAATAAGAATTGTATAAATTCCACAATTCTCACGCGTTAAAAATACAACAATGAGAAGTAACCCTTTGTATATTGAGGGAGACTAGATGACAAGATCTTTTACAAATAAGAATGGATTCTGAACACGAAACTAATGTCTCAAAGTTAAATACAGTTAAATAAAGAATAATGGAAAATAATTATTTTTGTATTGAGGAAAGCTTGATCCTGAAATTTTTTACAAACAAAAGCGGGTTTTAAATAAAGAGTATGTTTGATAAATGATGTCATTAAGTAGATAGTATATGATCAAATGAATATCTGTAAAGACAAGTTAAGATCTAAACTCGATATACATTGAATTGTACCCTGATTACCAAAGTTGCAATAAAATATTGATTATTGAATACATCTTTCTCATAAAGTAGGGAGCTTTTCCAACATTTATTTTATTTTTTCAATAGCTGTAAGAGGCTTGGGGTGTTCACAAATGAAGGAAGGGGATTACTTTTCCAGCTTTTCTCTGACTCAAAATTCTCCTCAGAAAGTTCTTAACATAGGAAGAATCAGACCATCCATACTTTTTGTCCCCTCTTCAATTTCCAGATCTCTAGGGTACAGACAAGCAATTACCAAGCACATTCAACCACGTCTCTCCCACGTGTTATACCACACGTGCCTGTCTCATCACACTCTCATCTCTCTAATAATCATTATCATTATCATCAACAAGTAATCTCATCCTTCCAAGATTGCCTCCTTAATGGGGCTATTCACAAAGAAAAATCAACCTAATCGTCCAAATTGTGGGAACCAAAAGTGGATGAAGTTTGCATGTTATCAGATGATCTAGATCTCATTCTGGCATTGAATTTGGACTTCGGACCTTCAATTGCTTATCAAATTTGAATGACTGAAAATGTGAGAAGTAAGAAAGTTCAGAGAATTTTAAAATAGATAGTAGAGATGTCTGGTCAACATAGTTTTCATGAAGTTTCCATCCAAGATGGGAACCACAATTTGGACGACTAGATTGATTAGAGTGACGCGAAGTTTAAGGTGAATGAGTAATGATGGCCCCTGAGTTTGGGTTTCTTATAGGATAAGATGCATCTAATCTGGTAATTAAATGTTAAAAATATTTGATTTACACGACTCAAAGTCTGAAACCCATGGAGGCGGAAGATTAAATGAAAACACTGGAACTTTTATTTTTGTGGGTTGTTTTTTCTACATGGGAAATTATATGGGTTTAATGTCTTCACCAAAATGGAAGAAAAAAAGAAGAAGAAGAGAGAAATGTATGGAGACAACAAGAGATAGATGCTTGAAATAACCTAAATTGATTAATGGTGCAACTAAGAAAAAGGAGGTATTCCAGAAGGCTTAATCTTCTATTTAAGGAAAAATCAAAAAAAAAAAAAATCAAAACTCAGCACTAGATATTATTTAGAAAAATATGGACTTTAAACTATGAATTAATATGGGGAATATGGGGAATAAGGAGAAGGTAAGGAGCCAACCATCTAATATTTTTGCAAGTTTATCTCCACATAATTCATGATTTGAAGAAAAAAATGGGATTCTAGCCATAATTAGCCAAAAAAGGGAACATTTTCGTTCGAAATGGAACTATAGTCGGTGGTGGTGGACGGAGGCGTGTACATGGAGGAAGAAGAAGTTGCAGAACAGGGTGGAGGTGGCGGTGGAGAAGGTGGGACTGGTGGTGGCACCGCCACCGACACGGCCCCGGAACCAAGCAAAGTGGCATGTGAAGAAGGCATGATATTGGCACTAGTCTCTCTATATTTATACTTCAATATTTCAGCTCTTACTGCATTAAGCTCTGCTTGCAAGGATTGGACTTGTTGTTGCAAGGCTGAGATCGCACCCATGCACCCATACACAGGGTCTCTAAGTCTCACATTTGCTTCATAAACAAGGCTGTTCGCTGCATCGGCTCTCTGGCTTTCAGATACCTCCTGAATTAAACATAAAATAGAATATCATCATCACTAAAGTCATTCATCGCATCAATGTAAAGTTCAACAATTACAACTGAAGTTGATCGATATAAAAGTAAAGAGAAATAGAATTACCATGAGCATTTTAGAGACATTGCTTGCACCAAAGACCTTGTGAACAGAAGCAAATTTTTGGGGCTCATGAGGGGAGAAATAAGGTGAAAATGGGCATTCTTGTGCACATCTTCTCCTCAAGAGCTTGCAGGCAGCACAAGGTGTAATGGTGTTCAAGATCCCAGGAGGGCCTAGCAAGTGTCTCCTTCCCATTCGATCTGAACCATCGGTTTCTCTTTTTAGCTTCTTTCCCACTTCATCAAGCCTCTCCCTGAATGATTCAAAATCTGAATGAAATGGAAGCCTCACCAAAATAAATAAAATAAGAAAGTGTTGAAATATCAGGGCTTTATTTTATTTTAGTCTACCCATGAAGAAACAACCTGATAAAGAAAGGGTGTAAGGACTAAGATTTAAATATTTTATCTTCCTATCAACCCCCCAAAATAAAAAAAAAATCGGGTTTTGCTCTGCTTGAAATGAGAAACAGAGGAAAGTGATGTAAATAAAATAACATAAGAAAGATGATACGTAGGAAAGGGATGGAAAGGGTGTTAAGGAGTAAGATTTGTATATTTTATTTTCTTTTTTAAAAAAAAAGCAGGAAAAAAACTCTTGGGTTTTGCTCTACTTGAAGAGGATAAACAGAGGAGAAGATGTATTATGTGTTATATTTAGCAGGGTACCTGTCTCTGGACATTCAAGCATGCTCCTTAGCAATGGAAGAGTTGCAGAGAGAAAGAGAGAGGGAGAGAATGGAGAAGAAATATGAAAAGGGAGAAGAGTGCAGTGCTTAAAAGGCAAGGTATTAAAGAAAAGTGGGCCTGAGTTATGGAAAGAAAATACAAAAGGAATATTAGAAGATAGCGAAAAGAGATAGGGATTTGTTTGTTTGTTTGTTTGTTGCTGATGTTATTGTTGGTGTACTCGGGTATGATGGCAGATGATGAAATTTGCAGAGAGAGAGAGAGAGAGAGAGAGAGAGAATGAGAGAGAGAGAGAGAAGAGAGAGAGGCAGAGATGCCAAAAATGCCAGCCTTGACACTGTTTGCTCACGTGGACTCATTACCACTGTTGACTTTTAGAGGCCACTGCTGAAATGGATGGGCTTGATTGAGGTCTATGAGAGGTTAAATTTCTATATTTTTCATTCATTGTCCATGCCCCCATATGAATCTTTGTGATTAGGCATGAGGTTAAGTTTACAATTCATTTATCAATGCCCTAAACCAAGTTATAATTATAAAATTAAAATGAGAGAATTCTTTTATAACATGGGTATCCCAACATTTCTACACATCTCAATCCGTCTCCTTGAATAGAGAGACTTTAGCAATTTAGCTCACCTTTTTTTTTAACTTTCTTCCCATTTAAACATAATTAGGTTTCAACTAGAGTTGACTAATCCAATCATCTAAAATTAGAGATTACATAAATTATGTATCTATAAAAATCAATCTACTACTAAACTTTGAATTAGTAAAAAGTTAAAACTTTATGAATACCATGGTTGCAATTTGTAAATTTCATTCACACTGTATAGGTGGTAACAATGAGTAATTTAATGTTGATTTTGATCTTTTAAGTTTTGCATGTATTTTGTTTGTGGATTCTCATTTTAAAATAGGGAAAAACAAGAACGATACAAATTTCTACATCTGTTCTTTCATTTATCCGAAACTCTCAAAGTAAAGGAGTCTTTCCCACTTTTATTATGGGTTTTTTAGAAAGAGTTATTTCTAATTTATTTAAAAGAAGCCTCTAATTTATTTTTACAAAATGATTAAAGTTTGATAATAATTGTAAAAAGACTACTTATCCCACTAACTAATAAGAAATTATTTCTGGTCAATTTAATTAAAAATTTGATTGCAATTAGATTTCGTAGGAACATGGGATACTACACCCTTGGAACAATATAATAAATATAGCTTAGCTTATACTTCAGCTTAGTATCTATTGCCCATTGAAATCTTACATCTATAGTTTTCAAAAAAACAAAAATTGTTATACTAGATAATAAGTTATATATGAAGTTTAATAAACAAAGGTGATTTGAAGGAAAATCACACTGGCTTAAACCTACTTTGCTGAATCAGTGAGTGAAGTAGGTGGGCATTGTGCGCAGCCGCTGATCTAGGGATTGAATAATCGGGTCCGGATTGCCCAACAACCAGATTTTTAGTCTAATTTTGCTCTAAATCTGGGTCTTCTTAAGTAATTGGGTAGATGGGTCCTTTTGCATCCTATAGTGTAACTGGTATGATTGGGTAAAAGAGATTGTTAGCGTGACAACCATAGAACTTCTTTTTTATTTTTTGGATTCCAGTCTAAAAATAAAATAAAGATATTATGATTTTTCGAATAAAATTATTATATAATTTCAATCTAATGATCATGAAATAGAAAGAAAACAGTGATATATTTTAAAAATACAAGTCTTGAGATTAAATCCTCCTCAACACAAAAATAGTCATTTCTCATTGTTTTGTACTTAGTATGAGCGAATTGAGAAGTTTATACATGTTCAAACTTCAAAGGATTTACTTAGATGAGACACATAAATAACTTGATCTTAAAAAATAAATGAGTCATAGTAGGTTGTTCGAAAAGATCAAATTGGAGTCCACTCTAAAATTAGGTGATTTGAAAGAGCTGGAGAAACTCATCAAAACCTAATAAAATGGTCAAATCGTGGTTTAAGCAGTTTGACTTCCCATATTGGTCGGTTTGACAAGTTTCCATTGCCCCATTTTTTAATGTTTTTTTTTTTCTCTTTAATTTTGACTTGATTAGAGTAACCATGCAATCTAATCCATTAGAACTGAATTGGTAAACAAAATAGGTCTAACCCAAATTTATAATACACTCAAATATCTATAATAGTGCCACCTCTAATAAGTAGTTGGGCCCACCTAGTAGTCATTGGTCATTAGAAGATCATGATTTTGTAGGATGTAGACACACTTGGATTCTACTTGTATACTTCAAGCCAAGCAAACCCCCAAAAAGAAGATAAGCTCTCTAGTCGCTTGTCTTTGAGTCTAGTCTAAACCAAGCCTGACACATTTTTAAGGGGGTTAATATCAAAGGTGGGTGGTGAAAGGGAGTGAAAACAAGAGTGTGGATAACATCCAAATGGGTGGAGAGAAATTTTGAGTCCCACTTATTTCTAAGTGATTTTGATTTGTGGGGCCTATTGATACATTATTATTTCACACATTTAGAGATACAAGTCACTAATTTAAGTGATTAAAATATAATTTCAATTGATAAATTTTGAAAATGTTAAAAAATACAGTTTGATTGATTGAAAAATTCAGGTAAGACATTTAGATACTTTAGTCTTAAAAAAAAACAAGATAATTTTTGATAAATTTTATATTTAAAATAATATTTGTGAGTTTAATGTTTAAAATAATACTTTCCAACAGAGCCATTACCATTAGATTAAATAGAACTCATGTTAGCCTCAGTCATCGCACAGCCTTTGTGTCCATTTTACATACCATAGAAGTGATTCACCTCAGAAGGATTACATTTAAATATTTAATAAACCTTTGAAGATTAGATAATCAAGTATCAATTAATTTATCAATTAAATTGATAATCTCTGGCCAGCTTTCATTTTCTCTGCACTCGCTTCTTAAATGATAGATTCTTACTGTCGTTTAATCAATGCTATTAACTCATTATCATTCTATAAAATTCATATCATATTTCAAAAAAATATTGAAATTTGGAATTGATTAAGACTTCGATCGAATCAACTTTTTCTGAGTAATTCAAATTCATTCCTACCTACCAGTTTCCATTGTGAAGGGGGCTATGTTTTTTATTAAATAAAGAAATTTCATCATTTATAATCTGTAGTAACACTGGTTGACTCATATGATCATTGGCACACCCATGTAATATGAAAATACATAGTAAGAGTATAAAACCAAGCCACAACGAAAACACTTGTAAAAAAATGTGGCCGATACGTTGCGTATCGGCAGTAATGTACCGAAAAATGAAAGCCGATATATATATTAACCGCGATGCATTGGTGCATTGTGGCTTAGGTCTGGACAAGTGCCACACGGTTAACAGGCGGGTGATAGGACATATGCAGACAAATATATTGTGGCCAATACGTATCAGATCACTGTCAATGAACCAATTTTTTATTGACTTCGATGATGTTCATATAAAAAACTATTGATGATTTCCAATTTGATGCAATATCTTAAAGTGCATCCAATGGATTGATAACTGAATTCTCAGGCTTGAAAGATAATGATGATGATGAAGTCTCTCTTAGTAAGCAAATTCTACAAATTAGAGAATCCAAGTCAATCAGATCCCAGAGACTTCAATTGTTTATCAATCAATGGTGGGTCAAACATATGGAGAGTTCCGATCAAAGTACTGATGGGCCACAATCAAACTCATTACACCGAGGTTCTTTGGGAGGCCTTATTATATTCTTTTCAACATGCGTATCTTATAAGAAAAATTGCACATTGATTCTTGTTTGACCCTTATTTTTTGCCTAAGAAGTCGCATCTATGTTTCTCCCTTTCCCAACCCATCACCCCTCTCTTCAACCTCATTTCCCAATATTGCCACCTTCCTTTTCACCCTTTTTCTATCATGTTTCCTTCAAACTTCAAAGCTCTATAATGGAGTCTATGTTGTTGAATTCGATGTAAAGATAATCATGTTCTTGTATGAAATTTTATCTCAATTTGATGATCTTATCTTTAATTTTAAATTTTTAAAAATTAATGATTCATACTTATCAAAATTTAAAAGTCAAGATTATATGGTTTGAATCCTCAATTTATAGTGAATTTATATACTTCAAATCCATTTAATTACCTATCAACTAAATTTAAATTTGTAGGATCCATGATTTATCTAATAACATATAACTTTTTTATACCAGCAAACATTCTCACGCAAGCTTAACACAAGATGATGTTTCAAAAGCTTGACACAAGATGGCCTAAGAAAGGAACTCATGACTTAGCTCCCCATCAGAAGCCTTGCCATGGCACGTTAAAATAAGCCCACAGTGTCTTTAGTGGGTGAGCAAGAGTCCCCAAGCCATGAATATTACGCCAGAGTATATGAGACTCGTGCTTAAGATTGTTGACGATAGATTTATTAACATGCATCTCTTTAAATATGAGATTCACTAAAAATCATTTAATCTAATTTAAAGAATACAAAGTTTTGATATTACAAATAATTAAATTGAAAAAGACTTAAAATATGTAGCGACCCGACCCGATTTTTCGGGATTTTAGGGTCTCAGTAGCAGTGAGGATGGGATGAATCCTGTTATAGGCCTCGTCTCACCCGACCCCGAGCTCAGAAGCTCGAAGGGGCATTTTAGTAATTTAAACTATTTAATACCTTGTCATGAAAAAAAAAAAAAAAAGTATTTGAAAATCGCACTTTTCCTCATCCGAGGTTTAACATCCGATTTTTCTTCTGATTTTGAAACACTGTTTTTGCCAAAAAAAAAAAATAATAATAATAATAAGGGGAAATCTGATTTTAAAAAAAAAGAAAAAAAGAGAGAAACCCTAAACCCTCCCTTATAAGTCCTCTTCGCCGCGCACTGTAGCACGCAGCTACAGTGCCGCGGCGCCCTGCTGCAGCCCTCCCCTTCCCTCTCTCAGCCGTCCGTCTTCCCTCTCTCCCTGGTTCTTCTCCTCTCGTCCTCCGGCCCTCTTTCCCCTTTGCCCTGACGACCGGCGTCTCGGAGCCGCCGTCACCGCCCGACCGAACAAGGTATCTTCTTCCCTTCCTCTTCCTTTCCGTCGGTTCCTCCCCCTTCCTCGGTTTTCACCGATTTTCCTGTCTTTCCCTTCCCTTTTCTCCGATTTACCCGGTTTTCCGATGGATTTTCCCAAACCCCCCTCCGGTTTTTCCCTCTTTCTTCTTCTTCCTCTCCTTTCTGCGTTTTTTTTTCTTCTTCCTCTTTCTTCTCCCCCCTTCGGTTGAGCAGCCGAGTCAACTCAGCTGAGTAGCCGAGTTAGCTCAGCTGGGCAGCCGAGTTGATTCGGCTGAGTCCGAGTGTGGGCACTGCTGGGCCTGGCCCGGCTCAGCTCGCCACTGATCCAGCTCGGCCCAGTCCAGTTTTGGGCTCGGCCCAGTTTGCAGGCCCAATCCAGTTTTGGGCTCGGCCCAGTCCAACTCTGGGCCCGGCCCAGTTTCAGGCCCAGCCCATTTCGGGCCCATTTTCAGTTCGAGCTTAGTTTAGCCTGTTTTATCTCCTTTACTTATTCTGTGCTCTTGTCTCTCCAGATCGAGCCCCCTTCAAATCAACAGACCCGCCTTCTCACGATTGATTTTCAAACGCACAGCGGTGAGGGAACTAACACATTTTTTAGCATACACATTTCTGCATTCATTTATCTTCGAATTATGTGGATGCGGAATGCGCAGAATGGGACCCCTTATATTTAGTTCTACTGCTCGGCAAGGGAACCGTTCAGATAAGTATGCGGTGAGGGGACCACTTTGTGTATCCGTGTCCGGTAATGATGTGAGGATGATAGATGGACTTGATGTTATACCAGTTGTGCATGATTAAGTAATTTGGATGTGATTGATTGATAATATAATGAAATATCAACATGCTAGTATGTGGTAGACTGTGGTATACATGATTGTCTAGGATTTGATATTGCTTCATTGAGAACATGTCTATTATTATTTGTATCTGCACATACCTATTATTAATCGTACATGCATTTGTCGGATGTGTAGAATGTCGGGGGGGCTTGGGCGTTAAGTAACATTAGGGTTATGTGGGGCCACGCGACGGATGCGTGGTGGGACGTGTATTGCCTTGTGGTTGTATATGGGTAGTCGTGCCCCTAGCTTGAATAAAATGGTCGGTCTGTCTTGTGGTCACCAAACACACCTTTGAGGGAGGTGTAACTGACTTGGGGGACAAGGTGCCTGGAAGTCCCCAATAGGGATCCGTTGGGGAAGTAGTCGTGTCAATCCTTGATAGGTCATCAGGCTGAAGGTTGGTTCACCCAAGGTAACCTTAGAAGCCTCTTGTAGATCCGATACCCAAAGGTGGAATGAATGAGATGACCCCTGTGTGACCGAGTAGGCTGAGGAGGTGCTCGCCTAAGTCGAGGGATGAAGCGGTGAGGGGCAGCTCCCGCTGGCATGAGTTGTGATCCCTATGTGACTGAGTAGGCTGAGGAGGTGCTCGCCTAGGTCGAGGGATGAAGCGGTGAGGGGCAGCTCCCGCTGGCACGAGTTGTGATCCCTGTGTGACCGAGTAGGCTGAGGAGGTGCTCGCCTAGGTCGAGGGATGAAGCGGTGAGGGGCAGCTCCCACTGGCATGGGTTGTGATCCTCGTGTGACCGAGTGGGCTGAGGAGGTGCTCGCCTAGGTCGAGGGACGGAGCGGTGAGGGACAGCTCCCGCCGGTATAGTTGCGATCCCTAGACGACCGAATAGGCTGAGGATGTGCTCGCCTGCTCATTGGTTAAGGGATTGAGGTTGTTAGATAAGGTGGTCGTGGGCCATATTGAGTACCTACCGAATGGCCCATACGGCGGGTCGAGTGCGTGTTGTGTGGGGACCATGTACGTGGATCTTTGTTATTCCTTAGTAGTAGATATGCAGTGTGTGATATATGTAGTGTGATTATATGCATGTGTTCCCTTGCTGAGTATGAAGTACTCACCCCCTTGCCTTTCAGGTGGCTCGATGGATGCGGGATCCAGCGGGTCCCAAGACCAGGCTTAGGCGATGATGCTTTCGGATTGCTTAATTACTTTCCTTTTTTTTTTATTAGAAAGAACCTTGTGTTTATTTTGGATATTGTTTATCGTTGTGGATGACTGTACTAGCCACCTATTGCACTGTTGTGTTAACTGAACTTATGGTATCTCTTTTCTATTATGGTTATTGATGTTTAGTCAAAAAAAATATATATATGTCGGTAGTTTGGAATGTGTGATATCTCGGTTTAGTATCGGTAGTAACACGCCCGTTTCGGGATGGGGTGTTACAAAATATATTTTGATTGATCTAATCAAAATTATTTTTGTGAAATATATTTAAACAAATAATTTTCTAATAGATCCACTAACACCTCAAATGATGAACCCCAGACGTCAGTACACTTTATTACTCTACTGAACTTGAAACCCAGACTAACTAACTCTGTTGTTAGGGTCTACCTTAACCTAACTTGATTGTCAACTCGTGCATTTTATGAGATATTATTGATTATAATATTACTTTCGTTTTTATTCTTTTTAAAAAGGTACTTTTGTAATTTTACACGATTGAATTCATAAACTAATGGTTAAGGAAGTTTTTTGAGATTTTTATATAAACCTAGAGGGTTTTTAGAATTCTCATATTATTGATTAGCTACCGAAAACATAGTTTTAGTTTAATAAAGTAAAATTGATTGAAGCATTGAAATACAAAACCATTACTCTCTCTGTTCCAAATTAGTTGTCTTATATGGTTTTTGAAATTGTCCTAAAATAGTTGTCTCGTTTATATAGGAATAGTATAAAATGTGTTGAAAATAAATAAGATGACATGTAGTAGGTAGACTTATATAGAGAGTTCTTTAAAACATACAAAATTTTCAAATGAGACAATTAAAATGAGAAGAGTATATTAAATCATTAGTTTTCATGTCATATTGAGATTACAACCATGGTCTTGATTTGAAATCCACAAATCTCACATGGAGTTCAAAGTAAACAAGATTTAAAAAATGGGTTGATCCAGGTAAAAAATAATCGGGGCACCGACCCTAATTTTGTGGAAATTGCACAAGGAGAAGTGTCAAAATCACGGTTGGCTTTGTTTTCTTACAAGACTACAATAGCAAAGGTCAAAAACTCAAAATATGTTATTTCAGATTGCCTATTCTTAAGTGCCTCAGATGACACAACTCGACTCGAACTCAGTCACATCGGTTAGAAATTGGATATTCCTTACCACACACTCCCCACCATCTAGAAACCTTATCATGTTTTAACTTGTATACCAGGTACTGACCATTTCAAAAAAAAAAAACTTGGATACCAGGTACTTCGTTCTCCAATTCAATCATACATGGAGTCGTTCTCTCTTCAAGCTCTCTTCTTCTCCCTCCTTTTCGTCCTCTGTCTCTCAATCTTCTTCTCCAACAGAGCTCCATCAAAGAAATGGAGATCCACAGGTATTCGAACCTACCCACTTGTCGGAAACTTGCCGGATTTTCTCAAGAACCGGAACCGATTGCTTGAATGGATGACTGAAATCCTCTTAGAGCATCCAACGAACACGGTTATCTTCCAAAGGCCTGGAAATGTTAGAGGAATCATCACGGCCAATCCTATAAACGTGGAGCACATGCTCAAATCCAATTTTGAAAACTACCAGAAAGGCGAACGATTCATCTCCCTATTGGAAGACTTCCTCGGCCGTGGGATTTTCAATTCCGATGGCGAGCTATGGAAGGTTTGTGTTTATGATATATGCAGTCCAGTATTTTCATCTTATAGTTATTATTTTCCTCCTTTTGTTAAAAGAACAACACTCTGCTATGGTATTACAATGGACACATTCTCGAAAGTATTAGTGTACAACTTGGGCTGTCAAAACTTGAACCTGAAAGGTCCAACTGAACTTGCATTCGGGCTTGGATCCAAAAGCGAACTTGTAACCAGGCCTCAGGTAGTTGAAGATAACTCTGGTCTGGCCCATATTTTATTCATTTATTTCTATGATTTTGTATAACTTGTTACCTTCCTAAGTACTGCATATTTGAATGACAAGCCATAAGCATCCATTCCAGTCCAATCCACTGAATCATCTCTTGGTAAATCTGAGCCAAACCCAAATCCATTTATTTCATTGTTACGTCTTGTTCAAGCCTTTCATTTGTCATTCATCCACATAATGGGGCTCAAGTGGTGGTGAAATGGTGGCCCATCTATTTGCAACAAAAGGGCAATAGTGTGCTTACCTACCCAGATCATCATTTTTAAAATACTCAACTCACAGGTGCAAAGGAAGACAGCAAGCTTTGAATTCAATACAAAATCTCTTCGAAACTTCGTCATGGAAAGCGTCCGCCATGAAATCCTCAATCGCTTGTTTCCGGTGCTACACAAAGCAAGTGAAACTGGCGACATTCTAGGACTTGCAAGATGTTCTCGAGCGCTTTGCGTTCGACAATGTGTGCATGGTCGCCTTCAACGAGGACCCAATGAGTCTGGGCTTGGGTGAGTCCCAGTCGGCCCATGACTTTGCACGGGCCTTTGAGGTGGCGGCCAACCTCAGTGCAGGCCGTTTCAGATATGCATGGCCGTTCCTTTGGAAGATCAAGCGGTTCTTCAATGTTGGATCAGAGAGGAGGTTAAAAGAGTCCATCTACACCGTCCACAACTTCGCAAGTAAGATCATACAGGCCAGGAAGAAAGAAGGCCCAAAATCAGACACCGATCTACTGTCAAGGTTCATCGCGAGCGATGACAATTCAGACGAGTTCCTCCGAGATATCATTGTGAGTTTCATCCTAGCAGGTCGTGACACAACGTCATCCACTCTTTCATGGTTCTTCTGGCTTCTGTCATCGAGACCCGACATTGAGGAATGTATCTTGAATGAATTGAAACTGATACGGACCCGTTACCGAAACGACACCGAGAATTTTAGTTTCGAAGAGTTGCGAGAAATGCATTATCTTCATGCATCGATATCGGAGGCCCTGAGGTTGTACCCGCCTGTATCGATCGATACAAGAGCATGTCGAGACGACGATGTAATGCCGGATGGAACGGTTGTGAAGAAGGGCTGGTTTGTGACATATAATGCATACACAATGGGAAGAATGAAGAGCATTTGGGGAAAAGATTGCCTGAGTTTCAAACCAGAGAGGTGGTTGGATAACGGGGTGTTTCGGACCGAAAGCCCATATAAGTTTCCAGTATTTCATGCGGGACCAAGGATGTGCCTGGGG
Source organism: Chimonanthus salicifolius (assembly GCA_013350335.1). Lineage (NCBI taxonomy): Eukaryota > Viridiplantae > Streptophyta > Magnoliopsida > Laurales > Calycanthaceae > Chimonanthus > Chimonanthus salicifolius. Next base: position 1,556,462 of record CM023537.1, on the reverse strand, counting down.
AAGGAGATGGCTAACATACAGATGAAGTCCATTGTAGCATGCGTTATTGAGAAATTTCAGATAGAAGCTCTAGGGAAGGACACGTGTCCTACACATTTGCTCTCATTAACTATGAGGATGAAAGGAGGGTTGCCTGTTCGAGTGAAGGAGAGAAACATTGCTTCATAGTATCTAATATCTATAATATCATTTCCAATTTTTCATGTCCTAATAGAGAAACATTTATGTATATATGTAAAGATAGTTTTTTTTTTTTTTTATGAATTTCTGTGTGAGAAATCGCGGAATATCCAAAAATAGTTTGGTTGCAGTCATATGATCCTCTCCCTCGATTTATAATTTAATGAATTTACATACAATTGGAGTCATAGAGCTTCTTCCTATCTTCCAAAATGAAATGCCTCTTAGGATGCCAGGCTTGGACATCCATAAGCCTAATGTACATAAATGATTGCATGGCCCAGCCCACTTTCATCAACATTACCAGGATTATAGTCGCATGGAGGGCCTTACTGGGCGGAACTTAATGCAACATGCATCATGTTTGGGACGATTATAGGCTGAGACATGGCTTGTTTGTAAAAGTCCACAATGGGCTCACGTTTCCGGTATCGCTTGGGCCATCATGACTTGTAATTGTGCAGGCCTAGAGGGGCGCAAAAAATGCTCTCACCGAGATCTCGGCTGAGAAGTTTCTCTCTCTACAACGTTTTATTTATTTTTAAAAAAATAAAAAAAATTACAGAAATGCAGATAATCATGTGTTTATTTAATATGTAATTCTTACATAAAATATCGGACATTTACATCTTCTAATATAATTTAAAAGTTACAATATCGTGAAATTAAATAATTAGTAATAAAATGGTGAAAAATTACAAAATAAAAAGTAGATAAATGAGGAAAAATTGTAGAAGTAATTTCATAATTTATTTAATTAGTTAATGAGTGTTATTTTAAATTATGAATTATAAAAAAATAGTAAAAAAATGAATTATTTTAAGTAATTTCAAATTTTTTTTTTAATTGTCCGACCTGATATTACTGAATCTCAACCTATGTCAAGACTGAGATCTTGGTCAACATCTCGGCGGTATCGGCCGAAATTTGAAACCCTGCTTGTTTCGCCTAATATAATGAACATGTGAGCCAAAAATTCATAGGAATTTGAATAGATGCTATATGGGTACGGAGGACAGAAACGGGATCACCCGTAGGGAGAGGGAGAGAGATCTCAATTGTCATTTATCATAATCAATATCACGTATATAATCTCTAATGAGGTTTTATAGAAATCCCTAGTACTAAAATAAGAAATAAAATAAAAACGAAATAAGAAAAAAGGAAATTACTTTACATAAGAGAATATACAAATAAGGAAATAGAATTAGTAATTTCTTGATTTTCACAATTTCTTGCTGGGTTTCTCGTTCTACATCACTCAGATATAAATCAATCACATAATAGAAAAATGAGGTCATTTATATTCATTATGGAGTTATTTTTTGTAATACCCTGCTCCAGATTAAGCGTATTTTAGCTTAATAATTCTTGTTTAACCGGTTAATCTCGGAGATTATGGTTAGGGATTCGAGGGAAGCCCAGTTGTGGCCCAGTCCGAGCTCGTGAGCTCAGTGATCCAGCGCGTCCAGCTGGAGGGGCATTTTGGTAATTTACCGCTTATTACTATTATTTTTATAATTTATGTTATTATGTGATTATTATTGGATGATATGATTGTCCTTAATTAAGGAATTGTATTTCTGATTTTAAAATAATTTTATTTTCAGAAAATGGTATTTAAAACCTGCCCGTCAAAACCCCGAAAGGGAGTAATAATTATTTTAAATGATTTTGGAAATGAGCTAAAATTCAAAATTAGTATTTTATAGTAGACCATTTTAAGAATGGTCTAGCTATTCCTTTGCACCCCAAAATGATGTTTCTAAATTGTTTTACTAAACATTTGTTTAATTAAGTAAATAGTATTAAAATGTGATTTTTATTTAAATAAATGATTTTTAGGGAGTTTTAAATCTCAAAATTTTTATGGTAGCTAAAGTTTTTAAAACCCAACCTATTTGTAAGGTTGGATCAAAATTTTCGAGCTTCTAAAAACATGTTTTAGTTGAAAATCAGATTTTATTAAAAACTAGGAGCCTTTTTGCAAGAATGGAAATTTTGAAGGGCTAATGTGCAAACCATACTTACGGCACTGTAGCATACGAAAGCAGGCACAGCATGCAGCCGCATGCAGTGGCTGACCGGCCTTTTTTTTGGGCCAAAAATCTATATAAGAAGCCCTTCTCCATCTGTTTTCACTCCCAGCAATCGCTGCTCTTTTCTCTCTCTCTGCTCTCAGCTGCCGTTTGAAAACCCAGCCGACCCTTTGTCTCTGTTTTCACTCACCGTAGCCTTAGAGGAAGATTTTTCAAAAATCGGATTTCTCAGCCCAGGAACTCCATTGAAGGTATCCAATGCATTCCCCTTTCGATTTCAGTCAATTTTGATTCCAGAAAACCCGGTTTTGGCCCTGTTTTCAGTGAGAAAAACCAGTTTGAAGTTTTAAGAAAAACTCGAGTTTTCTTTATATCAGTGAGCTTTCGGTGCTAAGATCGGATGGCTTACTGAGTTTCAAAGCTCCAAACATCTCCCTATGGAAAGAGGACTCCCAGAAGAATCCATCAAACCGGTCAGATATGAAAACAGAATCCGGAAAATCCACTGTTTTCCGAATTCGTTTTTCATGCTTTCCCTGCCGTTCACTGTCTGTTTTAGACAGTGAAGGGAGAAGAAGAAGAAGAAGAAAAAAAAAATTTATTTGATATTGTTGATGCTTGTGATTTGTGATGTTAGCTTCCATTGAAAAAATAAATAAATAATATTATTGTTTAAAAAAAAATTGTTAGATTATGTGATGTGATGTTAGTACCCCTTTTTGTTAATTAAAATTATACTAACCCTCTTCTCTTATTACTTATAGTATAAATACTATTGTATTCACTTCCAGGCCGACTCTATTGGTCGGGCACTTAGTGATCTCACTTTCAGGCCGACGCTATATTGTCGGGCACTAGGTGACCTCGAGGCCTAACTCAAAATGTCAGATCTAGTCCTATCAAGAAGACAACCGAGAAGTGAGCTGAGGATCTAGACCTAACTCAATAAGTCAATCTGGTCAATGCCCAGAAGACAATATGAGTTTTGGACTGAGCCCCTTTTATTTATTATTATATTGTGGATTATGATAATTTAAAAAGGATAGAAACCCAGTATGAGACTCAATTCCATATACCTTGGATATTTTTGGGAAAACGTGAGATTTCAAAATACTACTTGTGTGTATGTATTTGATCTGTATATTGATTGTGCACTTGTCTGTTTGTTTGAACAGAGACCGCGTAACCACACAATCACAGTGAGGGAACTTAACTCTGTAGGATATGTAAACAGGTTTTATTATGAAATGAGTCTTGGGCAATGGGTGGTTTCAGTTTTGATGAACCCACTCATTTGCCTAGACATGATGTACGATGGTAAGAGTGCTGATGATGATTGTGAATATTATGATGTTGATCATATGAGTATGTAAGACTGCTTCCACGTACCTAGGCTATTGAACCAATATCGACCATATGGGAGATGGTTTATGTCTACTGGACCATGAGTGGACCATGATGTCGTCAGTTACTGACTTGAGAGTGTCAGTATAGGCTAAGTTAGAGCCGGAGATGTACTTGCAATGATGTATTTTGACCATGTCGGGCACTTAATACAGGTCTCAGTATAGTCGGCAGGCGTTACGTTGGATGATAGCAGTAATTGACGAAAGATGGAAGTGATGATGATGCTTTACATGATATTATGCTTAACTGTTATCAAGCATGAGATATTATTGAACTGTTGTTTATTGCTAACCTGTTATTTTACTTAAACCGCATTGTTATATTTCCTTTACTGGGCTAGTTAGCTCACCCCACTCACCTTTCAGGAGATGAACCCGAGGAGGAGAACCCTCTTTATCAGGCTTAGGGTGGATAAGCTGCGATGGTGGTTTGGGATTCCCCCTGAGGGGAATACCCTTATTTGTGCTTTTTGGTTCTTGGAACCTCTTGCTTTTGTAAAGTACCGAATGTGGTACTTAGTTTATGTAAACATTATGTATTGAGACTACTACGTTTTGTAGTCGCTCTGATTGTGATTGAATGATGAATCAATTGTTGGATTTTATATGATCATGATATGTGTTGATGTTGTTGTTTATGTCTATTTTGTGGGGTAGACTTGTGGTATGTGTTTGAGTCCACATGTTGGGATCATGTGTGACCTTTGGGCCCAACTGTTGATCCAGCCCAGTGAGAATACTTGAGTTAGTTTATCTTTCAAAAAAAAAAAAATCAGTTGCGTTCGGGGCCCACCCTTCGAGTCGGGGCATGACATTTTAACAAAATAAGATTAGAAAAATATCACATTAATATTTTCTGCACATTAAAATGTGTCGTGGAAAATTGATTTATCATGCTAAGTTGCTAACAAAGGAAATACAAATCTAAGTTATGCACTGAAAGACAATTTTTTTCTTAAAAGCATGTATGATATTCTGTATTTGGAGGTGGAATTTGACAAATTCTGCTAAAAATTCTATTGTTTAATACATTTAAAATTTATAAATGGAAAATCTTAAATTTCAAAAGACATCAAAATTTTGAAACTTCAGAGCGGTGAACAAGAAGGATGACAAAGGATCTTCTTGTCTTAAATACTTAGAGCAGGGGTATAAAAAAGGTTATCAGCCGATATATCGGACGATATTTTTCTCTTTCCTCTTTTTTTAAAAAAAAAATCAGCCGATATTGTGAATATCGGCCGATACGATATGATATCGGCTCTCTAAAACAGATACATTTCGGCCAATACAATATGTATCGGCCGATATTTCGACCCCTGCCCTAGAGACCTTAATTGGGGCAACAAGGGATCCATTTACCAAACTAGAGAAGGAGGTCACGGATTTGAGCTCCGGTGGTTTAACTTTGGCTGTGCCTTAGGAGCAGGGGTCCATCCATGAGGGTATTATGCTAGATATCTCACGATTTTCTACATGTAAATTAAAAAAAAAGTTAATATTTTATTTAAATAAAAATATAAAAATAAATTTATTTCTCTACTTATCTCTCTTATGCTGAAAGTCTGAAACAACCAGTGTTTCCACATATAGGACAAAACCACTGTACCACGTTTACATTTTTTTCCCATTTGATAATAATAATAAAAAAATTCTGCATTGAAAAAGTAGCTTCAGTGGTGGATGAAGAGCCGCAATTTTTTTATTAATATTGATTTTTATAGAAGTAGAAAAAAAACAAATTGACCCCTAAATTTTTATATGACCTAATGAAAACTAAAGTAATGTTTTTTTAAATTATAAAATAACTTTTTTTAATTAACATGTGAAAAATTTAAATACAGTTTTACTAAAACCGTGGAAACCTAACTTTAAGTGATATACTGCTTTCTCCTATAAAAATTTCCATTACACTGACCAGCCACTAACCTTATTTTGTCAGCTTTCCCTTTTTCATTAATTAATGTATTAATGGTAAAGAAACTGACCTTTCCTTTAAACGTCTCTCGCATGAACGTCCAATCGTCCATAATCACCGAAAACAAAAGCTTCTAACATTTTATTAAAAAAGAATTAAAAAAAGGAAACTTCCAAGAAGCATTCATGCAAATTTAATAGTTTGATAATAACGTGTACTGATACTTCCAACTTGCATTAATTGGCATTCATCAACTCCAATGTCCCCAAAATTATAAATAGATTTCACCAAGTCCAATCAATTAAAAATCTAAGAACACATATTGCCCTACTTTAATCAATAGTGCCATCAATTTTATATTTTTAATTTTTTTCCCTACAAATCCACATGACATGTGGAAGCCCAAGTTTTCATGACATTCCAATTCATTCAGATGGAATACCCATTGATTTCTGCAATAATAATATTATTTTTATGGGTCACTTGTCTTAACCAATTGGGTCTGTCTTGAAATTTGGCTTTCATGGAACTTTCACACTAAGGTAAGTGCAGATGGAGTTCTATTTATTTCGTTTTTGATGTTGATGGTGGTATTTTTAAAAAATTAAAGAAATATTATAGTTTAAAATTTTGAAATTTACATTCAATTTGAAATCTTATTAAATTAAATAATCCGTCCATCATTTTTTTCCACTAGTGAAACTATGATCTTGACTAATTCTTGGACGAAACAAGCTAGAGTCAACCCATATACAACTCCTATTAGATGCACAAAGAAAATTACACCAATGTGTCAAATTGTAAATTTCTAAAGTGATTAGAAAAGAAATTTCCATGTAATGATAAAAAAAAAAAATCAATATATAAGATCATCCAACATCATCAGTGGACTTTTGGTATCAGATTTATACGACTTTAGATTATATATATATATATATATGATAAATTATAAATTTATCGATATTTGAAACTGAAGATGGTGGTGGGGCTATTTAATTGATTTAAAAATGGATTTCCAAATATATTAATACAGAACTAAGTTATTTAAATAGTTTTTTACTATGGAAGTCTGACACCATTAAAGCACCATTTCATGTTGAGTTCCTTGAACCTTCTTCAACTATTTTTTATTAGGAAGAGATGTAGATGATATAATTAAAGAGAAGTTCCTTGATCTAATCATAGCTTATAGCAATTAAATTTTAAAGTAAAACATTAGAAGACTTAGATAATAATAATATGATAATGATAATGGTAGAAGAAATCAAGAACATAGCCAAGACTAGCAATAGATCGAAGTCTAAATATTAAACAGCGTTATGTATTTTTAATTTTTTTTCTGGGCTTTATTGGTAGTTTGAGTGACTACCATTCAAGTTACAATTCAAGGGAGTTGAAACACTACCACACATGTTACAACCCAAGAAATCTAGAGACTTACAACCCAAAATTCAAAATGAAATTCTCTTAGGCAGCACCTTGCCTAGATCCATGGCCAACAACAGACAACAAAGCATTCTTCACTCCCCCATGGAATAGCACCCTCGGACCCCACCGAAGCACAAAGTCGAAGCCGGCGATCCGATTGCCGGATATTCATCATCCCCCATCGAAGAGAAAGACGATCTGGAGCTGGTGAGACGGGTACGTCTGAACAAATTTGAAGACACGAATGGTGATGATGACGATGACGACGATGACGATGAAGTGTAAGATGATGCATAAGACAACCTAGGCGAGGGTGAATTTGATGTTGGTGATGACACATGAGACCTTCTCACATTGAGCTTGGGAAGTATGGTATTGAAAACGGTAGATTTTGAGGGTTTTTTGTTGGTGGGACTCTTGTAGTAGGAAGGAGGTGGAGTAAGGGGAGGTAGAGAAGTGGTAGAAAGTGTATGTTTTGGTGTTCCTGGTTGAGATTCCCAAACAAATGGAACTGAACCAGCTGCAACTCCATAATAAACTCTAAGGGAAGAATTTGCTATGGAATTTTCCTTGGACAACAGCTTTCCAAAGAACTTGTCATCCTGCTTGATTTGGAGGGTCTTTTGAGGAAGATCAGGGCTCCTTTTCTGCATCTTTGGCTTGATGGGCTTCTTGGCTCTAAATTTAGGGTTTGAAGAAGACAGAGAGAGAGAGAGAGAGAGAGAGAGAGAGAGGAGAGGCCTTTGCAAGTTTGGAGATCTAGTTCCCCTGTGTCTAGCGCATTATGTACTATTTCTAAGGCCTTAATGATGAGACAATATAATATATATTAAACACATGCAACTATTAATTAAGTTGCCTTCGACATAATTTCATAAGAAAATTAGAAATTTGGCTTTTAGATGGTGCTCAATTTCTCTTTCTTCCCGTGGCATGTTACTTTATTGAGTCAATCTTTTCTATTATAGGCCACTTTTAGTTGATGAAATTTTATCTTCATATGTAGGACCAAATCCTATATAAATTTTTAGATCTCTTTTACAATTGGTGTGGAACTTGTTCACTGTTCAAATAATTTCTTTTTAAATGAGACTCTCAAGCAGATAGAATATTATCAGTAATCCCGTCTAGTTAGGAAATCTTCTAAGTCTACATGCGTTGGTCCAGATATATAGTTTTGATGTCACTTGTTAAGACTAGATATCTAAACTAAAAGTGTAACCCATTAGGTGGAGTGACCAAAGTCCTTCATAAATCTTTAAATCTCTCTCCTTCACAACTAATGTGAAACTTATTCACTACCCCAATTTGATTTCCTAAAGTAAATCAAGCATCTCTCGTGCAACAATTTTGGCCATGATGTCAGTTTTTAATTTCTCTCCTGCAATCGTAATTTTAAATATTGGCTGAAATTCAAAATTTCATAATATTTTCATCTGGTAAATTGATAATTATTTGGGCTTTAAGAACTCGGGCAAAACCTATAATAGCCAATATTTTGGCCAAACCAAAATATCAGTTTCAAATAGTATTTACAACTAAAAAACCATAGAACTTATCCATATTCGAGAGGTTGAGATCAAAAGCTTCAAAAGTTCCCAATCTGAGATGCGGAGATGGGGCAGATGAGAATTTGAGATACATGGAACAAGCGAGAATGTGGTAGAAATTAAGAGACTAATGTGTGCTTAATGTATTAATTAAGAGACTTTGGATAGTTAGGAAGGAACGGAGGTTGAGAGACAATAAATGCCCAAATGGGAGAGATGTGGTCCATGAAGGTTTTGTATTAATAGTGGGCTGTGGAAAAGGATATGTTCACACCCATGAAAATGACTTAAAAAAAGCCACAATCAATGCAAGACTGATGAAGCCAACGAAGATAAAATTTTGATTAGAGCCAATTTGTGTTTCTCATAGGTTGGATTTTCTTCATATGAGTTCTCGTGTAAGATGAAAAGTAATTAAATGAGTTTTACCATTACGTAAGTTACACAAAAATTATTCAAGGATAATTTAATTGGTTGCCTCCTATCTCAGGAAGTAAGAGATTGTAGGTTCAAACTCCATGATTTAATCTTGGTGTGTTTTAGGGATAGTAGATCTACCCGTAGGAGTTTTACGTTTGGTATTCTACAGTTTTCAATACGTAAATTAGAAAAAAAAAATTACAGGAAAATTAGAGTTAATTTTATATATTGGGTCCACTTTAACAATAGAGAAAAGAAAAAAAATCCTTGAATTTCAACATCTTATTATGATTATTAATGAATACCGCTAAATTGAGATAAGCTATTGTCTTAAACATTTGTATCATACTATTTATTATCTGGACATTGAACTTCTTAAACTTTAGTTCTAAGTATCTGTAGATTCTTGTGAAAATGCTTTGCACTTTCCAATTTCCACTATTCAAATCATTATGGCAGTAGCAAATACTAACAAAGCTGAGTTGCTCACTGGAAACTGCTGCAAATAGTTATTTGTTTGTTTGTTTTTAAATTATTATTCTGACTGGGGGGAGAAATGTAGGAAACCAACCTAATATGTGAAAGAACGGATTGGAATGGAAGATTAAGGAAATATACTTCTTATGTAAGTTCAAAAAAGTATTGGAATTGGAGATTAAGGAAATATACTGCTTAAGTAAGTTCAAATATTAATGGGTCCCATAGTTTGCCATTAGGGGCAGCAATGGATCTTTCGTGCTTCCCCAACCAAAGCCAGAAAATCCTACGAGTGGGTGCCCATAATATTATAATGGTCCTGTGTACTACCAACAGTACATCTAATTAAAAGGGTTAGTAGAACCAATAAAATAGAGAACAATGTTGGTTTGAGTCTTGGTTAGATCAACCGGATTGACTCGACGATCAAGATGTCCTATCTCATAAAATACGATTTTGAGTTTGATTACATATGTCTGATGATTAATCTTCCTTTAATGTGAAATGGAAATATCCATATTATAAAATTATAAAAAAATAATAACTTATTATTTTAAAAGCATTAATCTATATTTAATTTAAAAAAAAAATTAGATGAATATGCTACGATGTTGACTTAATGTTGATTTAAGTAAACTTCATATATTATAAACCCCATGTGCCCAATGAACTTAGAAGTTGAAATAAAGTGAGGTTCCCATCACAGTTCACACCCTTAATTCATGGTTAGTCAAAGAGAATAAACCCTAAACCTATTGGTCTGGATAAGAATTCAAACCCTAGTATTTCTGCAACTCATTCGATGCAGTTTCAATGGCGATGAAAAAGCATAGCATGTGCTATCACATTGGAGCAAGTGCATTCCGCATCATTGTTCCTTCCATTCCCCATCTTCGTGCTAGATTCTTAGTTTCCTGCTTTCATTTTGTTTTTAAAGGTTTTTGGTAGTGGATGAGCATGGCCGTCCATCGTCAATCATATCAGGAGTGGATGGATCACTGCACGAGAAAACTGTAGTTTGGTAGTAAATTTAATGACTATTTATTTCAGTTTGTTAGTAAATTTAATGGATCTTTATTTTATTTTTTCTTAAATTACGTCAATGAAGTACTATCTATGAGAAATATATGTAGAAGTGCTGAATATATAATTTTTTTATGAAAATATCATTATGATGTCACAATAAGTTTTCAATTTATTTAGAAAATTATTTTAAAAGTTGAGGTCTATGCACATGTTTATTGTGTTAATTGATATGATCAAAATACTGTGAATATATTTTAGTGAGATTATCTTTAATAATGTCGGGTAATTAAATTATTAGATCAAGTGTCACTTGCCAAAAAATAGTAGAGATATGAATAATTCCATTAAAATGAATATTTATGAAGCATAATAGTAGATTTGTGCACCCCCATATTTTACCCATTGTGCACTCCCCCTATGTGAAATGATAATGGGTAAAAGATGGGAATGCGCAAATCATTTCCCATACTTCGTAAAAAGGAGTTATACAAAATCATAGAAAAATAAGAAAAACAAATAAAGAAACATAACATAATCTCTAACCAATCAACAAAAGAAGCACAACAATAATAATCACTCTCTCTCACCCAAAAACAAGATCAAAGAAAATACTACAACACAACATGATCTTCTGGATTCCCGCATTTACCAATAAATCCGCCACATTATTAACTAACCTTCTCACGTGGGTGAAGTGAAAAATCATATTGCTAAACAAATGTCTGATCTTCATAAAATATTAATTAATCTCCATGGTTTTTTTTTTACTGCTTGTCCAAGCAATAACATTAACAGAATTTCCTTCAATAATATGATTGACATTTTCTCATCTAGATCAAAGGAAAAGTGCTCTCTAAGCAGGTAGTAAATCCTCTTCATTTACACCTATAGACTCCGAAAAAAGCCAACAACAACCTCCTATTAACATCATGAAATATCCCATTTCTCCATCAAACATGATTTTCCTCTATTGACACCATCTACATTAAATTTAAAGAAATGAGGTTTCAATTTTGACCGTTTAACATTTACTATATTTCTCCTCCGACCACCCTTCAAGCAACCATCTCAACTCATTCGTAGTCTCATATGGTAACCGGAGAATTCCTTACTTAAAATGAGCCACCCAATGTTACTCCACTTGGCCGTCTAAAATTTTGGAAACTTACCTTAAAATGTTTTATTGTTCCAATCTTTCCATACTAACAAAAAATCACAGCTACAATTAACCTCCAAATAATGCATAAATTATTTGTTAAAAAAACCTAATTCTTGTAATCAACCAATGCAAGTACGAATTTAGGTCACTTGCAATCTGCCATGAATCATCCAAGTCGAAGTTTAGTGTTTTTTTTTTTTCTTTAACTCATCTTGACTTGTTTACTACTTTACTCAGTTAGTATGTCACCGAGTCATCCAAATTGGTGAGTTTGATCACAATTTTGAATCTCTCTCATGTTATTTTGGTTGCCTACGGAATCCAGTGCTGAGTCCAAATTTTTGAAGTATGCTTCAAGTTATAGTTCACAAGATACCGATTCTTTAGTCTTAAATGGGGACAAACGCAAACTTAGTATCTTCCCACCGAGACTGAGTCGGATTACCCATCGATGGATTTGCAACCAAGGCAAGTCAAACTGACTTTTAGGGCTGTAAAAGCCTGAACCTGAATTGTAATTAAAGGGCCCAAGAACTAGACCAGGCCCAGTTTAACCTAAATTAGTCAAATCCGAGCCCTAACCAAATTATATTTGTAAGAACCAAGGCCATTTTCATTCCCGTATGTATATGAGTCTTTCCTAGTAAAATTATAATTTATATACTATATAAAGTTTATATTTATAAACAATATTAATTTACTAAAATTAGATTTTATAAATTGTACTTAAATTTTGGGCTTTTTAGGCTAAACTTGGACTTTCATGCACTAGCCAAGTCTTAATTCAAATTTGAGTTTGACAAAAAGAAGGAGAGCTATACATAGGTTCGGATTTTCTTTCTTTACACACTTATTTTCAAAAAATCATGTGAAATTACCTTTTTACCTTTCCATTTTTTTTGAAAAAACGATTCTTCCACATCATTCGAACGAATTTTTGGTTTGTTCGAACGAAACTTGCATTACGTGGGCGGTAGAGTGGGATTTTCAAACGAGATCGTTTCTTGACCGATTTCTACAAACAAGGTATCAAAATCTATCTACTCTGAATTTTATGAAATCCGGGACTGATTTTAAGTGAAAAGGGTATAGTTTTGGGCTTCAACAATTATACCCTATACCCTTTTCACTTAAAATCAGTCCCGGATTTCATAAAATTCAGAGTAGATGGATTTTGATACCTCGTTTATAAAAATCGGTCGAAAAATGACCTTGTTGGAAAATTTCACTCCATAACCCACAATTGCAAAGTTCATTCAAACAAACAAAAATTTGTTCGAATGATTTACAACTGAAAGGTTCGTTTAAACAAATCAGAAATTCGTTCAAATGATGCAGAGGAATCATTTTTTCAAAAAAAAAAAAAAACAGAAGGGCAAAAGGATAATTTCACATTATTTTTTGAAAACGGGTGTGTAGAGAAAGAAAATCCGGATGCTTATATGACTGGCCTAAAAAGAAGGGTAGCCATTTAGATACCTGGCTTTTCTTTTAAGACACCCCATTTCAAAATTTTATTTGAAATTACCATTTTGTCTCTCAGTTTTCTGTAGAGTAATTGTCTTCTTTAAAAAACTAAGGACAAAATGATAATTTTCATATAAATTTTTGAAATGAAGTCTCTTAAAAGAAAAGTAGCGTGTTTTAGACCATCCAAAAAGAATCCAAATAATTATCATCATTCTACAATATAAGAAATATTTTTAAAATGAACATACGTCTAGTAACTGTTTCTCTCTTTTGACACACTTTTATGCAGTTTTGCATGTTAAAATTTGTTCAAAAACCATATATCGGGCAATGGTGCCAAAAAAATTCAGATTTAGGTTCGGCAAACATAATAAATGTATTTTCAGGTTTTTCAGAAATATTTAAATTACTATAGTACGTAGACCTATGTTTGAAAATTTTCAATCGATGATAACCAATATTTCAACCCAGTTTAGAAGTTTTTGTCTAAAAATAGTTTTGATTTTTAATTAAAATTATCCATCAGTATCAGCTAAAATGGCAGATATGACCGGCTGATATTTTTAATTCATTCCCTGAAGGACCGAAAAATGTACTCTCACCCGACATTTTAATCCCCAAGAGTCAGAAAATTATTAACAGAAGATGGTAAGTACAGACTAAGAAGACTACTCTATGGGCTAGAAACGATAGCCCATCTAGCTAAACGAACTAGTTTTGAAGCTCAGATCAGATACATGGGCTTGAAAGTATGACAAACCCGGCCCAATTGTAGAATGGATATATATATATATATATATATATATATATATATATATATATATATATATATATTATTTTGACACTATTTTAGAGTTATAAATCTTGAATGATACTGTACGTATCTACTGATATGATTGATATCTTACTGATATTAGTCAATACACATTTTAAAGTTATAAATCTTGACTGATACTGTTTGTATCTATCGATATGATCAATATCTTATTGATATTAGTCAATACACATTTATACAGTTAAAATTCGTTAAAAAAAGAATTAAAAAAAAAATATCGGTTGAGATTCAAAATATCAAAATATAATTTTTTTTCCCTTACTATTTAGCAATCAGGCTCTACAGTCAAAACCTCATTATTAAAATCTAACGGCATACTCATCAAATTCAATATATTTTCATTAAAATATATTGTGTGGCTCAAAAATATACTGCACTTGATAAAATTTTAAATAATATTTGGTCATCAGCTTTCGCCAAAAGTAAAGCCATGATTGTACAAAGATGAATGCGAGCCGGCCCCACATGCTCTTTAATCCCCTGAGATAGGAGCACGTCCGCGCACTTTGTAGGATTCTGACCGTTGATGCACCACAACGCAGCAAATCAATGGTTGTCACTACAACGGCACAGTTTGCCATTCAAATGCCAAAGTATCTGACCGTTGCAGATTTGAATTTTGTATTTTTCTTTGCCGACAACCGCACTTACTTTCCCAAGTCCTAGTCACAATTCGAAGTTGAGTTTGAACTTTCTAGTAAGCAGTAAGCACCAGGTTAATATTAAAATTATGTTTAATCACTTTATAAAATTATAAAACAGTTCTTGATATAAGAATTTAGAAACTAAATGTTAGCATATTAATATTTAAATTAAATAAAAATAGACAGTTTAAGTGGAGTCTATTATCATTTTTTATAAATTAAATAATTAAAAAGATTTAAATGATTTTTTATGATCAATAATCACTATTATAATTTGGTAAGGTTGATATTTGTAATAAAAATAAAATATATTAATAAAAATAAGATTGATGTACAAGAAGTTGAGAACTCGTTACTAAGTTATTTGATTTGACATGAGAGTTGAATCTACCGCAGCTGGACTCAGTAAAAAGAAATGGGTTCACCGTTAATGCTCCTGTTAGTATTATGCTCTCCCTTACTCCCTTTCGTTCGTAAATCGTAATTATAAAACTTTGAGAAATGATACGTGCACCCACAATCACTTACATCGGTCACAAAGCAGTGCATTTTTGCATTCAACATTCAAAATTTTATAAGTAATTTTTTTTAAAATATAAATAAGTAGTGATTTTTAAATGTTAAATATTAGATGTGAAAAAATGATAACATGTGACAATTTGATTAATACCATAATTTTTTATTTTGTATTAACAATAGATGGTCTATTTTTAATCTCAAGGAAGACTTCAGAATTGAAGTCTTTAGATTCAATTCCAGTGACTCTAATGAATGTTCATTCTATCCAGACTTACTCAATATCTGTGAATTAGGGCTGCGTTTGGATGGGGGTAAGGGGGGGTAACCCCCGGTTACCCCTACTTACCCCTGTTTGGTAAAAGGGAGAGAGGTAAAAATTCAAAATTTTACCCCTCTTGTCTCCCTTTCAATAACCCGATGGGGTAAGGGGTATTCATGAATGAATACCCCTTCTTACCCCCCATTTTGCTTATATATTTTTTTTTACATTTTATTTATTTATTTATTTTGGTGAGTACTTGGCTTTTATTTTTTTAAAAGTACTCCATTATTTCCATTTGATAAATTTCATATCACCAAAAAACAAATTATATTTTTTTATGAAGAGATATGAATAATTTATTTATTCATTTATTGAAATTTAAAATAATAATAGTGGTTTTTTAATTATTTTTTATTTTTTAAGGAAACCTTTTCCCTATTTATCCCGTGCCTTCATTTATTTTTCAATTATATATTATATAATTTTCTAAAACGTATTTGTCAAAATGTTCTATCTTTAAGGGTTGATTCTGTCGAAATTTCGATGGGTCTCAAAACTCTGAAAATTTTGAGATTTATGATAATATCTTTCAGGGTAATTAACAATTTATTCTATTAGAAGATTATTTTAAAAATGTGTCAACATTTTCAACGTGATGCATTTGGGTGAGGGGTAAATTTTTACAGGGGTTACCCTTGAGTAGGGGTAAACTGATATATTAACCATTTTATGAGAATAAATAATTTTATTAAATCTATATAATATAAAAATAAAATTTCTGCAACATTTTCAACGTGATGCATTTGGATGAGGGGTAAATTTTTACAGGAGTTACTCTTGAGCAGGGGTAATTGTAAGTAGGGGTAAATTGATATATTAACAATTTTATGAGAATTAATAATTTTATTAAATCTATATAATATAAAAATAAAATTTCTGTAACATTTTCAATGTGATGCATTTGCTTGAGGGGTAAATTTTTACAGGGGTTACCCTTGAGCAGGGGTAATTGTACGTAGGGGTAAACTGACATATTAATAATTTTATGAGAATTAATAATTTTATTAAATCTATATAATATAAAAATAAAATTTCTGTAACATTTTCAATGTGATGCATTTGAGTGAGGGTAAATTTTTATAGGGGTTACCCTTGAGCAGGGGTAATTGTACGTAGGGGTAAACTGACATATTAACAATTTTATGAGAATTAATAATTGTATTAAATCTATATAATATAAAAATAAAATTTCTACAACATTTTCAACATGATGCATTTTAGTGAGGGATAAATTTTTACAGGAGTTACCATTGAGTAGGGGTAATTGTACGTAGGGGTAAACTGACATATTAACAATTTTATGAGAATTAATAATTTTATTAAATCTATATAATATAAAAATAAAATTTCTGTAACATTTTCAAAGTGATGCATTTGGGTGAGGGGTAAATTTTTATAGGGGTTACCCTTGAATAGGGATAAACTGACATATTAATAATTTTATGAGAATTAATATTTTTATTAAATTCATATAATATAAAAAATAAAAAATATAATTTTTATGAAGAGATATGTTGATATTTTTTATTTATTTATTGGGATTTAAAATAGTAATATCAAAAAAAATCTTTATTTATATTTTTAATATTAAAATGCAAGTGTTCATTTTAAATTATAATTATGAAAAATAATTTATAAAAATTAGATAATATTATTATAAGTTATATTATTAGAATTTACTTCATAAATATTATTTATAATTATATTTTATAAAAAAATTAAAAAAATATTAATATATTAAGTTACCCTTGTTTATAGTTACCAAATAAGATTTTTTACCCTTAGGATAAAGTTTTACTTTACCACAACAATTACTAAACAAAATAAGGGTAATCCCAATTCAAGGGTCATCCCTACTCAAGGATGACCCCTACTTAGGAGTAACCCCTATAAAAATTACCCTCCATCCAAACGCAGCCTAGAGGTCTTCACACACACTCAAAGACTAATAGAGTGCAACGTCCAGACATGTAAGACAAAGGAGTTAGAAAATCCCAACATGAATGGGCTTATGCCTTATACACATCAACCCATTAAATCATAGTTTTTTATTTTTCAAAAAGAAATTAAAAAAGTGACGATCTATATTATGCTTTGATTGATACTAGTATTAGAGGGCCTTGAATGTCGACCAAGGATTTTAAGACTTAGCTGAGTCTGAATTGAATCAATTGATATGATTAGACTCGATCCATACTGATACAACCGGTTGAGATTTGGCCATTTTGCCCCATTTTTATTGGTTTATAACTGATGTCACTTTGAGTCGACCAATACAATTTGAACTCTTAAAAATAGAATGCAATATTTAAAACTTTAGCCTTATATTCATCTCAGGTATTTGAAACTTAAGTGGAGGACCCGCTTGGATTTTGTATAAGAAATTAAGAAGTATATACAGTGATAAGCCACTGGTACGATGTGTCCCGATCCGACCCGAAATTGTATCCGACTAGTTAAGATTTTGGTCTTTTGGGTCCAAAGCCATAAAGCCCAAAGTCCGAACTATTTTCAGTCACTGGAAAAGTGGAAAGTGATATGTCCTTCACTCCTCAAAATAGAAAAGAGGATTAATTTCGAAACCAGAAATCGAACGTTTTCCCTCTTCTCTCTTCTCTCTCTGTGTCAGTTATCTGTACTCACTCACTCATTCTTTCTCATTTACAGCTTGCTCCATCTGCATATCAATTTCCTTTTCATTTCATCACTCTCTCTCTCTCCTAGAGGCCCGACAAGTCCCGTTCAAGAAATTCCTTTCAGGCCTACTATGGCCGGAACCCTAGACTCTGCCGCCGGAGGTCCGGAAGCCTCATTGCCAGATATTAGCGACGGACGGGCGGAGATCGACACCTCAGCTCCCTTCGAGTCCGTTAAGGAGGCCGTGAACCGTTTCGGAGGCAGTGGCGTCTGGAAACCCCACTACAAGCTCGCGGCCGACGCCGAGGTATATAACTCTGACTCTTCGTTGAGTTCTCCCAGCTTAGATGTAGCACTTGCTCCTCACTTATGAGAGCTCAACCTGTTTTTTTTTTTTGTTTCTGCTTTTTGTTTTTCTTTTTTCCCTCTTCTTCCCTGTTGAATATTTTATATGCTTTTGTTTTGGATTTAGGGTTTAGTTGGAAAAGCTGCGGCTTTTTCTCCGACTTTGGATGCATGCAAATAAGGTGTTTTTTCCCGCAAAATTACAAGTTTTTTAGAAAATTACCAATTTTAAGTAAAAATGGAGCTTTATTCCCTTATTTTCAAGGCAACTTTTCTTCTTTCTGTGCGTTGCGTTTTTTTTTTTTTTCTTTTGATGAATTGCGTTGGTTTTGCATATTTCAGTATCAGTTTCTTTTAAAACTGAAATTAGATTTTTTTTTTTTGATGTCCTTTTGCTTCTTGTTTGGATGCATGGAAATGATATAATTTTTGTTGGGGAAAGTTACAATTTTAAAGTAAAAAAGAAGAAGTGTATTTAATTTTTTTTTTTTTCCGGGAAAGTATTCATCTTTCTGTGCATTGATTTTTACAGTGATTTCCGTTGGTTTTATGTATCTTGGGTTTCTTTTAAAACTGAAACTTGATTTGTTTTGATGTCTTCTTGTTCTGTGTTTGTATGCATGGAAAGGAGTATTTCTGGAAAATTATAATTATAAATAAACTAAGAAGTGTATTTAGTTTTCTTTTCCAGGAAAGTACTCTTCATACTGAATTGTGTTGTCTTTGCGCATTTCAGTATGGGTTTCTATTAAAATTAAAAATTGATTTGTTTTGATTGTGTATTTGTCCACCTAAATGTCTCACTAGGTGACTCCCCAATTCTCCATATCACTTCTTTACTATTATTCTAGCTTAGTTATCATGAAACAATAAGAAATTATCCATTGCATATTGCAGCATATTGATAACCACTTACTGATGTTCCACTTTTTTTGAAAGGTTAGTGATGTTCCATCCTGGCTCTTCACTCGTCACCCAGTTGATAACGCATTTTTCTTTTCCAAAAAAAATGCCTTGTGTTTCCAAAAGTGCCCTAGAAAGTTTGGGAATTGTTGTCATTTTCTGTGGAAAAGGTGGTGTTTCTCATGATGAAGGGTGGCGTGGAGAGTCAAGTACTCAAGTGTGATGATAAGCAAGGCCATCAAATTTGCAATTGGATGGTAAATTTTCAATTAAAAATGGATCTCCACCCCTCAACTTGGTAAATGAAATCCAAACTTATTTTGAAAATTTGATTGCGTTCCCACTTAACCCCTTTGATCATGGCAACTGTCTTCCTTTTCCCAAGTAACTGGCAGCCTGTACTAGTCCCGTGACTTTCCTTGATGGCTTCTTTTTTATTTTTTCAGTCTTTCAGTTGCCAAGCTTGTCATCTGTTCTGTGATGATTTTTAAACAAGTAACAACAACAAATTTATCAACTTCTTTCTCCCCAGAATCACAGATGGTTGTATTTTGTACTGTTTTGGAGCTGTATATAGTCTAAAAGGCTTCTATCAGCACTATTTTACACTTTTCATTTGGGTATGATTAGTCAACCAATAATTGGTTTGAGGCCTGACATAATTGAAATAATGTAGAAAGCAGAAAACATATTAGTTGAACTTCTGCTTGCTGTCATTTCCATCTTAAACTGAAAGATGGATATGTTTCATGAGAAATACAAATAGCCAGTTTTGGTGGAAACCAATGGCGCCTGTCTTATGCTGCTTTAAAAAAAATAAAGTATGCCCTTGAGCTTTATCATTTGTCCAAAAAAAAAAAGTTTTCTGAGCTCTCAGAGTTGTTTTTCCCTTTTCTTCTCACAAGCAGTGTTTTGAGGAGGTTGATATAGTGAAGGTTGAAGAACAGACTGCACTGTTAGAGAAGGATCTGATTCTGAAAGAACGAGAAACCTTTGATGTCTTAAAAGAACTGGAATCGACAAAGAGCATCATTGAAGAGTTAAAATCACAACTACAGAGAGAAACATCAGAAGTTATTACAGTTCCTGACTTAACCTCAGAAAACAGGAAAGTGAATCATGTCACTGAAACTGTAAAACCGACTCCCGAAGATCTAGAGTCAAATCATGATTTGGTAGGCTCAAGTTCTCCTGCTTCCCCATCTCCAGGAAGGATCCTAATGGAGTTGAAGCAGGCAAAGGTGAACCTTAACAGGACAACAGATGATCTTAGTGGGATTCGAGCTTCAGTTGATTCTCTCAACAAAAAATTAGAGAAGGAGAAGCTTTCGCTTGAGAAAACCCGTGAGAGATTGACTTCAAACTCTGCGAAGATATTATCTCTGGAAGAAGAGCTCAACCGAACACAGCTAAAACTTAAACTGACAATAGATGCTGAGATCAAAGGGGATGAAAATGACACAGATATTTCAAAGGAGCTCCAACAGTTGAGTGCGGAGGCAGACCACTTTAAAAAGATGGCAGAAGGTGCTAGATCTGAAGTATCAAAAACTGTGGCTGAAATCGAACAGACAAAGACTAGCATAAGGACAGCAGAGATAAGATGGCATGCAGCCAAGAAGATGGAAGAAGCTGCTAGAGCAGCAGAAGCTGCAGCCCTTGCGGAGATCAAAGCTCTAACATGCAGTGAGAACTCGATGACAGGTTCTCTTGAAAAACCTTCAGGAGTTACTCTTTCATTTGAAGAGTACATGTCGCTGACCCGCAGAGCTCGAGAAGCAGAGGCGTTAGCAAATAAGAGAATTGAAACTGCCATGCTTCAAGTCAATGAAGCAGAAATATCAAAGCGGGCAATTTTTAAACAGGTGGAGGAAGCATCAGAAGAAGTCAAAACAAGTAGAAAGGCTCTGGATGAAGCTCTAAGCCGAGTTGATGCTGCAAATAGAGCGAAGCTTGCAGTTGAAGAAGCACTAAGGAAGTGGAGATCAGAACACGGGCAAAAGAGACGAACTGTACACAATTCTACCAAGTTTAAAAACTCATATCCATCACACCACCGTAGAGATTCTCGACTTCTTGATGTGAATGGGGCTAAATTGGCTGCTGATGATCGGTCAAAGAGTGTTTTGAAGCCAACATTGTCGATTGGGCAGATAATGAGTAGGAAACTGCTGTTGCCTGAAGAGTCTTTAGCAGAAATGCCTGCCAGAAGAGTGGAGAAACCTAAGGTGTCCTTGGGGCAGATGCTAAGCAAACGAAATGCAGCTCTATCACCTCCAAGGGAAACAAGTGCCCACAGGCATTTCTCCACAAAGAGGAAGCAATTTGGGTTTGCCCGTATCTCACTCCTCTTGGCAAAGCAAGACAAGAAGAAGAAGAAAAAAAAACAAACTCCAAGCATGTAGTAATGTCAGGTCGGTAGGGGTGCATTTGAAGTAGTACCATGAGATGGAAAATTTATTGTAGAATGGATTGTTAACTGCTGCTCGAGCGTTTTTGGTGGCATCGAAATCAGGCATTAGTGGATTCATTCGATCAATGTGGGACAAATGTGTTTCACTGAAAATTAGGTGGCTCAAATGTGTTTGATTCAGATTGTGAAATTTGGAGTAAACTGTGTTGCACCCAAAATGGAGTGAAATGGATGGGCTTTTGAGGTACCGTCCTTAGGTTTCTTAAACTGATCTGGACAAATTCACCGTATTATTCTCCTTTTATATCATGCTTTCTAGTCCTGTTTGTGTGAGGATATCACCGTTTCCTTTGTATCCACACCTTCGATATTTAACTGTTTTCTAATTCTCTGTATGTTTCTCTTCGTGAAGATGTCCATAACGTTGTTTTGACATTCATGTGATTTTTCAAGAGAATCAGATGCTGTTTTCTATCATTGCTAAAGTGGTTATGGGTGAAAGATGGCTCTGTAAATGAAACCTTCTAATTTCTTTGGTAATTGGTAGATTTTGATAATGAAGGCTTTAAATTTGGGAGATGCAGAGAAAATCTACTTGGAATGAAATCTTGGTCTTTGGCTATTATTGGAGGAAGGAGGGATTGGTTGTTGCCAAGCAGCATAAGATTTTATGGGTTGGAAAGGGGCTTTCACCTTAGTAATTAAAATTTAGGAGATGATTGAAATCTAGTCATCAGATACGGATTTCACTTCTAATGTTCTAATGTGGGGTGGAGATACTCATGTCATCCAAATGAAAAAGGGTTTTTCAAACTTAGAATCTCATATTTTTAACATATGTGCCCCGTGTGATTTTGATTGAAATATTTAATGTTAGGAGATCTTTAAGTAACCTCTACACACTATCGGTTTTATTTGTTGTTGTTAAAATCTTATGATTTTTTATTTTGAATTTTATGATGCGATACAAATTTTAAAGAAAATGATTTGAACTTTATAATAGAATATGATTTTTTTTTTTAACATCTGTAGCGCAATTGGTAATGACTTATTGGTATGATTTAAAAGTTGAATGTTCGAGTTTCATAAGTGTTAGATAGATAATCGATTTATAAAAATAGTTTGTCAAATTTAAATTAAATGTCAATTTTTTATTGATAAGATAAATGATTTAGATGATGATGATAATGAATATGATATGATTTTTTCATCAACTTAATAAATTTTGTTATTTAAACGTTATTTTTATCAAAATATGGTTTTTTTTAAGGATGTAAGTCAATTTTGAACCATTAGTCTTACATAAATGACAATCTAATTATTTACAATACTATCATCGTCTTTTGTCATTTAATCTTACAATTTATTATTAGATTTGTGATTTGATATGATTTCTATGCCAAGAATGATTTATTGTACAATTTTGATTTTTAGGACATTGATAAAATATGTTGCTTAACGAGGAGGGAGTGGCATTGTTTTGTTGAACCGGTACTGGTAGATTGCCAGGTTTACATTTCTATAATCCAATGTTTAATAACTGGAACGTTCATTGTTTGCTGTTACATTCCATCTCTATGTTGTGGTACAGACTTCAGAGAGGAAAATGGCAATGTTACTTATCCATGGATTTGTGACATTTCATTTTCATAAAGTGTTTTTCTTTTCCTTAATTGCTTTAATTATCTGCTCATTTCTATTTACCGATATAGTTTGGAAGTAGATCTGCTAATGTTCTACTGTTAATCTGCTATTTGTGATGGAGGTGTTTCCTGTCTCAAAATGGTTAACCACTGCGGATGGTGTCTACCCCAACTCATGAGCCCAACATCTTCCGAGCACACATTCGACGTGGGACTCAACGCACAACCGTGTGATAGGCTCCTTGGCCTAATCTTTGGCGCCCTCACCAAGAAAACTTACACTTCTTTCATGTAGGGTCCACGTGTTACATGGAACCCCTTTGCAGTGCCTCCAAGCCCATATGATAGTGCCTCTGAGTTAGCTTTGATACCAATGTCAGAGACATTTCCTGTTCCAAAATGGGTGACCACTATATGTGGTGCCTATTTCCATTTATAAGTCCCATAGGCATTCGATGTGAGACTTGACACACGCTCATGTGACATGTTGCTTCTCTTTCTCTCAAAGCAAGATTTGATTCAAATAGAACTTATGTGAATTTTCAATTATAAGATTTAGATAAGCAAAAACATTTACTTTTAAATTCATTCATTAGTTCAATTAAAAATTGTAATTGAAAGTTTACAATAATTATTATGAATCAATTCGCCAGAGAATCATTTCTCCTCTCTTTGTCAAAGACTCAAAGCCGGGCACAAACAGAAGTTGGAAAACTCTGCTCTCTCACTCACTGATTCACTCAGCCCTAGCACTTATGAGGCCCATAGGAGGGGCCTGATGCATGGAGATGGATATGTATGAAATATATTTTTAAGATTAGATGTTTTTTATATAACATCAAATTAAGATAAACAGTAGAAAGGAGGCAATTTTAGATGAATTTCCAATTTTAATAGTATGATAACTCAGAATGGACATTAATTTAATGATTTTGTTTGAATCTTAAAAGTTTTAGGAGCTATTATGATTTGTTGGACTTTATTTTTAACAACTTGATATCTCTCATTATTATCATCAAATCATTAATTTTTTTTTTTTATATAAAAACAATAAATTCCACCATCTAATATCCATTATTAGAGATCTGGACTTTTGTAAGTCTAAACTTCCCTCGACCAAGAGTGTCCACTTCACTTAAATTTTTAATAAGCATTGTTTAAATAGTGTGCAACTCTATGTAAGTTTTACTCAAGGTCAATAGTGTTATTTAATAGTTTTTTTTTTGAATTTACATGTGAGAAATTGACTAATCAAAATATTCTTTGCTATGTTGGCTATATCTATCTCAGTGGAAGAGTGGATTCATGACATTTTTAATAATGACTTGATGCACGTCAGCTCATCAATTAAATTATTTGAATTGAATTTATTAAATATAAAAAAATAAGTTCAAAATATATTATATAAAGTCACAAAATGAATAACAAGGTTGACACAAATTTTAAACTTTCAAAACCATATATAAGATCAGTCTTTTATTTTATAATTTATTTTAAATAATTAAAATTAATTTTTAAAATCAAAATTTTATATTTAAATCGATCTAGTAAATATAATTCACCGAATTAGGAATGGCCAGGGCACATTGAATCCTTGCTCTCCCTGTACCAAACTCAACGACCCAAACACTATTCATACGAGATTCGTTCGCTTCGGCGCTTCGGAGACGAAAATCTCAAAGGCCTTTTCCTCCTACCATCTGCAGCCCACAAAGGTCTCATTTTTCTAGCTATTTCCTCAATTTCATATCAATTTTCCATAATTTAGATTCTTTTTTTGGTGTTCTTCTACTTGAAATTCAGTTCCAGTCAACTAGGAAGCTCTTAGGTAAATCGATTTCTAGTTGTTTAAGCTCTTGACCTCTTGCATCTGCAAATTCAAATTAGGGTTCTTATCTCTCTCTTTCTTTATTGATTTTGCTTGTGGTTCTTTGATTTCAATGTCTGCAGGATTTCAAGACTTTTTTTTTTTTAAAATAAAATTTAAGAGTTTGCTTGATCTGTGATACTCCATGAATTGGAGACAAATCAATATTCTAAAAACTGAAGGTTAATTAAACCGTTTTCTTGTCATTGTTCAATTTAATTAGGTTTAAGTATTGGGTTAAACCATTCTAAACTGTGATATTAGCATAATGTCGTAGCAAACCAGGGGTCAAAATATCGCCATAACCTATATATCGGCCGATATGCAAATATCGGCCAATATGCATATCGGCCGAGAAAATTCTCTCTCTTTCGATATCGGCATTTTCTCTCTCCTCCGATATCGGAACCGTGAAAAAACCGCAAAAAACCGTGATGAACAGTAATGAACCGTGACAAAACCGTAAAAAACCGCCAAAAACTGTGAAAGCAGTAAACCCTGAACCGTTAAAAACCGTGAAGAACCGCGAAAAACCGTTAAAAACCGCAAAAAACCGCCAAGAACCGTGTAAAAACCGTATCGGTGTTTAAAAAAAAAAAAATTCAAATACCGATATTTATGAATATCGGCCGATATTTCAGACCGAATATCGGCCATATCGGCCGATAATACTACAGTACGGCCGATATTTGCACCTTAGTAGCAAACCACAATTGGTTGGCTTTCATGCGCTAGAAAAGATATTCAATTAAAGGAGTTTCCACGTCAGTTAGTACAATTTTAGATTACGTTTAGCATTTTCCTTTTAAATGTATAATTTTTCTATTGGTCTTATTTGAAAGAAGCCAGATTTAAAGGTGTCATTTACGGATGATGGCAAACACATTTTTGGGTTTTTATGGGTAGGTCCGTATTTTTTGGCTAATTGTAAAGAAGTCCCGAACATTTTGATTATATTAGCTTCATCTATCACAGTTGAAAATTTGATTGCAATCCGGTTCCTTTTATCACAATAAACAGTGTTTTGAAGTGAAGGCGTGACGTGTGCACAGCATTGGGTGGGATAACGGGGAAGTATGTATACATATAACTTTTCGTCCGCCTAAAATTCCAAGATTTTACCTTTCATTTTTTTTTTTTTTTATATCTTTAAAATTCAAATGTTAGCGGTGTATATGCTTTTGAACTAAGTGGTGAGGTGCACCGTTCAGTGAAACATTTCACTGATAATTTTCAAAAACTCAATGCACAGTATCTTTTTTAAAACTTCAAAATTATTTTTTAAATATGTTATATTTTTAAAATTTCTCAAACTAAATATCCAGACTAATTAAAATAACTTGGTAATAATACTTTAAGACTTTAAGATCTTTTGACACTCCCAAATGCTTAAAATATAATGTTTTATAAACAAGGATATCCCTCGACTGTGCCGAAAATATATTTAGAAGTGTCAAAAGACCTTAAAGTCTTAAAGTATTTTTATCAGGTTATCGTATTTAGTCCGAATATTCAATTTGAGAAATTTTGGAAATACACAGTGCTTAAAAAATAACTTTAAAGTTTTAAAAGAGATTTTATCATTTAACTAATGCACTATGTATTAGTGTAGCATCTACAATATATACCGTTATTTTTTAAGCACTGTATATTTTTAAAATTTCTCAAATTGAATATCCGGATTAATTACAATAACTTGTTAAAAATACTTTAAAACTTTAAGGTCTTTTGACCCTCCTAAATAATTAAAACACAATATTTTACAAATAAAGGTATCCCTCAGCTGTGTCGAAAAGATATTTGAGAATGTCAAAAGACCTTCAAGTCTTAAAGTATTTTTATTAGATTATCGTAATTAGTCCGGATATTTAATTTGAGAAATTTTAAAAATATACAGTGCTTAAAAAATAACTTTAAAGTTGTAATGGACTATGCATAACCATAGCATCTCCAATATATACCGTTAGCATGGTGTATTTTCAAAATTTCTCAAATTGAATATTCGGACTAATTACACTTTATGACTTTAAAGTCTTTTGACACTTCCAAATGTGTTTCGGCACATCTAAGGGATACCCTTATCTGTAAAATACTGTGTTTTAAGTGTTTGGGAGTATCAAAAGACCTTAAACTCTTAAAGTATTTTTACCAGCTTATTATAATTAGCTCGGATATTCAATTTGAGAAATTTTGAAGATATACAATACTTAAAAAATAATTTTGAAGTTTTAAAAAATTACTGATAATTGAATTTTTAAAAATTATCAGTGCATGTTCGATTCAAGAGCAGGTGTGTACTTTTCACTTGAAATTTTGAAAATCCGTCTCCGGGTGTGTTAGAATGGGCGGCCTAACTTTTATTGAACTTAAAAGGAACTAGAGCCCATTTTCTCACATTTGACTTGGTGAAGAAGTGAAACTTTCTAGTTTCAAGAACTGAAGGGACTGAACCTCATCCACCTCCGTATTGATGTGATCCCCTTCCTTTGTTCATGGACACTTCAATGTAGGCAATGTGTTAATGTCAAACACTTAGCTTTTATATGCAAAATTCATATCCCTGTTGCATTGGTGGCATGTCCTTGCTTTGTGCTGGCATCATTGTCTCCCAGACATCCCACCTGTCCATGTTTATGGGCACTGGTGCAGGCATTGTTATAAAAATCACCATTACAATTGTTCTAATCACTATTCATGTATTGGCATGGGTGACACCCCCAATTATTGTCAATTTTCAATGTCATGGATGGAACCCAGTAAAATGATATAACATTTCCTCTCATTATTCCTTCAATAAAAGGGATCTATCTACAATTATTGCAATAGATGTGCAAAGATGTGCGAGTATGTATGGGTTAATGTGCATACATGCCATAGGTTGGATTACTCATTCTATTTTGTCATGTTACTAGCAATATCTCTATCCCTAGAACGAAGTGAGATAGAAACTATACCCAAAATTTCTGTGTGGCTGTTGAACTTTTATTGTATGCTCACATTATGTATAGACCTATTACAGGGAGAATTTTCTCATGAACAAATTATTAGAACTTTTGATCTTTGCTAAGTTGAATATTGAGAAATTGTTAGCCTTTATTGATCATATTTATTGCAGGCATCATGGGGTTCAGAGTAGGGTTTCTTTTCATTCTTGTTTTGATCAGCTGGGACTATGGACATGCCAGAAATTTGGTGATCGCTCATATTTCTGGTAAGGCAATTATACTAACTTTTTCTCATGGTGTCTCTCGTTTATGTCATCACCTTCCTCTGCAATTTACTCCAATGTAGGAATGATCTTAGTCTAGATATGCAATTGGTCTACGCTTCATTTTTTAGTGAAATAATAATTTCATGGGGAAGAATTAGGTGTCTGTGAGGTTTGGTTTCTGGCTTCTGTTCCATTCATTAATATTTTAAAACAAAACTCAGATCAGCTGGCAAAAATGTCGAATTCTGACTTTCTTTCATGATTTAGTCATGCAGGTATACGATGAGCAGCCTGAAAGTGAAGCTTCAAAATTGAATGTGGGAAATGAAGGAGTGTGTTCGTTATGTGAGCGATTTGCTTCCCAAGCAAGATTTTATCTTAGTGAGAACAAGACCCAGACAGAGATCTTTGAGAATCTTCACCAAGCCTGTTCTCGGCTGCACTCCTTCCAACAAGAGGTACCATTTACTGTATGGCTAATGAATTGTCCATTTGTCCCTTTGTTTATCAAGGGTATATTTGACATTCCTTTAGGAAAATGAAGATGATTTTGTTGGAAGTTTATCATGTTTTAGAAGAAATGTAAATTCAGGCCGGCGATGGTAGGTTATAGCATGTAACCAGGTGATAGGTTTTCTTTGATTCTCCTGCTATTACCCATAAAAATGAATCTAAGCACGTAAGGGAAAGTTTGATGGTCACTTTTGGATCTTCACCCTTGACCCTTCTTCTTTCACTCATTTAGTCTTGTAAATCATTTTCATTCCTAGGAAAAAGCAAAACATGCATTAAGGAACTTTAATGATTTAAGAGTCCAAAAATTGTGGATACATAATGAACATTGTGAATGACAGATCATCTAAGTTCATAGTCAAAACAGAAACTTTAATATATTTTGGAGTTCAGTCCTTTGATTGTAAAGCTTTTTGTACCTGGCTTTTCTCTTACACCAATCACATAAATAAAAATCTTTACCATCTGAGGTATAGTAGGGCACATTTCTCATCTTCTGCTAGGTTGGAAAATGGAGATAAGAAACCACTTTACTACCATCCCCCATTGGAAACTGGCCTTTACTCATGATGGGCTAAAAGCCTCCAGAGAGGGAAATCTGTTTTTTGCACAAAAACCTAGTGCAGTGAGAATCTGTTTTTCTTTTTCAGTGAAAGTAGGGGAAAATCAGGAGTGCGTTTTGCAAACACTACCTTGTGTGTTTGTGTGCACATGCACTCGTGTACATGGGCACTTTTCATAAGATCAGGAACACATGGCCCTTATATTCAGGGAGGAATCACTTGGTTCTTGCGCCATTAGTGGTCCTTGGACCTAGGCACTTGGAGTTTTACATGTGCACCCTATATTTAGCTAATCCATACATTGTCCGTGTTTGGCAGCCACAGGGATGGCACCAGTCCTTACCCTACGATTAATGAATGGCCTCCAAACAAATGGGTAAGAGATGAGAACCAAATCAGAACAATGTTCTGGTCTATATGGAGGGTGAAGGATTGATGGTAGAATAGGAGGGATCAACTGGATAAAAACACTCCACGTGAGAAGTCATGCCCTAGGATAGCATGTGGCAACAAGTTGGCTCAGGTTGTATCAACCCATTATTAAATGAAAGAAATACTCAACCAAAATTTTGGTTTTTTTCTCTTTTTTTTTGTGGGTGGGGTGTTGGTTTTCCAAATTGGTTGGTAAATTGATGGGTCAGATCAGGTTTGAGTCAGGTTCAGTGTCCTAGTTTTGGTAAAACTTAACAATTTATTATGATGGTTTCAGTCAGGTCATTTACTCAACAGTTTTAAGTTGCTTGACCAAGCCCTATTTATCTGGGTTTGGTTTGGATCATGTTGACAGCTAAGGTCAGAAATTCCACCCCTATTCAGGACCACCTGTTCCCTATTAGTTCGGAAATGGGGATGTGAGGAATTGGGTAGGATTTGGTTGGAAACTAAGATAGTAGAAGAAAGGCATTACACAGATTCCAAGTGCCAAGACCATTTCTGTTGAAATTGGGAAAATTTGTTAGAATCTTCATAGAAGTTGGTATTTGCTAGGTTTCTTGGATTGGAATAAATCTCAGTGAATCACTCAAGTAATACCATCGTACTCATACCATTTTTTCCTTTTATCATCTTTTGTCAGTGTGCAACATTGGTGGACTATTATGCTCCTTTATTCTTTGTGGAGATCGCCAGGATACGTTCAGAAGATTTCTGCAAAAGATTAAATCTCTGTGAGGATGTGGCATTTATTTCTTTGCAGAAATATCAAGATAGTTGTGAACTTTGTCATCAAGTTGTAGTTGAGGTTTTACTGAAGCTAAGAGATCCTGATACTCAAGTAATATGCTTTTGTCTTCCCTATATATAAATATATAATACTTGTTTGGCTCTGATACTCAATCATGAATTGTTTGATGCTTTTGGCTCTGATTGTTATTGCAGTAAAGGCAAAATAAGTGTCACTTACTAGCTATGATCCTTAGACACTTCAAAGTGGGCAATGTGTGCACATCATGTCATGTGAGACATTTCATATGTATGTGTAAAATCTGTGCCCTTCCTGTATCTATGGTATGTCCACACCAAATCCTTTTTTGTTTGAACATCATTAGCTCACTTGCAATATTTAGAAAAAATAAGAAGGGCCAAATGTTGCATTTGATTCTATTGCAATAAAATGTTCAAAATTCCACCAAAAGTTTTCATTGTTATTGAGGCCGTCTTGGTTGTGCTTTCTTAATCAACCTTATCAAAAGCCATGTTCTATTAATCATCTTAAATGCTTCCCTTTGTCCCTAATACTATTTCGGGTGCTATTTTAGAATTCTACCTTTTTCTTCTATCCCTATTCTATTGAGATTGGAATCTTCATCAGTTCTTTGTACTAGGGCTTTTGCTGACTTCTATGTAGATTCCCAACCTTTTTAGATGGCATTTCCTTGATTGTCTCATTTAATTTGAGAGTTGAACTCCATCTAACAATGCAAATCTATTTACTTTAGTGGCTTTATGATTGCAGAATACTCCACTTTGCCCTCCCGAGAATAATCACACTTGTAATAACCACACCAATCCCTTCATTTTGTTCTATAGGTCATCATTTTGTTCTATACGTGCGCCCCTATTATCAGAATTTTAACAGAATTGCACTTAAAGTTATGTTTTTTATGGGAACTTGGGTGGGGAATTTCATGTTCTCTTGGAACTATACCTAATCCCTATTTGGATGAGACCATTTGAGGGAAAATCATGTTTTTTGAGGAGCCAAAACCCTAGAGAACTATTGTTCTCCTAGTTAGGGTAGGGAACTCATAAGAACTTCCACTTTTTGCTTACCATCTTTTTCAAATCCAAGTTCTACCAACACATCTGTGACACAACTGAAGTCTTTTCAATCTTGACCAACTTATCCTCCAACTCTCAGACCTAAAGCTACACAAATGTATTGTGTCTTTGTTCTACACATTTTAACTGATTTGGCTCCCTGTATTGTGTCTTTGTGTGTGCAAATTTTAGATGATTTGGATCAAACGCTTTTCTTCACACTTCTAACTTTAGTTGGTTTCTTTCTTAAACACTGCAATATAAAGGTTCATTTTTGTCTTCCCTGTTGAATTTTCCCAAACTAGTGCAGAGAGAACTTGTCGCTGCTTTGTGCATGTCCCTATATTATCTTGACATATTTAACCTTTTTATCAAATTAGCAATCGTTGAACCACTTAAAATCAGTATGAATCACATCTAGTAATTTGCAAAGAACACCAATATTCATCTAACACACCGTTTTTGCCAATTGCAAGCTTGTTCAAATGAAATCGAAGTAAAAAATGACGGAGTTCTTGCTATTATACTGTTCTTCTTGCCAGTTAGTCCCTTTGAACGACATGACTTTTTAGCAATTTTCAGTTTCTCTATTTTTTTCATAGATATTCCACTCTCTTCCATTAAATGTTTTGGATGTTTTCAGATAATTCTCACTAAATTGTGAGCTTTACGACTCCCAGTTGGGACCATAGAATGATAACCTTTTGTGGTGTGGGTGTGTTTGTAGTGGATTACATGGAGATAGGTTGGATGAGGTTTCACCTCCATACAATTGTTAGCCTTGTGAGTTTGGACATGGAATCAATTATTAATGAGAGCCAAATCTTTTGTCATTACAATAGTCAAGCCATTTACCCCATCTATTTGACCTTAGAAGTCATAATTGGATTTAGCAAATTGTTTTTAGTGTCTTGACTGTCCATTTGACACCCTTATGACTCAAAATTGCAAGCTTTATGGTTGTAACAATAAGCTCTTACCAACTGTGCTACAAGCTCATTTCTAAGAGCCAAATCTTTACCAAAATTGAAATCTATTCGTGACAAAGCATGCAAATGTTGCCTGATCCACTTACATCTTATTTCTAGAGGACAATCCTTAATATATCTATTGAATTTGGTTTCTACCTTTATAAACATATATAATTAGATTGTCTAAATTATCTAAAATAATTTTTGTCCGATGCATTTCTTAGGCTTTCCTCTAATAATTCAAAGGGAGTTTTTGACATTTTCAAATTCAGTTCAATGTGGACCATGTAATGTAACTGTTGTTTGTATATGTATTTTTATATGCATAGCTTACTTTTTGATGGATACTTGATCTTCTTGTTGGAAACTGGGATTGGATGCAGCTAGAGATAATCGAGCTACTTCTTAAGGAATGTGAAAAGGTGGAGAATCATGTGAAAGAGGTAAATTAGACACTTAGAAACCCATTAATAGTTGTGTACATTACTGAAAAAACCATCTTCAATTGAAAGACTGTTAAATGTTGATGGTTATATGTGGAGTTCTGGGTATTTACACTAGCAACTGTAAATGTTAGAGGCACACACACACACACACACACACACACAAAAGCACATGCACTACACAGACACACAAAAACACACATATTCGAACTAATGAGAAGCTTGACGTTGGTCAAAATATTGATAGTGGATTATTCTTTCTCTAATTTCACAAATTTTCTCTTTTTAGATACTAATATAAAAAAGGTGGGTTGATTCCTTTCTACTCAACAAATTTAATCAGAAAGCCTCTTTTTTCTGTTTTGTAGTTATTTTTATATGAATTTCCCCTATTTTAGGTAATAACATGAGAATGGTGGAGAAAAACCTTCCGACTCATGAAATCCAATCTTAAGTTCACTT
This sequence comes from Chimonanthus salicifolius, assembly GCA_013350335.1. Classification (NCBI taxonomy): domain Eukaryota; kingdom Viridiplantae; phylum Streptophyta; class Magnoliopsida; order Laurales; family Calycanthaceae; genus Chimonanthus; species Chimonanthus salicifolius. The sequence continues at coordinate 1,522,839 of CM023537.1, read as the reverse complement.
TTTTTTTCCTATTTTTTAGTCTTTTTTACACAAATTTCTCTATTTTATTAATACTAATATGATAAGGACAGATAAAATCTTTCACTCACCAAATCAATTCTTAAATCCATTTTTCGTCCATAGTTTGGGCTGGGCTCTAGCTTTTTGTAGATTGGAACATCTTGGTCTTTTGATCTTTGGCCAGATTTATAGATTATGGTGGTACTCCCTCATTAATTAATCTTATATATTGATTTGTGGGCCTCTGTTGAGTAATGGGCATTGTCAATATGTGCCTGCTCAAATTCAGAGAGTGGATTGTTGCAATGCAACAAGCTGTACATTTGCTGCAGAATTCTTCCGGTTGTTCTGAAGGTTCTTCATCTGCTGTTAATTTACTTTGATTTTTTTTTTTGTAACATGGGTATCCCCACTCTACATTCGAGGTGAGATTAAGCCCACGAGCATGTTTCTTAAATGGTACTCCAGTTTTCAATATTGCTTGCAAGGGGGTGGTTTTCTTCTTTCCTTTATTGAATTCAATGAAGATCTTGCCACATGCACACACATTCAGTCACAAACGTAACAAAACTTAAAATTTATGAGGAAAGTAGTACAACTGTACAGAGATTAGTGAACAAACAGAAGATAGCACCACAATGCCCATTAAATTTTAGTGAGCAGCCTATGTCTCGTAGCCTTAAATTTTAGTGAAAGTTGAATATGTAGAACTTTCTGGATTTGTTAAGATTGCACAACTTGAAATTTCATTATATCAAATCAAGAAGGAATTCCATGCCACCAATCTGGTCCCAAGGTAACAACCAGGAGAGGAAGAATTGGAAAATACGGTGTTTTGGTTCTTTGTGCTTGGCCATCTGGCTTCTGGCTATGGCTTTGGCTTGAGTTGAATCTTATTCCCATGGGCCAAATTGTCTTGTTCAATAAAAAAGGTGCAAGTGAGCTGGCTCAACATATTAAGGGAGGTTAGATATGTTGCTGTATGCGGATTCTGGAACTAGTATTAGGCCAAAATAGATTGGCTGCAGCCGATTAAGCTTCAGCCTTGCCTGGACTTGTAAGGACCCAATTTTAAAAAAAAATCTCTCGTAACATCTAATTTCAATTTGTCTAGGACTATGATGAACCAAACAACAAAGACGGTCATTCTACTGAGAACTTGTTAAATTAAGTTGTGTATTTGTTTTGGAGATTTTGCAACCTTGTCTTCAATTCTTGATTTGTCATTGGACTCTTTCATGGTTGACAGTGTAAGAAGCTGGTTTTCAAGTACGGTCCTGTGATCCTCATAAATGCTGAGCAGTTCCTCGAGACCCATGATATATGCACTAGTATCCATGCTTGCAAGCCTTCTGGGGTTGCGGAAGTTGATTCGGAAATGCCCTTGTCTGATAGCTGACGATGGGAAAGGCTGATTTTGTGCAATCTTGGGGGTCATATGTTATTCGAATCACTTCAAAGTGCTCTGCTGCAGAACTCTAGTAAATAAGCCATGGCATGTTAATATCTTGTAAAAGGCACATAAGGTATGCCATCCACGAATTGAAGATTGCTTCCTTGTATTTACTTGACGGTCAATACAAAATCCTCTTTTCAAATTCATCTGTCCTTTCACTTCAAAACGGTTTGTATTTGTGGCCATATAAAAGTAAATGATGATCTTATTTGTGAAATGTCAATTAAGATGTATGGTTCATGTTAAAGTAATTGAACTTCAACTCTGCTCTGGAGTAGATTGTGTTTTGTTCAATTTACCTAAAATGCTAGAAGGAATACTGTTACTCAGAGGTTTAATGCCATGAACATTTGCTGGAAGCCAATGTTATCTCTAAGTGGTTACAGTTTGTGGTGTTGCTAGAAGGAATACTGTAACTCAGAGGTTTAATGCCATGAACATTTGCTGGAAGCCAATGTTATCTCTAAGTGGTGTTGCTGGACAACTGTCACACGAAAAATGAACCTTCAGGTGATCGACTGTTTAGTCAAATTCTAAACAGCCAGATCTTATTATTAAGCCATCTAGACCGTTTTAGTCATTTTCTTTACTTTCTTTTCCTTTTTAATAAGGTCATTTTGGTCATTCTCCCTTGTAGAACTTTAACGTTCCCTTTTTTGAACTTGGGGTATTTATCATTTTAGCTACTAACAGAGCTTGCCATCGATCTTCTTCTGCAATTGGATGAAACAGAGGCCTCTCTCTACATTATGGTTTGATATCTTTTGGTTTGTGTGAGAAATCTTGGAGATTGTTACAATCAGGTGGCGGTAGAATTAAGATATTGGTGTAGACCCATTTGGTGTCTAACCATTCCAAGACCTTCTCATTGTCCATAGGTGTCTACATTATATTCTCATCCATGGACAATGAGAAGGTCTTAGAATGGTTAGACATCAACTGGTTCTACACCAATATCTTAATTCCACCACCACCTGATTGTAGCAATCTCCAAGATCTCTCCCACGATCTCTTTTCATTTTCTCTTCTGTTTATGACTTTTATAGGGTTAAGTCAGGCTCAACCTGTACTGACCAACATGAACCAAAAATTTTGAGACCAGAAGCTACTTAGGTTAGAACATGAGCCCAAGTTTAGACTCAAAATTTACAACTCAATTCAAACTCAGGTCGGGTCTAGGCCTTGCATTCTTAAGCTCCATCCAACCTGAAACCCAAATAAGACCCACAACTAAGTTAAACCCAAGAATCTATGATTTCTAATATATTTTTATATTGTACATTATATTATATTATATATTATAGTTAATTAAAAATATTAATTCTCTGCACATCTTTAAATCCTACCCACATTCCTTAAGGTGTAAAACTATTTGTCTTTGTATTTCTCACTTCTAATCAAAGGTATTATTTTGGAATTTATTTGTTAATTATATGTGATAATTAAATTAGAAGTAAAATAATACCTATGAAACTTAATAATAATATGTATAATGCCAAAAAAAAAAATCCAGATAGTAAATTTTATTAAAACTTTACACTACGAGTAGATGTTATTAGCTAATGATAGAAATTAATTTTGAATTATAATGAGTAATGACTTCCTCTCTACATATAACTCTCATTTTTTGATGAGTGAGATTTTTATATTTGCAAGGAAAATTTGGATGTTTAAGAAGTTGAATTTCAAAGTGTAATGTCTTCTCTCTTGCTGTCATATAAAATAAATACAATTATAAATTATTTTTATTGTCTAAACTATTGTGTGGAAGTCTTGTCGATCTCTAGAAAATTCAGACGGTAGAAGAATCGCGACGAAAGGTCCCTGTCATACGCAGTCCCTTTGCTTTCACCGTCAACTTTCATCTTTTTTTTTCTTTTTTTTGAATGATTTTTTTTTTTATTAAATATAAGAGGCCAAAGTCATTAATTTCTGCAGTTCTTTCTCTGCCACAGTTTGGCTTTAATCTATTAAATGCAGAACCTCCTTCATTGAATTTTAATGGTTTAGATTTTCATCCACATACATGGCTTAAGACCAAAATGGCATGTATACATAACTGTTGTCAGGAATCAGGATGGATATGGACCATACAATGTACTGTAAGCATTAAATATCAACTATAATTATTTAATAGATAATTTATTTTTCATGCAAAAGTTATGTACGGTAGTCTTAGATAAAAATGGGTGCTAGAAGGCAGCTCATATATACATTGGAGAAATCTTTTTCTGTTCATTTTCTAAAAATTGGTAGAAAATTTTCATTTTGCCTATCCACTTAAAAACACCACATTCATTGAACCAAAAAATTATTTGGAGGATGTGATTCAACTAATAAAAAAATTCGTTCGAACGAATTTAAATTTTCAAACGAAGTCATTTCTCGACCGATTTATACAAATAAGGTATTACAATTCATCTACTCTGAATTTTATAAACTCCGGGACTGATTTTAAGTGAAAAGGATATAGTTTTGAGATTCAAAAATTGTACTTAAAGAATTAAGAGGGAAATTCCTTAATTCTTTGGATATGATTTTTAAAGTCAGAAACTATACTTTTTTCACTTAAAATCAGTCGCGGAGTTTTTAAAATTCAGAATAGATGAATTTTGATACCTTATTTGTAGAAATCGGTTGAGAAACGAATTCGTTTGAAAATCTCACTTCACAGCTCACTTCATTCGAAAGTATTTTTTCATTCGGTAGATGTAGCGTTTTTAAGTGGAAGGACAAAAGGATAATTTCTATTAGCTTTTGGAAAACAAGTGTAAAGGGAACGATTTCTCGAGTGTCTATATGATTCTCCTTGTTAGAGTTGAGAGGTAGGAGATTAGATCACAGCAAACTATGAATTTTTAATTTCATAAATTTTTTTTTTTTAAATTTACATGTAGAAATCAGCACACATAAGTTTTTCACTATAGTACAACACCTGTAAAAGAAGAAGACTATTTTATCATTATATTTCATCCAAAGATACACTCAATGGTTGAATCTATGTGGATAGGAATTTATCGAAAAGTTAATTGAATTGCTGGATAAGATTCAAATAAGACACTCAAATACAAGCCTCACATGGCAATGTCCAAAACCCTAAAAAGGTCAAGTAGTGGATTTGATAATTCACTTAAAGTAGTAAAAGGAGTTGATGGTTTAATTATTATATAGATGGCATGATTGACGTGCATCATCAAAAATACGTTGGAAGTGACAAATTTTTTTTTTTACAAGGACTTGTTGTCTTCTTCTACTCACTCTTAATATTTTATTAATTACCTTTAAGCCATCCAATCTTTCGCAGTTTTGTAAACTTTATCTTTGTAATGACGAGTAAATAACACTACTTATTCTTGATTGCGTGCATCATCCGATTATTTCGGTGATTATTATAATAATAATAATAATAAAATAATGGTTGATATCATAAATTTATAATAATCTTTCTTAGATGATGGAGCATTTAGGTGGATGCGTAAATATGTTAGAGAGATATATATATATATATATTTTATCAGAAATCTCGTGAATTAGATAATTTCAAGAAGAGTCGAGATCTGTAGTCTAATTTTAAAAGTTTAGTCCACTGTATTATTCATTTTAAAGGTTTTTAAAATATAACTCTTTAATTATTGGGCCCTCTAGAACAATTTATTGATAAAAGGGCCACATGGGCTCTACAAATGATCATGTGAACCTCATGAATTGCAATCTCTAAGTATCAAAGTCCTAAAATATTCACCACATAATTAGATATTGCAAATTGATACCATTACATTTTTAGCCCCTGCTAGTTTCTCAAAGTTGTTGATGTCTGGGCCCCTTAAATGGACATTGGTACCTGTCCAAGCCCCAAAGGAATAGAAGCAACACATTTGAGTTCATATTAGCGGTATGAATTTCGGCCCATAGGTATAGTATTGATAAGAGAAAAAAGAAAATAAATAAATATAAGTTGTGGGTCAGGTCGATATTTTGGCCAATACTTATATTTTTTAATTTTTTTAAAATAGTCTTTTTTACTTTTTTAAATAATTTTTTCCAAAAAAAATGTCACCGAGACTTAAAAAAAAAAAAAAAAATTGAAGAGAGAAAAAAATTCGGCTAAAATCTAGATTAAATTTTCGACCCTTGGTTCATATACCATGAATAAAACAGCAAAGGCACTGGGTTCTAAGAACGAACCTCACTGTCCTCACTAACCAGCGAATGGCCCTGATTGAGATGGTGAAAAGGTAGTGACGATTCATAATCTACACCACATTTTTGGCCAAATAAAATGAAGGGTAGACACGGGCAGAATCTTTATTCTGGCCAAATAAAACGAAGGGTAGACACGTGCAGAATCTTTCTTGAGAAGGATTTGTATTTTTTTGTTGAAAATTATCGTGTTCGGATATTTTAAAATTTCTCAAATTGAATATGAAGACTAATTACGATAACCTGATAAAAATATTTTAACACTTTAAGGTCTTTTGACACTGCAAAATGCTTAAAACACAGTGTTTTACAAATAAGGATATCCTTCGACTGTGTTGAAAACATATTTGGGAGTCTCAAAAGACCTTGAAGTGTTAAAGTATTTTTATCAAGTTATCGTAATTAGTCCGGATATTCAATTTGAGAAATTTTAGAAATACACAGTATTTAAAAAATAACTTTAAACTTTTAAAAAAGATTTTATTATTTAACTATTGCACTATGCATTACGTAGCATCGACAACATAGACATTTATTTTTTAAGTACTGTGTATTTTCAAAATTTCTCAAATTGAATATCTGGACTAATTACAATAACCTGATAAAAATATTTTAAGACTTTAAGGTCTTTTGACACTCTCAAATATGTTTTTGGCACAGCTGAGGGATACCCTTATTCGTAAAACACTGTGTTTTAAGCATTTTGGAGTATCAAAAGACCTTAAAGTCTTAAAGTATTTTTATCAGGTTATCGTAATTAGTCCGGATATTCAATTTGAGAAATTTTAAAAATACATAGTGCTTAAAAAATAAATTAAAGTTTTAAAGAATATTTTATTATTTAAATAATGCACCGTGCATTACTATAACCTTGCAGGATGTTAGGACGAATCAAATTTAGGCATGAATAATCGTCCAAACGATCCGACGGAAAAATGTTCTTATATCACGTTCTGACCATGTTGAGACAGAAGGGCAACGCAGTAATTTCTGCCAAAAAACACAAATCCCGTGTCTGCAGAAAGATTCTGCCCGTGTCTAAATTGCTCCCCTAGAATCAATTAGCGTATATACCCAAAAGTAGGAGGTGAAACTTGTGTCGGGTTTTAACTCGACCTACAAGATCTGACCTGAGAAGTCAATGGGTTTGGGTTATATTTTTGTATATCTCGGATCAAGTCGGGTGGGAAAAAAATAAACATGCATGAAATTGGAATTGAATCGAATTGAGAAATTTAAAAGTAACTCGACTCGACCCGAGTGCACCAAGTTATAAAATAACACTTGAGTTGAGTCGGGTTAAGTCAAGTTCAATAAATTTTGACATGGATTGAATTGATTTATTGAAACTCGACTTAATCCAACTTGAGTTTCAGCTCTATCCCAAAGTCGATTTAAGGAAGGACTTTAACAGGGTGATTTTATTTTACCACCATTATAGATTTCGTCTCATAATAAACAGATATGAAACAAGTTGTACTGTCTATTAATTTAATATGATAATTTTTAACTACAGAATAAAATAGAATTTTGAAACTCTATATATAACGTAATTTGATGTTTATAACTTAGAGTTGCGGACATCTATTCACAGAGAGGTGAAATCTTGAAGTTCTTCATCGAAAAAAAATTCTATATATAAAGGAAGAAAACAAACTTTATATATAAAAATTAGAAAGAATGCAAGAGGATAATTGCTGATTTCTATTTCTAGAATTGAGAAAGAAGAAATATAATTGACCACGTTGATATGATATGGAAAGACAACACGATAATTTCCAACAAAAAATATAAATTCCGTATCAGCAGAAAGATTTTGGCGTGTCTAAATTTTTCCACAAATATAATTTTAAGATCTGAAGTTATGAACCACATAAAAATGGAAGGATGGACAGAAGACAATGTTGACGTGTCGACAATGTAGTACACATGTTAGGAAAAGTTCAAAACTCACAGAGCCTTTATGGCCATTGTTAGTTGCCTATCAACATTTTGGACCACAATTTTAGTCATGTATACATATTAAATTTCATTTTCATTTGCATATTTATTCATTACTTTTAATTATTATTTTAAAAAATATATTTTTATGAGTTTTTTCTGAAAATATCATTATAAAAAATGTAAAAGTTGAAAATATCTCACTATTACAATCACCTGATAGATCTTCCAATTGGATAGGAGAGAATTAGATATCTAGTGAAATAAGCAGAAATTTCAAATTGAAAAGCCTAATTAAATTATTATAATCATTGGTCTGAATTTTTTCTAGGCCACCCATCAATTTATTATAACTGGGACTTAAATAAATGGATCAAATAAACATGGCCACACATATATGAAAATAGGGTGATGCTTTCATGTCTCTTTCTCTGCTTTTACAGTTGCAGAGAAATAACAAGCCGAGTTTGGTTGGAATAATATTTAGAATTTTTTTTTTTCTAAACCGAAGTCAATTATAAATCTAGTGAAAATTTATGTTCAATCCCACTTTTCTAGATCTGAGTTCTTTGAGGTTTAGGTTTTTATTTTTTATTTTTTCAAATTCAGATCCCTAAAGTAAGTGAGATGTGTTATCTCTATCATTTAGAGTAAATTCATGTGTCCAAATTTTCGTCACTTTAACTCTATTTATATGTCTTTTTATTCCTTGTTCAATGTTTTTCTTCGTAATATTGTAAGTGTCAATAATTTACAATACTCTATAAAATAAAGTATTGGACAACCGGGAAAGAAACAAATAAACAAAGATAGAATGATAGAATTATGTATATTATTACATTAGATGAGTAGATTAATTTAGATAGAACTAGATATAATTATATTGAGAATAATTTAAAAGTAATTTCAATAGAACACAAATTGAAAGATTATCACTGGAGATGATTTAGGCATTAAATATAGCCTTTTAGGACTAGACCATTAAAAATTTAGAGGAAAATAAAGAATGACGGGACTAATAATTGATTGTTTATTTATATAGTTTATTATAAGATCAATTGAAGATAAATGAAATTTTAGTCGAAACAAGTTGACCTAAATTTATTTGAATTTATTTTTGCATTTTCGTCGAAACATTATTTCAGCTCTTTCAATCCAAAGAGAATTTAATGACGGCTTAGTTTAAATAATGTAATACTAAAAGATGTTTAGTAGGAGACAATCATTTTCAGAATTTCTTTATTTTCAGTTTAAAAAAAGTGCTATCCTTTAATATATTTGTTTTATTCTGCATTAACTACTTTAAGAAAGAGATTTTGTTTGTGCTATCCTTTAATAAATTTGTTTTATTCTGCATTAACTACTTTAAGAAAGAGATTTTGTTTGCCGGTGGACAAATCAAATTAGACTTTTCTTTACAAAATTACTTTGAAAAGCAACCTTTTATCCTTAAAAGGCCAAAAAAGCCTGTGCTATTTGCAGATCTCATTCTCTTTATATTTCAACTTCATTAAATTTTCACTCAGCCAATCAAATCAGGTCCCATTTGTGTCACTTAGTATATAATTTTTTTTAGTCAATTATCTCTTATTATTTTTATACGATCAATAGTTTTTAATAAAGATAAAATTTGATACATGACAATGAATATCTTAAATCTTAATAGACTTATAAAAGACCAAAACAAGTATCGTGAAACTTAGGAAAACAAAAAATATTAAATTATTAATATATCGCCATTTCCAGTTAAATACTTTTCGATATCTTTACATAAACACCAAACAAATTCTGCTCATCCATTGAAAAGAAAGTTCTAAACAAGATTTGATGATTGGCATTAGAAATGTGAAGTGAATTTTTTTTTTTTTAAGGGAAAAAAACACCCTATAGAAGCTGCTTAGGGTGAATATGAAGTTCTCTTAGTTTAAAGACTTGAATCCTATATGGGCCTTAATTACATCACTTGCTTGTTGAGATTAAACAAATCCTAAATTGTTAGGTTGCTTAGAAAGATTATTGCTTGATAGAATGTCTATAACAAATTATCTTTGATCTGTTAAATAAAATTATATATTTTTTTAAATCTGAAAAGAGTTGATTTTGTTTGAAGATATAAATTTTAATTTAGAGAAATAGTTGAATATAAGAAGAAAAAGATTGAAGGAGTGTCATTGGAGTCAAGATAAACTCTATAAATTTCATGTTGTAATCACTTCAAAGAAAAGTTATTATATTTTAAATTAATAAATTTAATAATCAAATTTTTAAGTTTCAAATATTAAAATCAAAATCATTAGATATGATGAAAGTTTATTCTTACTTACACATGCCGACATATGATCTGTTTAAAGGATTAATATTTAATTAAGAATGTTCCAAATTAACCACGTTTTTTGAGTTCTTTTTAATATTTCTCGTGGGAAGACGATATTCAGACGTGGACCTCGTCCTACCATTCAAATCTACCGTACCACGTGACTGTCCGCCTAAAAGTGAAAAAACGCGTCCAATTACCGCAGTTTCACAGCCAACACGTGTACGTTATGGATCTCTCAATCCAAGCTTCCCCCTCAATACTTTCTGCACACGTGTACGGCCTGATCTTCCTAAAACCGAAGTTTGAACAAATTAAATACGAAGCTCCGTCATCCAATCAATTAACCATCTAACCATCTCCTTCCTGCTATAAATATACCCCGCAACCCGACTGCTATTGATTCAACCCATTTGCAGAGATTCGAATCCAAATTCCTCTCCTCTTCTCTCTTTAGAAGTTTCGATCTCCAATGCCGGGGATCGAACCGGATTCCGGCGATATGTCGGAGTCCGCCGACAGTTCTCCGGGGACGAAAATCATTTTCGGCAAATATGAGATCGGGAAACTCCTCGGCTGCGGCGCCTTCGCCAAGGTCTACCACGCTCGAGAGATCAGCTCCGGCCAGGGCGTCGCTGTGAAGGTAATAAGCAAGCACCGGATCGTCAAAGGAGGCCTCATCGCTCATATTAAGCGCGAGATCGCTATCATGCGCCGGTTGCGCCATCCTCATATCGTGCGCCTCTTCGAGGTTCTTGCCACGTGCTCGAAAATCTACTTCGTGATGGAGTACGTCAAAGGAGGAGAGCTGTTCGGTAAGGTTGCGAAGGGGAGATTGACGGAAGATCTCAGCCGTCGGTATTTCCAGCAGCTGATCTCGGCCATCGGATATTGCCACTCCCGCGGCGTCTTCCACCGCGATTTGAAGCCTGAAAACCTCCTCCTCGATGAGAATGGGGATCTGAAGGTGTCAGATTTCGGCCTCAGCGCCGTCTCGGAGCAGATCCAAAACGACGGGCTGTTCCATACGCTGTGCGGCACACCAGCCTACGTTGCTCCGGAAATCCTTGCGAAAAAAGGCTATGATGGTGCAAAAGTCGATATTTGGTCCTGCGGCGTAATTCTCTACGTCTTAAATGCGGGATACCTTCCCTTCAATGATCCAAACCTCATGGTCCTGTATAAGAAGATCTACAAGGGCGAGTTTCGGTGCCCAAGATGGACGTCTCCCCACATGAAACGGATGTTGCACCGCCTCCTCGACACTAATCTCGACACGCGCATCACCGTCGACGAGATCCTCCGCGATCCGTGGTTCCGGAGGGGTTTCGAAGAGGTGAAACTCCGATTCCATGATGAAGATTTTGGTGTCGGATACAAACCAGATGCTGCGGAAAAGGAGGAGCGAAGCCTTAACGCCTTCGACATCATTTCATTCTCCTCCGGCTGCGACCTTTCTGGGTTGTTCACGGATTCGGACATTTCGATGCCAGACTCGCGGCCTTTCCTGACGGCCAGCACGGGGGAACAGGTGATGAAGTACGTGACACAGGTGGCAAAAGATGAGCAATTGGAGATGAGGAGCAAGAAGGAGTGGAGGGTGGAGATGATGGGGCTTAACGGTAATTTGGTCTTTTCCGTGGAGGTTTACCGGTTGACTGATGAGCTGTCGGTTGTGGAAGTTAAGCGAACGGGAGGGGATTTAGGGACTTACGGGAACTTTTGGAGCGAGAAGCTGTGGCCGGGGTTGAGCGTCTTGATGTACAACAGGGAACAACCGGTTGCCAGTAACCAGTGACCGGCTCTTTCCCGTGTCTGGGCTTTTGAGTACTATGTATTTGTATAAGCCATTAAGCCTATAAGGTGTATTCTGTACTGTGTACAGTGTGTTTATTATGAATTTGTAATAAGGACCAATACTCCTCAGACGTTAATACCCACCCACCTGCCCTTTCCCATTTTTTACCCGGGAAATACCGGCCCGGGATTTCTCATTTCCCGTTTATCCTCCTGTGTATATAAATGTGTAAAAGACCATTTTGTCGCTTGGAAGGTTTCTTCAGTGACCGGTAAAAAATTCTCTACTCTCTCTCATTACTTCGCTAAAATTGACAACGCTGTTTCTTTTCTGAACTTTTTTATATAGTAATAGTAATTTGAATTAATTTTAACCGAATTTTATATTTTTAAAGAAATTGATTTGGGCATAATTTGAAAATTTGCTATTATCTCTTTTTTTTTTAAAAAAAAATGAATTTTCATATTTATTATTACATAATAATGGTAAAATTAAAATTTTAATTTATGCAACATTTTTTTTTTTAAATAATCTTGTACCTTCTCTAAGAGCTTGTAATTTTCTGAGCAGGTGGTGGATTTTGCTGGACTTGAAGAATGAGTAAAATGATCCTTTTGGCTCTGAATACGACAGCAAATTATATGTTTGTGAGATCCACTTACTCTGTTTAGGTATAAGAGGTTTATATTTGCTGGCGACTCTCTAATTGTCTTGGCCTCTTGGCTGTCAAGGACATTTTTGAGATACCAAAAGAAATTACATAAAAAGACGATAGAAAAATATTGAAATATTTGAAAATAAACATTTCATATAATTTATTAAAGAAAGTTTGAGACAAGAAACTGTGAGAATCCTTATTTTCATAGTAAGAGTATCATTTGATTCAAATCTATATCTGTAGAGGAATTTATTTAATTATTAGATCTTTTACTTTAAAAAGAAAGACAAATGCCACAAGAAACACGAAGGGTAGAGAGACAAGTAAATGCATGGTAAAGGTAGATATGACATGTGATAGGATAGAATAAAAGGACAAAAGGAAAAGTTTTCAAGGTTTCGAGATTAGTGGCTATTATGATGATGATTGACTTTTGATAATAAGATGGGGGCTAACTTAGAAGGGATTAGTTTGGCCAAAGTCACTTTATCAACCATCTAAGGATATAATTAATTAATTTGAGTGGGTTTGAAAAACTCTATTTTGCACCTATAGAGAATGGGGTTTTAACAGTAGATTGATGGAATTTTGTTCTTATAATGATGATATTAAATTTTCATTTGTGATTTATATGATAAGTAAGAATGGTAATCCTTAAACTCAAAATTTGAATTTGAGCAACAGGGTTTTCATCTTAGATGATGGTCAGATCTCAGGTTTTATCGAGATGGGATTTTAGAAGAAATGATCTGGGTCTCATGGTTCATTAATGCCTTTGGGGCAAGTTAAAAAGTAAGTGTTAATGTGGGTTGTTGGGGTCCATGCAATATCTTGTGAGGTGAGAGAGAAAAAAGGTCTTATTTTATTATTAGACTATTTATGATATTATTAACAGGCCCTGGCTAAATGCCCAAATTTGAAGGTTAACTGATCATTTTAGTCATGTGAAAATTGTTAAAAAAATTATTAATGATCATTTTACTTTTAAATTTATTATGTTAATTGGAGACATTATAAATTTATCTAACTTATGCCTGTACAAGAATTTAGACTCGAGTGTATTCTTAAACATCACTTTGGAAGGTTAGATTGGATTGGATTGGAATTGAGAAGAGACAAAATATAGTGAAATTATGGTAGACAATGGATTTAACAACAGATACATGGGTCCACTGATGGGTTACATGTTCATAATTTAGATAAATCTTCCACGCAATAAAAAGTAACAAACACAGCATATTTTGTAAAGGCATGTCTTCTTCAATTGATTGGAACTTGGATTGTTTCTTAATAGGCAACTTTTGCGGCAACTTATATATGATATTTTTATTAGTATGATTATTAAGCAGTCTTTAAACGTAGTGAGGTCAGCCATTTTTTTTTTCTTTTTTATTAACCAGTCTTCTTTTAACTTGGTTCATTGCTGATTCCTCGGGTCATGGAAATGGAAGTCCAATCCAATAATTAAATTTGGGCGCCCGATTCGGACACCTCTTTCTTCTGTACGGGACACTCATTTTCAAATTTCATCTAAAAATTATCATTTTATCTTTCCGCTGAAAATCCTTCTAACGATTACTCAAGAGCTCAGATCCCTGATGTAACAGTAAAATCTATTTAAAAATTTTAAACAGTAATATTTTTTAAAAAAACTTTTAAAGTTAATTTTTAAGTATTTTGTATTTTCAAAATTTATCAAACGATTATTCAAGACTCAGATCCCTGATGTAACAGTAAAATCTATTTAAAAATTTTAAATAGTAATTTTTTTTAAAAACTTTTAAGTTAATTTTTAAGTATTTTGTATTTTCAAAATTTATCAAATTGAATATCTGGAGTAATTACGATTGCAATACCCTACCTCAAAAAGTCCCACATTGGTAGTATCATTGGAAATTCTCTGGTATATAAGTAGTCGCATTCTTCCTTCTAACATAAGGCCTTTTCGGAGCAACAGTGGGTTGGCTCGTTAAAGCAAATCCGTGCAGGTCCGTGTGGAGGCTCAAAGCGGACAATATTGTGCTAGCGGGACGGGTCATTACAACGATAGCCTGATAAAAATATTTTAAAAATTCAAGGTCTTTTGACACTCCTAAATACTTAAAACACAGTATTTTACAAATTAGAGTATCCCTTGACTGTGTGGAAAATACATTTGGGAGTGTCAAAAAACCTTAAAGTCTTAAAGTATTTTTATCAGGCTATCGTAATTAATCCGGATATTCAATTTGAGAAACTTTGGAAATACATAGTGCTTAAAAAATAACTTTAAAGTTTTAAAGGAGATATTCGACAACATAGACAGTTATTTTTTAAGCACTATGTATTTCCAAAATTTCTCAAATGAAATATCCGGACTAATTACGATAACTTGATAAAAATACTTTAAAACTTAAAGGTCTTTTGATACTCCCAAATATATTTTCTGCACAGTCAAGGGATACCCTTATTTGTAAAATACTGTGTTTTAAGCATTTGGGAGTGTCAAAAGACCTTGAATTCTTAAAGTATTTTTTATCAGACTATCGTACTTAGTACGGATATTTAATTTGAGAAATTTTGAAAATACACAGTGCTTAAAAATTAACTGTAAAATTTTAAAAAAAATTACTGTTTAAAAATTTAAATAGATTTTACTGTAGCATCATTCGATTCGATGATCTACTGTAGCATCGTTCGAATGATCTTTATAATTCTTTGAACAATTAGATGGTTCGAAGGATCTAAAAATTGCACTGAATAATCGTTCGAAGGATTTTTAGTGGAAGGATAAAATGGTAATTTTCATATAAAATTTGAAAAAGGTGTTCTCCGACATAAAAGGGGTGTCCAAATGGCGCGCTTTAAATTTGTGATTGTTTTTCTATCATTTAAAAACCAAGTCCCTTTCGAAGATTTGTTTATGCACTCACTTCATTGAGCTCTTTCACACCACTATATTATATTGTAATTTTATTTTTATATTACCTTCTATTGTTTTATGTTTTGTTTTATCAAGTGTCATTACCTTCTATTTGTGTCATTTTCTTCTCCGACCGACCAGTGTCTTCTTTTCTCTTTTCCATCTAAATTGCAGTCTATTCATCAACAGTTCAAGTCGGTTTTGATGTTGAGTTATATATATATTGATGGAAATTTAAATTTTTATTGATATTTCTTAGATTTTATAAGAAAAAGCGATATGGCATTATTGATGGATAATAAGTTTTCTTTAATATTTTTTTTGATAAATAAGGTGTACATGGTTTCTTAGAGCACCTGATTAACCTTAGAACGTGTGCAAGCTTCTATGTTCACACACTGAGTAAAACTAAAGAGAATGATTTTTAAAACGGAATGGATTCAAATTCAAGACTTCTACTTTTTAAAATGAATTTCTGACCGATACACCAACATAAAAAAAAAAATTGAGTCCAAAAATAGTTTGATATACTCAAAATAGGCTGATATTTATCGAATTATTAAGAGTCTCGTATGTTGATTTTGGTTGAGACTTCAAACTCTGATTGAGTTGGGTTTAAAATAGTTCAATTAGCTGTTTTTATAACAAATTGGATAGAGTAGAGTATGAATGTAGGTATTATTTGAAAGCAGGTATTATTTGAAAGCACAAACAAAACAAGTTAGACTTTAGAGACTCAGTGGGTCTCGCAAGTCGCAACTGCGGGACCTTAGCCGGAACTTTCTAAGTCAGCCTAGAAACTTTGCTTGGTTTCAGTTTATTCGGGTCCCACGTTGTTTTAAATTTCTCTCATCAGCATCCACTTGTCCACACTACAATATAAACTAAGATTATATAAACCCACGGCACGTATGACTCAACATATGATTAATGACTAAATTAAAAATATTTATTGTATTAGTTGATATTTATAGTGAGAAAAATCAGGTGTAGGAGGTTGACTATAAATAAGATCTTGAATATCCACTATTCATTACTAGGCATTTAAAATTTAAAAACATATTTCATGAATGATAATTATGAAAAATCCTGATATTTGTTGTTTAAATTTACGTGTGGGAAACTATGAGAAATCCAGCGTAAAATTTTTACTCACGGGTAATACCCACTATCCTTCAGGACACACTATGTGAGATCATGGAGGCTCAAATCTGATATCTCTCGACTTTCTGAGGCGGGAGATTATCCAGTTAAACTACACTCATATAGACAAAATCTGATTTTTATTGTGAAGTCTCATCATTTCTCATTTATAGCAATAGTAAAAATATCACCTTAAAATGGAAAATTCACTTGTGAACAACCAGATGGGGGCCTTGGACATTGAATATATTGGATTGTTGTTTACATACTTTGTAATCAACGGTGACACCCTTTTGTCAGCTCTCAAAATTCCAAAACTTAGTATTCTTATTATATCGTAGGCTTTGACTTTCTTTCAATACATGTGAACGAGTATTCTATAAAACCATCACTAAAGTTTCAAATTCCAATAATGTAACAAGAAATGGTTGCAAAGAGTAAAGCAACTTAGGTAGGAGACTTAACTCATTGATAAGTGATTGAAACAACTTATCTTATAATAGTGATCATACATTATCAGCCACACGCACAGGCCAATATATTAATAAATGTGGTGATAAGATAATATTAATCTAACTTAATCAACCTTGTAAGCATTACCCATTATTGACCATGTCCACTTGTGGCCGTTCAATTAAATATTACATCAATTAAAAGTTCTGCTAAATAATTTAAATATAAAACTCGGTGAATTAAAAGTCCAATTAAATTGAGATAAGGAAAATATAGAGAAAATATTCTTCCAATAACCTTTTTCACTAAGAGAAAAAAATGTTCTCTTCTTTTAATTATTTTTATAGAAAAGATCAATTTTACTCCTTAACTTCTAAGTATTATCCACATAGGTGTAGTTCAACGGTTAATCTTCTATCTCAAGAAGTGAGAAGGTGTCAAGTTTAAACTACCTATAACCTCATCTGATATGATCTAAAGATAATGAGTATCTACTCATAAGAGTCTTGCGTTGAGTTTTCCACGATTTCCTTTTGGATGAATAAAAAAAAATCTTTCACTGCACTAATGATCTCAAATAGAAAAAAACTCCCTGTATTTTATTCAGTTTAAATATAATTTTAAGCCCAGACAAAAAAAGATATTTTCAATGATTCTTTGAAATGACAGATGCCTAAAGTTGTGGTTCCAATGTGGCACATACCCCCAAAAGGTTTTATGAGATGGAAAATCTAATTTGAATAATTTAGTTCCTCTTTTTTTTTTTAATTTAATTTTAATTTTTATAATATGTAGCATTTTGATATTAAATAGTACATAAGAATATGACACGAATTGTGGAAGGCCCTTGTTCCACAATCTCACTTGACCACTTAAATATGGGAATTTACATAATTGAAATTAAAAAAAAAAATTATCCTTATCCATTAACATTGACTAATGACTACCATAATGACTACCACTATGTCACTAACCTTGGTTTGGTACTTTGATTGCATGTGAAATGGCCACCACATGGCATGTGGGATGCTGGATTCACTTATGATTACAAACTGCCTTACAGCTTGGATGTCTTGCTAACAGTTAAGGAATTTAAATTTTAAGGTTTTGCTAATTTTGTAATTTATTTTTCAAGACTCCACTCATAATCTTCTCCAGTCGAGCAACTCGTATGAGGTTTTGAACTCAATGAAAAAAAAATACTTTTAAAATACATTGACTCATTCAATTCAAAATCCTATCGAATCGAGTCAATTCAAATTAATACACATAAGTTATTTTAAATTTTTAAACATATACACACCCCACAAGTAATTCAGAATTTTTGCAAACTATTTGAACTTGTCACGCTTCAATCCTCCTACTTTCTCACTGGTTTTTATCGAACCTACCTTACATATGAAACACTATAGACAAAGAAATGGGCTTTTGCACTCTTTCTCACTCTTTTAAGCATTTCTACAGCTTTTTGATGAAAAATAAATTTCAAAGGTAGGGGTATGAGTCACTCGGATAAATTATGAAATTGAGAATTGCAGAAAAAAGAATTCATATACTGCAATTTTTATAGAATAGAAAACTATCAAAGAATCCTAATTTCAGGGAAAATGAATGATCTCAATTGTGTCTTGAACAACATTACATGATCGATTTCTTTGTTTGAGCAATATACTCATTTTTAATTTTATATTTTCTTCTAATTCTTATCAATAATCTCTGTATACACATCGAGTTAGGCTAGCAAAACTTGTTAACGAGACTTTTTATTAAATTGATTTAAGGACTGATATACAGATATATGATTATATAAAATGTGTAGAAGTCGTAAAATCTCAGCCTTTTAAATTTTAAAGAAACCAAGTCATTAGTATACAGAACACAGCATGTCAGGTTACAGTTGGGTCAGCTTTTGAGCAAAGGGAATCTCACCTCGAACTTGGCCAATACATGATCCCTGTGAATATGCCTTCAAAGACAGCAAGAAATAATCATTCAACCTAGATTCAATAACTTATCATGGGCTTACTTAAAGTTTAATTATTATCTCCTATGAAATCATTTCAGCCCAACAGGTTCTAGGCCCAACTAAATTATCATTGGATCTTGAGCCAGTATCATTGTTCTTAAGAGCTTTGACCATGAGACATGGTCAGTAAATGTAATAGCCTGTGTTAGAAGAGATCTATAATGTGGAGTGTGATTATAGAGAAAAAGTTCTATATTACTAATTATATTGGAATTCTTTGGTATCTAAGTACTAGTATTCCTCTTTCTAGCACAAGCCTTTTGGACGGTCAGGGCTCAAAGCAAAGTCGTGTGAGTCTACGTGAGGTCCAAAGGGGACAATATTATGATGGGTATGGTCAAATCGTCAAAAGTGGTATCAGAACACGGTTCAACACTCGAACTGTGTGGGCTCTACTTGTGTGATGTTGCTTGTATATGTGTGTGGACCCCGTCAGTGTGATATGACAGAGTCAGGGACAACTTTACTCTTAAAGGAGGTGGGTTGTAATATCCTCCCACCTAAAAGTCCCACATCGATTGTGGACTTGGGTGGTAGAGACTTTATTTGATGAGGCAAACCCTCATAGCGGACAAAATTGTGATGGAGTTGGGTCGGGTCGTCACAAATAGTATCAGAGCATGGTTCAATTCTATGCCTGAGGGTGTGAGCTTGGTTCTTGTGTGTGCAAAGTCGATGGCGGTTCTGGCTTTAAGGGAGGTAGATTGTAATACCCTGTCCCAGAGAGGGTCTATAGTGTGGAGTGTGCCTATGAAGAAAAAGTCTCAAATTGCTAATTGCATTGGAAATTCTCTGCAATATAAGTAGTAGCTTTCCTCATTCTAGTATAAGGCCTTTTGGGAGCAATAGTGGGTTGGTTTGCCAATTAAAAGCCGTACGTGCCATATGAGTCTTAGAGCTGACAATATCATGCTAACGAGACGAGTCGTTACAATACATTGTTTTGTTATATTTTTCTTTTTAATTTTTGAAAGTTGCTTAATGGGTATTGTGCATCAGATTTTGGGGCGGAATACTTGCATATCTGGCCCGATTCCTACCAGCAACCTAATTCTTTATGGTTCATAAGGATGCAACTCGACCTGAACCACCTTGAACCAACATAGAAATTAGCTGGTTCAGCCTGAATAAGCTTGGGTCATAGATTGGGTTGTGCTAAGGTTCCCAACTACAAGTGAAATTTGACAAAATCTATACACATTACCCAGTAGTTTTAATAACTTCAAGTTAAAGAAATGATCAAGATTACATAACTTGCTTCGGCCAGTCTCGGATTTTTGTTGAGCTGGGCATGGTGAAAGCCCAACGACCCCAAAAGGCCCAATTTAAAAAATATGGCCTTTTTAGGCACATTCTGATTGGGTTTTACTTGAGAAGGTCAGTTATGATGGATCTACAACAGAGAATAGAGATTTTTTTTCCCAAGCTAACCAACAAGTTACATTTCCCATGAGACATTAAAGTAATGCCTGGCAAAGTGGCAAGGTTTCCGCCATCCACCTAAGGGTCCAATAGGGTGTGTAACTTGGCCAAGGCCCAGGCCCAGTAAAAGCAAGCAGTCTCGGTTGACAAATCTGGGCTCAAGAGACCCAGGCTCAGAACCAATGTTAGACCTAAAATAGCACAGTTTTAAGTACTCTGAAAACCACCAATGTTTGATTATTTTAATTTTTTTTCTAATTTCTAAATTTTGTGGTCTTTAAAACATGATTTGATTGATCTAATTAAATTAATTTTTGACGATCACTTAAACAGAAATATCCAACCTTTATCACTATCACCTTCTTATATCTATAATTTGTAATATCTCAACTTTATTTAATGGAATCATTAAAAATATATTCTTATATAAAGAAAAAAAAAAAAAGCCCAAACTTTTGTCATTTCGAACATTCTAATGCACAGTCAAAG
Organism: Chimonanthus salicifolius; assembly: GCA_013350335.1. Taxonomy (NCBI): domain Eukaryota; kingdom Viridiplantae; phylum Streptophyta; class Magnoliopsida; order Laurales; family Calycanthaceae; genus Chimonanthus; species Chimonanthus salicifolius. Next base: position 1,502,037 of record CM023537.1, on the reverse strand, counting down.
GGATTACGAGAACCTTAGTGTAGGGCCCCAGCCATTAGATTCCAGAACTTTTGCAAGTCATATTTATACCATTTGTTTGTCTAAATTCATCAAAACAGAATAAAGAAGATACCTTTCTCCCACTAAAATATCTAATCAACGGCAAAAGCTAAAAATATGTTGAACACTTGAACCTATGAATATTAAATAAATTATTATATTTCAAAGACCAGGTTTAGAAGAATTTTGGCCTTCCATTCTTTGGATATTTTGACACGAGAATATCTGATTGTGGAATTTATCTCATGAAAAAAAATTAAATATTTGGATAATTTATCATGTAGATAGTTCAACTGTCTAAAATAAAGTTTATTGAATTATCTTACTCTACAAATTTCTAAAATTAAAATAAAATAATTAGATCAATATACTTATACTTATGATGCTCAATACATCCATCCACACAGACAACAGCTGAGTGTATTGATGACTGAAATGAAAAAAATATATATATTAAAAGTAAAATGAGTCAATCGGTTGTCTCCCGTCTCACGAAGCGGGAGGTTACGGGTTCGAACCCCTATGGTATAACCTTGTTATGCCCTAGAGGTAGTGGGCTCACCTTTGAGAGTTTTACGTTGAATATCCCTTGATTTTCCATAGTAAATTTAAAAAAAAAAAAAAGAAATTATAAAATTCATTGATCATGTTCGTGTTTCTTTTCCTCCAATTACAAAGCAAAAATCAATAAACACGCCATCAAACTAAAAAAATCTAAAAACTCAAAATAAAAGAACCAATTTCCTCATTTAAAATTAAATCAAAAGGAAATTAGAAAAGATGCTATTTATCTAAAAAACTAACTATATTCGCATTTCAAACCATACTAGTACAGCCATTGCTTTTATTGGTACCATTTTCCATCCCAGCAACTTGTAAAATATTTTCTCCATTTGCCGTAGATTTTTTCTTCCCAAAAAACCCCTCAACCCAATCCCAGAAGTGTAATATGATGTGGGTCCCAATTCCTCCAATCAAACCGTACGCGATGGAGTAAGTCAACGGAGTCAATATCAGTGTTACAAACGCCGGTATGGCCTCTCTCATATCGACCCAATTGATCTCGACCACAGATCTCATCATCAAGACCCCGACTAAGATCAATGGTGGACCCACGGCCCATGAGGGTATCGAAGCTAGTAACGGTGTGAAGAAGAAGGCCAAGAAGAAGTAACCCGCTACAGTCAATGCTGTTATACCGGTACGTCCCCCTTCCCGAATCCCAGTCGAGGACTCAAGATATGCTGTAACGGGCGATGTACCGAGCAATGACCCGACAATGATCGATGCTGCGTCACTGATGAAAGCAAAGTACTGGCCATCAAAGTCCCCGTTACCATCCGTTAAATCAGCGAAACGGGCCATCGAATACAACGAACCAGTCGTATCGAGGATGTCGACATACAGAAACGTTACAACCGCTACCCAAAAGTGCCCTGTCCCAATACCCGAAAAACTGAGCGCTCCGGCTGTCATTTCAATTTTGTGCACGTCCACCACCGTTCTAAAATACCGATACGAAGCGTTCCCCATATCTGTATCAGGAAAAACCGTTACGGGTGTGTGACGGAACCATGAAACGGCCGTTACAAACACGATACCATAGATCATCGCGCCCTTGATGTTTTTCGCCAGACAGTAGGCAATGATGACGAAGCCGACGATGGCGAGCCAGAACGTTGGGCTCTCCATCCGGCCATTTATGCAGAGAATATCTCCCGACGCAGAAGAGCCGGGCAATAATGTAACGGTGCCATTATCTGCTGTTACGACAGGGGCAACGGAGGCAAGGGAGGAGACGGGGCAGGCAGCGAGAGTGACTAGAGTGGAGGGGGAGAAGCCGACGAGGCCGATGCCTTGGTTGCTCTGTAGGCCGATGAATGCGAGGAAGAGTCCGATGCCCGCCGGTGCGGCGACTCGGACGGGTCGGGGAACGAGTTTGGCTAGTTGGGCTCGGATGCCCAGTGCTGAAATGAGAAGAAAAATTAACCCTTCGATGAAAACAGCAGCTAGTGCCGTCCGGTATGCGATATCGCCGGAGCCATGAAAGCCGACAACATTGTATGCAAAGTACGCGTTGGCACCCATTCCCGGTGCAAGTGCCAAAGGAAGGTTTGCCAATGCACCCATTATCAAGCATCCGATCAGCGAAGATCCGACGGTGGCGATGATAAGATCTTTACGTGTGCGTTCTAAGCATGCGGCGTAACCTGGGTTGACCGGCGGGAACATGCAGGTGGGGCTAGGTGGGATAAGTTGGAGAGTGGGGCCGGTGCAGTTGGAGGTGGAGATGGTGGGGTCGGAGCATAGGGGAGTGCAGTCGGAGACAGAGCACGTGCCGCCGGAGTCGGAGAGAATACTGGCGTTGACACCAAGGATGTAGGCCATGGTGAGGAAGGTGGCAGTGCCAGCTCGGAGCTCAGTGGTGAAGGTGGAGTTGCGCTCGGCGAGCTTGAAGCGCCGACCGAGTCGTGAATCGGCCACAAAAGAGTTGAGCTGAGTCAGGGACGAGTCCCAGCGAGTTGCAAAGGTTTTCTTTTCTGGGGAACTGACCATCTTTTCTCCTCTCTTATCTCAACGTAAGTATAAATCTCTCTCTCGTGGCCTTTATAGAGGGGAGAGAGAGAGAGAAGAGATGTTTGGATACTTTAAGGGATAATTTTTATTTTTTTATTTTTTTTATTTTGTGTTGAGGAAATGATTCTGTATTTGTTTAATTATTTTGTTAGAAGGAATGTTACCCTTTTTCTTTTATTTTTCTATATTATTTTAAAAAATTTAGACCAATTGATTTAAGTGATATTTTATCAGTTTTATTTATTTTGGTTCTTCTTGTATTAAGGAAATGTTTATGTTTTTTTTTCTTTCAATGTCTATTATTCTTGTCTTAAGGAATGTTGTCTCCCTCTTCCCATTTATCATGGTATTGATAATTCATTCAGAAGACAATCTTGTCCAAATATGTATTTCTGTTTATTTTAAGCGATGGACTCAATATTTCATCAAAATTTAAGTCATCAGCATATAGTCAAATTTATTACTTATCAAATTAATATTAATTGAAATAAAACTTATTTCAAATATTTTATATACTTCGTTTAAGAGTGCAACTTGAGTTAGGGTTAGCATGAATCCAACCGACTCAGTTGAAAATATAAATAGGCTAACCTAACTCATTTAAAATATGAGTTGAATTCAGGAAAAAAGAGAAAAAAAACATTGACTCACTATTTTCATATAGGCCAGACTAGGGTCGTGCTTACAATTCAATAGCACTCAAATAATTCAAATTTGATATATATATATATATATATATATATATATATATATATATATATATATATATATATATATCCACTCTATATTTGTATATGTTTAGTTGATGATATTTTAAGTTTAACTCTTTACTACGATTATATTTTAGTGGTGAAAATTTATTTTTATAAATGCCTTATCGCTTGAGATATATGAATACAATTGATATGGAGCTCATTATTTACATAATTACATAGGCTGATCCATGATCAGATTAACCCAATCTAAATTGGTTTGATTCAAATAAAAAATGGATTGAGGTTTAAAAAAATAGCTTGGCTTATGAAAAAGTTAGAAGAGGCTGAAATATTGGTTGGATGTTCCCATTATGGAGCGGGTTGTAGTTCCATGAGAAGATTGTCATTGCAGTAAATTGGATGATCTTCTCATCATTCAGTAAAATCTATGTTTTTGATAATAACTCAAAAAAAAAAAGGTAAAAAAGAAAAGAAAAAGAAGAGAAGACATCTTTAAGTTGTAATTGTGAATGTTTTGATGGCTGAGATCATATTGTTAGTGTTAAGATTTAGATGAGTAAAAAAAAGAGAAGATGTGATTTGTTGCATCATGTCTCACTTCTTGTGTCAATTTGCCAATTTGGTGGCCAAAAGAATAATTCATGTGATTATGTTGAATTTCTGATTAAGTTACTTTTTTCCAAATCCGATTCTATCTTATTTGCATAATTGAAAGAATAAAAAATACCATCACATCTCAGATATTATAAATAGCAAGTTCTTAAACCTAGTATAAGGACAAAGTTTAAGATCAGTTTGTCATTAATGTCATCATTAGTCATTAACTTAAAAATATTTTTGTTCTAAAATCAAAATTAATCTTATAAATAGTTCTGTCGTTGGTTATGATACTTCATTCATCTAACAGCCTTGGACTAGCTAGCAAATTTAATAAAATAGACTTCTTATGGGCAACTAATTCATAACTTTTATTCATAATTTGTAAAAGTTTGCCATTTTTTTTTTAATTATGATTTAGAGTGATCTTTGAGATATGTGCAATCCTCTCAATTCCACATATACTGGGTCCCAACTAAGGAAAGTGATCTTTAAAATTGAACGTGAATCAAATTTAAGTCCCCACTTGACAGTCAGGCGAACCCTTGAGTTATTACAATCATATATTTCTCTATTTTAATTACACCAAATGTCAAATTTTGCTACCTAATCGTAGACAAAAAAAAATGGGGAAGATGATGTTCAGCACCGTGCCAAAGTCAGGTCCCTTAGGACTAGGAGCAGTGTCTAATCAGGAAGATTTCCTAATCACACATTTCAATGATTAACTAACCCAATCAATCATTGAAGGAGGCATTACTATGCTGAAGTGAAATTTGGATAATCCAAGCCATGTATCTGGTGGGCACAAAAATAGAGATCCAATGGTCCATATTTTTTTCGTTTCAATCATCCATTTTCTTATCCTTAATGACCCCACCACATCAAAATTTTAGCTCACTTTTGGGCTTCACATATGCTCACGCCACATGCATCGTCTTAAGGAAAAAAACTTTTTTATTGCATCAATCATTATCATCATTGAAGTTATTTATCCTATCAAACTAAAGTTGATATTAATTTAGATTTGATAAATTATTTCTATAAGGCTTACTGTCCTATTTGACGCATCAAATGAACATAAAAATGTTCAATCTAAATTCAAAGAGAAAATAATAATTTAAATGATTTAAAAATGTTCAATATTTTTTAAAATTTTCATCAAATATATAACAATAACTTTGGATATTTTAATGCTTTTTCTTTGATTGAGAAAGCAAAAAAAACCCTACTTTTAAATCTCATGCAGTGTATTGGCCTACCACATTCAATCATAATAGCTTTTTTTCTCTATCATTACTCATAATTCCATCTAAGTGCCTCGAGACTACTCAATGGGCCCCAAATATTCCCAATAATACAAAGATATTTGCAACTTTCTTTGTTAGTTTAAAATTTATGTCCAATGTAGTGTATGTTTCCATCAATCACCCTCATGGGCCTCACTGATTTGCATGTACCCAGCTAAGAATCAACAAATATTGTATACTATTGGATATGGTTTAGTACGAGTCTGTAAGAAATAATTGTCTAATTGTGGAGTGCCTCATAGAACCAACCTTTTTAAGATCAAAACATCCAATAAGATTGATCAATTCTTATATTAATCCCTAGTGAAAGTGAATCTCTAATATACAATTATAGGTTGTACCATTGATACAGACTAAAGCTTGTTTCATTATAATCCAAACTTTTGGGGTTAAAGTTAGTTATCCTAAAACCCTAACTTTGGGTGAAATTCCACACCCACACAAGATAGCTGCCTGCTAACGTCATGGATCGAACTCACAGCTTCTCATTTCTTGAAGCGAAAAGTTAGCAGGTGCAACAAAATATTTATTGAAAGTATGAATTCCTTTCTTTTGTAAAAAGGAATAGTTTGCATTTGTTTTATTTTAAGAGAAAAAAGATTTTATTACTTTTTCATGACTTATCTTACAAAGTTATAATAATTAGGTTGGACGAGTGAATTTTCTTTAAATTTTATAATCCATGTAAGTCTCTATTCCTATGACGCAACTATGTAAAACCTATCTGATAATAAATTTATATTTTTCAACTGAAATAGATATCTTTGTTTCTCATCTGAACTTCAAATAAAAACGTTCTTATCATCAAATATACCCATAATTTTTCTAATCTTATGATTCCTTCGTGCTAATCTATTATTCTTTTATTCCAAATTCTCAAAGCAAATCCATATGGGCTTTTGCCTAGCCAACATGATGGGCTCCTATTATGTGGGTCCGTACATCAAAGTTCTCACATAATAGGGTTGGTGTTCTCACTTTTTAGGCTCTCAAAGTAAAGGACCCAAAGACCACTACTTTATGCATAGGAAATTTATAGACAATCAATTTAAATCTGCTCTTCAGATTCTATGACAAAGCCTCAATCTTCAATCCAATAGAGACATAATTATTTGGATGGTGTTTATCTCAATATAGTCGCAGATGTTCTAGAAGTGGATTTTCATACATTTTTCACTCTCATTGATCTTTAATAAAAAAAAATATTTAAACCATAATTATTACATCGGACATTTAAATAATATTTTAATAAACTCTCACCCTCGTCAGATTTTTTAGTGTACTTCACATCTAGAAGATTCAGATTCTCAAGTCATATATGACCTTGTAAAATAGTATGACCACCCATACTCTAGGATATTGCATAGATCTCTTTGCACCTTAGTGCAAAATCTTGTTGATGATCTTTTATTGTTGTAAACAGATTCTCTCTTTTAAGGATTTTTGGCCCACTCTATCACTTTATGGATACCTAATGTTCTACCAGTTAGCTGTGATTTTTGATAATTTATGATCATTTGTTGCATATAGTGTGAGACAAAAAGAGATTAATGGATGGTGAAAGAGGATATCTAAGTTCTCTAAGACAATAAACAAACCCAAGTTGAGAATCACAACATCCTTAATTGTAGGCTTGAATTTGGGCAAAATGATTGGAAGTGGGAAACACGTTTATGTGGCCTAAACCCCTTTCTCTAATATTTGATTAACATTTGCAAAGTGCGATTACACTACTTGAAACTCTCTTTTATTCTTTGTCTTTACTGGTTATAATAAGGATTTGATAAACTAATTTGTTATTTTGAGAAATAAAAGAAACACTTTTGGTCATTTTGAAAAGGAAGAACCATTCATGGTGTAAAGTTGTAAACTTGTAACTCATACCTAAGGAAAAAAATAAATAACAGGTAAACCCAATCTTGAGGCTCTGTCAAATCCTTTTATAAAGAGAGATGCAACCTTTTCTACGATAGAGATGTATGATGAATCAAGCACTGAGTTTCAAATATTAGTTAAAATTTTAATTTATCAGATGTTAGGGGGTGATGTGCAGATATGGTGAAATATTGTGATTTTCCGAAAAGAGTCCAAAACTAATATACTGAAAATAAAAAATAGAGAATTTTTTGGGGAAAAAAAGAGTGAAATGGGCCAAAACTTAAAGTTTTAAATGTTAATGAAATTTCAAATTGAGATCAAGTCACCAATTTTTGTTAAGCAACTTCTTTTCGAAGTGATATGATTTGTTCAAGCATGGAAAACTAAATTTACATTAATATAGTCCATGAGAAAACTACCTGACAAGCTAGTGAACTTTTCATGATACAAGTCTAACATTGTTTAAAGGGATATTTTCATAAAACAGTTATCAAACATGCAAATATGTTATAGAGTAGAGCGCTAAACAATAAGGACAAGACAAATAGACAAAGTTAAAGTTATGAAGATATGTATGTTTAGTTGTATGAGTAGATTAACTCTAAAAGATAGAGTTAAAAATGACCATATCAGAGAAAATTTTAAAAATAACTTCAATAGAAGGCAAATTGAGATAATTTGAGGAGATTTGAACATGTAAATAGAAAATCATAGAGAATTCTAATGCTTAGAGTTGAAATGCCACAACTAGCCAGTACAAAGAAGAGAGGCAAGCCATTAGAAATAAGAAGAAAAAAAGATAAAAAAATATAATAGATAATAGAGTGATTAATCGTATAGTTTATAATAAGATCAGATAAAAAGGTAAAACTTGAAAAACTTATATCAGATAAATAAGATCTTCACTTTGATCATAATAATGATGATCATCAAAAATTCACAACCATCCATTTACCAAGTATAAGGGACCTATGGTTTTTAGGAGAAATACTCACTCCAAAGTCCAAATAAATAAGATGAAAACTCTAATAATGATGATGATGAGGATCCTATATGCCAAGATGACTGATGTTATGATGAATGAACTGAACCAAACTAATCTATGGACTGAACTAACCTATTTGTAAAAAATTATTGAGCCCAATCTTGGGCTCTCGGCCCACACCAACCTATTTTTAATGTCCAAACATAAAACCAAGACCATATCTGTGGACTTGTCCAGTCAAGATAAAGGGAATCATGGGTTCGACCTAACCCATTAGCGATGCTATCAGAATGTATCCCACCCAAAATGTCCTATCAATTTTTCAAACCATGCCGGTTGCTTTCATCACAAAAGTGTGGGCCCACTTGCCACAAATATGCCACTTAGCCTTCTGACAGAATTTTAAACATGTCACTTTATTTTTCCAAGAAAATGTTGGGCCAATTTAATCTGACATTATATTGATAAATTAACAATAAGTTAGTAAATATCATAAAAATAAAATCTACCATTACTTTTATTTTTACACTTGTTTTTGCTATAGCAAGATTTTAATTACCTCAATATTCTTTGAAGATAATTTTATTTAAGTAATTACAGTTAACTTATTTGTGTGTATATAGCACAATTGCTTAAATAGTTGACATACTTGAGTATAAATTAAAATACATAATTAAAATTTTGTAGTTATGTAATAAAGCTATCTTTTGAATTTTAGTTAGTGTAATTACACAGTTAAACTTTTCTAAATGTATAACTCAATATTTTTGGAGTAATTACAATTATACCATCTTGTGAAATATATTTTGCATAATTAAAGAACTAAATTTCTAAATAAGTAATTAAATATTTTTAGAATAATTACCATCGACATAAATGAGTGTAAAATACAATTAGATATTCTTTGAAGATGATAGTTTTTTTTGGAGATTTATGATAACACCACTTGTGACCAACCTTGTCCTGCATCACAATTAAAATTAAACTAAGTTTGTATTAATGGGCATGTTAATTAATTTCTATTTTGATGTTAATTGTGCCCCACATTGAACAAGTGTGGGACCCTTGACAAGGGTTATAAGAATGTAACGTAGATTTCATTTGTTTGCTTTGTTTTTAATCTTTACTTTTGATGAATAGACATGAATGGGCAGCCAAACAATGGGAAAGTTCATAAATTAATATAATTAATATGTTGGTGGTGTTAGCAATAAAAGTGATAACTTTTTTTAGCAATAAAGCAATAAAAGGGATAACTTAAGGAATTTAAAGCAAGTTTCTATTTACTTTAATTTAAAGATTAAATAATATAAAAGTAGTAATTATCAGGTGCTTAACTCAAAATTGGGTTAAATTTAACTAGACTTGTTGGACTATGGTTATGACTGGATCTAACCTAGAATTTGCCCTAGACTAATCCAAATCCAATCTAGGTCATCCCTGAATGGTTTTTAAATTTTACCCACAAAAGGCAATTTTGTATTTGCAAAATAATTAAATAATGCAAATAAAGAAAGGATGTTATAGTTTTGGAAACAAATAGAGATATAAATTTTTATAAAAAAAAAAGTAAAAAAGTAAAATTTAAATAATGATAAATTTCAGAGTGTGACATGTAAATATTAGTTTAATTGAGAAAGAGAAGAGGTAGACTCTTGACAATATAAAGAAGAAAAAAAAAAAGATATATTAAATAAAAGTGACTTACTTTATGATAGGGTAAAATGAAGGAGTTTAAAAAGTCAATCTTAGATAGATAGAATAAAATTTTGATATATGACAATGATAATCATATTTTCTCCAAAAATGACCGCAAAATAGATATAAACGAAATTTAAACCAAAGTTTCAAGATATCAATGATTGATATTTTTGAAAAAATTAAAAGAAAAACTGGACTAACCTAAATAACTAGAAAATAGCAATCAAATCTCTCCCCCACTTTCTATTGATTTTGAGGCTCTGTCTTTCCTTTTTCTTTTATTTCTTTTCCACCTCCCTATTCAAACATCAGAGGGTAGCCTCCTTATTGGGTTGTTGGCAGAAATCTGTGACTGTGAAGCCACAATAATAAATGGGTCTGTGTTCTCTTTGGCTGTCTACATAATCAGTAATCACACCCCTAAACTAAAACTAATGGCAGTGGAGATAAAAAAGGTGAAAGGTGGTGGGTGTGGAATGACATGAGACAAGATAGAAACTTGTTTGGGGGGAATTGCTTAATGCCAACTTGTTTGAAGTGTGTTTGTCTTTTTTTCTCAAAAGGGGATGTTAGATCAAAGTCCATCATCCATTACTTGGCCTTGTGCAATTTCTAGTACATTTCACTTTTGAGCTAAGTAACAAAAGGGGCTATGGCAGACAATATAATTTGCAAAGAAATGAGGCAAAAGAAGTTTGAGTTTTCCAAAAATAAAATAAGTATAAAAAAAAAATATTATAGGAACTATCATCATATATACAATTTATATTTAAGGATGTTTGACTTATTTAAGTCTCGTACTGTGTCGATTTCTTGTTTTATCTATATGGGTGTAGCTCAGCTGGTTATCTCTTGCTTCAGGAAATGGAAGGTCATGGGTTCGAGCTTCCATGGCCAAACCTTGGTGTGCCTTAGGAGAAAGGTCCACCTATAAAAATTTTACGTTGGGTATCCTGCAGTTTTCCACACGTAAATTCAAAAAAAAAAACATTAAGTCTTTATTCTTTACCTAAACTTTGTAGTTTTGTACATAGTGTTATCTATATTTTGTATCTATAAGAAATTTATAAGATTATGGTATTAATTTATATTGAGCAAGGTGTGAGAAAGAGAGCATTATTATAATCTTATCATTGAAGATGGTGAATTGCTCCTATCTCATTGTGAACGTAGGCACACTATTGAACCACGTAAGTCTCATATTTTATATGTGATTGTTTGTATTTATTGTATTGTGGTGTATTTATTTTTTCTACTTCACATTAGGATCATTTGCATGCATTACAGAAGAATGTTACTAATTGTAAGAAGGGATAAAAAGAAAACCGTGGTCTGTTTCAATACGATTTAGATTGGTACAAAATGCACCGGCCAATGTACTTAGATATCAACCCATCAAATTATTCCTTTGGGTATGGCCACGATACCATAATCGTATCAACCTGACTCAACCAATATGACCTAACAAATTCACCAATGCATATCAATAATATAACCGAGTTGATAGTTTCATCCAATATTCATGTCTTTTTCTATTGAAATTCATATATTATAAAAGTTGATAGAAATGGTTTTATTCTTATTAGAAGAAAATAAAGAAAAGAGTCATTTTTCTATTTTTTGATAGAGAATTTAAAGACTCTCATCACTCTTTGAGTGCTAAAGTGTTGGATAAAACTCCAGATGTTCCTTACAAGCTACGCGCATCAGATGACTACATGATTAAAACTTAAGATCTCTTGTTTTTGAGCTAAAGTGTTTGCTAGTTGAACTATCCCGTGCAAGATTGATTCTTTTTTTCATTTCAAGTTGAGAAAAAGACTTGGTGGAATCTCATCAGCACTGAGGTGCACTGCAGTTTCTCCACTGATGTTTGGAACACTCTGATGAGGAAGTTTCAACTGAACAATCAGTCGGGCAACATCTTGATTGACTCCTCTATGCTGATTCATAACAGTAATGGCCGTCTTAAATATTTGGCTGTCCACCTTGCTCTATCTGCAACAATCTGGCATCTTTGGCATAAGAGAAGTGACAGAATTTTCAAAAACTCTATCAGCAATACTGATCGACTTTGTAGCAACATTCGTATGAATATTCGTAATCGTCTCATCTTTCTCCTCTCTAACTCTAATGTTAAGGGGATAAGAGACGGCTTCGCAGCTTCATGAACCTGCCCTCTACATCTGCTGCTCCACCGATACCGCTGGATAAGAATGCCCCCTTATCTCTGGCCCTTGCTCTCTAATCATTTCTAGGTTTCTTCTGGCGGGAGGACCTTCCTTGGTGCCATGTACTCCAATGACGGCATCATTGGCTTCTATTCTACCCCTCTCATTTCCATGGACTCCACCATTCCAATGCTGAATTTTGCACACAAAAATTCTGTTAGCTATGCTCAGATTGGACATCCCCCTCCATTGCATTATGTTCCTCGATGAGATTGCAAAGTTCATTAAACACTCCCATGTCTCTCAGTGGCACTATTTCAACTATATTAGAGCTATTAATTCCCTCCTTGGCAAATTCTGCTCTGGTATTGTTCAAATTGTTTGCTGCAAAACTCTCTACTTTTTCGATGACTAGTAGCAACAACATATTTTATTCTATGGATATAGCATTGACTAACAGTTGATCATCGGTTTGCTACCATATTTTTAATCTGGTTCACTTTCTTTGTACAGATTGATGTACATTGTTTTTGTTGGTTTTGTTGGGTGTTGGCTTTTGGTTTTTTGGCTATGTATCTCCTTTCTTTTTCCTTGCTTGGCCCGGGCTATGAGCAAATTTTTGTATCTTGGGCTCCTTTTTGAATGAATAACTAACCCTCTCATTAAAAAAAAAAAACTTCTTCCTGAATACACGATACATTCCAATCAAAAACAGCAAAAATTATCCATTGTGCCCAGAACCGATGATCTTGATTTGGGATAAATGGATGATGGTCCATCCCGCTTTGTGCCTAGATTTGATTAGATTTTTGGGCCTGTGGACTGAGCACTCCTAAAAACATGGGTGTCTGATAGAATGGGCCATGATCTGGGCCTTCTTCATTATTTTAAGCCCAGTCCAGCTTATTCAGCCTAATTATTATTTTTCTTTTCTTGTTATCTTTTGATTCCATGATCAATGGATTGGAATTCCGAACATTCAGACATTAGCATTTTATATATTGGATAAGGACTTATAAACTGACGAAGGGAGAGCATTATATGGCTCACTTTCAGCTATAATGATGGGCCTATTCAAAAAGTTTATACTTCGAATATGAGCCCAGAAAGGAGTATATTGATTCAACTGAACGGTGCTCTTTAAGCCCAAAAAGGTTAGGAATTTTAAAAAAGAATTAATATATTAAAATTTAAAGAGCATGGAAAATGAGTTCCTTAATCTGATCAAGACTGTTTTTCAGTCTACTACTTATCCAAATCTAGTATTTTCCAATATACCCACTCTCGAGATGTGATGCCCACGTGTGAGGGTGAGCTTATTATATTCAACGTTAACAGAAAATTAAGACCCCATATTTAGTATAAAGAAGCTGGGACTTGTGTGAAAAACATACCGTATTTATATTCATAATATTAAAGGTACTTTGTCATTTACTCAAAAAAGAGATATCACATGTTGACGTTTAAAGAAAGGAAATATATTATTTCTAAAAATGGAATTCGATATAAAATAATTTTTATTGTAGTGTTTATTACAACAGGGCCTGGGCTCACATGAGCCTTTATGGCCGAGTCAGGGCTCGAAAGAATACTTCTTAGCATCCAATTTAAACCTAAAATTTACTTTCTATTTTAAAATTAAAGCCCCAGTCCGAAATCTAAATTGAACCCTCAACAATCATTGATCCACAAATTGGTCATGGCCCCTTCATCTGCTATGATCCTTGGATAAAAGGTGAATAGGGATAGGAGACACATTTTTAGTAGGTTGAGGAGTCCCCAATTTGGTGGACACAAGTGACAAATGGACATCATTTATCCTACTTGTTGCAAACATTTGCATTTCAAGGGCTGATAAAATCACCATTTACTTCATGGACTTTTTTTTTTTTGTCTCTCTCCAATTTTTGATAAAATATTAGGTATAAAATTGCTTTTCTTTTATTTCCATTCAGACTAAAAGAACATTAAATAATTTATACGGGTGTAGTTCAACTGGTTGACTCCCGTATCAAGAAGTGGGAGGTTAAAGGTTAGAACCCCCATGGCCTAACCTTGGTGTGCCCTAGGGGTAGTGGGCTCACACGTGAGGATTTTACGCTGGGTATCCCGTGATTTTCTACACGTAAATTAAAAAAAAAAAACAATATTTAAGGTCTTTATAGAGGGGTTTAGTCTGTTGTACAGAATGATTGAAATTATTGTTGCATTGTCTCATATAGGGTTCATTTAAAGATGGATTTAAAATGTCAACAGCAGATTTAAAGGTTTCACATAATCTAAGAAATTCGTACATATGCATCTTATCATTTATATATTAATGATTAATAAATTATTTATATTTTTAAAAATGAACTTTTAATTTTAAATACCACTATTTACTTCCATCTTTTGGATTAAAATGGCAACAAAGGATGTCAAGATCATTTGCTATTAATTTTCGATAACAAATGTCGAATTGGAGATACCAATTTCAAATTCAAAATGCAGTTCCCTTGAGGATATATGCGAATCGAACAAAGATCCCAACGGTCGAATTTGAGATCGAGCGAGAGAGAGAGAGAGAGAGAGAGAGAGAGAGAGAGAGAGATGAGGAAAGCTAAGGGAAGAAGATCTGAAGCCCAGAATCCAAAACCAGTGGAGGAGTCGGTACAGGAGGAGACAGGAGGATTCTTCGCCTGCTATCTCCTCTGCTCTCTTAGCCCTAGCCACAAAGGCCACACCTACATTGGGTACTTCTTCTTTTTTCTTCCTTTTAGTATATCTTGATTCAAGAAAATGCCAACAGATGATTCGTTCCTTTTATATGATGATGATAAGTTCTTTCTTTCTGGGTTTTATTGATTCTGACCTCTCAAAATTCATTTCCTACCAAGAAAATCATATCATGAGTGCGTTTGGATTGGGGGAAATGAGTAAAAAATCGGGGGGTTTCTCCTTCTTTCTCCTGTTTGGTAATGAATCAGGTAATAGGAAAATGAGCCTCATTTTATTCTGTTTTCTACTCCTCGAGTAGAAAAATGTCGCCTCCAACACAAGTAGAAACAAGGATTCTCCTCTTATTCCCTTTTCTTTGTACCTTTTCACCTTTACTTACCAAAGAAGATTGTAGAAAATCCCTCAGCAGAGAATACCCTACTCAGTAGAATCCCCTACTGCGGAGAAGCCCTAAAAACAATTACCACTCTAAATGCACCCAAATTTCATTTCTCAAACTTTCTTGCTCCCATTTTGCCTGAATCTTGGATTTTGATTTGACCATGGCATAAATTTCCAAATGTCGGTATTAGCCTCTACTTTTTATTTTTAAACAATCATCGGTTGTTTAAATATGGAAAAGTATGCTACATTCCTTTAAATTAGTTGATGAATTTCCTTCATCTTTAGTTGTGACTACCTTCATTCTATAATAGATACAACATTTGATCCTAATGATGTAATTGTATAACAACAAAAAAAAAAAAAAATCTTTAACTAATAAAAATATTTGGTTGGCTACATTGTTTATGCGTAGGTTTACCATCAATCCTCGGCGTCGAATTAGGCAACATAATGGTGAAATAAGGTGTGGTGCTTGGAGAACAAAAAAGAAGCGCCCGTGGGAAATGATTATGTGCATATATGGTTTCCCTTCCAATGTGTCAGCACTCCAGGTTATATTTATTGCAGAATTAATAATAATAATATCCTATTTCATTTATGTTGTTGTAAAGCAAAGTTTAGTTGTCTTTGATACGTGGATTGAAAAAGAGAAGAAAAAAGAAGTAATTTGAACTGTATTTGAGTGTTGAAATCATAGTTGAACTCAGATTCAACTTGAATCTGATCGAGTCGAATAACTCCCAGGCAAGTTTTTTAGCTCATCTCATAAGATTTTGTGATGCTTGCTGACTCGCTTGACTTGAAATCCTATCAAGTCGAGTAAACTTAGACCAACTAGCCCAAAAAAATCTTTTTATGAAGGCATTTTCCCTTCCCCTGAATCCAGTATTTGATTATTACTTGCAGTTTGAATGGGCATGGCAGCACCCAAGAGAGTCTCTTGCAGTAAGAAAAGCTGCTGCAAGCTTGGAATCCCTATCAAGGAAATCCCTATCGAGGATCACCAAAAATATCAAACTTGCTTACACAATGCTCACACTTCCAGCCTGGCAGAAGTAAACTTTCTCTCTCTAGCCTGTTCTCTCTCCTTTTACTCCATTTTTCTCGTAATTACTCATTAGTTTTAATTACAGTCTCTTCTTCTTCCTTCAGCTTAAAGCTCACTGTAAATTTCTTCTCGACAAAGTACATGAAGTATGCTGCTGGCTGCCCGACCTTGCCAGAGCAGATGCATGTCCAAGTCTGTCCGATGGACGAACTTCCCTGCTATGTGGATAATCTGATTTTAGAAAACGACGACGACGTTGATGAGGATGAAAATTTAAATGACGATAACGGGCATGAGAAAAATGCAATGGATATGTCAGCTAATCATACATGGGCTGATCAGCATAATATAGAGAAAGTTGCAACCAGCGATCTGTTTCCATTGATTGAAGAACACGATTTTGTACATTCTCCTTCAACTCCAAAAGTCAACACTCTATCTTCTGTCAACTTTAGAAGCAGTTCGGATAAGAATATTTGGGAGTGGAATGGAGAAGGAAATGTGGGTCAGTCAATGCAGCAAACGTCGATGCCAGGAGCAGACCGTAATCCTTTGTCATCTATCAGTATTCTCTCACCTGAAGTCTATGTAGGAAATACTCAGTATAACATGGAGAAAGTTGCAACTGGCAATCTTTTCCCATCAATTGATGAACAAGCTTTTGAAATCTCCCCCTCAACTCCGAGAATCAATAGTCGTCAATCTTCTGTTGACTTTAGATATTCCAGTAAGGATATTCAGGAGTGCAATGGAGAAGGAAATCCAAGACAGTCAATGGAACAACAATTTACTCCAAGAGCAGACAATAATCCTTTGTCATCTATCAGTATTCTCTCACCCGAAGTCTCTGTAGGAAGAAGTATTCAGATTTTAGACAATTATCCCATTTCATGTCTTGTCTCTCCGGGTAGCATTTTTAAGGAAGATATGCAGACCCCGCCGCCATTGAGGTGCAGAATTCGGTCCTTCAGTAAGTCGGCGCCAACTTATTCTGAGATTATTGATTTGACAGATTCACCTAATTTCATTCAATTGTAGAAGTATTTCTTGTATGCAGAAAAATAAATGTACAAGATTTGTGCTTTGTTACTTCATTAATAAGAAATCTCATGTCTTCATTTGGCCAAGCCAGACTGCTTTTGTAGATTGTGATTCTTATATGATCTGGAAAGAATCATAATTATAACAGGGAGATTTCCAAGCACTGTCAACTGACCAGTATTGGCCTGAGAAAAGAAATTTACATATCCAATTTTCATCCAATATGACCACTGCACATCATTTTATAGGAACCAAATTTGAAATGCCCCTCAAGCAACAGTGTCAATCATTAACAGGTTGATTCTTTCTTCTTCTTCTTTTTGCAGTTGATTTTTTATTTTCATTTAATCATATATTGCAAGTAAATCCAATCATTAGATAGATGGTTTATATAAACTGTAAATTTGATTTATTTATTTTTAATGGCAACTACAACTTTTAGTAACAAATATTTGTTGAAATTCAAATTTTCAATTGATATTTTGAGGTAGAAGAAGAGTGTTATGTAAATATCGCAGTTCATCAGGTTTTACATGAAAACCCCTAAAACCAACAGTGTAATTACCGAAAATGAGACAAGATGACCGATATTTTAACTGAAATTTTTGCCCAATTTAGAGTTCAATCTTTATGTTTCACTCAAAATTTTAAACAAAGTACCCCAAACTCTTGTCAAAAATTGTATCCAAATTTAAATTTCAAACCCATAGGAGTTCAATGCTCAGCCAAACCATTATTTGAAACTCAAATTGCAGCCTAAAGAAAAAAAAAGAGATTCTAGGTTTCCAAGTTTGCAAATGAAAGAGTTTTAAAATAAAACCACTGCAATTAGTGCAAGAAAAAGATATGGTTAACGAATAAAGAAGTGTGGAACACGCTATTTTACAGAAACTCAAATAAACATTGATTTAGAAGCGCAAGATGGAATTTTTAAGACAACTGTGAGAAATGTATGCATTTGAGAGGGGAAAGAGTCTCCCATCAATTCCAAAAATCTAAGGTTGTGTTTGTTTCGAGAGAGTTGAGGAGAAATTTAGGAATTTTCCTCCTTTTCCCTATTCGATATTTACTAAAGTGAAGATCCTTCACTCAAGTGGAAAACTTGTTTTCCCCTATCCTTCTTTTCTTCTCATACATTTTCTCTCGTGATTACCAAATAAGATATGAGAATCTCTAAAAAAGATAATCCCATACCCGAAGTGAATCTCCTACTCAAGAAAGTCTCCTGAAACACACTTCAATTCTTCATCCAAAAGCAGCACAGAGAAAGTCCAGTTTCATCAACCTATGGTGGAGTCTGGAATTTATGGGGTATTTGATCGCAGTGATCATAACTCAGTCAGTCCATCCTGTCAAATTAGGTAGTAGTGGCGTACAACAAAGACTTATGATCAACCCCACCAGTCTCCTTGGCCCCTGGATGAATTCAAGTATGGTTTCCGCCCCAAATCCATACGACTGTTCCCTCACTGATCTAAAATTTTGAGGTCTAAAATCAAAGGTCAAGAATGATCTAAAAAGGACTACTTCAAATTGGCAACCACACCTGCCCCCTGCCCCCTGCTTCCATATGTTTGCTACAAAACAGGATCACTCCAAATGTATGTTCAAATGCCAATACCTGTAAATATATCAGCATCATAGTTCAAAACTAGATATTTTGGACACAAAAAAGCTTAACGAGTTGAGCTAGTCATCAGACTCAGTCAACTTGATGACATGATGTCACAGAATGTTGAAATTTTTTTTTTATACATATAGCTTACGTGAATCCTTTAAAAGTGTAGAGAAATTGTAAAGAGCTAAAGACAATGACAATAGAAGCATGATAAAAGGTATCCGGAACCTCAAATCATAAACTTTTAACTTCACCCTTCCTGCTACACAAATCCCAAACACAAGTAAAGTTTTCCAGATCCAACTCATGATCAAGGTATCCAGGTCTCTTAGAGCACCTAACTAATTCTCGAAACATGTGCAAGCCTCTCTACCCACATATTGGATACTTACGGCGAATGGCCTTTTGAGGTAAAGTGGAAATCGAACAGGACTCCCACTCCAACCCCTTTGGGTTAGGATGCAAGCATTATTCATTCAAGGATATTCATCACTGATGCAGAAAAGATGCATTTTCATAAATATCTCAAACACACAAACTTCTTCAAGTTCAAGGTACATATAGTATCTGAGTCGCAATATCGTGGCAAGATTTATCAAGTTCACACATGCAACTTGCATTTACCCAGAGATTCATCTAAAACACACTGAAAGAAAACAATACATTGCTACTTGCAATAGAACACTCAAAGATACAATACATTCAAGCACATACCTACTTGTGACTAGTTCACAAAGCTTTTGAAGTATTGATTTCGAATCAACAAGCACACAACGTTTCAAAACAAATACAGAACATCTTCTTCTTTTTTTATGACGGAGAAGCCCTAGACCTTCATCTCTCACTCGTACTCCAGATGCATGAAGCCCCATGCATGTAGAACAACATATATAGAGATAACATTAGGAATTTCTTGAATCAGGAACATTTGCCCAAAAGTACGAATTTGAATATAGAAGGGCTAGCCTCAAGACTGTTGCTGCTGTTGCTGCTGGTCCCCTTGCCAAGCCCAAACAATGTCCTTCAGTGCTGGCCTCAGGTCCTCTTTCCATAGCTTCTGATATTCAATTGTATCCCCACTCGACTTCTTCACCTCCACCAAATGAAATGATGGTGTGAACTCAAAGATCTCAGCATCAATTGAAAGCACCCCCTTTCTACCTTCTTTCAATCCCTGTAATTTGATTACACCTTCATCCTTCTTTTTCACTTTCAGCCTCAGTCGCTTTGCGATCTCTTCCAGCTTTGAGATGATGGTTGAAGCAGGTTGGTTAGAAGTGAAACGTGCCTCTTTCCTACAGTCAGTTTCTTCAAACAAACCAGAAAGATCAAATCCAGTAGAAAGAGAGATGATATCAAATGCATTCAAGTTCGTGGGTTTCACCGGCTCTGCTTTGCACTCAGTGACACTAGCACCACATGAACCAAATACTGCATCAGCGTTGAGGGGAGCCAGTTCTTTAATTTCTGTTTCATTTTTCACTGATTTTACATCTAATCCCTTTTTGAACCAAGAGTTCTCCTTGATTTTAGCAAATGAAATCCGACTGTTTGGGTTTGGATCCAAGATCTTAGACAGCAGCCTGCGCACTTCAGAGGGAAACCAATTTGGGCACTTAAACTCCCCTTTACCAATCTTCCTGTACATCTCCATCAGATTTGAATCATGGAAAGGAAGATAACCAGACAAAAGAACAAATAAGATCACTCCGCAGGACCAAATGTCAGCTTTAGCACCATCATACCCTTTTCTACTTATCACCTCAGGAGCGACATAAGCTGGAGTCCCACAAGTCGTGTGAAGTAATCCATCCTGCCGCTTTGATTCTGCAAGCGCACTTAACCCAAAGTCTGAAACCTTTAAATTCTCATTATCATCCAACAGTAGGTTTTCGGGTTTTAAATCTCGGTGATACACCCCTCTGCTATGGCAGAAATCCACAGCACTGATCAGCTGCTGGAAGTATTTCCGTGCAACATCCTCTTTGAGCTTCCCCTTGGCTACCTTGTTAAAGAGTTCACCACCTTTCACATATTCCATAGCAAAGTAAATCTTGGTTTTGGTAGCCATGACCTCATAAAGCTGAACAACATGTTGGTGCCTCACCAATCCCATTACGGATATCTCTCGCTTGATCTGATCTGTCATTCCTACCTTCAAAACCTTATCTTTGTCAATCACCTTTACGGCAACACTCTGGCCACTTTGAAGGTCCCTTGCATGGTAAACTTTAGCAAAAGTGCCTTGCCCCAATAATCTTCCCATTTCATACCTTTGCATCAATATGCTCCCTTTATTATCCATTTAAAACTACAAAAATAAAAAACACAATACAGTACTATGCGGTCCCTGCTAATACAATAATCTAGTCACAGAGCGGGAGTTTTACAATTCCAACTCAACCGTCTTCACAAAGGTCGTGATTTAACACAAACATTTTTCTACAGCTTGCAGCTCCATTGAAGAGCATAGATGAACAAACATTTGGCAGTCCGATCTCATCAAGGATGAACAGAGGAAACTCATGCAGAGCTACCAGTTCATTAGCATCAAAACGGTTCTCAGCGATCAAGCACATCTTTCAGCATTCCCTGGTGTTTACTCTGCCAATTGCCAATAAGAGAATGCTGACAAACCCAAATTTGGAACTTGAGCAAAATTGCCAAATGAACAGAGCAAATGTTCACGGTTCAAAATGTCAACCAATAACCTGAAAGAAAAATGAAAATCAATAGAAATGCCAAAAAGAGGCCAAAAGAGTCAACAACAAAGAATTTAATAAGAAACAAACAAGTAATAAGGCTCATCAAGAGGCCAAGAGTCAAGTGAAAACAAAGGCCCAAAAAGAAATGTTCAGTAAACTGCCAAGAACAGAAATGAGAAGGCCAACTAGTTACTCTTTTGCCCTTTCAAAGTCCCAAACGTCAAGCGAAAAGAAAAAAGCCCACTATCGCCATTGTACATGACCAGTCTCCATTACACACCCCAACTTGGGTGAGTCATAGTGTGATCATGCGAAAATGCTATAAAAAAAAAAAAAGACAAACATCACTAATTGTGCATTTATCACAGGTGTCTGAATAAGATGCCCAACTCTGGTGACTTCTTCCCCAACTTTGATGACTTACAAATGTGAGATCAAGCACATCTTTTGCCAATGGCACAAAACATAAACATGAGACAAAGATACAATGATAACACAATGCATCCACTCATTGGGCTCAATCCCAGATCTGCAACCACCAGATCTGACCTTTCTCTGACAATTCCAACTGTATAATCAACAGATTTAAATCATCAAATGCAAGCCTCATAATTTAGGTCCTTATTGCCCATTTCTATACCAAAATCCACTAAGATTTTCAATCACTGTGTATTTTATCAAATAGGCCATTCCTAGTGGATTCCAAATGATAGTGGTATTGGTGAGCTATTCATGGCAGATCTGACAAATAGAAACATGAATCATGTTCACCATGAGGATGTACCTCATAATTATGATGAAGCAACTGGGTGGCATTGGAACTTTCATCAAACGAGTGGCAGTTTACTTCTCTCCAAGTAATGGCCCATATATGGGATTAGAGAAGTGAAACACTCTTGAAACACATTTAGCATAAAAGATCTTTTCATATGGTATAGTTATTGGGTAACCATTGATTGTGAAGGCTGCAATTTGATTGGACCCCAAGTAAGAAAAAATGGACCCAAGTGAGCTATACTGTATCCAACTATAGAACCTAGGGCTGTAGGCAGAGTAAAATATGAGAAGCCACTAGCCAACTAAAGCTACTAGCCAGCTAATGTAGAAACCTTTCCAGCCATTAATGCCAACAAGATAGGGAAACCAGCCTCCCTTCAAAAAAAGACATAAAACAAGTTTTTTTTTGGATTCCCACCACAGCTGCTCTAATACCAAACAGGGCATGGTGAAAACAAAAACAGGATTAATAGCAAACAAAGATATTTTTAAAACCGGGGCTTCTTAGAATGAAAGCAATGGGATTTACAAATTGAAATTTTCAGAGTCTGGCTTAGCCAAACTCCTGAGTAAGACTGGTCCTCAACATGGACTAGATCTCACATAGTTGTGCCAGGTGGTTGGAGACCATTATAGATGGGGAAGATGGACCTTTCATCCCCATCCTATAATCCTAGCAAAAGATGGATACAACATATCAATGCCTTATGGAGTTAGAATTTCAGGGATATAAACCACAAGACTAGGGTGATCTTATAGTGGTGAAACTTCACCTACCCCTTCTCCATTTAACCCAAAAAATTCCCACCCAATCATGTCAGGACAAGTCCACATTAAAAGGCTAGTATCACTAAGCCAGGCTCCTCAACATGGCTCTCGCAGATCTCTATCACTTTATGTGAGACAGTTGTGAGACAGTAAAATAAACATATCATCAGATGATCAAAGCAGCTCGCAGAATTGCGACTTTCATGTATGGAAATGAAGAGTTCCATCAACTGGGAAAATGAGATCTTCCAACAAAAATACAAAGATGCTTAAAAGACATCTATAGACAAGAGAAGCAAAATTAACTCAATCTCAAACAATCTTCTGTATCCAAAAATTGGCAGAATTAATGAACACTACCAAAAAAATTCTAAAAAAGACATATTGTAAAATTTGAGAAACTCAGAAAGCATATGCTCAAACTGAAGAGTATGTGAAACACCGGTGCATGTCTGGCCCAAATGGCTAACCATCTCCACCCCTCCCCTCTCTCTTCCAATCTTCTTGCCCAAAATAGGGAAAAACATTGAATTTTAAGCAGAATAACATTAATCAAGAGCAATCTTTCACAGAAGGGAGAAATTGAACAAAGAAGTCCACAAATTTCACAAGGGCTCTGTTTGGATGAGCTGAAAGGTAACTACTTTCCTGGAAATAATAAACTTTTCAACAAAGAATGGTTAACAAACATTTTTTTTTTCTTAAAAAAAAAAAAACAAATTTACCTTCCTTTCCATGCATCTAAGCAGAGCAATGGGATTCATTTGGATGCATAAAAAGGAAATTATTTTCCTGTAAAAAATAAAATTAACACTTCGATGGTTAAAGAAGCTATATTTGGTAGAAATAGTTACTTCTCAGGGAAATATTTTCCTCAAAAATAGTAAAATTTTGGGATGTTTTGAAAGAAGACCCATTACTTTTGTGCTTCTCTTTCAGAATATTCCTAACATCTTAACTAAAATATCTAAAACATATATATTTGCAAAAATAGTTATTTTCCAGGAAATTACATTCCTTTGACGCATCCAAACGTTGTCATTTATAAAAAACGGGATTTTCAATAGAAACAGAGATTTTTCAAGCATTACCAGATTCACAAGAGGAGACAAACTCTCTCTTTTTTACAAAAAAAAAAAAAAAATCTTCTCTTTTTTCCTGAAATTATTAAAAAAAATAACTACAAAGCCAGAAATTTTCACACAGAAGATATGATATTAGATAATATCTACATAAATAACGCACAAAATGTTAAAAAAAAAAAAAAAAAGAGAACATGGATTGAGCATCTATCAACGAGAAACAAGCTCAGACTCGACAAATTGAAAAGAAAAAAAACTCAAAACCCTATAAAAGGCGTAAATTCTTCTTCTTCTTTCAAAGAAGTAAAGGAAGAAAAGGTAGACAGCGATCGAGAAATTGAAACGAAAAGGAGATTGGAATAGGAGAACTCACCTGAGGAAAAGATGGCAGAATTTGAAAATCGGATTTGAAACCTTGGAACTATAAAGCCACGAAATGAAGAGACCGAGGAAATTAGACAGGGAAATGAAGAAAAGAGATGGAGATTTTATGGTGTGTAAGAAGGGGCGTGTTCCTTTGATATTCCTAGCCCTCCTAGTCTTAGAATATTCTAACCTGTTCCTCGATTCCACGGTCTTAAAAAAATGTACGTGGACGAAAATGCCCCTGCAGTGAATCTACTCCGAAATTGTCCACCATCGAGCTAGGAACCAGCCAATTTTCCATTACCATCACATGTTGGATATTGTGAAATTTCTTATTTTCTATTAACAAACCCCAACATCTTGTGAAATTAGCATTTCATAATTATTTTATAGTAAATTACGATTTGTTAATTTACAATATTATTTCATAATTATGAAATAATTAACCACAAACCCAAACATTTATTTCTTATTATCTTTCTATAATTTGGGTCCACTATAGTGGCTAATCTTGATTTTTAAAATGTATAGCCCTCAGAGCAAAACAAATCTCTGTCGATATGCATCGACTAAGATTTGAGATGTCGGTTGATATCTGATATATATCATCAATATCGGTTGATAAAGGTGGTTTTAAATTCCTGATATAGCCTTTTTTATAATAAAAAAATTTAACTTTTAGAAATGTTTTTTTTATTAGACTAAATGTTGGAAATAGCGTGACTAATTTGTATTGAATTTGATGTGTCTATCCTCTTTGTTGAAATTTTTATTAGGGTTTGACACAGATGAAGACAGTCCCGACTTCTTTTAAATTGTTAGGCTCTTCTTACCAAACAATTTTCTTTATCTTGGTGGAAGGTGGAAAAAGACCAAATTCTTAAACATAGACCTAAATATTGGCTGAAATTGGCTAAAATTTTAAATTTCAGCCAAATTATTAGTTAGTCAGAAGAATTTTTAATATTTTAGAAAATTAAAAAACCAATTTTCATGTTGGGTGGGGCACAAAATTAAAAAAAAAAAATCAGCTAAAATTATGAATTTAGGCCAAAAAAATTTATGACTCCAAATTAAGTATGTTTTGAATTTGAAGGAAGGTTTTAAATTCTGTCTATTCACCAATAAAGTCTGATATAGAATCGTATCAGCCCATTAAATTATTTTTATTTTGAAAAATAAAAATATTTCAAATTTAAAAGCTTAGGTTTAAAATGTGATAAAGGGTACGAGAATCAAACTAGTCAAGAATTTTTTAGGAACAAAAGTTAGTAATGTGTCATTATGCTATTTTGTTGTTTAGTGTTGTCTTTTTCATTAAGTTGAGATTATGGACCAAAACCTCTGTTTATGATTAGTAATTAGCTTAAAATATTACCTTGGCCATAATGATTTGAACGTTTGGAGTGATAGATTGTGAATTTGCGATCCATATACTTCTCAGAATTCAAAAACTCCAAATATAGAAAGATTGAAGATTTTCTTAAGTCAAGTTGAATTAAGCAGAAAAATTCCAAAGACTTGAGGTGTCACCCTAAATATTTCAATATAACATATAATATTTTATAGGTCACCCATCCTAACACGGGTGTTTTATTGTTAGGAGTACACGGGTTTTAAAAAATTTATGTGAAAACTCCACTTTGCCCTTCACCCTTCATAATCTTTTAAAAATGAAATTATAGGTGCACCACTCAGAATTATAGGTACATCACTCATAATTATAGGTGCACCTCTATAGATGAGTTCTGCACGCCAAAATTATAGGTACACCGCTCAGAATTATAGGTACACTGCTCATAATTATAGGTGCACTGCTGTAGATGAGTTTTGCACGCCAAAGTTATAGTTAATTTCGAAATTATAGGTGTACCGCTCATAATTATAGGTACACCATTCATAATTATAGGTGCACCGCTGTGCTCTACTTAAGATTTGCAAACGGAAAGGCAGAGGTAAAGTGAGAATTTCACTTTATCTCGTGTTTCCTAACAAAAAAACACCCGTATTAGGATGGGCAGCCTATTTTATATAATTAATCATGTATAAAATCTTAATTGTCTCCTTCATCTAATTATACAAAGATATTTTATTTATATCATTTTAGACCTCTATATTTTTAACTTTTGTAGATATTTTTCATTTTTATTTCTATTTTTATATTCTATTATGGATTTGTTTGTCTCCGTGGTTAGAATTTTTTTTTTGGAATCTATAAAAATGTTGGGTTCTCAAGTCTAGTTTTCAAATTTCAGGTATTTCTAATAGGTAGGTATCTCAAGTATATCACGTCGGGTTAGATCTTAAATTTTAAAAATATTGGTTTTGAAGTGGGTTAGCATAAACTCGACCTAACTTAAAAACCCTAATAAAGAGTGGATAAATTGATAAAGGAAATAAAAAAATATGACTCATTTATCTTATAAATATCTCATCAAAATCTTCTCTTATTTCTTCTTTTCTATCTCATTCAGCTTGAATTGACTTCGATTCAACTTAATCTATCTATAATTCTTGTATTATACATTTATAATATAATATGTTTTTATAAAACTAGTTTAAAGAATTTGTTAATATATTTTATATTAATAAGGTCTGATCTTAAAGAATTTGTTAATATATTTTATAATATGAATTTTTTATTTGCTCCTTTTTATTTCATCAGTGTTGTAAATTAGAACATGCATATTATTGCTTTTAAGGATCTCAATTGAAACTATTAATTTAATTAAAATAGACTTAGCTTAACAACAAATATAATCAAGTTAATGACTCACTTTAATTAGAAATTGGGTTAAGTAAGAACTGAAAATTAATAAAATGTGTGAAATTAAATTGAGATGAACCAAACCCAATCTATCCTAAATTACATTTTAATACAAAATATTGTTTTTTAATATAAAAAAACTGTTGATGAACGCGAAGCAAGTAGGCAAAAAGTTTGGCCATTTAAAAAAGGTTTGCGTGGCATGGATCCATTTGCAATAATGTAATAAATATGTTGACTCACATGGGCAACTCATGGCTAGACTTTTTTTTTAATTGCCTTTGTTACGTAAATATTATATTATAATTTACAATTATCATGGAAAAGATATATAAAATTAATATACTTTTACGTCATGTAAATCTAGAAGATAATGTTTTCAATATTGGACTAACTCTTAGAAATAATCATATTAGTTAAGTTAAATTAAAAATCAATTAAATTTTATTTAAAATCAAATAAAAATAATAAAAATTTGATTTAATTCATGTTTAATTAATTTTACATGTTGTGATCAAGCAAATAATGAAAATAGATTACATGAATATCAATAAATTAATTTAAATCTAGGAGAAAAAAGAATATTATTAATAATTTAAATATATTATCAAATGAGCATGATTTTTTTAATTTTTAATTTTATATTTATAAACATCAATTACTTAATATTTACTTGAATTTTTGTCGTGGTCGGTTCCGCAAAGGTCGTAACTGAGCCGATGGAAGTGGACCGGAAGCAACCGGTCCGAACTAACCGTCTTCATATCACATCGTCCAATCAGAGGAAGCCACGAAATCGAACGAGGTATGGTAGCTGTGATTCGGCCATTGTACTCGAGCTCAAATAGAACAAATAGTGGCCGTCCATTTACCAGTGACACGTATTATTATTATTGAATTGTGGTATTGCCACGTCATTTATGAGGAATTGTCAAATGGCTGTCAAAACCATTGTCACAATCTCGTTCTCTAGATATTAATGATCATTGTTAATAGTAGGATATTTTTAAATTCTTAGAGTTTTATCAAAAATTTAATGGAAAAATATCATAAAAAATATATTATTTTAAAAATAATAAAAATAAATAATGTAGCTGAAGTTTGAAAATATAGATGATATTTCATAAATAAAAAATGTATATTTCACCTAAACATTTTTAATGAGAATTTAATAGTAAAATCTCAAGATTTTAAAGGGAATTTACTGTTTCTCAGGATAAAAATGTGTTTTTAATGGGAATTTACCGTTAAAAACGACCGACGCGATAAACTCTAGTTTTTAACACGTAAAAGTTATTTTATCCATATTTTCATGATAAAAATGAAAATATCAAAGATATTTGTTGCATTAGCCAAGACCCTACTAGACGTTGACATTTAAGTCAATATTAAAAAACAACTAATAATTGTGAGATTCTCTAATTTTTCACTGAGATTTTCACCCTTCCTCAATTTTAATTATATAACATTTAACGATAAAATTGAGATTTGTGACCTACAAAATGAAAGAGATTAAATTTAATATGAAAAATTGAAAAATATACTTTTATCAACCATGTCGCGATATACATACTTGATATAAGTAAAATAGATTTGAAGCTTTAATCAATTGTCCATTTTATTTAATTAAATTAAATGATATTTATGTGATTTTTCATAACTATACATGATAAATTAAATGAAATTGATATTTTTTTTGAGATACTTATAGTAAAACTTATATTAAAAAAATTTAGACATAATCTATTAAAACTCCTATAAAAAGCTCATTATCTCTAAAATATATCAAGATTAAATCATGATATTCCAACACACAACCTTTCACTTTTAAAAAAAGAGAAGTTAACCGATTAAACTAGACCACCTTTCGATACAAAAGCAACTTCCGCTCTACATACCAAACCTTACCGACCGACATCTACTTTTGTACGATGTAATCATCTGACCCACTTTTGTATGGTGGGGCCTACCACCAATATGTTCTTGACCCAAATTTACTACAAGCTTTGTTTTTTTTGTCTTTTTCCAATTGCTTGCAATGGAATCTATCACTGCATGAATTTACCTATCATTGTTACCTATTAATGCTAGTAAAGACTCTTGTAATTTTAATTATATTTGAAGAGTTAAGTTGTAAATAATAAAAGTTTGTGTAGTCAGGTTTCGAAGTTGAGGATTAGATATGGAGTCAAAAGCTTAAATTGGGTTGAAAAACCTAATGAAATTGAGCATGACCAATTCCATTTAGGGCTTATGAAAAATATCTATAGGGAGCTTAATTAGGAAAAAAATATCTATCTTGTTTTTTCATTTAAAAGAAAAAAAGGTTTAAATCAATTTTCAAAAAAGCAGATATTTTGAGCATTTTTAATTAAGTCGATTTCAAATCTATTTTTTTTATTCAAAGTCAGATAAAATAATCTCCAACGAATCTATCATTCTCACCAAACTTGCATTCCTAAGTTTTCTCTAGATTTTGATTATGTCACAAATAAAATATACCATCTATTTTAATTGAAACTGATTGCTCTCTAGGCAAATGGGGAGGGATTAGGTAATGTCATTATAAATAAATCCATTAATCATTATCACTTATTAAAATAAGTTATAAATTGTGTTACTTATGTTGAGTGGCGTTTTGATAATGGCTACATGCAATGAATTGCACTTTTTTAAATAACTTAGCCACTATGGTCAATGACTGCCTGTTTGTGTGAGGAACATTCTGTATCATGTGGACCCCATCATATAAGGCCATCATCCACAACTTTGTTCATGAGATATTTCTAACGACGGAATAAGATTATAAATGTTAAACTCTGTGGAGTCTAATCATTAAAGATATACGGTTGATTTAGTCGCAGAGAGTATATAATATTCTTTTATGAGAGAAAGCGTTGTGAGTGAAAGTCGCAACAGAGAGTCACATCTGACTCTTATTTTTTTAGCATAGTAGATCGATGTTAAACTCGTCGACATACCAAAAAAGAATCATATAAATATCTTCATTATGGTGTTGATTTTCTTTCTTTTTATTTTCTTTTTTTAACCTTAACCCATCATCTAAGATAACGTCCAACTCCAACCACATGGGACGGTAGCATATTGTCAGTGTTTAGACATGGACTAAAGCACGTGATTTATCTACTGGTCTTTTGAGCATTCTCATGAGTCAAATCACTTTCAGGAACATTTATATATGTGAAAAATAGGTGACAAATAGAATTTTAACTTGATCTAAAAGAGTTTGAGTGATGGTGAGGAATCAGTCTCTTCACTCCGAAGGGCTATTTCTTCTAGAATTACTTAGTGTATGAGTAGAGAGATTTGCATACATGCTTCGAGAGTTAGTCGGATATTTTAAAAAATCTGAACATCTTGGTCATCAATAAAATAAATAAATTTTAACTTGGAGTTTCAAATTTCAACGAAATTAACATTTGAGATTTTTAATGAGTTAAAAATCTTCAGTTCATCTCGGACTCATTTTTAAATGCATTGAAAGAGCGACAATTCTAAAATTTTAGCCAAATTTCCAAAATAGTGAATATATAAACTTTGGATTCACTTTTGAAAAATATGATATTTTATGATATTTTCTGAGTAGCATATGTTATGATTTTCAGACAAAATTTGAAACTTAACTTTAGAATTTAGACTAATCTTGTAGGTCGAGTTCTACTAAAATTTAGAAGAATTACATTGATGACCATCTATATTTATAAGCTCTCAAATTTAACTAACATTAAATTTATTTTTAATTCCTAAGGGTATATTTGTTTGCATTAGTTTCACAGAAAAAAATATATGATTTTGACTAGATCCAATAAAATTTCTTTTGATGAAATTTAAAAATAATATTTTTAAATAAACTTGTCATATGGTAAACTTGTAGAGCAGGGAAAATCTCCTGATATTAGATGGACTAGCATTGCTTTAAAAGATGATTGATGAATTTTCAACTTTAATCCAAAAATGAATCTAACTTATGATTAGAATTAAAATTTGACACAACTCATTGATTGGAAACAAGAAAAAAGAGAGCTTGAGATGCCCCCACAGGACTCTCTAAACACCTTTTGCACTACAAATTTATGCAAAAGTTAAGGATTCTTTACTTGAGATTTTCATCAATCTGTGATGACAGAATTTCAAAAATATTTATTTGAATTCCCTTTGCTTCTCTCTCTTTCAACCTTTGATTTGTCAAAAGTGATAATCATATTATCAAATATTTTTATAAACTTTTACTTTTTCATAAACAAGTCATGATACTTAGTTGTACAACTTACTTAAGTGACCCTTTATTAAAAGAAGTGCAACTCTTTTAGTATCAAACTTGTGTCATTTTGACTTTTCATTTTTTTTTTTAATTTATATATGAAAAATTGTGGGATACTCAACGAAAAACCTCTATGGGTAAGCCCATTACTCCTACAGCACATCAAAGTTAGACCATGGAGGGGCGAATTTATAACTTCTGAGATAGAAGGCAACCAGTTAATATATACCCACATAAGTAAGTGAATGAATAAATCAGGTCAAATTAAAATTTTTATAAGAAAAAGTTGACCCAACTCTGTTTTATCAGATCGGATCGAGTATGCAAATTGATTAAAAAGTTGTCATCACTTCTTCTAATTTCTAAACATGTGCAGATGCAAAGTGATACATTAAATTTATACAATGTTTATAGTTTATACCATAACTACTACTAGACAAGGTACATCTTGATTAACCTTCAAGCTAGAATTTCAATTGGAATGAGGAATATTCCCAAGTACAATGGCTCAAGGGAAGCTGTGGGCGCCAATACAATCTGACCAACTTCTTAGCAACACATTTCATAAGCTTATTCCACATTTTTTTAATAAATGTTTTTGGTAGGTAAACAGAAACTTAAATTAATTTAAGAAGAAAGACATACACCAGTAGTAGATGAAGAAGACAGTATTAGTTGGCTAATCCTGAGGTGGGCCACAGTATTAAGTCACCTGAAGGCAACACATACCCAATAGGCATAACCAGCAAGGATCCTTATTCTTGTTTTAATTTTATTTAATGTACGTAGAACAGAGATGCCAATGGCTAATGGAAAGTCTAAGTGTCTTTTTGAAAATTTTGAATCTCTATACTTTAAAGTTAAAATATTAGACATTTTATTTTTCAATTTCTAAAATATTATAATTTAAATGTACGAGTTTGATAAACAACATCCTAGAAGTAAAACTCGTAAAACTAATCTCATAAATATACAAAACCACCTGCAAACCTTATGAAACACGTAAGCTAAGAGATTTCAGACAAAAAACCTCTTTTCTGATCTTAAAAGCTTAGACCATCTGAACGGTTAAAAAAAAATATGAAATTTTGAGCTATGGGTATACACTATTTTATATCATGAAAATTTTGCTTTCAAGGTCTAATACTTCATGAGAAGATCCGCTTAAAACCGTAACATGCACAATGTCAGTTTTTCATTTCCTCCAAAAATTTTCTATTATTTTTCTAAATGAAAAAAAAAAATTGGCCAATATTGGCACTTATCGTCTGTTATTCACTGACACAGTACTTATCAACAATATAGCCAATGCAAGACCATGTTGGTCCAAACCTTTTTATAACTGGCTTCTACACAGTGCATATTGGGTCCGGATGAACACATTCGGCCCAGGTCATGGTTGAGTTCCACATTGTCTAGTGCCCAAAACCTCATAGTGTCTATGTCATTATGCATCGATTGGATATGTAATATATATAATTTTATTTATTTATTTATTTATTTATCCATCTATAACAATAAAATCTAGTGCATAAATAATACATATGCATTTTAATAGCCAAGATCCATCTAAGCTTAGGCCATCAGTGGGTACAGCAAGTAGGGCCTGTATCAGATAGGGCATTGGCCTGTTCATGGGCTTAAACTTGGCTTGTTAAATAGATGGGCAACTTGCCCAAGCTAAAATTATATATGTGTACGTGCTATCCTAAGTTAAAGTGGATTCTCTAACCTATCACCGTCATCTTCCAAAGTTCAAATTCCATACATGGCCAGATCCCTCAGCTCTTAGCCGCCTCATTTATCTCCTAACCCTTCTTCTAATTCAAATTCCGGACATCGACATGGGATGATTGCCTCAAATCTATTAAGAACTTCAAATTTTGGATTTGTCCTGGACAAATGCTGATCTTAGAAGAGTTAGTGTTCTACAAGAGAAGAAATTAACTACAAAATATCAATGTCAAAAAATGCAATAACATCAACAGCACTAAAATACACATCTAATACCTGATGCCTTTTGCCACTTCAAAAAAGTGCGCAACATTCTCCTCTGGAGTGCCCACTTTGATGCCATGACCTAGATTCAGAATATGTTTACTGGTACCTGCTTTCTTTACTGTATCAAGTATCCGTTTTGTGATGAACTCTTTCGACCCAAAAAGCACACCTGGGTCCACATTGCCCTGCACTGCTATATCACTTCCCAACCGTTTCCTACCATCTGCCATGTCAACTGTCCAATCTAGGCTGACAACATCCACACCCGTCAAGGGAAGCCTCTCGAGCAAGCCTCCAGAACCACTTGCATAAAGTATCAGAGGCAGGTCAGGATGGGTCCCTTTAACAGTATCTACAATTTGCTTCAAGTAAGGAAGACTGAATTCCTCAAAATCCACAGGGCTCAGTTCAGTCGCCCAAGAATCAAAGATCTGAACTGCTTGAGCTCCACTATTTGCCTGGTACTGAATATATTTTGCCATAGAGACTGCAAACTTCTGTAGCAATGCATGTAACACCTACAAAAACAGAGAAAATTGAATACTAGGTGCTATCATAAAGGCATGCAGAGCCTGGGCAATCACTGTTAATGACATGAGGACCAAATTAATCATTTTGCCTATTATTTGTAAAGTGTAGCAGCAAGACATATATAGCATGGATCACTTGGGCACTAGTGCTCAATTTTTAATCTGAGCACCCCTAGGTGGAGCCCACTTGGGTCCACATGGATGGGTAGGTTTGATAGGTCTTGCCATGTACGTGGTACCTTTAAAAAATCATCTTAATTGGTTAAGTGAAGCCATTTTGTTAAAGGACTAGGAAAATTCAACTTTATTTGACATTGGAAATCCATTGAGTTAGACTAGTGGGTTGCAAAAATTGGATTGGTGTCAAAATAGGTATGTGTGCAACTCAAAAAGAGAGGGTGAAAGAAGGAAGGGGGAGGAGGGGAAGGGGAGTAATGGAGGTCCACTGGGTCCACTTTGGGCCCCACAAAGCCTGGAGCTCAAGTAACAACTTAAGCACATGCTCATATGATCCTTATATATATACAGGAACCCTTGAGCTATGTTGCATGAACACTTTAAAATGTATAATACCCATGTGGACACTTGTAGATAATAACACCCATATCGAAGACTTGTAGTAGACACTTGTACTCTTCCTACACTATTTTAGTGCTTTTTAACATTGTTTCCTATGATTACTAAAATATTACAGCACATTTCCCCTCTTAAAATCTAAATAAAATATCAATGCATTTATCACTTAAATATTTAGAGAAAAACTAGTATATTATTTTCTACCTTATTTTTATTTAAATAAAATTAGATTTAATTTTATTTAAATAAGGTGTCCTGTCCCTGTGTTCAACACTCTGTACACATGTTGGACACTGACACTCGGTACCCGTACCCATGCAACTTAGTCATTGAGGTTGAGGCAAAGATCAGTAACCGTAAAGTAATAGACAAGATTAACCATCTGATTTCAATTATTTGGCTTTTTTGAAAGATTCAATTATTTAGCATTGGTCATATGATTTCTTTCATTTGGCACATTTATCTCGACCATAGTTATATTTATATTTTCCACCACTTTCATTTTGAGTGGGAAGGTGTAGAAAATCTAAACCAACCTTAGCAAACTACATACCTTTGGTTGCGAGAAGGCAAGAGCTTTTATTTTTGAGAAATTCTTGGATGAACCACCTTCAACCACATAAGAAGCCAAGGTAAAAGGAGCCCCAACAAAGCCCAGAACAGCTGCTTCATTTTTCACCTGAGGCAAGTTTTTTAAAAAAATAAATTAAAAGGAAAGGAAATAATCACTTGAACATCTTAGCGCCAAAATCTAAAACTTTCAGTTTTAGAGTTCTCTTTAATATGAATCATCAATCTAAAATTTGATAACAAAAATAAAGCTTCCATTGGATGTCCCAGGAAATAGCATTTTGGGACATTGAATAGCTAAATTGATTCCTCTAAAATTGTTGCTGAGGGGACTCATTGCAGTTTTGTTTAGAGTAAATCAACAAACTTTCTATCCTACTTGCCTGAAGAATCGTAAGTAGGCAATTTGCATGGAAGTTCATACATTCCACCCTAAATCTAGGCATGCCTATACACACTTTTCAATTAGTGGAAGTATTTATCCATGCTAAGTTTGTTTGCCCTACAACCCAAACCATCCTTCAGTTTGTTTGTGGATTCAATCATCTCAAACGACAATCTAGAGTACATGTGCCTCATACAGTAAACAGGTACTTGTCAAGTAGCAGGTAGTGTTTTACACATATTACTTGCTTCTAATTCATACATGTTAAACCATGGAGGCAAATTGACATAGGATTAGTAACCACAAGTATCCTACAGGTATCAAATGGTTTACCCATTTTAGTAAAGCATATATGACAATACCTACTGTTGGGTTCTTTTTGGAAGCCAAAGCCCATGGCACACACACAATTTGTATTTTGTGGCAATGGATATGGTGTGGGGCCCATGTGCAGGCACCACCCACCTAATTACTGCCAATTTACAACACTTGCACAAGATGCCCATGAAGATAAAAGCATATTATTACTGGTTTATATCAACAAAGGTATCCTAAAATTGTAGATTAGCTGGTCAGATTCCATTTGGTGTAGACTAGATGTTCCACATAATTCAG
Organism: Chimonanthus salicifolius; assembly: GCA_013350335.1. Classification (NCBI taxonomy): domain Eukaryota; kingdom Viridiplantae; phylum Streptophyta; class Magnoliopsida; order Laurales; family Calycanthaceae; genus Chimonanthus; species Chimonanthus salicifolius. The sequence continues at coordinate 1,465,830 of CM023537.1, read as the reverse complement.
GGGCATTTCATTCCACAAGGTTTTCTAGGATGAACTGTTAATATAAATTTTCATTTTGAATTTCAGCCTGCCCCAACCAAAACATTGCATCCAATGAACTTTACTATTATGAATTCTGATCACTTAATCTTATTTGTAGATGATGCTGAAAACCAATGTATAGCGTTGAAAATAAAAAATACAAGAATTTATAATTGATGTGCAGAATGACGTGTCTCTATCTATTTATGTTAATTTGCTCTCGGTTATTTCTTTTGCTTTCCTTTTCCTCTCTTTTTTGTAATGTTTGTGCCTTTAAAATTAATAAAATGAATGTCAAAAGGGCTGAGATGCCAAAAACATTCCATCCTAAAAGATAAAATGAAATACCCACTGAAATGAAGTTAACATTTCATCACTTTTCAGTGGAATCCAATGCTAAATCAAATAGTTGTCCACAGAACGACAATTTCACAGTTTAAATGACCTGTTCCAGTGAATGTTATTGTCTTCAAATGTAAGAATACTGAAGAAAATCATATTCCGCAATACAGCTGAAGGGATCTCATGAAAGAGAGATGGAGAATGGGGAGGGGAGTTGGTCCACAGCTGAAAGTAAATCATGCTTAAAGCATTAAAAATAAAAGGAAAACAACATAAAGATTTTCACATCACATATGCAAAGAGAATGATACAACATACTTCCTCTCTCAAGATTCTCAATGCCTTCCCAACGTATGGAACTGACTCCTCTGGGACAAATTCTCTCACTCGATCAACATCAGCACTTATCCTTAAAGGATTGAATATGATTGGTCCCTTCCCTTTTACAATGTCAAAAGGTATATTCATTCCAGAGAGAGGGGTAAGAATGTCTGAAAATAAAATAACCTGTTACAAGACATGGTTAAACTGGGAGTCAGAAATACAAAAGATTATAAAATAGCTGAACATAAAACACACTGATTAGAGGAGCAGCAGACACACTTGTAAGGACATGCCCATGCAAAACTCTAAAATTGTGAACATGGATTAGTTTCAAATTTTATGATGATGCAATCAAATTTTGAAAGAAAGCTAGAAGATCAAAACGATTTTAGACCACTCAAATTTCAATGTTTCAATTTTTTATAGAATGGGTGGCTATCAAATCTAGTATGCACCTTCAAACGAATTACGCTAGTGTTGAACCCAAACTCATCAAAATTTTGTTTCCAGTGAATTTTGAATGCAGGTCTTTCATAAGAAATCTATCATAGGACCTGGTTTTATCTTATTCAAATGTTAGAAAATAAGAAATTTTCATATGCACAATAGTGGTGTTTTTGGATACGGATGGGACGGCGTAAGGCTCTAAAGATGTTGATGGTGACTCTTATTTGCAGAACAGAAGGGAGAACTACCAATATTGCCACAGTACTAGAACTGATGAAAATCATGGTATGACAAAATGCATTAGTGGTCACTTTAAGAAAATAAAGTAGGAACTACATGTGGATGAAGGGGACTTTGACAAGAAGATGTGTTGTCAATGTTTTTTGCTGGTTTAATCTGTTTGAGAATGTTGTTCAGAGAATCTGTCATACATATTTGACACAGGTTTTCATAAACTTGAAGCAATTTTTGGTAGCAAGAGTTTTGAACTCATAGTAATGACCAGACCAGGCCAGGCCTGACTAACATTTAAATACCATCAACTATTGTATGATGGGGTAAGAAAGGCCTGGCTAAGACATTTTAGTTCAAGGAAGGATGTGAACTGTGGACAAGCCTCTGCTGGCTGGCCTGTCTGGCTGCATCTTAATAGAAAAGGCTTGATGCCACAGGGATATAATAAAAATTATAAAAACATATAAAAATATTATTTCTATATAAAGCTGAAAAAGGTGTGACAAAAGATGAAAAATTAAGTCCAAAATTGAGACATCCCGCATGTTATACTACTACACATCCTAATAAAATCATTCTGATCTCAAATAAAGAAAAACTGAACAAGAAACAAAATGGTCAACGTCTCACCCCATCAGGATGGAAAACCTTCCAAGGTTGTAGAGAGATCTCAACAACAAGATCAACATTTTCTGATCTTTCACGAAATGATGGATACTTCTCACATATTATTTGATAACTCTGTCAAAGAAAAGAATCAACAAGTTACATAATACCAAGAAAGTAACATTCTTCAAACTTGATAAACAAGAGCATATCTTCAATAAAACAAAGTGTGATTCACCAATATGTTCAAGTTTGTTTCACAGATTTTCACTGAAATTATGCAGTTCAGAATCAAGTTAGCCAAATCGGGGATACAACACCCATTAAGCATATACAACCAACTTAACCACATATTGATCTCCATAGCAAAGTTCAACATACAACAGGGAGTGAGGTTCAAAACAACACAATACATATTGCATATAATCTAATATGATACTTTCATGTGACAAGATCCTGTAGCATAGATGGTAAGTGTTCATTGTTACAACCAAAAGGTTGTGGGTTTGAGTTATGTCACCATCTAAAAAATGATAATTTCAAGTAATCAAACACCTTTATGTCACTGCCCATACATCCAATACTAATCAGCAGCCACAACCACATATAAGTTATGTGACTGATATTCTGATTTTGGGACTATTTCCTTTTGTTATATAGTTTACGTGTTATATCAATTAGTTATTCAAACTCTAAATTTATAAGCTATATTGTCAAATGCTTAGATCTATCACTTCTAAGCAAACACATTCTTTTGGGTTCATTATCTGTTTTTGACAAAAGAAATCAAGAATGAAGGCTCTACAGTATGTTTGCAAAACGAAGTGGTTAGTCAAACAAAATATCAAGTAAATATATGCTTAGTCAAACAATTTACAAATTAGAGTAAAGAAAATTTGAAAAGATCCAGAGAGACTTTCTTTCAAATGGGCCTGGGAAGAAAAAAGAGATCCATTTACTGAACTGGTAGATAGTCAACTCATCAATAGAGAAAGAATGTTTGGGTATTGGCAACCTTGAGGACAGGAACTGATCTTATATTGCAAAAATGTGGTGGAGAATTGTCGATGAAAGGATGGCCTTTCGAGATAAATAATCAAATTAAAGTGGCTGGTTGTTGGGAAGGGTTGATCATTGGCGCTTCATTTGAAAAGAGCTATCCAAATTGGGATTGGATGGTCATGTGGAGGGAGGAAATTTAGAGAGAGCTAAAAATTGGTTGTAGGTGATGGGTCCAAAATATATTTTTGGGAAGACTTGTGGATTGGGTATGAAGTGCATAACCTCTCATTCCCAAGATTATATTCCTTCTCTTACTAAAAGCACAAGCTAATTAAAGGTTGAGTGAAGGAAATTGAGGGGTAAAGATCTGGGGCTGATGGACCATGAAATCTCAATGTTTGTCTCTCTCATGAGATTAGTGAGTGATAAAATTCCCTCAATAGTAGAAAGAAACGAATTTGGGAAAAAGGAGTCTAATAGGATCTTTTCGAGCAAACCCACCTACTCTATTATTAAACCCCAACCCTCTGTTCCCTTCCCTTTCATATCCATTTGGAAAATGTCTGTTTCATCTAACATGCAAATATTTCTCTAGTGCGAAGTGTATAAAGTAGCTAATATCAGATATATATTATCCTCAAGTGCCACTTAGATTAAAGGGATTTCTCTTTTATGATAATTGTTACACCAACATCTTTAAGTAGGTTTAGATGTTAGAAATGAAGGAAAAAAGGACGATGAGTATGCAGTTAGGATTTGAAACATATGCCTACAGTCTGAATAAAAGAGGAAGTGAAGGAATAACATTTAAGGTGATTTGGGCATGTGCATAGACGAAGATTCAGACTCCAAATAAAGAATTGACAAGAATTAGGAAAAGAGGGAGACCAATAAACTTATAATGAAGTAGTCAAACCTAAATGGATAAGTGGTACTTTAGAAACGTAGAACACAAAAAACTCCACATGCAAGGATAATAGTTCAATGATGATTACGATCTAGACATGTAGATTTCAAGTTAAAGCCCCTAGTTGCCTACATTTAAAAAAAGGGTGACTAGAATAAAGAATGAATCTGTCTTATATCAGTCATACGACCATCCTATGACCAGGTCAATTCTCTGAGACCTCCCAACAATCACAACATGCTTTGCTTTTTGTTGCAAATGGCTCCTTGGTGTAGTAGTATAAGTGGTAGTTCCCTTAGGTTAAGTGTTTGTGCCTGTTGTTGCCACCATTTATTGTAAGACCTCCATCCCCAAAGCAAAGAACTAAGCCATAAACAAATCTAGCCATGTGTTTGAAAGTAACGAGAAACTAAATTATAAGTGAATTTTAGTTTATAGAAACTATTGCCATATGGATTAAAAGTAATGCTCTACCAAGGAACCAAGATCTACAAGTCTGGTCACAAACAAACTCTTGAACTGGAGTAAACCTTTTCTCCTAAATCAATACTCATTTAATGTACAACACTATCAGTACACACTATGAGGAGGTAAGCTGTAACAAAATATAAAATACAGTGTTTCAGCTGACTAATATTCTTATCTAGTTTAAACTGCAGTAGTTGTCAAACCTGCCTTCATGTACCTCCCTGCTTGCCTCATAAGCCAAACTGGGGGTCTTTCGACTTTTTCTCCTCTTACAGCATGAATTAGGAAGGGCTCATTGACACCCACTACATTTGGTACTGCCACAGATTCTGGAGAAAGGAAATGGAAAAATCAAGTGTTAAGCTTCAATAATTTCAATAAAATATAACATGAAAAAGCAGAAGGTATTAGCACCCATCAAAGGTATATGAGCACAATTGCACTGTACTCAGGCAATAACTCCTACAGTTCAAAGTATGGGCACTCTTGCACTGAATTCATGCAATAGCTCCTACAGTTAACAACTGACCTTAGCAAAAGTGCTAGACCCATTCCGACACAACATCACTCCTAGAAGACCCAGGCCTCTCTTCATCACCATCATCATATAGATATAATACATATTAAAAAACTTAAAAAAAGCTACTTAGACCTCCAAATTACAGAAAATACATGGAAAATCCCAATTTGGGCTTTGGTGAATGTAAAGTAAAGAACTTTCCTGTGAATAACGAACTTTTAACCTGTAAAAGTAAGAAGTAAAAATTAAAAAGAAAAAGAAATAGCTCCTTAGACCTCCAAATTACAGAAAATACACAAATAAACTCCAATTCGAGTTCTGTTTGGATTAATAGAGAGCAAAGAACTTTCCTGAAAAATTACCAGTTTTTAACCTGTACTTTAAAAAAAAAAAAATACTTAACGATACCACAAAAGGGCTACTTAGACCTTCAAATTACAAGAAATACACATTAGCCTCAATTCGGGATCTGTTTGAATGAATGGAAAGTAAAGAACTTTCCTGGAAAATAATGGATGTAATCCTGTAAATATTAAAAAAAAAAAAAAAGAAGCCTACTTAGACCTCTAAACCACAGAAAAAAAGGGAGCTCTGTCTGGATAACTGGAAACGAAATAACTTTCCTGGAAAATATGGAATTTTGAACCTGTAAATATTTAAAAAAGTATATAAAAAAACTACTTAGACCTCCAAATTACAGAAAAAACACAATTAAACCCCAATTCGGGCCCTGTTTCGATGAGTGGAAAGTAAAAAGCTTTCATGGAAAATAAGGAACTTTCACCAAACAACTGACTAAACAGATTCGCATTTTTGAGCTAACATACCACCAACAGCGGATCGGATAGGGAGCCTGGATTTAGAGCTAGAAGGGAAGGTGGATATGGAGCAAGAACGGACGGTGGATGAAGAAACGGAAAAGGGAGTGAAAATACACGACATTTTTCCTTTTTCTTTGATTTTCAAAAGATTTCTCTAAAATCTCTTCGCATTTCGTTCTCTTTCAACTTAGTATACAGAGCAAAATAGGAAGGATAATTGCAGAATATAGATCGGGTGAAGGACTTCTGAACCGTTGGATTTTTTTTTTTTTACCTAAATACCCTTCGTTTCCAATATTGTGCATTAATAATTATCATTTTATTTATTTATTTATAATATTTTAGATTATGAATTTTGAGATGATGATGTTAATTTTAAAACATGAATTTATGAATTCTAACTGATAAAACATAAGCGAAATGCAAAATTTTAGTTAAAATTTATCAATTTAAATTCTAGCAAAACATAATTATTTGAAAATATTGACTGATTTTTTTTTTTTTCAATTAATCCTTGACAGAATTTCTTCCGACAAAAATGTGTATCTCAAATTATAATTAAAAGTTAAAATAATTCAAAAATTTAACCCAATTAAAAACAACAAAAGTCACGTGTCTTTCTCTGCTCAATTTAACACAAAATAAAGTTGAGTCAAATAACACAATCAATTAAAAAAAATTAATATTTTATCAAATAATTGAACTAACGTTGTCAACAAAATAAAAACTTAAGACTAAACATTTAACATTCTTTATAAGAAATAAAATTAAATTCTCGTGTTTAGAACCAATTCATCCAAAATCAGTCTTATGTTTTAAATTGTAATCGATACATAAGCATTTTTTTATTTTTCTTTTTCTTTTTGTTTATGTACCTTTAGTGTCCTTTTATCTATTAATATATGAATTATTTAAAAATAATAATTATAAGAAATTTCATTTCCATTTTTCATGTGTATTCAGATTGTATTCATTTTTACAAATTTGTACTGTGTTATTTAAAATAAAACCAAAGCCAGAAATGAAAAGAGTGGACATTGAAGAAAATAATGTGAATATAGGAGTAATTTTTCTTTGAAACCATTTCGATGGTTGATGGAGCGAGTTGAGATTTTGCCTTAAAAAGAGGGTTATTTTCGTCTTTTAAAGATAAAAGTCTTATCCGCAGAGACGATTATTCATGCTTGGGACTAGAGAGGATGCTCTCTGATCACTTCAAGATAGACTTTGTCCGAGAAATGACAGAAAAGTCCCTTACTTTTTTCTAAAATTACAAAATTGCCAACGAATAAGAAGAATTAATTAGACCCCTGATTATTATGGGCGAGCCATCCTCTCACCATCATTTTGTGTATAAGCTAATCATCATTTTGTATAATCCATTTTTTTCTTTAAACAGCTTGCCGAACCTTTTGTGTAAGTGATTCGAAGGATTCGACGAGCCGATTCAAAAGGTAAAATAGACATAATAAAACCCATATCGAGTTACACAAAATACATGTGGAATGATGCCTACTCATTATGATGAGATTCCCTTCTATATATCATTCATTATTGAAAATTTAAATTTAAAAATATAATTTTTTCAATAAATACTAAATATAATTAATAAATAGTGGATATATAGAATTTGAACTTATTATAGTTATATTTCTTATGTTTGATCATTTCTAAAAAAAATCATGATTGATCCACTCTTCGTTATATGTTATGGATCATTAGCTTTAGAAAGTGTTAAATAGTATAGAGTATAGACTATAGACTATTCAAAACAATAGATTGTGTGTTTGACCAACTTGTTAGTGTCCCCATTGTTTAAGTCTTTGTTTCATTTAAATTAATTTGAATAGCTTTCAATCTACTTAGGAAATTAGTGAACAAAGCCAACTATGTATTTTATAAAAAATACAAAAGGCTGTTTATAATCTCTTAAACAATTAATATTCATGTAAAGTATATAGAATAAATGTCTTTGACGTAGTTTAGGAGGTCAAAGAAAATGTCAATTAAACAAACTCATTAGTCATTATCGCCATTTTAAATTTTAAAACATGCTTTAATTGTATTAAATTTTTTACTCATAAGGTCTAATAATTCATGAAAAATAACTAACCCTCCCAATGAAACATGGGTTGACTCAGCTTTGAGTCTGGAACAGATCAGATTTGGGTAGGCCTTTCAGATTTTGTGTTGGGAAGATGTTAGGCCTCAAATTGGCCCGACCTGACTCACCTTATCAATGCCCCCTGCTTTCCTGAGAAAGCACCTAAAGAGGAAGGACTGAGGTGACGATCCAAGTATGGCAACCAAAGCAGTGAAAAAAAAAGTTGTTTTTTTTTTTTTTTTTTTTAAAAGAATCTATTTTTTGGATTTATTTGAAAAAAAAAAAGACAATATTCATAATTTTAAAAAAGTCCTTACTTTTGATAAAAAAATTATAAAAGAACCCCTTGGCTATAGTTCACTAATGATCAAATGATGTCTGTTTTAGGATTGTTTCATATTACATTGTGGGGTCTGCCAAGATGTCAATACCACCTGAAGAATAAGATGACTGACAAACATCAACATATATAATTTTAAAATAAACAGTTTACCATGATCAAGGAACCATTTTAGAATTTTTGTAACAGATTGGGAGCTTTTGCCAAATTATGGAAGACTTGGGGAATGTTTTTTTTTTTTTTTTCAAATAAATTCAAAAGATCAAATCTGTTTTAGAAAAAAAAAATTAAAAAAATGTTTAGTAGCTAGGCAAATTAATGCAGGCCAAGGATTTTGAAATCGAACGTTTGATAGCATCTTAAGACCAAAAGATGGCAGCCATCTAACTTAAATTGCTGAAGCTACATTTTTACATTCAAAAAAGAAAATTAGTGACAAAAGAAACCACTTGAATAACCTGGAAAAGTTGGCTTGATGGTCAAGACGCTCGCCTCAAGAAACGAGGTCTTGAATTCGCTTCACACTCAACTCCTCCAGATCACTCCCCATGGGGTTACTCTCTATCTACTTATCCAGTGTGTGAAAAAAAAAGAATGAACGAATCAAAAGATGGTATCAGTTTTAAGCTTCCTCTTCGGAGGAGATTTCTCAACGATCTGCTTTTGTAAATCCATGAAATTGGATCCCTTGTGAGCAAACAGTCTTCGGAGGTTGATTACCGAAAGCTCACTAAAGGAAGCAACGGCGAGATCTGCCTGCTCCAACTCATACCTGCATATGTTTGTAGAATGCAACTAGTCAATTTCAAGAAGTCAAGTGTTTTAGTTCCACTTGGAGCATACAAGAATTATCATAATGAGAACGACTATTCCAAGTAGACATTCATATAAACCTAAATGCAGTGAGGTCCTCAATGTGCATTAAGAAAGCAACCCAAGTACATCATCCATGAACCTTACAGCCCAAAGTTTTTGTTTTATTGTAGGCCAGCTTCTCATTGGATCTCGGCACTCTGCATTCGTTGGGTTTATGAATAAACTTTATTCTCTCAAAAAAAGGAAAAAAAGTGAAGTTTCTCTTGCATCAAATTGTTTAGGACAACCACCTTAAACACCAATCACTGGGTGACGTGTCATAAAACTGGTATCATGTGACTGGACTTGATTTTTAATGCTAATAAGTATTGTCCCTTTAAAAAAACATATATAAAATAAATAGAACATAGGGGAGAAGCTCAGAAGTTGACAGGGAAGAGGGAAGGGTTGATTCTCCATCACTAGAGAGAGACAGAAAGAGAGTCCAAATATCTGCCATTTCCCGTTTCCTGTATCAAAACTCTTTTGCTTTGAAGTCACGCAAAGGGTCATGTAACCTCCTCCATGATATGTTGACTGGTTAAAAATATTGTAACCTCCTCCATGATATGTTGAATGGTTAAAAATATTGGTCGGCATGAAGCATAAAGGTTGTATGTAGTGTGTATGAGTCATGAGATACACACTAAATACATGTGCATTGACTGCATAAAAATTGTCCATGACAAATGGCCGGTACACAAACATGATCAAGACCCAGATGACAAAAACTACTTGAGCAGGCAAACAAACTTCAAATTGTAATATTCTCCAAATTTTAGGATATTAATTCATAACATGTGTGGGCAAAAAGTTTCGCACTGATACCATACAATATGGTCAATACTTAATACATATCACCAATGCATATTGGTTTTTCATCCCAGCCGATCTGCCTTCTGATACCCACTACTTGAACCTTGCTTGGAAAACCCAATCTAGACGATGCAGGGTCCCAACAAAGATCAGTGATAATTATCATGTATTGACCATTTAATCAGATTGGCCTAGATCTTCCTTCTTTAGGTATCAAATTATGAACTGTTGCAAGAGTGTGTGTCAAATGGAGGAGAAAATGGGTGTTTTCTTTTCAGAATAGAGACACATACGCAGGATGGGCACCAATTAATGCCACTGCCATCATCGTACAGTTGTGTGCAGCAGTTATGCCCCTTGGATCATCCTCAAATACAACACACTTGGATGGTTTTCGATCTAACTGCAAGATGTAATCCAAATCAGTCACATAGCAGAACAACAATCCTAGTCATTAACTTTCATAGAACATTTATCCTTTTTATTAATAAACTATTTAGTGCCAAAATACAAATAAAGCCACTGTAGGATAAAGGGCAGGAGGTTAGTATAGTAATTTGGACATGGCTAGAACACAATAAGTTTAGATCAACGTATATGCTTATGGATACTGGCAGATAGATTGTACGTACATCCATGTCTGACAGATTTGTACCCCAACCTCTATCTGAGGATGCATTGGATTGGGCAAAAGTTTTTAGGTGAAAGTTAAATGAATTGAAGGTAATTCATTTTCACCTGAAACAGGTGGAAAATTGCTTGAGTGGAGCCATCCTTTTTAATACAGTAGAAATAGATGCCAAAAGGGTGAACAAGGTATCTCCTGGAGGAAAACTAGCTCCATTTGTCATTCTCAGTCATATGATCTAAGGGACAAGACTTGATGGTTAAAAAGTGGTTAAGGGCACAAGTTAATACACAAAATCGGATGGCCAGCAATGTCTTTCAAGGATGATTTTGATGGATCACTAGTCCACAAACTTCCTTTGTATCTATGGGGGTATCATGCCCCACTATAAGACAAACTTCAAGACATTAATCTGAAATTACCATTCTTCAGTTACTCAAGTTACACCTAAGTATTGTACGTTTAATGTCAACGAGGAGAAGGCCGGGTTCAGGGTAATTTATTTTTAATGTCAACGAGGCAGTGAGGGGTAAACTTGGCCCGCCTGGGATAGTGGGAGTGGTGCATGAAGATAGTGGATGATACTAGCTTTCTCAGAACCCATAAGGGTCATGGAGTCGAATGAAGCAGAATTGTGGGCGATTAGAAGAGCGTTTCTCATATGGACAAAGCTTTGGAATAGTAACCTCACTACCGAGGGTGATTCTATTAATGCCATTACCTGGACTAGTGGAAGGAAGGATCCCTCTTGAAAGTTGGTTAACATCAGTAGGAACATCAGGAGTTTGAGCAGGAATGGAGGTATCATTTACAACATATTGCAAGTACAACCAACAGTTTTGCAGATTTTTTGGGTAAGGATGAAGGGCAGAAGCGGTGGCCGTCATTGGAGTTCTTCTGATTTCTGATCTCGAGTTTGTGGGTCAGGGTGTAAGGGGTTCAGGGATGTATTTTCCTACTTCAGGAGCTTTGTACTTACATTTCCTTTTGTTGTCTAGTTTTTTTTTTTTTTTGGAAGATCTTTTGTTGTGCTTGGCCATGTATAACACTCTTATACAAAGTGGCTATTGTCTTTGTACGTATTTAACGAAATCCTTTAATGTCTCCGTTTCAAAAAAAAAAAAAAGAGTTACACCTAAGTCATCCTTCAGGTAACACCATCGGAGAATATGGTATGGTGCTCGGCCGATGATGGAAAACAGGAAAAGGGTAATGACCATAAGAAAGGTGCCTTTAGTGGAAAATTGCCATCTCAAGAAGTGCTCTCATGTGGAAGCCATTTTGGATGGTTCAACTGAAACTAGTAGTCAATTTGTTTCAGAGCTTAATTCTTACCCAATGTCGGGAAAGAAAGAACTCTAATGGAGTAACCCATTATTTGTTCCATTAGAAAAACTAGAAAACAGGACTAACAAGGAACTTCCACAACAGAGCCATAAGTGTCGTCTGTGTCGAGTTGACCTTCCTTGTACCCATCCTTCGGGAATATTGTTGGATAAACTGTAAGAAACATCAAACAAGAATGAAACCTCCATACCTTTACTGCAGCAGACAGAAATCTCTGAGCCATAGACTCCATGCCATCCTCCTCAGAAACAATTGCCTGCAAAATAGGGAGGAGGATCAATTGGTAACATATATAATCAGAAACAACGAATTCATAACAAACAAAGATATCATACCTGAAAATACTTTATGAGACCCATCCGCTGTAAAGCTGCAAGGAGATTGATCCGGTCCAGGCACGAAGTAACAGCACAAGGGATACCAGCTGTGTATACAGCATCCAACCATTCCTCCAAACCTTCCGTGGGTGTCCTAAGCTGGAGAAATATACAAGGCAGGCAAGGGGAGCCAAACCATAAATTATACTCAAACCCAAAAACTAAATAGTCCAAGTTACGAGATGTCATTCCCATGTACCTCATGGAATGATTTGATCCAAAAGCAAAAATCACTCCGACCAGCACGGTATTTGGCCCAACTACAAAACCTCAAACTGCCTAACTCCTCTTTCATTTATTTTGGTTTCTTTTATTTTACAACCTTTTAATCACACTAACCATCAGAAACTATAACATATTATAGATTCATGGAAAAAGACTTCTCTAGATTTTGTGTGCCGTCTTTTCCAGAAAGAAACAATTGTCAAATGCCAAAACATTCTATCCCCGAGGCAAAATGGAATGGCCTCCAAAATGCAATTGGCAACTATGAGTGGTGTGATTTCAGGTTTATCCTCATCCATAATAGAGTCCAGCATTTGGAAGGTTTAGGTTGATGTATGCTCATGCCACATCTCCAATGCAAGATGTATTAAAAGTAAAGTTTAATACATGTATATGGGAATGAAAACATTTCAATGTATATAATTCACTTCTTTAAAAATAACAAGTTGCATACACATTGCATTTAAGAATCAGAGCAATTAAATAATACACAAAGAAAGGACCCCTACTTTTAGGAGATTCTCATAATACAGTTGTGCAAGCCGCGACTTCAGTCTCTCGAGTTTGTGTTCTTCATTCTCCCAGCACAAAACCTGAATTTAGAAGCATCAACTGAAATTATGTGTTTGTTTTTTGGCAAGTAACAAATACATTTCATTAAAAAGGAATTTACAAAGATATACAGCTATGAGGTACAAGGCATGAATAAGCTACAAAGATATACAAGTTCACTCAAACTAAATTCCATATTTTTTCTTCTATTGGGACCACCAATAGCACTTTTTCAAACATGAATACATTCACATCTTGCCACATATGCTTTATTTCTCACCCATTGAACTGTCGGCCAACATTCTGCTTCATATAGAAAAACCATTTTTAAAATGTCACCTCATGAGAATGCAAAACCTTGTGATTGCACTATGAGCACCTTCTAACTGTGCTACACTGTTGATGCCCAAAATTTCATGTCACTGCTTTAAACATTCAAAGTCAGAGCAGCCCCATGCACAATGATGGTCAGAACAGACCCCATTCACAGCTACTAGACCAAACTCCACATTGTCTGGGTTCACATCCTACATCTTTAAGAGGATGATGGCCATGATCAATTAGATCAATTTCCCTCAAAACCTTTTTATGAAGGTAGTGCACTAGCAACCCCAACACCCTTTCTTAAATGATGGGGCTAGGGAATGGCCACAGCAAAATCATTAAATAAAAAACAGGAAATTCATTAAAATATCTCCAAGATCATGAAAGCACACATCATTGTGAGAAAGTAATGACTACATGCGCTCCCAACATGTAGGTAGGCTCAGATGATGCCAATTGGCCATTCTCATGAAAGTCATTATCAATTTAGTGAAGATTCCAAACCTTTTGTAGAACATTATCAGCACCTGCATAAAGAATGGATCTTTGTATCTCACCATCTTCTGGGATATCCTTTCCTGCAGAGAATCTATGTCAATGATAACTCAAGTTTTCCTATGAAAGAACAAAAGTAAAGAAAGGACTACCAAAAAGAGATTGTGCTGCATAAAATTGAATTACTCATACCTAAATTAAAACACCATGCAATTCAGTAGCCCCGAAATTTGGTTCTATTTTTTTTTTTTTTTGGAATCATTTCTTCAACTGATTAAAAAGGGTCGGCACCAAAAATTGCCAACGTATCTCTTTGAGAATGGCCAGTTTGATGCCTCCAAGTTAGCAAAACACATACGATATGCAAATACTTCAAAAAGTAAGCAACATTTTAGTACCACATCATGTCTGATATGGCAATACTTCATTTCTGTGTAAAATAATGTCTCTATTGTATACAAGTGTCTAGGCATCATAGGCTAATCATTAAGAATCTACAATTTCCACTATTTACACAACAAGTTTGGCTTAGATCTTCTTGAACTTCAACCATCTAAAAAACTCCATTGATCAAAGATGGCCATGGTTGACCACCACTTACTGCAAGTACACAACACTTTAAAAAGTCCAATGCTATAGGAGTCTAGGACTTCGCATGACCCTTTTCTTGAAATGGAGGAAAGCCGACTTTGTTAGGGTGTTGACAACAATGGACCACATGAAAGCATCAGTGTATGAGATGTGCAACTAGATTACTAATGTGCTCAAAAGGCCAATCATAAAATCAAATAGCCATAGCCAGAAAGTCTGAAAACCTAGGTGGTTTCAAAGTTACAAATTTGGGTCATGGCAATTCTTGCCTTTCAGTGAATCTCAGAGTCTGGAGCATGAGTTGTTTAAACTGAAAAAAAAGAAAAAAGATGACTAATTGCTACACACTGATAGATTTCAATACCTAGGTGCAACTATAGAACAAAATATAGGTTCCACTTGGTTATTGCAAATAGGATTAGCACAGGATGGGTAAAGTAGACCCAAGATATTGGAATTTCCACTCACTCTCTCTCAAAACAAAAAGGAAGAAAAGAAAAATAAATTCTAGTGGAGTACTCTGTCATCATCAAGCTTGACAAGGACTAAAGGGGCTTACTTATACTAAAGTCAATTCAGGTTAATGAAGCAACTAACACTGTTGAGAAGCATTTAATCATTGCAAATCAGGGAACTTGGAAGTTTGAACTATACATTTTTTTTCCTTCTCTTTTTTTGAGTCATCTTTAATTGAACTATTCTATCCTCCTAATGTAACTACAAAAGGAGGATGGTTAAGACTACTAAACTTCTCCAACACCATTCCCCATGACACTTTTAGGTGTCCATCAATTGAATATTGACTATTAATTTATAAATAATTGTCCAACTTTTGTCTGTGATAGGTTCATTGCAAAGATCTTCAATTGAATATGGGACATAAACATATCAATCCAATCATAGAGGTTGTGTTTTTTAGGCTCCCTAAATGTTACTTACTTTAAATTATTTTTAAATCCTAACCATCTAGATCTACCATGAGGCCCACTTTTACTCCATTTGATAGTTCAATGAAAGAACTTGACATAAATATGAAACCTCATAAAAATCACTTGATCTAATCTCAAAAGCCATGTCTTTTAAGCTCTCACAATTTTGATAACTTTGAATTATTTTTCAATACCTAATGTTCTTAGACACTTATTTTCTTTTAGTAGTTACAAGGTAGCCAACATTTACACTTTGGATCAAACCAGCTTGGTTCAATTTTAATTTATAGATATAGACATATATAAACCATAATTCAGATAAATGTCTAACTTTAAGTAAAGCCATGTTCTGGTATCATGTTTTTTTATAGTTTATATATGTTATGCATACAATTCTAAAACTATATATTAATTTTGATGTACAATTCAATTCAATGAAATAAGTGTAATCTCTCTTGATGCTTATTTCATAGAGCTGTGTGCGAAGCATGTGCCTATATTAGTACACTGTAAATGCATAAAATGATATAACTGCAACCAATGTACCTTCTTCTGAAGCAAGTTGCCTCCAAGCATTCAACTTCAATGATCGAGTATCAGCCTGGAATCACAAGAGAACATATCAATGTGTTGTAGGAATATGAGTACAGACACACGAGAACATATCAATCTGTGTAGGAGTGTGACTACAGATCAACTAGAAAGAACAGTCTACCAAGTGAAAATGGAAGAAAATAACAAGGAGAAGACAGGAAAGAAAAACTTATGCCATTTTTACCAAACCAAAAATGCAAACCTACAGATTGAAAAAATAACTTTCAGAATAATATATTGTTTCTTAAGAGAGGTCAGAAGAACATATAGTTCTGCAGAACTTTCATCTTTTAACAAAAGAAATAAGGCTTTTCCGTGTTTTCAAGAAATGTTGATAAACATCATAATTAAGATAAAAATGGGAGTTAGCATGTAAGAGGTTACCACAACATTGTCCCATGAGAAGATTAGACCAAAAGCCTCATCCGGTTTCAAAGTATACCGTATTCTTTGGAGAAAGCTTTCTTGCATCCGATCATTCAAAAAGTCCTAGAACGAATACATTAATGCCACATAAGAGATTGGTTAAAACATAAAAATAATAACTAAAGTAGCTGTAATGTAAGTATCATTTCTTTTTATGGTTAACGAGTGGGTTTGGAGTTCCTTACCACATCAACCTTTAAAGGCCCATCTGCTCTAAATGTCTCAAAACCTTCACCATATTCAGCTCCGATCACCTAAAAAAAAGAATGTCATATTCAACTGAACATAGTTATTTTAGTCAACAATCAAAAGAGAAAAATCATCAACTATCTATAGCAGCTTCTAGAGTTCTACTTCTAGTCCTCCACTTATCCAGTTTTCCCAATCAAAATACATGTTTTCTCTTTCTAATATCTAACATGCTTTATTCAATTATTTCACTCATACTAACAACAACAAACAGAAGTGCAAGAAAACAAACACAAACAATCTCCACAGATTTTATATGCAAAATTCACATATAAGCAAGGAAAAGACAAGAAAGATGTTACTCCATCTCAGCTCATCATGGGAATCAAGAAGCACACGATACAAACAAATAAACCATCTTTATTTTTGTGAATAAGAACAACCTTAGTAGGAATAAACTAGAGGTCACAGATTCGACTCTCCTTGGAGCTACCCGATATATGAGAGTTGCGGGTGTGTTTCATGTATCACTGGAATCAGTCTCACCTCCAATGTGGGGTGATGAAAGATTAGTTTTTAATAGAAAACGAAAGAGTGAAGGGTTTCCCTTTCTTGTGGAGCCCTTGAGCTATGGGCATTGCACTATGTTGCATGTACTCTTCAAGATGTGCATCACACCTATGTGAGGCACTTGTGCGTGCATATCGAACACTCGCACCAATTCTTCATGGACTCTTCTAGTAAAATTTTTTTTTTGAAAGGTACTCTTCTAGTATTTTAATGTTGTTTTGCAAGATGACTAAAATATTACTACACTTTTCTCTACTTAAAACCTAATTAAAAGATTGATATGTTTGTCACTTAATTGTTTAAAGGAAAAAAAGTACATTATTTTCTAATAGTGTTATTTTTGCCACTCATTTTCATTTAAAGTAAATTTAGATTAAAGTTATTTAAATACGGTGTCATGTCCACATGCCCTTTTCTCCTTGGTTGTCGAGACTAACATCTCACATCCGTGTTGAACTCCGACCCGGCGACCCCCATACCCGTACCAATGCCATTTAGGCATCAATGAACTAGAATAGGTGTTTTTCAATTCACATAAGTTTGAGTTGGGTAGACTTTTCCACATACCTGACCCAAACTTTTTGAGTTAGAATCAACAGGTTTCAGAAATTGTTACCTCTATGTCAAAGTTTTTTTTTCTTTTTTTTTTTGTGTGTATGAGAGAGATTTTGTAGGTCATATACTTAAGAAAAGAATTTTGTCAACATTTTAGAAGTGAGGCTATGATATGGGCTTTGCTTCAAGTTTTAGTATAGCTATACTTGTAATTCTCAAATTTTCTCTTTTGTGATTCATAGTAAAAAACCATCCTCCCTTTCTCCAGTGGACCTAAGCATCATTGCCAAACACCCAAACCACTTAAATTTTATGTATCCTTGTTTGGTAATTTTGTTTTTCCTTTGCCAAAATTTAGATTGTACTTTATTTGCATCACAACAGCCTCTTCATTTGAGCTCAAAGCAAAAAGGAATTCTTAAATACAAAAATAAAAATCCAACGTATCTTCAAGGTTCAACCAAAAAATGTTGTGTCACCAAAAATTCAAAACTAATCAATCAAAGAATAGACCTCCAATAATTCTAAAAAAGTAAAGAAAAAAACAATTCTTCTAATCCAAGGGGGGGAAGTGAAAGGCTACTGTGAAATTAAAACCCCAGATTCTTCTTAAAGATGATTAACTATAAACTTAGGAGATGATGTATGTACATGAACTATACCCTTTTATATTCTAGTGCTCATGTGGCAAGTAATAATTGGTTGGCTTTTCAAGAGTCATATTTGGCATTTTCAATCAAAGTAGAAGCAACGTTAGTGGGTACCAATAAAGATATGATTCTAAAGTATATTTAGCATTTTCAAAAAATTTACTACAAAATAAATAAATTAAGATTAGTACCTACTACCTAACAACAACCCAGGATAGAGAGACAGACTCATATCCAGAAGCTCAACGATTTCAAAACGAAAAACACAAAAAAAAAAAAAAAAAAAAATATATATATATATATATATATATATATATATATATATATATAATGACATTATTTAGAAAAAAAAAAATACCTCTTCCATGAAGACCTTATTGGGTCTGACCAAAAACCCATTTCCAGAGTCTTTCTCGTTGGACCCAGCTGCGTTTCTGATCACTAAACGCCTTCCCGGGATAGGACGCTTCAATCTCTGTCAAAAACCCATAAAAAATCGGTAAAAAATAAAATAACCCAAAGAAGAAAAAATCAGAAGAAGATGGATAGAGACTGACGGATGATCCGAGGCTGTTATTGGTAGAAAAAATCGATAAATGAAGACGAGAAGCGGGTCTGAAAGGATGGATAGAGGAGGGCGTCAAATTGCAGTCCATGAGAGAGAGAGAAAAGAGAGAAGCGATGCTGGAATAGAAGCGTCCGGTCTAACCATTCAGAGCCGCGAGAGTTACAGAAAGGCCATGAAGTAGCTTATTTAAATATATCGACGGACTAAATACTTCTAAAGCCCGTTGGATTTTTAAACCCGTTTATATGTTACATGTTTTTTATTTTATTTTTTGTAAATTGAAAATATAATTATACAAATTGAACAAATAATTAAAAATTGAAAATACATTAAGATCTCTCCTAAAAGTCAGTTTATAGCCACTTAATTTTAACGGTCAAAATCACTCAATTTTAATGGTTAAAATCACTAGCTGTCAATTTTAAAAAATATTTTCCAACTTTAATTATCAAGATCAAGTCGCTAAATTTTAAATTTTAGACAAAAAATTTACTTGATGGTATATATTTAAGTATAATTTCAATTTGTACAGTTATATTTTAAATTTACTTAACAATTTTTTTGAAAAGTAAAAAATGGTATCATATGCTTAACGCCTTAACCTGTCTGACTCAGGCTTTCTAAGTGAAGCTCAGCCCAAACCCAACCGAAGAACGCCTGTATACACATTTAGTGAAGCCTGTAAAACCTATTGGGCTTTTCAACCGTTTTAATAAATTATATATATTTATACAAATATAACCATTATATACCTATTATAATATATATTATGCCCATATATAATACAATTATCTCCCTTAAATTTGAAATTGGATCTTAAAATAAGCATCAAATATATTAATGAAAAGATGCTTTAATCGTCGGGCTTGAGCTTTTCTTCTAGCCTAACATCAAACATGTAGAGGTTTAATAAATGAAAAATAATTTGAAGTCATAGAGGGCTTTAAAAATGATTTTTATAATTTGATTGAGATGATTTTGAAAAAATCTCATACTCAATTAAAGATTTTTTAGAAACAAATTAATAACAATATTTGAAGTTTAGTTGTCTATCTTTTCTCTCTTTTATAATTACGTAGGAAGCATGAGATAAATAGCATAGTTCACAATAAATTCTAATCCTAATTGTTAGATTAAGCCTAAACATTTGGGCCTGAGTGACAGACAATTTGGGCCTCAATTTGAAGCAAATAAATGAGATATGGTGGGGCAAATTTGGATCGGCCCAAACCCGTCCCATTCTCACCTTCCCACTTAAGAATTTAGGTCTTAGTTGTGACTTGTGAGTGGAAATTACGTGACTTCCAGCATGATTTGGATACGATGAGAATATTCTTCCTTATAGAAACTGACAATATAAATATAAATATATATTTTTTGGAACATAAAATATAAATATATATTATATAAGAAAAATATAAACTGAGAACACGTGAGACTTGTTTATGGTTTTGTATCTGTGAGATTAGTATCACTTCCAATCAGGGGTATAAATCTTAGTCGATACTGTGCGTATCGGCCGAGATATCTCGAGTTTTCGACGACCGAGATATCTCGGCTAATATGAATAGTATCGGCCAGAGAAAAAAGAAATCGGCTGAGATCTCGACCTATTTCTTTCTTTTTTCTTAAAAAAAAAAAAACAAATATCAGTTGTGGGCCCGATCGATATCTCGGCCGATATTTATATTTTTTAATTTTTTTAATACAGTCTTTTTTATTTTTTTAAATGATTTTTTTCAAAAAAAAAAGTCACCGAGATTTCTGGGAAAAAAAAAGAATTTTGAAGAGAGAGAAAGAAATTCGGCCTAGATCTCAGCCAAAAATTCGGTGGAGCCGAATTTTCGACCCTTGCTTCCAACGTGGGATGGGGTCGTGGGATACCCATGTTGTCCAAAAAAAAGATAAAATTAGAATTTACGACATTAAAAATTTTAATTAGAGTTTTATTAAAAGAAATATTAAAAAATATTATTTGAGGTAATTTTAAAATACAATAGATGATTAAGCTGTAAAAAAATAAAAAGGTCGAAACTTGAAAGTAGAATGCATTGGGACTCATGGATTTAAAAAATTGGCGAAATCTGACACAGGCTGGTATTATCTATGTTGGTGATATGATACATAATACGGCTAATGTATGTTAGTATTAGCTGATTTTTAAATCTTTTCTAGATCAATTTGAAAAAGGAGAAAAATGAAAATTTTATTATGATCATATTTTAGATTAAAAAGATTTTCATAGAGTATCAAATCTTAAAAAAAATAAATTCAATATAAATAAAGCACGTTAAAAAAATTCTGCAATTTTTTGTAATTTTCCATCATTTTATATTTTTCTTTTTGAAATTCACAATAACATTTGAATATGTTAATGACCGCTATTTAATGACAAAATTATATATAGATAAAGTCTAGATTTTTTTTTTTAAAAAAAAAGAGAAATATATGACCGATATATATCGACGTGCGATATTTTTACCACCGACTAAGAGCTCTTCGTGTCAACATTAGCCCAGCTCTTGGGCTATTCTGAATAGCTGGCCGGTTAGATGGGCCAAGCCCATAGAACTTTACAATCCTAACTAACCAGCCCATCATAACTATTGGCATGGGACAGGCCTGACTGTTGACACCGTCATCAATTCCTGAAAATTAATCTCAATAACATGGATGTGATTCATATTGCTGGCCCAGCCCTGCTTATGTACTTCTGTGCCAAACATGGAATCCTTGACAGTTTAGAATTTCCATATCCAGTACAACTAAACAGTAAACACTCCAGAATGGCAACTGGACAGACCCAAAACTTGTCCATGTACACGGGCCGTGAATTTGTTGGGCCCATTTCATCTCTTATCCTGGATCCAGCCCTTTACAAAATCTAACAGGAAGTTTAAGGTAGAATAGAATGGGCCAAATCTCAGCATAATGAGATACAGAATTGCAAAATACAGTCCTATCCCAAACTGGAGGCCTTAAACAGCCTAAAAACTTAAAGCGGGCTGGATTGAGAGAGGCCCAGTTGGCCACACGGTCAGTGCACATCATGCACCATCTTTATTTTTGACATACTGTCCCGACTTGCGGCATAATCTTGCCACATTCGACGATGGCTTAGAATTATATTTTATATTTGACATTTTAAAATTTATAATTATTTGCATGTTATTAAGTAATTGACTAGCTAGTTAATTAATATTATATATGACATCATGTGATAACAATGGGTTTCACCGAATTTGACCAGGTTGAACCTCGGTTAAACCCTATTAAATCCAACCTTTTCTTAAGGCAATTTGATCGACAAGTTGATCTTTAAAACATTGATTACTCCTTACATTAGCCAATTGGATTTTAAGCTTCTTTTTCATCCTCACAAAGCCACAAATTGCTACTTCATTTGGCACTACTAATTCTAAGCACGGTGATATATATTAGAGGAAAACCATTAAAACAATCAACACAATATCCATCATATCTTCTTACAAGAGCAACTGGCCTCCCTCTATCTCAAAGAAGATGTATAGTTGTTGTTGTCATCATCAAATATATTCATCTATCAAATTGGAATTGACATTTACAATTGAATTTTTTTATGAAAGAAGGTGTCCAAGTAGTACTTCGAGACATATAAAAACCTTCCAATCTGTATACACTGGGTAAATCTATGGAGTGTAGCCCTTCATTGAAGTTAAGTGTGAATCGAATCTAAGACCTCGTCTCATGAAACGACTGCCTTGGCCGTCGGGCTAACCCCTTGAGCTTCACACTTACCATTGAATTTGACAAAGATTTTCTTCGAATCAATTGCTTATTTAACACCCAAAATTTGTCTCCTCTTTTGATAGAGGAATGCCACAAAGGTAACAAGTTGGATGAATATTTGGTACAAGTTAAAAAGAACAAAAGCATAGAAGATGTCATATTTGTTATCACACTGCATAGTCTTTTTTCAATATTGTAACAACATTGGAATTGAGGGGGTTTATCCATCCCTAAAAGAACATAATACTAAAAAGGTTTAAGGAAAAAAGTTCATGAGACAGAATGACTAATGTCTTCACCCACAAAATAAACCTCTCTTGCTAATCATTGTTTGATTTGGATAGAAGAAAAACACAACAGAGAGAGAAGGAAGCAACCCCCTTCTTTGTTGAAAGAAGCCCTACTGCTACTGTACAATAGCCAAATGACTTGCCTGTCAAAAGAGGTGATTGCAATGAACAATTCAGCCAATCTCATTTATGCAAGAGAGAGACCTTCTCAAGACCAAAGCCCATGAAAGAAATCCATTGCTGCACTCTATGGAGGATGTGTGAAATGCAGCCTGTGGAGTAGAAATATCTATATTAATAAGCTTTCAGAAAGAATAATTTAGTTTAAGAGACTGAATAGATGAACATAAATTATTTCCTACGTCTGATTCTCTCTCTCTGTCTTTAAATAAGTAGATATAACATTGTGGATTGAAAGGGGACATTTTTTTTATAACATGGGTATCTCCACCCTACAGTAGAGGTGAGACTAATCCCACAGGCACGGGTAATGCTCTCAATCCACACACACCGGCTTCTTGGAGTTGAACATGAATCGATCTCAAGACGCCATGTCATGAGATGAATATCTTGACCATCAAACCAACCCTTTGCTACATATCTTGTTGCATTAACTGCTAAACTCTCAATATTACTTGCTATAATGATTTGCTGAATTAGCCATTATAGCATCTTGCTACAGTCCATGCTACAATGTAGACTTTTTCCTTTTTCAGTTTTCTTCTAGTTTAAGCCGTCTCTATATTTAAGATGAGTCTCATATCTGATAATTCTTAACTCTTGGAATGTAAAGAATTCTATACAAGCAAAGACAAGGTTGGGCTACAAGCAAGTCTTTTTGGTTTTCTTCATTATTTGTCTGATTTCTCATGAGGACTCAGTAAAAGACAACTCTACACTCCATTCGACATGTACTGACAGTACTGTGTAAGCCATTATGGGTGAGATTTTTCTATTGACTTCTTTTATGCTCTAGTTTTGATGAGAGAAACCCAATATTTTACATAGACTCTTGGATTTATATTGTAAATTTTGCTTGAATGGAACTGTAGCCCACATCACTAGACCACACATTTGGGCCCGTAGTGTGTATGGATGGTTTTATTGGTCCATTGTCAGCCACATGCTCAATGTATCAAATGACAACAAAATGAGACGAAGTTGTTTCATAGCCAATGGGGTTGGTGTGTCTAAATTGGTGAGCTTCGGTCTTAGGTAGGTTTGCATGTAAAAGATTTCTTCAATCCAAAAGAGGTAAAGAGAATTAGAAAAAGAGTAAACCTGTGACATTATGAACTTCAAAAAAATGGGATCATGAAGTTTTTAGTTTTATTTTTTTAATGAGGAAGAAAAATTGCCATCTCTCTCCGAATACAAAGGCATTTGATAAAACTCCATATGTATGCAGTAACCCTTTGCAAGCCACAAATATCGAGTGGCTACAAGACTCAAACCTGAAATATCTTATTTCTGAGTCAATGTATCCAGGCCTAACAACCATTATTTTTGGGTAAAACTCCATTATTTTCCTCCCTAACAGCCACCTCATCCCAATATCTCCTACAGTTGTCCTCCTTCAAAGTTGAGACTCCTCCAAGGTTCATTAGTCACCATCTCAAGATTTTAAAATTCTCTAAGAAACATCCAATCACGATGATTTGAGAAGTAAGAGAATATAAAAGTTGATTTCTCTTTTTCCAAAAGAATCTCTTAATTAAAATTCTCCTCTGCAAAATCTTAATATACATTCAATACCATAAGATACCTTTTTTCTCACCTTATCATTTCAATTGTTAGGAGTTTTTCCTGCTTCAGTAAGTCACCTCATCATCAACAACATGATAGCCGATCATCTTCATCTCATTCCTTCTTAGGCTTAAGTAGTAATCTCAAATGTCTCATCTTCACCTCGTTTCTTCTTACACATGAGTAATCTAAGATGATTGTTTGAACCACTTCTCTAAAAAAAAAAATTGTTTCCTTGCCAAAGTTGACAAATCAAGCTGGAAGAAATTGTTGTAATAAAAGAGAACGACTTCTTTACCAAACAGTCAAACATAAATTGAAGAGATTCTATCAACCCATCCTCTATATAGCCTTCTCTAAATGACAAGCCCAAGAGAAAAAACATGGTCATGTACATTCATACTCTCTCTCCCAAACAGTCATGTTAAAACTTGTTCTTTAATTCCAATTAGTTAACGTACTACCATTAATGATAAGACTGTCACAGAGCTGACTTAAATAACTGGGGCAAATACTTCCATGAAAAACAATCCACATGTTTGCCTGAACCTCTTGGTAATTATTACGTGTCATCTTCTCAATTCCTGAAGCAAGTGCAATTCTCCCTATCTGTACACACCAAGTAATACTATGTGAGTGGCCCTTTTATATTGAGAATGACTTGAACCTAAGGTTTTCCACATCTAAGACGGATTCTTGACCGCCAAGTCAATCCGCACCGCTTACGTGTCATCTTCTCTTACATCTGCTTTAGAGAGGATTGATTTAAAAATAGATAGAGGATGATTGACTAAAACAGAACCATCTTGTAACCAATTTAGATCCTTAAATGCAAGAAGAAAACTTTTTTTTTTTCTGCTTCTTTTGGAGGGAGGGAGGGGTGGGAGTTTCGGGCTGTTTGAGATTGCAAGGTAATTTAAGAGATGCTCATGAGAAATGTCAAGAAATGAAAGGAAGCTTAATTTTTTAAAGACTTAATACAAAATCCAAACCCAACTAATTCAGAATCTACTCTCCCTGGTCAATTTGTGGTAAAAAAAAAAAATCCAAAAATTATCATCAACCAACAAAAAGTATATAGTTTGTTTTTAAAATTTATTATAAATGTGTCTGATTTTATCTATATACTATGTTATTGATAGATTAATCATATAATACATCATGAAAAGTTATTACTAGTATATTACATTATTTACATTGTGGATGATAAATGCAAGGAAACTTATGGAGGAGCTTTGATGAGAATAACTCACCCTTGACACGTGCCCACAAGGAAATGCCCATGCTTAGGTGCAATAACTGAAACAAATGGAGGATAGGAGTTGAACATATTGAGCAAGAGAAGAATTGTTGGGATAATAAACTAGTTTCACGTAGTTGTGATGAGGAGATTTAGAGATTTATAAAGAACTTGGATTACTCCACTTAATAGACTAATCTTTTGAGTTGATACCCAGCCCTAACAAGTGGTATTACGAGCAATATCCCAAGTCAACGCATGCGAACTCAGGAGATCTCTTAGCCAACGAGATGGCCGACAACTTTCTATCCGCTGAAGAACCTCGCTCAAAGGGAGATTGTGGGACAGAGTCTCTCATCGATTGTGAAGAGGGAGATTTAGAGAGTCAATGTACTTTGTGATAAAAGAGTGTTATATTTCCTAAATGATGATCTCTTAGGGCAATTTTCTAGAGAGTTTGTGTGTTAAACAATGTTAACGTAGTAGAAAGATATTCACTTAGATTAATGTGTGGAGATAACATTATTGTGGCCATTTGGAACTTAAGACATCGAACTTTAGATTTTGATGGCAGCTTTTTTGCCTTGAGTTGTTCGGAGCACATTGGTATAGTAATTTTGCAAGTGGAAAACATTGAATTTGAATTCCAAATGTTGTAGTTATATAGTGCATTGTTCTAACATATATGCATCCTCACTTAATATTAAGAAAATGATATAGTTTCATATATTATTGTTTAATTATATTTTATATTATTTCATAAATTTATATATTTTTAGAGAAAATTCTAAATTTTACTATTCTATGATTTACTGGTCATGATTCGTGATTCAAGATATAAAAAAATTCGAAATGTGATTGGTGATAAAGATTAGAAATTCTGATGTTTGTTCTATAATCATAAATCCATCACAATATATTCGTAAACTGTAAGGTAACATGATAGAAACGGTAAGATTTATATTGAGTTGCATTGTTGGTATGCCAATGATGTTCAAGTCTTTCATATTTTTAACTCTATTGTAAAAATATTATTATTTCAATTGTGATGGATAGACTATGTTATAATTATTATTATCAAAGTCATTTATCCTCTTAATCTGAGATGAACTTTTACATTTTAACTTGACATTGTATCTATTTTAATGGGCCAACTTTCTATCTCATCCGTATAGGACTTGAAACAATAACTTTGAAATTGCAACAACGAGCACCTGTCATGAATATTCCGAGCAAATGAACAATTTTTAGAGCAATATTTTGAAAATCAAATTACATTATGAAATTGTTTTATGTGTTAGATTTAATAATATAACTTGTCCAATTTTCTTTCAAATATTAAGTAGATATCAATATACATATTAAACTAACTTTTAAGTTCAAATTTCAAAGTTTTAATTTCCAAAAATATGTTAACAGTATACTGGACCCACCCAAGGTTGTAAGAAGGTCACAATAAAGCTAAACAGCCCCCGTAATTGAAAAGTCTTCAACTCTCACCAACTCATGCTAAAATACCCATCAAACCAAAAGTTATGAAATTTGATTCCAAATAATGTTTTTGATGATAATTCTAATTTTAAATGTTGAAATGAATCACTCTTCAATATAAATCATAAGATTTCTAGACAACATAAATCAATCCCCTTGTGATATTTTATGATTTATAAGGTACAAATCATATATTGTAAGAACAACCTTGGCTTACAATATCATCCTAAGATTTCTAATTCGATTAATCTTAATGTGTTATGAATCTTATAATTCATTATGAATCAGGAGTCCATATTGAGTAACTTATATTTGCGATTTTTTTTTTAATCTTGAGAGATTGGCTTGATGACTAAGAACACGTCTCAAAAAGCAGTGATCTTGTGTTCAATGTATGCTCAACCCCAAAAGGCTATTTCCTCCAAATATTGACATGTTTTGAAAAAAAAAAAAAAATGGACAAACATTTACATTTATGTGTTTGAAGATATAGATTTCTAAGAACTAGGAGATAAACTATTTCAATTGCTTGAGGAAATCTTGAATACAAGCTTGCTCGACTTAGGCTAAAACAAAATTCTCCAATATATGGGTAACTATGTTAGATTTTGAGAGATTAAAATATATCTGAGATTCTTCTTCTTTTGTATATTTAATTGTTATGAACCATAATTCAATAAAACATAGTTCGCTGATCATGTTATGGTTGTGGGGTTCTTTCAATAGGACACAATCCATTAAATTTGAGTCTAGTAGAAAACATCTACACTATTTTTTTTCAATAGGAAGTGTTCGTGTCATATAAATCACATTGGTACTATTTCTTTTTTGAAGATAACTTCTCAATTATATTGTCATTTTGTATGATGTGCAATGGAGTGTGACAACATCTGAGTTTATTTTTTTTTTCCTATTTAATTCTATTCTTTTTCTCTTATGGGAATTTTTTTTTTAAATTTACGTGTGGGAAACCGTAGAAAACTCAGCGTAAAACTCAGACAGGTGATACCCACTGCCCTTAGGGTACACCAAATTAGGTCACGAGGGCTCGAACTTGACACCTCCCACTTTCTGAAGCGGGAGATTAAGTTGTTGAGTTACACCCGAAATTTAAATGTTAGGAAACTTGTAAGTGAAAAAAAAAAATCTAAAAGAACCAATCGAACTTTAGACCTAAGTAGACATGGAATACTTATAGTAAGTGTCTGCCCTGAATACCTTTGGAAACAAGTATACAGATGCATTGAATTGTGAAATGACATTATCCTTTAAGATAATGGATCACCTCATTACGCTACAGCATGTTTAGTAAAATGGGAGATTGACAAACGTTCATGAAAATGAAATCGCCAGTAGTAAAAGTAATGAAGAAAAGAAGGGATAAATTGTCTCCATCAGTAACAATTTTAGTCAGGTCTATTCCCAATAAGAGATTAAAAAAATGACATGCAATTGTCTTTAGGAATTTTTTTATGACCAAGGTGTCGAGGGCAAGTCTTCTTATCCACGCACACCCGGTACTTTTATAGGGAATGGTTCTTTGGGATAAAGTGAAAATCGAATCCAGAACTCCGCTACTTGATATGGTTTCTGCCCATCCCTCTAACCCTTTTAGATTGCAATAGTCTCTAAGAATTGCCATAGTCACTTTATTGTGATATGATTAATAAACATAAATCATTGAGAAATTGGGAAATAATTACCTAGAACAGTTCTTTTTTTCTTTTGGCATGTAGGTAAAAAACTAGAATAAAATATAGAAAAGATTCATAAAAAATAAAATGTGACCATGAACCAAAGATTGAATAGCATGAAGATTACATATATATATATATATATATATATATATATATATATATATATATATATATATATATAACCTATCATGACATTTTCAGATGTTCTGAACTAATTAAAACTTTCCATAATAATATAACTTCCAAAACATGGTAAATGTAATAATAAGTTTATAATTCTATTTTGCATTTTTTGGAGCATTAACATAATTATAAAATAAACTTTGATTTCTGTACTTCATCTTACCATAGAAGTGTCGTTGTCCTCTTCAAGCATGACCTTCTGGGATACCAATGCCAGATTTTCCTTCCCAGCTTGAAGTAGATGCCTCTTCTAAAAGAAAAAGAAAGAACTAATTAAAGTCGAAAGATTAACTCACTCTGGAATAATTCTTGAAAGACTATCTTACATGCAATGGTTAAATTTCTACCATTGTCAATACATTCTTCTGCATCTGAAATATTCCTTGGTTGGTGTTGCAAAAATCCTCAGTCTTAAAGGTCTTCTTGGAGCTTTTCCTATGCATCCAATACAAGAATGAATCAGCTCTCCATTTCTTATTTAACATCAGCATTGCAAAACAAAGATATACATCAATTCAAATAAGAAGCTTAATGTGAAGACCACAATACATCACATATACACTTCCAAATTAACCAAGGAACACAAATTGTTGCTTTCTATGATGTTGGGACACTTCAAATTAGGCTATGATCATATATTATGTTGTTTCAGACAGTTCATTTTTATATACAAAATTTATTGAGCTGTTGTATCTATGGTGCTTTCTTCTTGTATCCATTTTTTACATCAAAAGTGTCAGGTCTGTAAATGAGTCTCACATTGAAAATGTAGAGGGAAATTTAGAAATTTATAAAGGACTTAAATCACTCTACCTATTAGACTAGTCTTTTGGGATGAATACTCATTTCCTAACAAGTGGTATTAGAGTAAAGTCTTAAGCTACTTTATGTGGATTCAGGAGATCCCCCAGGTGGATGGGATAGCTGGCCTCGTATGAGGAGGGAATTGTTGGGGCTGTGAACAAGTCACACACTGAAAGTGTAGAAAGAAATTTAGAAGTGTATAAAGAATTTGAGTCACTCGACTTAATAAGCTAGACTTTTAGACTAGATAATCAAATCCTAACAAAAAAAAATCGTTTTAAGAGTATATATTAATCAGTTTTAGAAAGTTGATAGTTATGATGATTACGTTGTTATGGCTTCCAAACGATAATAAATTTAGTTGAGTCCGCTATACAGAGGTTTCTGTCATTTCTTACAAAAAATGGTGAAGTACAAGAATGAGCTAAATGTAATTTAGCTTGTGATATTATTAAAAAAAAAAAAGGACAGAAGACAGAAATGGAATGAGGACAACATGAGTTACATAAATTTAGAAAGATCGATGTGACATGAAGGGAAGTTTTTTTTTTTTTTCTATTTTAAGAGACTAATTCTAAACAAGATACAGCTTTATTGGATCTCACACAATCTAAAAATAGCCCATTTCTTGAAAATTCAACCGCTACAAAGAAAGAAAATTGACATTGCAATTTCTATTCCTAAAAATTCATCAAATATTAGTTTTTGTCTCCAACAAATGGCACGGCTCTTTTTTAGTAATTCATGCTCAATTTTCCAAGGCAGATGATTAAACCAAAATTTAAAAGTATCCCTAAGAAATTGAAAGAGAAAGAGAGACATTAGAGGCATCTGAAAATCAGATATAAGAACTAACAAGTAACAAGGGATTATTAAAATCCACAAAAACTTGGTAAACTATTAAACTATTTATCCACCACCAATCCAATGATCCAATTTATGCAGATCATATTTCACAGGCCTACTTAGAATCATCTCAAATATAAGAGAGAGAAAAAGTGTCCAAGACAAACAATTTAAATAGGTCGCACTCATTTTAAGGTACTAGAAATAATTCAATGGGGATAGAGTGATGGTCAGGAACCCATTTCAGGAAGTGGTCTTTTAGTCCAAAGAAATTCATAGAAATTTTGGATTTACTCATTTTAAGGTACTAAAAAGAACCCAAAGGAGTAGAGTGATGGTCAGGAACCCACTTCAAGAAGTGAGAGTTCTGAGTTCGATTCACGTTCTACCCCAAAGGGCCACTCTATATAGAGTTACTCTGTATATGTGGATAGGAAGCTTGCACATATTTTGAAGATGAGTCAGGTGCTCTAAGAAGCCTGAACACCTTGATCATAAAAAAATACTAGAAAGTGGGAGAGGTGAACTAAAATGCAGAAAGAAGTTTGAAGGAATATGTTAAACCTCCATATGGAGGAGGAAAAAAAGCTTTTAGCACATTTGGTCCAAGGAATCTGGATGTGGGATTACTGGCTTACAGTCATTGAGATCAGATGGTTAAAAGAATCATCTCCACTGGTTATTTCTTTCTTGCACATTGAACTAGAAATGTCAAAGATAAACGGTTCATGACCAGTCTGGTTGCTCAAAAAACTGAGGACTACCTAACTTAAGATAGTAGTAAAAGTAAGAATGAACCAAAAATTAAAATGAAAAAGTATCCTAAATATTTACAAATGGAGAAAATCAACCCCCTATGACATTAGGCTTCAATGTTTGATGATCATGAATTATGATCCCTCTAATTGGGGTAAATCTCAAGTTTTAGTTAAAAACCAAGTTGAGATTTAATGATGGGTGACCAGATGGGTTTTAAAAAAAAATCTCCACTGGGTACTACTTGCAGATTGAACTAAGAAATGTGAACTGTATAGAAGAGAAAGAACGGATATTTGTATGGGACCAAAGACCTGTCACTGATGGAAGAACTGAGGATAGATGGTTTAAGCTGCGAAGAAAAGGGAGAAGATACTAATACTTGGAACGAAAAAGTATCTTAAATAGAAATGAGTGGAGAAGTTGAACTCAAAGAATCACCATCTTTGACATAAAGCTTCAATGTTTGATGATCATGATCCCATAATTGGGTTAGTTCTCAATTTTTTTATTAAAAACCAAGATGAGATCTAAAGATGGTCAACAGAATTAATTCTTGGGCCTTGTTTATGAATCTCCATTCTTCAAAGCATTGTTCAGATGGTAGAAAAAATCATCTCCACTGCTTTTTTCTTGCACATTGAAGTATTGAACTAAAAAAAAATCTCCTGTAATGAAGAAAAAGAGAAGAAATATCATCTGAGATGGTTTGCACATGTCTATGTGACTAAGGACCAACCGTTGTTTGAAGAAATGCGGTCTCACTAGTTTAAAGTGCTGGGTAAAAGGAGAAGATACTAAAACTTAGAATGAAATTGATCTCCTAAATAGAGATGAAAGGAGAAGTTGGACTTACAAAATAAACCCTTTATAAAATTAGATTACAATGTTTGATGATCATGAATCATGATCCCCTTATTTGGGTTAAATCTCAAGTTTTGATTAGAAACCAAGTTGAGATTCAATGATGGGTAAACTGAATTAGTACTTGGTCCTTGCATCTGAAAGCTCTTTTCTTTGAGTCACTGTTCAGATGGTTAACAAAAAAGGGAAATAAAAGAAATGTGGACTAGACAAAAGAGATGATCTGAGGAATCCAACATTGCTGTACTTTGATCTCCCCCAGCATGATGAAGAAGTAGAAGGAAAATAAAAAGAAATAATATTAAAATAATGATGACGATGACATGAAAGTTTGAAACAAAGGGGAAAAAAACTGTTTACACCATACGAAAGTACACATGCATGCGTACATACCAAAAAAATGTACGTACTTACTACATATATGCCAAAACTTTCAGACTATTTTTAGTTTATTTTTCTTTATTTTCAGCTGAAAATTACTTTTAGCTGCATGCGGAGGAATCTAAACAATGCAATCCAGATTTCCATGAGATCCGAGCTGAAGCTTGTATAACTGAGTTAACTCACGTAACTCGTGACGAAGATATTTGAAAACAAAAAAAAAAAAAAAAAGAGTACTAGACGTAAGATCCAGAAAGAAAGAGTTGGTCTCTTCTTCTTCTTCTTCTTCTTCTTCTTCATCATCATCATCTTCTACTTTTTTACTGAGAAGATCTTAAAGATGAGAGATAATGAAAGAAGAAGAAATGGACTTTTGGATAACGGGATTTTGAATTAAAAAAGGTGGCATTTTGAGATAAAGAGAACAACTGAAGATATAGACATAAGACCCAGAAAGAAAATGCTTCTTTTTTTCTGAAAAGATCTTAAAAGTGAGAGGCAGATATCAGAAAAGAAGAAATGGGTTTAAAAGATAACGAGATTTTGGATTAAAAAGCAGGATTTTGAGAGTGGATAGAGAGAGATTCAGTTGCAAAGAATGCAAACAAAGATGTCTGAGTAGAAAGAAAAAAAAAAAAAAAGAAGTGAGTTGTTTTGCATGGAGAAAAAGAAATGTAGAAAAGGATACCACATGTGGAAAGCTCTTTCTTTGTGGGGGGCTTCGATCTTCTTGTGAGTTTGTGCCGGAATCGCCATTAAAGTTGCGGAAGGAGCTCTCTGCAACTTCTTCGGACCAAAGCTTTTAAAAAGAAAGCCTGCTCTCGCTAACATGCGCTGAAGAGCGCTGGTCACCACAGCCTCTGCTTCACCTGTTCCAACTTCCATCCATTTTAATTTTTAAACACCAGTAGTAAAGTTCTTTTACTTTATACAGTCATACACCAACGACTGGATGGAGTTGGTGGTGCCCACTCTATTCAAAATACTATTCTTTTATTTTTTATTCACAAGCCTTATTTATGAATATAAAATTATAAATAGTTAATTCAAGATATAAGATCATTATATAAAAATAATATGTCATATTCAATTATTTAGACCTCAAAATCTATTTAAAAGAAAATCGCATTTCTCAAAAGAATTTTAAAATACGATATGATGTTTTAAAATCCGTATAATTAAACATTCTTACATCCCAATATTTGAATTTGATTAAATGATGTTACATTGTGTTTGAATTAGTTTTCTGATGTGAGGTATATTTTAATCAAACAAAACTTTTAAACCTTAATATCTTTTTTGTGATCGATTTAGAGTCTCAATGTCAATTATCCATCAGAACTATAAACGGTTGGATTGACATACACCGAGATGTCTAGCTGATTATGAGAATTTATATGTACAAGTAGGACATTAAGATTCAATTACTTTATTTTGATGAAAATGGGCCACCACATATGAAATTTATTCAATCTTATCATAACTTACAATAAAATCAATCTCGTGCAATCATTCCACTAAGAGAATTAGAATATATCCATGAATGTTCTATTCTGCTCTCCATTATGTACTATTATTGTATAAGTATATTTGAATATACATTGTTATATCTTTTGCTCAAAATGAATAGATTTCGTAAATATTACTCTATCTGTCTCAAATTAGTTGTTTTATATGAATTTTAAAGTTGTCTCATTTATATTGGAGTAGTATAAAATGTGTTGAAAATTAATGAGATCATATAAAGTGAAAGTCTATACGGTGAGTTTTTAAAAAAATATAAATATTTTAAATGAGACAACTAAAATAAGATTGAGGAAGTATTATTTATATCATAATATACATTTATATTTGTATATTAATTTTTTATATTTACTTTTCTTAGGAAGCTAGCCAGAGCTTCCATCGCACATGTAGATGAATGTTGCTCATGATTCTACCGTGCCGCTATTCCGAGAGATAGGCATGCAAAAACCCACATCGATGTTTACTATTATTCCAACATGGGAAATAGTATTGATCATACTCAATCTATCAGTAAGACTCGCTATTGCTCGACCTTTGAATCAGATTGTATAGGTCATTCGTGTTAACAAAATGACCGAAGCAACGAAATATCTACTGTAAAAGTAAATCCGAATGAGATATTAGAACATATTTAAGAATCTTAATCTTAAATTTTTTTTTTTCAACTATTCAGATTGATTGGACTATTCGAATGGTATAAACATTTACACCAATAATTACATGCACAATCAATAAATAAATAAGAAATAGAAGACTAAGTCTAACACTAAAACTTTCTCAACGACTGAAATGTGAATCCCGCAAAATAAAGTAAAGGAGAAGGGACGACATATTAAAGTCTGTACAAAAGAACGAATAATGAAATGACACGTTGATGAATTAAGTGGTACATCGACACGTGTATGTCCCTACCAATCGGGGGAGACTTGGGACGACAAGGCTGCTGCCTTGTTTGAAACTACTAATGAGATGTTGACAATTGTCAATCTATGCCTACCGTCGATAAAATTTCGTACAATCTCTTCACAGGCTACTTAGTACTCATTTAAACATTTTTTAGTAGTAAATTTTTCTCATACTAATAGTCATGTGTTTTAAAATTGGAATCGAATCATATAGTGAATAATTATTTTAATTCTTATTTTTTCCACCACTATTCTTTTATTACTATATTATTATTTTTACAACTTTTTTATTTTTATTTTAAACAACTTATCATATCTCTATGACATGATATCAACGACATAGTTGAAATGATTTGACTCAATAGTTGAATTTAATGGGATCAAATTATTATAAAACTAGTATAATTAATAATCTGATTTTTAAAATATTAGTATAAATATTTTTGGGAAGCCTTACATACACCCGATTTTTCTTTCTCTAACAC
Organism: Chimonanthus salicifolius; assembly: GCA_013350335.1. NCBI lineage: Eukaryota > Viridiplantae > Streptophyta > Magnoliopsida > Laurales > Calycanthaceae > Chimonanthus > Chimonanthus salicifolius. The sequence continues at coordinate 1,430,020 of CM023537.1, read as the reverse complement.
CCTTTTTCAAAATTTTGGATGAAATTACTCTTTTACCCTTCCACTTAATCTTCACCGAACGAACCGCCGAAGGAAGAATTCCTTCATACGTTGGATCAACTGAATACACAGAAGAGAGGGAAAAAAATCGGTGGGCCACACCGTTGACCGAAACCCAAGGTCTTCCTTAACCGTAGATAGGTGGACAAGGGGTGATCATAGTAGTGTTGATCCTAGGGGCAGAAATGCAGGATCCACTTGGATCTAAGAAAAAAACCCACAAAATTGGGTTTCGGATGCCCCAAGCAGCAACCGAAGAAACTAGCCAGAGGAGGGTCCTACATGATTCAGATTAGAGATCTGATGTACAGATGGATAGACCATCAAAAAATGGAATGGGTATGGTGGGTCCCGCCGGCATAAACTTTCTCGATCACCTGATCTTAGGCCAAGAAGAAGATATGGTAGCAATAGAAAAATACAGATCTGTTGCTGCCAGATCTTCTTCTCGGCTTTTGATCAGGTAATCGAGAAAGTTTCTGCCTACGAGACCCACCATACCCATTCCATTTTTTGATGGTCTATCCATCTGTACCATCAGATCTCTGATCTGAATCGCGTGGGACCCTCTGGCCAGTTTCTTTGGCTACTGCTTGGGGCATTCGAAATCCAATTTTGTGAGTTTTTTTCTTAGATCCAAGTGGATCCTGCACTTCTACTCCTAAGATCGACACCACCATGATCGCCCCTGGCCCACCTATCTACGGCTAAGGAAGACCTTAGATTTTGGTCAACGGTGGGGCCACCAATTTTTTTCCCTCTCTTTTGTGTATTAGGTCAATCCAACGTCAGAAGGAATTCTTCCTTCGACAGTTCGTTCGGCGAAAGATTAAGTAGAAGGGCAAAATGATAATTTCATCCAAAATTTTGAAAAAAGGTGTGTATGGAAAGAAAAAACGGGTGTCTGTATGTTTCCCCATATTTTTTATAAATGATCACCTTCAAAGTAGACACTAGTGTTATGTACTCAAAAATATATGATAAAAGGCTCAAAGTAATATTCAAGTCCAACCTATAGATGGATAGTTGAATATGATGGGACTCCCAAGTCCAAATAGTACTAAAATTTATAATTTAACAAACTTTTTAGTTATTCAATTTAATGTTGTAAAAATAAATGGTTAGGTGGATTTTTTTTCTTAAAAGAAAATATAACTTTTGATATTTAATTATTTACATGATTTTATATTAGATGATTAGAAACTCTAAAAAAATGAATTTGAGATAAACTTTAGTATTTTTTGATATTTTTTAATAAAGCTTCTAACCATTTAATATAAGCCTATGAAAATGTATAATTTTTTTAAAAAAATTAACCTAAAGGGATTATTTTCAATTTTGTTTATTTTCACAACCTTATATTAAATGTCTAAAAAGCTTGAATTATTGATAGACTTCACTATCTTAGGAAGATAATTGCTAAAAAACAAAATATTGGTGAATTATTGAAAAATATTGCCAATTAACAATGGATCAAGTCCGGTCTTGCTCGGTTCAGGTTTATTTTGAGTCTTATTAAATTGGTATAGTCGATATCTGTTTTGAATTTGGTTTGGGTCGAGTTACCAATCTACCTAGTTAAAAAGATTTTTTTCTAGTGAGACACACACTAAGACTACCCTTTAAATGAGTATAAGCATGGCATAGTTTCACGCGGACATAGCAATAATTGGGTTTGTCGAATCTCCTAATTATTTTTGGATTTAAGTAGAGTCTATCCCATTTGTAAATGAGTTCAGATTTATAATTAGGTCAAAACAAGTCGGGTCCAGTGAATTTTTGTCAGGTTATATATGTAGATAAGTTATGCAAAAGATGACTCTAATAGATTTCAAACTTAAAAATTGATTAAGTTGACTAAACTCATATTTGAATGAGTTGGGTTAATTTTGAGTTGACTCTAATCCAAGTTGCACTCTTAGATCATACTAGATTGGTGAGATTCATAAATTGAATTGAAAATTGTTCTCCCTAGTTAAAAGGAATTTGATTTGAGCAGCAGTTTTTTTATTAAGATATGTAATAAATTTAAAAAACAAAAATATTATTAAATTATCATAATAAATAAAAAACTACATACTCTCAAGTATCGTGGCCAAATCAATTACACTGTACTGGTTGAAGATTCTCTCACATGCTTGGGAGAGCAGCGAAGAGTAGATGTCATTCATTGATTGATCTCAGTTTTGATTGAGAGAGAGAGAGAGAGAGAGAAAGAGGTGTGACCCAGATCCAGAGGCACTTGTCTACAAGTAAGTGAGCCAGTTTAAGGATGTCAGAATCTAGATTTGATTGATGGCTTAAGACCTTAAAAAGTTGACTAAAACTAGACCCAGAGTCAGTGACCAATTTCAGAATAACTCTGGGATGCTTTCCTGTGGGACCCACAAATTTGGACGGCCCTGATCAACATCCACAGGTTACTACTGTGAAGTGTGAATTGACACCGTAAAATAAATGCTGGCCCAACCATGAACTCTCTCCTCTTCTCCTGATCTCCTCTCACCCACTCACATTAGAGCATTAGACATCAGGTTAGTCGGAAACACCCGGGGATTTTTGAGCTTCGGAAGGGATTCCTGTGAGAAATATTTTATTTTTAATCTAATTTATTAAAATTATTTAAAAAAAATTAGATAAAAAATTATAACTTTTATTTGATGCATTTTGATCGTGAACCAAAATATTTATCAAATAATTTATTTATTTTAAAAAAATTCTTGAATAAATTCAGATAAAATCTATCTATCTATATACCTTTTGTTATTATCAATGTTTACACACTTGAATCCCATATTTTGATATTTTCATAACATATTATTTTGGTGCTTAATTTTTAGTTTTAAAAAACTTTATTTATTTTCCATCACTATTTTTAATGCGATTTTTAAATAATAATTGGAAACCTGTAAGGTCACATTTCAATAATGTGTAGCAAATTCAATCGAAGTAGAATACATGTACTTTTTATTATTATAGAAAAATGGACGTATAATAAATTCTCTACCAAAAAGTATTTTATAAAAATGCTGAGAAACTATGTGAAAATTTGAATTGTAATTTATAAATTTATTGAAAAGGAGTTTGGATGCAATTTCTAAAAATTCACAATAAAACTTTTTAAAAACTTTGAAGATAGAATATTGATCATTCTTCATTCTTGAACTATTCAAACTTATTAAATAGTAGAATATTAATTTTTAAAATATTTTAATTTTAAAAGTATGTACGTATGCAGAATATATCAAATAAAATAAAATTAAGGTCCTCCGTATTACCCTCTGCTGGTTTTGGTGCTGTGATAGCCATGTTAATGGGTGATGTCGACTATTTAAAGTGAATATTTGATTTTTAACACTAAAGTTAAACCAATAAATAAATAAATTTAATTTTTTATTTAAATTAATTTTTACCAATGAATAGTTAGAGATATCTATTCAATTGATTTTTTTTTACCCACATGAGTCTAGCTCAATTGGTTGCCTCCCGCCTCATGAAGAAGAAAGTTACAGGTATGAGCTCCCATAACCTAACCTTAGTGTACCATAGAGGTAATAGACTCATCTATGAAGATTTTATGCTGGGTATCCCACGATTTTCCACATGTAAATTCAAAATAAATATTTATGCCATTATTTTTTTAAGAGTAAAATGATATTTAAAATGGTGTACATTTGTCATTGAATAAGCCTCACTTAAAAATTAAAGGATGCGCTCCATCCACGATATTATTATACCTTTAAATTCAAATTTAACTTAAAACAAATCCCATCCAAGTATGTTAATGACATCATTATGTTTAATGATTAATTTTTTTTTAGATAACATTGAAGGTGAGATTAATAACAGAGACATGTACAAATCTCTCAATCCACACACACCGGTTAAATCTACGGAGAGTGACTCATTAAATTTTAGCGTGAATCAAATTCAAAACTCTGCTTTATAAGGCGGGCATCTTGATTGTCAGGCAAACCCCTTGGGGTTAATGATTCAACTTTAACACTAAGAATGATTGTCATAATTCATGAAATTCCAACTAGCCAGCCACATCACTTTAAAACAGCCCCTCTAACATGACCTATTAAACAACCCAACTTTTAAGTTGAGGCATTTTTCACGTTTCATCAATCCTGGCCATCCATTGCCTCACTTTAGTTGATTATATTACAAAAATCATCACGTTCACACATTTTTCATCATTGATAGACTTCAAAATGGATGGCCCTGATTAAATATTCTAATAACTAAGACTGAGCACTCGTTTCACACGCCTACATCACCTAGTGCTTCCTTCACCAAACACAAAAGAAAGAATGCTCAGTTCATCATCCCCTCGTCAATGAAGCCTGTTTCATTTATACATTTTCAGCTTTCCAACCCTGCCACTGATGGTGATGATTTGAAACTACGCTCTTTCCAGTGGTACATATCACTTGAGCCTCTCCTGCCTAAACCTCTCCAGTTCCTTGACCATTTGCCAGTGTTCCAATGATAGGCATGTCTCGCCAAAGCTCACAGACATTAGCCGAGCCATAGTCAGCCACCTGCAATGGTGTACCGACACTCGAGGGAGATTAAAAACAAATACCCATATCCACAAAATGCAGAATGAAGTAAAATGAAAGAAGCAATCTTAAAAGATACCTGCTAAAATCTTGACTGCCCAACTTCTGATTTTCTTGCCTTGATGAGACCATGTCGTCTTCTATTGTCTGTAATGTGATTCAACGAATATCAATTCATATCTGCCACTTCAAGCATAATATAATCACTAACAACTCATCAACAGAATGTCAATGAATCTTTTCTCACATCATCATAATGTTGACATAAGTTGTCAATTAGGATGTAATTCAGTAATTGTAGGGTTTACAGTTACCAAGTGTATAGCCTAAATTAGTGTATAACTTATAGCAATTCTCTATAATAGCTGACCTGTTTTTTCTATATAAGGGACATGTTGTACAAGGTTATTGATATTGAAATATAGACTTGATCTTTTGACATGGTATCAGGCTGGTCTTCTTGGAAGTGACCCTGAAGAACCCCCCTCTCTTTCTCCAGTACCAGACGATCAATCCCTTGAGAATATCCCTGAGGTAAGCTCTCCTACTACTTCACCTGTCTATATATATGATACCCCTGTTGGTTATCAATTACCTCGCAGGCATAATAATGAAAATCACCAGATCGGTATTCTCCAGAATATAAGGTGAAGCAATCAAAATATCCGATCGCAAATCATGTATCATCTCAGAGATTATCAGTCTCTCAAGGCATTTGTGCACCAGTTGTCCTCTATTCATATTTCCCGCGGAGTACAGGAAGCTTTAATAGATCCAAAGTGGACCCGGGCAATAAAAGAAGAAATGGAGGCGCTGCAGAAAAATCAGACATGGGATCTTGTTCCGCTACCGAAAGGAAAGAAGACAGTAGGGTGCAAATGGGTCTTCTCTATTAAACACAAAGCAGACGGATCTATTGAAAGATACAAGGCAAAACTGTTGGCTAAGGGGTATACGCAGACTTATGGTATTGACTATCAGGAAACTTTCTCTCCAGTAGCAAAACTGAATACTGTCAGGGTACTACTATCCCTTGTAGCCAATCTAGATTGGTCGTTACATCAGTTTGATGTAAAGAACGCCTTTCTCCATGGGGAACTAAAGGAGGAAGTATACATGGACATTCCACCAGGATATACTATACCTCACAGTCTGGGGTTGTGTGTAAATTGCAGAAAGCATTGTATGGCTTGAAGCAATCACCCCGTGCCTGGTTTGGACGGTTTAGTTTGGCTATGAGAAATTATGGGTTTAAGCAAAGCAATTCCGATCACACTTTATTCCTGAAGCACCAAAGTGGAAAGGTAACAACACTGATAATTTATGTTGATGATATGATAATTACAGGAGATGATGTCGAAGAGATTTCTCGACTCCAGAAGTATTTGGCGACTGAATTCAAAATGAAAGATCCTGGAGGACTCAAGTATTTCCTAGGTATTGAGGTAGCTCGATCAAAGAAAGGCATATTTCTATCCCAGGAATGCTTGATTGTAAGTCTGCTGACACTCCAATTGTTCAAAATCATCATCTGGGTGAGTATCCTGATCAGGTACCTACCAATAAAGAGAGATATCAAAGGTTAGTTGGAAAACTAATTTATTTGTCACATACACGACCGGATATTGCTTATGCTGTTAGCATAGTAAACAAATTTATGCATTACCCTAGTGAGGATCACATGAATGCAGTTGTTCGAATTCTTCGATATTTGAAGTCAGCACCAGGGAAGGGACTTCTATTCTCAAAGAATGATCATCTAGATATCAGTTGCTTCACAGATGCAGATTGGGCAGGAAATATTACGGACAGGAGATCTACCTCAGGATATTTTAACTTTGTAGGAGGTAACCTAGTCACTTGGAGAAGTAAGAAACCGAAGGTAGTAGCACTTTCGAGTGCAGAAGCTGAATTTCGAAAAATTACCAAAGGCCTCTGTGAACTCCTTTGGCTAAGGAAGCCGCTTACAGAAATGGGTTATACACCCAACTCTGCAATGAGTTTACTCTGTGACAACAAGGCAGCCATAGATATTGCTCATAATCCAGTCCAACATGACCGCAAAAAACATGTGGAAGTGGATCGGCATTTCATCAAGCAGAACCTCGAGGCCAATATTGTTCAGTTTCCATTTGTTAAATCTGAAGACTGACTGGCAGATATGCTAACCAAAGCAGTTTCTAGTAAAGTATTCTACAACTCACTCGACAAGTTGGGCATCGGAGACATCTATGCACCAACTTGAGGGGGAGTGTTGACATGAGTTGTCAATTAGGATGTAATTCAGTAATTGTAGGGTTTATAGTTACTGAGTGTATAGCCTAAATTAGTGTATAACTTATAGCAATTCCCTATAATAGCTGGCCTGTATTTGCTATATAAGGGACATGTTGTACAAGGTTATTGATATTGAAATATAGACTTGATCTTTTGACACATAATTGTCACAAATCCGACCTATCTGAGGTCAGCAACGAAGCCTTTTTCAAATATTTATCATAAATTCAGAAGGCACAGTTTGAGGAATGAAATGTATGCAAGTGCACTAGAAAATGCAAAGTTGGCTTGAGTTTGTTTTGGAGCTGTTAACACAAAAAGCCCTAGCTGCATATAGAAAACCCAAAAATAACCCAGATTAACAACAGGTTGTGAAAAAAAAGATCACCAACAAAATCAGCATCTTTACAAATTCAATGAGTGGAAAAGGCAAATGATAAATGGATTGGTACAAGGTACACAAAGTGGAGACAAACCAGTTAAGTAAAAATGATAAGCAATGTTTTTTGAGGCCAAACCAAACAGCCGGTCTGCCTTGGTTGAACCTAAACAGTCTGAAGACAGTTCAGTTTGTCCGAACACTATAACAATTTTTGTTTCTTATTTTTCCTATTATTCATTTTCACTAAAATTGTTATTTTCCATTGTTGCTAGTATATATCATGGTTGCAATATGATTTTGAATTTTTAATATTTGTTAGTAATTTTTTTAACTATGATAACATATTCTGTTATTATAATTTTAATATTATGGTTTATAACAGTACAAAGTGCTTTGACCCGGCGACTGAACCTAATTAAACGAACCATGATAAAAAGTGGTTTAATAAACAGTTCAGCTTTTAAGGCTATAAAATAACAAAACTTGGTCAAGATATGATTTAAGGCTCACAAACCAGTGAAATGAAAAAAAATCAAACGTAACATTCATTACATCACATCAGATCCACATGTTACAGAAGGATATTTTAAACACTGATCACTGATCGTTTGGCAAAAGATTACACAAAACATTTCAAAGGAAAAAGTTCTATGCAATATTGGTGTAACAAATATCCGTGGCATACCTTTTGAATGGCAGGTTCAATATTATGTGGAAGTGATTTTAGAGTAGCCAAGTACCATCTCCATGCTTGCAATTCCTCTGTTGTTGCATCTAGAACAGATGTAACAGTATTTGGACAGAAAGGCAAGACCAAATCAGCAGGCGTAATGTTTGATTTCCCCACTGAAAGGACTAATAATTGGATATCTGTATCCATTTCCATCTTATAGTACTCAAACTCGTATTCAACCTGAAATAACAAGTAAACGTGAGGAACTTTCTACATAACCACAAGGACCAATAATCTACACACACTATAAGCCTCAGTGAATAATGTATGGTCAGATGAATACTTGAATCACATAATGCTGCAAATCTAACAAATGCGTTTCAGTTTGTCTTGAATGATGATATTACAGGGCCCATGAGGCACCAACTATCTTGAATGTGCAAGGCAGTAGACATCAATCTTATCCCTTCTTTTTCAAAACCCTTTGTAATTTCTACTGTTACAGGCCACTGATTTTGGGTTTAGGATCTCTTACAACTATGAGATTATGGGCATATCCAATCCATTACGTCCCATTTTCAGATAAGAACCCCAACTGATTTAGATATTGTCTTTCTAGTTCATTTTGGAAAACCACTTCTAGTCCCAAACCAGCATATCTAATGGAAGAGATGCTTCAGTCCTTTCACCTAAAATGACAAAATCAACGAATTAGCAAAGGGTTTTCAGTACAAGCATGGAAGTTTCTGTGTACAAAATGTCACTTGAAACAATAACAGAGCAAAGAAGATGAGAAGCTAAAATTACCTTTTGGAACTCCAGTAGATTCTTAAGCAACTGCACGTTTGCAATCCCAGTGGAATTGGGTGTGCCCGCATTAAGCTGGGTCTCATCAATGGTGAGATGGGTCCCTTGGGCTAACTGCAGAGCTCCAGTGGCCAGCCTGCAGCAAACCATGTCATCAGCTGAAGAGAGAAGTATAAATTAAGAAATAAGATACCGACATTGTTTTAAAGAGGAAGAAGAGCTGAATGGGCTTAAAAACAAACAAACAAACAAATAAAACTCGCTTAACTGGACATATCTGACAGTTGAAAGAAATTGAGTTTGCAATCACAGGTTGTGAACAAGATGTCGGCATTAGGTTTGTATCGCTTCTAGGCTATGATACCCAGATACTTGAAATGGGCAATATTCATGTATCTTATCATGTCGGATACTATGTGTAAATCCATGTCCTTAGCATTCCCATGGGCTTGTCCTTGATATATCGATACTGTGTCTGGGCATCATAACTTTTGGGATGAAATTGGGGTTGATTCTGACACATACTGATTTACAAGTTTTTTAATATGCTATATTGCTATTAAGAAGAGAAAAGAAGCCAAGACTAGTGAATTGCAAACTATTAATATTGTGATTTGAAGCAGAAATATCACAATATACACTGACAAGGTTATTATTGTATCTAATGAAAATTCCGGTTCCCACACTGCCTCAACTGTATAGAACTGAAGACCATTCTAAAAACTGGCAATACTAATTCATGGTACATTCAAAGTCGCTAGACCACCTTTACAAAAGTCACTTGAATGAAGTCCAACCTGTTTATCTTATAATCCTTTCTTGGTCCAAGTGTAGCAGTGTTCAGATAGTCCACGGTGAGAGGTATGGTTTGTGAGAAAGGCACAAGTCTCTGGATTGCAAGATTGAGTCGGTTCCTAAATATGGAAACAGTCTCATTGCTAAAGCCAGTTAGGTTTAATGACATCTTCCCCACTGCAAAACTTCCCACTCTAGCATGCACCTGCCAAAGTAAAGGCAGTCAAGTTAAATAAGGTGTGCAGAGAATATGGGCTAGAGACAGTATCTGTCACCTTTTTCCTTACAGGTACAAACGAGTATCCCTAAGCACACATTTATAAGGATCATATCAATCATAAGGTACGCCCTTTGTGTGGGCCATTTCTCATTAAGAATTATAATCATTAAACAGGATAACATTTAAGTATGTGTTTAAGCAAGCTAACTTGAAAGCTACATTGGCATAGTTCATGATTGGCTTGACAATAAACAAGTCATGACTCTACAATGGTCATTGCACATATAGTGCACACAAATATCATCTACCACATACTGATCATTTCAGGGGGGGGGGGGGGGGGGGGAGGGGAAGAGAGAGAGAGAGAGAGAGAGAGAGTCCTATCATTTATTGTATGGATACTATACAAACAACTGTATAGTGCTTGTATCAACCTGGTTGAGCTCAAGCTTGATATGCAACATCAAACCAAGCATAAGATGACTTCTGCTCAGCTTGATTTTGATAGAAAACAGGTCATGGATGGCTATTTGGGTTGTTTAAATCCACAAAAGTGAGCCTGGAAGTCCAGATGCATGATGTAAATTCAAAACATTCATAACTCTCAATCTAACCATCAAAGAATGGTAAGGTGGGCCCATTAGGGTCATTTGTTTGTTTGGATAGAATGTAGTACTTGTGTGATGTTTACCATGTTATTAATTATTATTTTCGTCACTTTTCTTTTGAGATAACTTAGAAGGCCTAAATAGAGTTTATTTTAGATTATAACTGCTTCAAATGAGGCTAGTCTCAAAGGAAGTTGACTAGGAATCTTTTCTTGGGTAGAAAGTTATGTTTTGATAATGTCTTGAGGTGTTTTAATAAGGGTATGTAAAATGACGAATTTATGAAGTTATTGGAGTTAATTTGGTTATTTCTCTCTCTCTTTGATGGGTGGATTCTCATCTTTTTCTTCCTTTGCGTCATTTATTGAAGGGTGTTTGGAAGAGAAAGTGATCTTTCTATTGTTTTCTTCTGGCTCCACTGTGTCCAATTTCTAACAAGCTTGTGCTCAAGCTAAATTACTGCCAACCAGCAAATCTTTAGCCCAGAGTTAGGCCCAGAGTTAGGCACTTGGGCTCAATCTTGAACCCAATCAGAAGCTGGGTCAAACTCAGATTCTTTACACCCTATTTGAGGAAAGAAATAAATGGTCAAGGGAAAGGGGAAAAAAAGTTAAAAATTCCAATTCCATTGACTGCATTTTCCATGGAAGCTACTCCAATTGAAGGTCACCTTCTTCATCCAAATGGTGTTGAAGGCCAATATTGTTTGATCAGTAATTTTTGAGAAGTGGTCATCAACTATAGGGTATGCATGCGCAAAAAAGAAAGCTGCAGATTTGCCACATGTATTAGGATAGTAACCAGCTCCAGTTGAAGGAACGACCAGTAAAACTTTTATTAGTGGGCCATCTATGATAGGGTTTGGCTGGATGAATGACAGTGGGCCATCTATGATAAGAGTCCACCTGGACAAACATTATGTAACTTGTAGACGATCAACATGTATTAGGATATTCACCTAGGTGAAAAGTGACAAAACAAAACCATAGGCAGGGAGATATGTAAAACGAGATCAAATACTCCACAAACAAACCATGAGCACTTAAATGTTCCAGCAGAAAATGTAATAGGAAATTAACCACTTGTAATCACCTTCGACAGAAGATGCAACAGCATGCAGTGGGCAGCAACACCATCATTTCCAAGAACAGCAGTAAGATGTCTAAGCAAAGCATCCCGAACCCCTCTAACCAAAGTTGGCAATGGCTGAAGATAAAAGGCAATAAAATAAGGCATAGAAAATGACCAAAAGAAAAGGGGGTAAATATACAAGAATAGAAAAGGAGCAAATACATATATTCATTCGAATCATTTGCTTGCCCTATAATAAATATATAATATTCATTCAAATCATTTGCTTGCCCTATAATTTAAAAAAGCAAAAATACCATTTCATGATCAATATAGGTCTTAAGATGAAGGGTACACCCAAAATCACCATACCATGTGAAATTGACTTCCTAACTTTCCCAGTTAAATGTGAAAATCTTCCATTTAAAAATCACCAATCAAGTAGCAAAAATAGTCCAATGGGGGATATATAATGGTCATGGTCCACCAACATGTGACCCACCAGTACCATTGCAACCAAAAGGCTCTCTTGATCAAGCCGCATATGATATTGAAAAAATGGAAGTGGCAAGCTAACTAAGAGGTCTCCAGAATGGATTTCTTTTTCTGAGTAATGTAACGTAATTCAAGTCAACTTATGCTGTTGAATGACTGTACAAGGGTCAAAAAGAGAGGGATTTTTTTTTTTAAAATAGAGGGGTTAAAAAAATGAGCAATAATCACCTCACTGACCTGGTGACTGGGAAGGAAATCATGGATACCCAGCTTCCAGTGTATTAAACAGTGGAGACGTGGAACCTGAAAATGAAGTTTATCCTACCACTAGATTAAAAAATTACTGAAGATTGGCAAAAAGTCTTTTTAATGGCATAAAAAATAAGGATATTTCAAATGAATTGATGAAATGGCAAGTACATTGGGTTACATATCTCAAAATCAAGTTAAGTAATCAAAATGACAATATGAATGTGCATCTACATAACTTTGCATGCAGGTATCCATATGCTTTTATAGAGACACATACACATGTTTCACTACTCTTAATTTATATGAATAATTAAGAGCTTGTTTGGTTACCAGGACACATTTATACATTTTCCCTATTCATGTTTACATATATGAGGGTACCATATAGGCCATCAGTAACTAGACTCATTCCCCACTATAGAACTAAAGGTTTGTTTGGAACCTTAGATGAACCCCAAATCACAATCTACTTGAATATTTGGAGGGAACTGATGGATAACTATTCTTCCATGAATTTTGAAGATCATATTTGCATAGTCAATACAGCCCTGCATTGGTATATTGTTTAATTGAAACATAACTATTTATTCATAAGAATAAAACTAAAGACTGCCACAAAACCGGGAAAACAGATCCTGCCACCCCCCACCCAACATATTACATGACTCAAAAAACAAAAAACATTACAAAGCTCTGTTTACAACTTCCGAAATCCTTAGCAGACCCTGTTTAGCCAAGTCATCAGCTGCTGAATTTGCAGCTCTGGAGACCCACAAGACATTAAGCGATTCTCTAAGATTGACGGGCGAATCTTGTCAACTTTGTCCAGGAATTTCCATGGGCAACTCAAACCAGATGCCCAGCTCAGAATCACATTAGAATCCCCTTCAAAGTTCCCCCAGCAGCTCCAAAATCTTCCGTCTCAAGCACACCTCTCCAAAGAGCATTTCTGCTTCAATTGCAGAACAATTGAGAAGGGGACCAGCAAAAGAGGACCTTCTCGACCCAAGATGATCCCTCACTTTCCTGAACACAGTTGCCATCAAAGTTTAGCTTGAGACACTGAGGATCCTGCGGGCACAGAAGACACTTCAAACAAATCAACAGAAGCCTAACCCCTGCAAACATCAGAAATACAACTCTCTTGACCAGTCTTGGCTCCCAGCATCCACCATGCAGCTCTGACTTTGATTATTTCAATAACTTGACCAGTTGGAGACAATTTCCCCTGAAACACCCTTCTATTTCTTTATAAATTCTAACTAGATAGACGACACTATGCTTAGCATCATGACTTTGCAAAGCATCCTGCAAAATGAGCTAACCCCTGAGATGATTGATTCATTACATAACTAGGCCTAGTCTGAAGGAAAACAAAAGGCAAGCTGACAATGAAGAAGAAGATGGTTCACGGACTCAACATCGGTAGACAAAGATGATAGGCATTGACAATGATCATTCTCTCCCATCTCAAATTATCAATCGTCAAGATCTTTTCCAAATCAGTAAGCCAACCAAAAATCTTAACCTTTAAAGAAGCCTCACACTTCCAAATGTTAGGATGGACACGAGGGACGTCACCCCTCATAAGCTTTCCACAAAAAGATTTACAACTGAATTCCCCATGGATATCAGGTTCCAAATTCTTCTGTCTTGACCCATACCTCACACAAAAACCCGATTGAGAAGTTGCATCAACAATGACCACTCCTCCACCATCCAATCTTCCAGCTCCCTCCTAAATTGGGGCACCAAACTACCTTATTATTTCGAAGCTTGAAGCTATCTTTGACCACCGCATCCCTATTTGAAGCCAATGAGAAAAGAGTAGGAAATCTCAAGACCAAAGAAGAATCACACACCCATCTATCTTGCCAAAAGGATATACCAGACCCAAAGTACACTCTATATCTAATATTCCACGGACCTTCCGAACTGTCCACCAATTTTCACTGCCATTTCCCTAACAAGGCAATCTTAAAGCAACAGATTGATCTGATGCCCGCCCTGACACCAGAAAATACTTAGAAAATATACCGCCAGATTGGAAAACACTGATTTAATGAGGATTATCCTACCATCGATAGATAGATGCTTGCCTTTCCACACACAACCTTTTCTCCATTTTCTCAATTATCCTCTTCCAGCAGCTTTTCTAGGTCTGGTATTGCAGAATAACGTGGATGGATTCCTCAAAAAAAGATTAACTCAAGATGTATAAGACAGAAAAAACATTATCCCTCAAATTTAGTATTTATTTCCTTAAAACCACACATTATCAAACCATCCAGAATGTTAAACATGCCATGAAAGACTAAAAAGTTATGTGGCTTCCACAGTACCAACAAGATTATCAAAGAACACATACAGTAACACTTACTAACATAGTGGTCAAGTATGATGTGCAGGAGCCTAAGACACTAAGCACACTGTAAGCACATAGGTATTGAATGCATGTACAAAGGGCTTCAAAAATGTAGTGTATATATATTTGATGACCAAGGTGTCCAGGCCTCTTAGAGCACCACACCTCTTAGAGGAACCTGACTAATCCTTGGGGCATGTGCAAGCCTCCCTACCCACACACACCAGGTAACTCTACGGGGAGTGGCCCTTTGGGGTGAAGTGAACTCAGGACTCCTGCTTCCTGAGGCGGGTTCCTGGCCATCACTCCAACCCCTTTGGGTTGTAGAGCGCATATATATATATATATATATATATATATATATATATATATATATATATATATATATATATATATATATATATATATATATGCACACTTGTGTATTTGATATGCATGTTTATTTATTAGAGAATACATATAATGCCTAAATATATTAATTAGAATTTCTAATTAAGCATTGCCAGTATGTTCATAGTACCTGAAATACTTAATTGTTAGTATCGGGAGCTAAAAGAAAGCCTTAATATAGAAAATTTTTAGAAGAAATAGGCCTAATTGAGGTTTTCTAGCCTCAGAGATAGGCAAGTTGATCCTTTACTTGATAAACCATCTGAAAAATACAACCACATACCTTACTAGGAGGTAAATGAGCCAGTGCATCTTCATAAATGTTATTTGGAAATTCTTCAGAGTCATCCTTATGAACTGCAAGCTCTGGATCGAAGGTAAAAACACCAATGAACTCAAAAACATCATTCAACTTTATGTCAGCCTCTGGTGAATCATAAATCTGGAAAGACACAATGTCTCCATTTTAGGATACCTTTGTTATAGCATCAGATTAGAGTACATATCAAAGTGGCAGTGACATACAGCTCACTAAGTTTGAATTCACCATCTTTTACAATAAATAGAAAGAAAATCTAACTCAAGATTTACCTTAACTAGACATGGAAGGGAATTAGCATCAAACTCCAATTGCATGCTCTGTCCAGGAAGGTTATCTTTAACAGGTTCTTGTGATCTTTGAAATGATTTGCAAGAAAATCCATCTTCTCGCTGCAGATGCAAATTTCAAACAATTATCAGCATCCACTCATCAATGAGCAGTAACTTGTGATGCTACATGCAAATAATCCTTGAGCATAGATTCTGCATATATTATCCCACATTCCCCTTCAGCAAAGCCCACTTCGGACCAGGACATGTTCATAAGAAACATCTATGCTTGAATATGGGGCCTATTAAAACTACCTCGACCGGATCAAACGAGTCATGGTGGGGTTGTCCATTTTGCAACCAACCCACTTCCATGGTCCAAGGTAGGTCATGTATGGGGGAGAAAGGAGTAGTACCCCTTGCCCAAGTTCAAGCAGGTATATACATATTATGGAATCTAGAAAAGCTCATGCTAGAAGAGTGTATGGCCTCTAGGTTGGCCCGTCTCGTAACCAATCCAAATCATTCTACATATTTGCCTTCTAGGTTCAAATCTAACTAGAGAGGAACACATGTGATTTACCCTCACTACTGGATCAAGTATCTCCCTTTTTCTTTTGTGGTGTTGGATCAAGTACAATGGTATAACTATTTAAGCAATGGTGTAGTTTTAACGCTCCAAAATGAAAGATTAGGATGATTTTATGGAGCCCACTATGGACATTATTATAGTTCACATAATTTCATAACCATCCATCATCACAGCCATGTCAATACGTGGGGCCCATCCCCCTGACATGGCTTGTCCAAAGCCCCAAGCTTTTTACCTAGGACCCACCATCCTAACCTCCTTCACTCCTCACATGTACTATGCCAACCCCTACCTTTTCTCAATAAATTGGATCGGTACTTATTTTTACCTCATTTAAAACTATACTCATTGTAGGATTAAACCCAATCCTGTGGCACCATTTATCTTTGTGGCCTTTAATACCATTGTACAGTCATCCATTCACACTAATTTAAGGTAAGCCCCTATGCAAGTATAGATCGTTACAACCAACTAATCCCCATGCCCTAGTTGGGCCCTAGAAAGAACTTGTGAAGGATGGTATTGTGTATATGCATGTGTGTTTGCCAATCACCATCAGTGTGCATGTATGGTTTTCACTTAGGTGACTATGCATGCCATTGTGAATGCCTATCTCTAGGGCCGACCTAGGTGGGACCTAATAGATGGAGATAAATTTGTTCGAAAGGCCTATATATGAAATCTAATCCACCTAAAATTAGGACAATTGCATTCCCCAAAAATCATAGATCTCAAGCATCCAATATTCAAAAGTAAATGGGTCATAGAGGTTTAGGTTTCCATGTTTCTGATGGTGGATTCAACACAAAACAATGTCAAATTTGGTAGAGATCCAATTCTAAATGGGTAGATCCATGTGCATGTGCATGGGCGGGGTGGGAGAAGTATGCATAACCCCTTATATGGGTAAAGTTCGGTGAAGTATAAATTAATTATTATTTATATGTAATATCAACAATGAATGTGCTTGCTCATCATTTTACCTGTTTCTTAGTGCTTGAACTGCTTAGTTCATAATGTGAAGCCTGTCAGCGAACATCACATCAGCAAGATAATAGCAATAACAATTGAAAGGAGCTGAGAAGGACGGCCATTTTATTACATTGATGCTTTTGTCACCATTTACTACATCTCTTGAACGCTTTTCTCCATGTTGAGATGAGGAATTGCTTGGTCTGTTCAACATAGCTTCACAAGAGGAAGATTGCACAAGCCATGAGTTCTGTCCCGGAACCTAGAAAGAAAGTGAAGAAAAGAAGAATTAAAATTCAAGCAAGTGGAAGAAATCATAAACAAAAAAGTAACAGTGGAAGAAATTAAAAACAATGGTAACAATCTTGTCACATAAGGTAGTTATCTAAGTAAATAAAATAGCTCACAGGAACACAGTATAAGAGACGTCGTTCCCAAACTTGCACTTCAGAAGGAGAAGCCATTTGATATGATGAGACATCTGTGAATTTGTTTGTCCTCCATGTCAAGCCATCCTGCTAGACTTCCAACATCATTATGGGTGGTGCAACATAAGCTAGGAAAAGCCATGAGAATTTGGCCAACAAACTTGCTACAAGCTTAAAAACATACATGGCATAAGCTATTTGTAAGTGTTGGGTGCTAGATCCATATCCAAATCCAACCATGAATATTGGGCATGGGTCCTTACAAATAATTCAAACCCCAATACAACTTGGATCCAAATATTCCAAGCCTAAGTGTGTGTTTGGCAACTCTGAATCTCCAGAGATTAAAATTTTCAATCTCCTGCAAATCAAAGATTTCGATACGCAAGGCATTAACTATTGATACAATTAAGCATGTATTTGGATAGAATATGGATGTAAGAGAGGGATTATGATTCAGATTCCTCATGACTTAATGCTAGAATGAATCAGTAAGGCATTAGCAGTGAAGTGAATGGCTATCAGATTATAAGGCAGGAATGCATTGCGTTTAATGATTGGATCCAGTTCTCTGCTTACAAACCCAGATGATTATTAATTGGATCCAATCCATGTGCTTTTTTTCTTATAGTCAGATCCCATGTCAAAGCCTGTAACGGTCCACCAATATCCCTAAATTTGGCCGATTTCCTATACTTTCATTTTATCCACTAAGTACTCTGTAGCAACTATGAAGGTTGCAGGTCAGAGTCATGTCACAATTCCAAATTAATAGAAGAGTCTAACAAAACTTTGGCACGGGGGTTTCACATCTAATAATTTGTCAATAGCATGATGTAGGGTAAGGAGGATTTAATTCCCACACAGAATTCAAACCTATTCGTTGATCAATTAGAGTATATTCTTAAAATTCCAAGCTATTTATCACTTGGAATCCATATTCCAAAAGTAGATTCACAAGAAACATCTAAGATCCATGCTAAATAAGGTTCTTGACTAGCAGTACAGGTCCAAGTGAAAGTTGAATTATAGGCTAAGTTAAAAATACAAAACTGGTTGTACAGTGTCCTAAAACAATTACTGACCATATAAAAAAAAGTTTTTTTTTTTGAAAGATTATATAAAAAAATGTTTATACCTTGAAAGTTCCAATGTAAAGTTCATTGTCGAGCATGTCTTGAACCATTCCCCGGAATCGAACCAAAGAATTGGGCTGAATCCAATGAAGATTTGCATGATCAATTATTGGAACCTATATTAAAGTGAGCATGTGAGAAAAAACCTATAATCACAATTCTTTTCACAAATTACAGAAACACCTACAAACTACTATGTCAAAAATCATAAATACAATAAACTGTTCATCATTCATGCAGTATAAAATTACCTGAAAGAGATGGGAAAAACGAGGAATCCAAAAAGACAAGGAATTCATTTAAATTCCAAAATTGTCTATAATGTGGATGATCAATCCCACCCACTCTAACTTTCTTAATTTGTGAGAATTTCAAGTATATGACTACAATATCATGAAAACTAATAGATACAACAATTTGTTCATCATTTATGCATTAACATCTTGTGCATTTTCTCATTTTCTACGGTGATTCAAACACCTAATATCTTTTATAAAATTGACAGACGCCCAACACCTTTTGCGTTCTTTCTTACTAATTCTTAGGTGTTGACAATCAAATGCTTTTAAATGCTAAAGAAATAAAAAATTGGATGTCTAATTTTGTTTGTCGATGCTTAAATCACTTCTATTCTTAGAAAAAAAGGAAAGTATGCTGATGTACTGGGAAATGAAAATGGAGATAATAATTACAAGGGAGAGGCCGCCCTGATCGAAGAGGAAGCTGCGGAAAAGATCGATGACGCCCCAATCACCTCCTCCGGGCAAGATCGCCGGGTCCAGCCCGGCGGCCACCGCTCTCTCGAAGGTCCTCCGTACGGTGCCTAGAGGGTTCTCCACGAAATCCAAGCTGGGCCCTATCATCTCTCTCATTCGACTCTCTAAGAAGAAGAAGAAGAAAGATGAGAAGCAGAGATCGACATTTCGCGCGCAACTAAGATGATAAGTTTCCCGCCACCGCTGGATACATGCCACGTCTTTTATGCCCGTTGACATGTGGCTTTTTAAACTCATCAAGTAAATTTTTTTAATCTATTAAAATATTCGTTTTTTAAAATATTTCTTAATTCTCTCCGAATTAGCTCCACCTTCCATATTTTTAAAATGGGATCAATTTTAAATAGAATTTTTTTTTATGATCGAAGGTATTTAGATGTTTCATCCGATTAATCTTTAGGGGTACGTACACGCTTCCTTACACACATTTAACGGGTTCATGCGATGGGACCTTATTATGTACATATCCCACACAGAGTGACCATTCATTTAAGTTCTCAGAAATTAAACTTAAGATCTCAATCCTTAAGTCTCGTGTCTCAATCACTCGATCAACTCATTGGAATGATTTTAGATGGAATTTTCATCCAATAATAAAATCAATTCGAAATAGTTCATATTAAGTAAGGATCAAATTCATATGGATAGATCCGTATTAAGAGAGACCGAGCAGGATTTTAGGGCCTGATCTCAATATGGGCCCAAGTGTGGACTATTGCCTTAGTTCTTTTCTCACCCTTTCTATACAAAAGAAAGTCAATCAAGCCCCCGTGGGCAAAATGGGCTGGGCCATCTAAGATTACAGGAAATGTTCCGCCAGCCTCAGATGGATCCAATCTTCAATTTTCAGCTATGTGCTAAATTGGTCTAATTTCCTGACCCGACAACTAGTTTTCTTGCCCATTTGCAGCAAGATCTTTATCACCGTCACTGTCTATAGCAGTTGCATGAGTATTATCTCATCTATTTGCGATCACTAATTGAGATTAAAGAACTATTAAACCCATGATACATTACCAATATTCATATCCATGTCAAACACTCATTGATCATGGTCACGCCCATCTATGCCCATTGGATGATCCATCTCCATTTTGAATAAATAGGCTTGCACCGACCCAACTGAATCATAATTCGGACAAGACCAACTTGTTCGATTTAGGCCGAGCCCAATCTGCACATTTAAAACTCAGGCAAGACCAAAATGATTCGACGAAAAACAAGGCCCACTTGTGTTAAGTATGCCAGATTAGGATTGGCCTTTTAAACTCAGCTCATTTAGAAACTGGACAAGAAAATGG
Organism: Chimonanthus salicifolius; assembly: GCA_013350335.1. Lineage (NCBI taxonomy): Eukaryota > Viridiplantae > Streptophyta > Magnoliopsida > Laurales > Calycanthaceae > Chimonanthus > Chimonanthus salicifolius. The sequence continues at coordinate 1,409,282 of CM023537.1, read as the reverse complement.
ATCCACAGACTTATGTCAGGCATGGATCGGCTTTCAGCGTTGCACTATAGCCTTCTGGGAATATAATCCCAGCATGCCCATTTCGAACTTATTCCAGAAAGAGGCCCTAGACCAGAGTTGGAAATTTCAGCAAAATCCAATATTTCAGGCCTGGGATGGGCCGGCCTGATATTTTTTGGCCGATATAAATATATAGAGCTTAAATAATGTTTTTAATTCAATTTTGATTTGGCTCAAGTCAGGGACCTCTAACCCAACCCGACCTCTAATTTCACATATAATTGTGTCATAGTTGCCAAAGGCAAAGGAATATGAGAAGCAATGACCAAAAGTAAGAGACATGGACCACATAGTTTCATGTTTTAAAAACAACCCGATCCGACCCAACTCAATTGAACCCTAAATTTGGCTGTTTGCTCGTATTCAATCCTGAGTCAAACATGAGACAGCCTAAGTCCGTTGGGCATCCTATACCTAGCCATTGGACCACATCCAAACCCAGTGGCCACTGCCATACATATCTTACATGTTCCTCTACAGTCACTCTCACTATTGTCCTACCTATATGGACCCCACAAGCCAAGATATGTCAATAGATTTCAAAAATCAAAAATTGAAAATTTGAGAGTGGAAAAAGGGTAAATATTTTCACAGGCGAGAATTCTTTTATCTCACATGGGATTTAATTTTTTTTTGAAATTTCCATTTTACCCTTTCACTTTTCTGTGTTGGTTGAAACGGTAAAATGGGAATTTAAAAAAAAAAAAAAGAAGAATTCCCATGTGAGATGAAAATTTTCTATCATGTGAGGATGTGTACCCTAAAAATCATCATCACTATCATCATCAAAATTAAAATCTATCTATTTAAAGTTGGATTTTTGAATTTTACTTCTCTATTCAACTCTATTATGCAAGAATTAAAAATATTATTTAAGAAAAAAAGGTTTGCATACATATTTCGTATTTATTTGTAAATTAGTTAAAGTTATATTTAGATGTGTAGAGTAAGATTCGATTTACTACTTTCTTATATAATTTTTATTGTAGACAATATCTTATCTATCTATTATTATTTTTTGAATTTTATTTTTTCTCTCTTTATACCTTTTATTTGCAGTCCTTTAATTCTTCATAAAGCTTTATTTTCAATAAAAATATTAATATTAATATAATATTTAATGACAATCTCCAAATATTTATAATGTTATATGCTTTACTTCATTTCAAAATCAAAAACAGTGACAGGTGCCTTATATAATAATATTGCTTCTCCAATGATGACGACAATGAACCATCTATCTATACACGGCCATCTATAATTGATCCGTCTCTTTCTTTCAAGACTTAATAGTGACAGTTGAAAAATACTCAGGCTTTGTTACTTTTAGAATTTGAGTTGAATTTTCATGGGTTCAAAACTTCAAATAGGTAACTATTTCTTTTTAAAAAAATATCAAATTTAAATATAAATATTAACTTAAATATGATTGGATAAATAATTTAATGATAATGATGATCTATTTCTATTTAAAAAAATTATCTGTTAGAAACCAATTCATCATTTTACACAAGAATGTAAAGAAAGAGAGTATTTGAATCCAACAATATTAAGTAGCTCCAATTTAGATTGTAATTTAGATTTGTAATGGAGTATGATTCATATATAGATAGAGACTTTTAACCCTTTAAGGGATTTAGGTTTTTTTTTAAATTCAAATTTTTATCTAAACCTAAGCGGAGTCTGATTTGTGTAGAGAGAGAAAGAGGATTATTAGTCTTTTTAGACATTAAGGCTTCTGTTGTAGTGCTATATATGCACGTAAAAGAAAAGAGAGTTCAAATGCGATCCTCCAAAGGTTATTTTGTGTAATCCGATATAAGTTTTACTGTATTGCCCATTTTACCTTTCGAATAAACTCACCAAAACCTTTAAGTAAAATTCTTGTCGGATTAAACAAAATATTTATGGGAGAATCGTTGTCCATTCAATAAAAAATAAATTAATACAAATTCATATTTTACCTAAATCAGAGTGAGTCCATATCTACCAAGAGAAGGGCCTTTTAGCCTTTTAAGGAGTTGGGCTTTTCAACATGCATATGAGAGAGAGAGAGAGACCATTCACTCTACAGCAAACACAAACGAGCACTAGACTACAATGGAGGAGTCAAAGAAGCAAACAATAGATAGGGAAATACAATCCTTGGAGGGCTCTATCCCCAAATTTTCCATTCAACCATTCTTTATTTTCACTATTCACTTGGCCCCCACTATCCTTCCCTTCTTACCCCCTCTCTCTCTCTAAGTCTCAACATCCCCCAAACCCTAAAATTCTATTCACAACCATCGTTGTCTACAACAAGGCCTGCTAACTCCACATTTATTAAGAATGTGATTTGAGGCAATGGGTTCAAGCTTTGCAAGGGATAAGGTACCCTACAATGACATATAAACAACAACTAATGGCCAAACACAACAGGACAATCTACATCCTCTTTCATTTGTTATCTAAAATTAATATTTTTCTGTGCTCATACAGTGATTCTTGCTGGGTCTAATCAGTTGTATGTAATAATATATTTTTCTTTGTTTTAACCTAATATAATTTTTTTAAGTCTAACTCTTATATTTCATTTTACTCAACTGACTATTGAAGCTGCGAACGAGTTTGACATTTGAAGTGTAAAGAGGACTTAGGTCACTTCATCTATGGACTTGCCTTTTGGGCTTAATACCCAGTCTTAAGCTGACTTCACTGAGTTTGTCTTGAATTTTCATTGGAAAATAGGTAAAAATGAAAAAAAATTAAATGAAAAATCATTTTTAATAGAAAAGTGTGAGAAGTGAGTTTTTATATTCATTTGCTTTTAGCAAACCCCCCTATTTGGATTGAAAGAGTGGAAAAATCGAAGCATAGAATGTGATGGCTCGACAAGGGTAGCTTTCCACCAGCACTGCAGGCAGTTCTTTCTACTTCCTTTTTGGCTGGCTTCACCCCTCTCCGCTCCCATTTCTGCTTGCTGACTGACTAATCAATTGCCGAAAAGGTCGGTGTGGTCCATTTTTTACCCTACAAGCATTCACTCACATGTTTGCAGTCCGGAGTTTGGATCATATAGTTAAAAATCTTTAAAAAATATATAATAAAAAAGAATAATTTGAGTTGATTGGGTTTACGGGATTTTAAAATGGATCAAATCGATTAAGTTATATCGAGCCTTTTTGAGTTGAGCAGTGTTATCTTCTTCAAATGTTAATTTTGCTGCAGAGAATGGAAAGTGATTTTAAATCCTTTAAATTGCTTATTAAAAAAAAAAATTTGAAACTGAATTCATAAATGAATGATAGTACATGTGTCTCTTATCTTTCCAATAGAAATTTGAAAAATGCATCACTAATCATCAAATGGGTCAAAATTAATAACATCAGATATTAATAATTATCTAATTTAAAATAATGATTATAGTCTAATATAGTGTAATGCTGATAATATAACATTAATGCCTGAGATGGACAGCCAATGACGTATAAGAGATCCAATTTCTAGACCATTGGCTAAGTGGCAAGGAAATGACTTACTAAGTCAATATCTCAAATGTCACTGTATGAACAATATTTCAACAAAAATCTCAGCAATTTGAAATCCAAAATTCTAAATGAGATTTTCCATTCCAAGTCTCCTCGATTTGAAAGACTCTTTCTTCAAATCTTAAATGATTCACACATTTTCGAGAATATATAGAAAATGTCGAAGACACGTAGTGGGTAAATTTTGACGTGCATATGATCATTTCAGCTTTGTAATTTTAAATATTAAAATTTGGAAGTGTTATAAGTCATTAAATTTTTGTAGTCCATCTCATAAAGTTATGATAATTAGATCACGTGAGCCTAAATTTTATTAACTCCTACTCCTGTGATCCTCTTTAAATCACGTCAAAATATGTATAACCTAAGACCCCTTTAAAAAAGAAATCTTAGAATTGAATCTTGCTAAAAAACATCATTAAATTTTTTTTAATGAAAAGAAATTTTAGCATCAATACTTTTTTTTAATAGAACATTGTACCTATTTTATCTTTCATTATAACTAGAAAGTAAAAAAAAAAAATAGACAATAAATTGATGAAAAAAATTAAATGTGATCACTCATTTAAGAAAAATTAATCTACCCAAAGTCTCAAATCAACTTCCTTCGGCAATTAAAAAGTTTATTATTGTGAGTGATAATTTAAAGTACACAGTCTAAATTGCAATTTGAGTCAGGTCAGATATCAATAAACTCAATCCCATCCATTTTAAAATTTATTGAATCTTATCCGATTTGAATTGTTAACTTTAATTACTCAATTCGACTCGATCTGAATTTTTGATGTGATTCAACTCAAGTATTATTTTACAACTCGATAAATTTGCAGATTAATTTTATAATTTTCAACTAAATTTAATTCAAATTTGAGACGATTTTTTTTTCCCAACATAGTCCGATCTGATCCAAGATTCACCCTAATATTAAGTGTACCAGTGACTGATGATGGGTCCCACATGTATGTAAACAGGGAAGCAGGAGAGGTACAATTTTCTTCTGGGCCTCAGGACCCATCATTCCTCCTACGAACACACTAGACAGACCCACAATTCTATATCTGCATTACATCTGGCTATCTTTAGGTATTATTGTACTGACCACACAACCAATTCCAATTTTTTTGTTTTGTTTTTGAGGACCCTCCACACGAGGATTTAGGCTTTTGGCTCATAATTGAGGCAATTGGGTTACAATTATGGGACCCAATTAGATATATATTTAAGTTAAAATGCAAAATTAGTTTTCAATGAGAGAATACAACAAATAAATATCAACCAATATGAGATATAATTTAATAAAAATAATATTTTTAACAATTTAGATTCACCAAGAAATGAGATCCACATGCCTGGTCTCACAACTTAGGAAATGGCCAAGACACTTTGGGCACTTGGAACAAAGGCTTTATGTGGAGCCTACTTAATTGTAAATTTAAATTGCTAAAATTGTATACTCTTTTAAACTTAGATTTGTCTTTCTTCTTTTTCCTTTTTTATCCAATTTATGCATCCTTGAATTAAATCATGATATATAAAATTATTCATCTAATGTTTTTATTTTTCTTAAAAATCATTGGACTACAATGACCCATTGGTCTCATTTTGAATATTTTTAATTTTTATCCATCAACCCGTCAATCTTTTTTAATCTTAGGATGGGATTTACCTACTAATGTAGCATGTTAAGCACCTAGGCTTTTAGGCCCAAGTGTCTATAGGACCTCACCTACCTAATAATAAAATCTTCCATGGTTGTACTTGGCCCGACACTTTTTCATCCGAGGTTTAACCCAACTTGTCTTCACTTAAATTTCATTTTACTCTTACAGTCCCACGTAGGCCTTACAAAATTTGAGTCAAATATTTTAAGATTTTTCACTCATTTTTTAAACTTAGATTTATCTCAGAACTATAAGTTTCAACTTCGAGTCGTGTAGTAATTCAATGTTTGTGGCTTAAAGAGCTACGTGCATCTATAATTTTATCTAACGCTTTCTTACTCAGTGAAAGATAAGGATTTACAATTTTTCATCTTTAAAAAAAATATATCTAATATACAAACAAAAATACATAATACAAAATAACGTCGAGAAACTTTCCACTTTATCAAAATATGATTTGGTTGCATGTTACTCTCGTGCACATTATGTGGAGAAAATCATATATACTTGTACACATAGAATCTATAATAGACATGACGTAGCAATTGGGGATGAAAATTTTGCATTGAAGCTTATTTATTACTATAAATAATGGGCTGGAATTGTCCTTTTCATTATATGCTATCCATGATGGGGAATTTATATCAACATCATTGATGGGAAATTGTTGATTCATTCACTAATCTTGCAAAGGGCGGTACTCAAATTTGGAAATTTGAGTCCTGCATCAGATTCAATCTTCATATTTATTTCATTGTATCTATTTTCTTCTTTGTTCTTTCCTTTCTTAAGTCCCATTGTTTTTATCTTAACCCCAACTTAAAAACCAATTTTTTTTCTCTTTCTAGCATTTTTATCAGCGTGGACTTTTAGATGTTTTCCTAATTTAGGGATTTTATTTTATAATTAATTTTTTTTAATTTTCCTATAGGAAACTACAGAATATCCAGCTTAAAACTCTCACAACTGAATTCACTACTCCTAAGACACACTAAAGCTAGACTATAGAGGCTCAAACCTTTAACTTTCCGCTTCATAAGATGGGAGGCAATTACACCCATGTAGACAAAGAAGTATTTGCATCATTAGACTACAATTAGCTTTCATTTTAATTCTTTTATTTTTTTGTATTTTTTATATTTTCTTTCTCTTATATTCCATTTTATTATAAATCTCTCCTTATCAAATCCCTATCTTAATTTCACATAACAACCGCCTAACACGGCCCGTAGATCTCTCCTTGATCAAAGAAGAAACAGCCGAACCTCGTCTCGATCTTCTCCGATTCGCCTCTGCCCCGGACTACCAGATTTCTGGGCCAACGGCGACCCATTTTCCGACTTGCTTTGCTCTCGTGTCCTCGTTTTCGTCTTGATCTTCTCGGCCAAACTCTGCTGCCGTCCATCGGAGATCTCTACTGCCATCCCTGATTCTACCATTCTCAGTCGAGCAAGGGAGGGAATGGTCCGGTTCAAGATGTGACATCCCAACTTCATGAAAGGGCCGAGTTCTAAGTTTCAATGAAAAAAGAAATGAAAATTTAGCCCTTAGTGGATGAAAGAATTTCCATTTCGGCCCCATAACAAAAAAAAAAAAAAAATCAATCTGAAACAAAATTCTAGCCTGTTTTAAATAATTGCTAAAATGCATAACAATACCCTGGGAATCCAGAAAATTTTATCCCCCACCAAGCCTCCACTCAATTGAAATAATTTATGTCAACAAATTATGAGAAAACTAACCAACTATAAGATGCCATGTCAATATAAATTCATAGCTCAGTAATTTAAAACTCCAACTTTACTCAAATTCCTACTGAGTCAAGTAACTCGAATGAGTTTTTTAACTCAACTCAGAAAAACTTTGAAAAGTCAAGTAAAACTCATTGACTCACTCAACTTGAATCTCCATTGATTTGAGTTAACTATGACTCACTCACTTAATTTTTCAAAGTTGTTAAACTAAAGCAAATGCACAAAACACTCTAACATTTTTGGCTCTCGGTTTCATGTGGGACGTCCTCATTTTATAATTTTTATTTAATATATTTTCATTGATAAATTAAACATGATAAGTAAAAAAATTATTCAATAATTTCTTTTTAATTTTTAAAAATCAAGTACTAACTTCATTCAAGAGTCTCATTTTTTTTAAATAGTTTCCATGACAATATTTCTATCTACATCAAATAGATTATCTCAGTAAACTATAACAGAAGAAAAGATCAATGTGGATAGTGATTTTTGCACTACTATTTTTTTTATAGTGTACAATTTTAAAAGAAAATTTTAATTTTACCTTTATTTTTCTTCTCTCTTCTCTTTTCTCTTTTCCAAAAACAAGAATAAAATTAAAATTCTTTTAAAAAATACACTATAAGAAAAAAGGCGGTGCAAAAATACTACCCATCCATATTTTAGATGAAATTTAGCTTTTATTTTTATATTACCTTGTGTAGGAAAAAAAAGGTTCGGTGACGAAAGAAGCACAAAATTTGAAAAGAGAAAGAGATATGACCAGTAAATGAGAAAACATAGGGTGAGGGTAAAAAAGAGGTAAGAGGCAAGTCACCCGACAAAGGACCTGAAAGGCCTCAGAGAATCCTGCAAACTCCAATCACCAATGTGTCTCTTCTTCTTTTACTCCCTTACCAATTATTTCTTCTTCAATATGACAATGGACAATACTGCCCGCATCATTTTCTATTTTCACCTTCCTTTACTATCTCTTTCTTCTCCCTTTTTTTTTCTTCACTCTTTCTTTTAGAAAATATAACAGGCCACAGCCATGTCCATGTCCAATTTTAGATTAAAATGAGACTTGGTTGACTTTTCAACCCACTTTGCCCTAAATGGAGTCTGTGCAATGATCATTTAAAAAAAAAAATTGATCAACTATTTGACTCACGCTTCAGGAAGGAAGTTGTAGATTTACACTCTCATAATCTAATTTTAACGTGTCTTAGAGATAGTAGACTCATTTATAAAAGTTTACGTGGAATATCCTACAATTTTCTATATGTAAACTTTTAAAAAAAAATTATTAGGAGATAAAAACATTATTATAAAGTATTTACTAAAATATTGGAAATATTTGTGATATTCACTTAGACCCATTTACTCAATTGAGCTACTAATATGGGTACCAAGAAAAAGTGGTGTCAGATACTTCAATTCATGCCAATTAAGCACTGAATCTCAGTAATTATCATCTCCAATTCATACATCCTTGTATAGTTTGTATGATATTAAATGCAAAAGGTGGAGAAAAAAAAGAAGTAAAAAGCATTGCCCAATAGAGGCAATATGTATGAAGAAAAAGGACCACCAATAAATGGAAAGGCACCAAATATGGGGAACGTATGGAAATGTGCACTTTATATATTATTTTAATGGGGAGCCATACATATACATGAGAAATCTTTCTCCTAATACACATTTTTCAAAAGTTGATAAAAATTATCCTTTTCTCATTCTACTTAAAAATGCTGCATTTTCTGCATGAGTGATCTGCTGTAACAATCCGACTCAAATATAAGGCTTAAGACATGACTCAGTGTGATATTATTCACTTTAGACCTCGCACAGCTCAAACTCGTACTGTTTTGCATTTAGGCCTGGCCCTACTTGGTCATGCCCAAAACGCATCACATAGAGTCAAGGGGGCTGGCCTTCTCTTAAACTCCCCTCTCTTTTCTTTCTCCACCGATGTGGGACATCGGTGGTGTGCTGCCTACAGCCCACACCTGGGCAGGGGTATCACATCTGCCGTCTGAAAAAATTCATTCGAACAAAGTGAACTATGAAGTGAGATTTTCGAATGAAGTGTGCTGTGAAGTGTAATTTTATGGTCCACAAAATAGGAAAAATATAATAATAACGTTTCAAATGAAAAATGTTGATTTGGCCTAAATTCTATGAATGGAGTTTACTTTCAATAAATCAAAATTTTATAAACTATGTTTCTCCTCATATTTTTAAGTTGATATTGTTTCACTGATACTCTCTATCAAATTAATTTATAAAAATTATAATTTCTAATTAACAAAGATAGACATCATTATTATTTTTTACGATGAAGAGTCCTAAGACTTCCTATCTCTCTATAATTAAAATGCTGGATAAAATTTCAGATGCATACAACCTTCTGCAGATTACATGCATCAAGTTATTATAGAACTTGAACCTGAAATGTCTGATTCCTTTAAATGCTTGCAAAGTGAACTATATTATCTGAAGTCAAAAATATAAATTATTCCTAATAATTAAACATTTACATCATATATCATTCAATGTCCTCCCGTTTCATATGCCATTTTAGAGATTGGAGCTTTATTTTTTTTAAATAGAAAGGGATAGATTAGAGTTTAAAGGGGGGGTTTTATTAATTCCCATACTAAATTAATAAGACCTATTTATTGAGATTTAATACCTAGTTTGTTACTTAAATAGATCTCAATCTCAAGTCTCTATCACTGGATGTAAAATTATGAGGATCATATGAACAAGGGTTATACAAAGTGTCAATTCATCTTAAACAATTGATAAAATAATGTCACCATGGACCCAACATTTTGACCTACATAGAAATGTCACCGTGGAGCCAAAATTTTCAGCCGAAATATCAACCATCTCAGCTATAGTTAATTTTTCTTTAAAAAAAAAACATAGGAAATAAAAAATCACAAAATCTCTATTAAAGTAGGTTAGAATTTGTGCCCTAAATTTTCAAAATTTTAGAAAAATCTGACAAATCCATATTTTTCATATTGCCCCTTTGAATGTGAAAATATCAGCTGATACAATATTTTAAAAACTAAACAAAATTGTATGGTTCAATTTCATTCCACTTAAGCCAAACTCTAATATGATTTAGTTGTTATAAAGATTTGGTTTGTTCAAATCTTTATTTATTTTGTTTCTCTCCTATTCTTAAAAAAAAAGTCATTTACACCATTACTTTTGTTTTACAATGTGATTTCATACTTTTTATTAATTTTGACAAGTACAACAAATTATCATGTCTTAACTTAAAATATTTTTGACTTTATCTTCATTGAGACTACACTCTCCCCTGAAAAAAAAAACACTCAAATTAAGTAAAAAAGGACCACATCTGTATATTCTTCCTAAAATGCAATTCCCTGTTTTAGATGAGAAATTGAAGGGCAAAATCGTCATTAAAACATCAAGCAGAGTACTTAAAAGTAGCCATGATAGAGTGCGAAGCAGACATGAGAGAGTTGCTAAGCTCTCATTCAGAGAGGTGAGTTATTGTTTTTATATAATTTTTTAATGCCAGTTTTTGAACTGGCCAAAGAAAGCTGCAGAGATTAAGAAAAAGAGGAGAGATTCGAAGAAACCTGCGTTGGAAGGAATGGTTGTGACTGACATTTGTATGGGAAGGACCGAAAATCGAGTCAGTGATTCTACTCCAGTACTCCCAAGCTAGATCTTCTTCAGCTCAAGAAAAACAGAGGAGAGTGAAAACTGAAAACCAGAGATTTTTTCTCTCTCTGTTTTTTCAGATTTCTGGTCTGTTTCTTTCAGGGTCTTCTCTTTTTCAACTCTGTTCATGGATTCGAGGAAGCCAAAGCTGAATTTCATGTCCAGAAATCCTCTCCTTTACTGCATTTCCATCTGTCTCCTCTCTGTTTTTACTCTCTTCGGCACCATCAGCATCAGCATCAGCACCAGAAATCCATGCCTTGGTGAGAAAAAAATCAATTCTTTTTCAATACCCATTTCGATTTAATTCTCAATTCTGCACTTTTCTTTAACTTTTTGCAATACCCAGATCGATTTTCTGCTTTTCTTGGGTAGATTTCTGTGTAATCTGAAAAACCCACCTCGATTTTATGCTAAATTCAGTGATTTTCTGTTTAAAAAAAACAGAGAGAGAGAGAGAGAGAGAGAGAGAGAGAGAGTTTTGTGCCTTACTGTCTTCACTCATCTGCAATCTTTTCTTTCACTTCTCTGTTGCAGATATCAGAAGCTCTTCGGATAGAAAAATCGATTGTTACAAGCAGGTAAATTTCTTTCATTTTCTTATATCAGAATTTAGCTCAAATTAAACCCTGAAGTCCAGAACCTGTTTCTTCTGTTTGTTTCTTATTTTTTTTTTCTTGAAATCCATGGCTAAAATGCGCCGAGTACGTCAGTGCGCATCCCATCAGGTGTCTGGCCCTTCTTGGATTTTTGCCAGATCCTTACGGCGCATTTTAGCAGCAAGACACTGATCTTATTTTTTTTTAAATTCTAAGATAAATGCTAGAACACTAAATACTATAGATTTACTAATTATAAATATTAAAGACTTTTTCTCATGTATATCTACATAAATAGAAATGTTGAAAAAATCAGGACAATTGATGGTTTCTTGAGTTTTGACACAAATATAGGAGAAAGATAAACATGTGTCTACGAATATGTGAAAATTTTCCTATGATATCATTTGACCATGTGACTCCATTTTATATCAAAGAATATATAAAAAAAATAGATTAGAATATGAAATTTCAAAATAAATGATTGGTTTGTAAATTGCATATGGTATTTTTTTTTAGCGGTAAATATGAAATTTCATTAAAAGAAGGAAAATTACAATAAGAGGAAAAAGACAAGCCACATATGGGCCTAAGAGGATTAGGCCCAAAGGCGAGAAACAAAAGAGAAAGAGCAAAAATACAACAAAGCAATCATTCACTTGGAAGATGAAAGACTCCCAAGAACAACCCTTCAACACCATTTTTAGTAAAGAAATCTGCAACGCCATTTGTCGTCCGACTGATAAGGTTGAAGGAGACCTCCAAGTCCAAGGAGAGACCCTTAATTTTCCTTACTAGAGTGATAAGCCTCCAGAGGAGACGCCTCACACCCCTAGCCCATTTGATAGCGTTGGAGGAATCGCTTTCAATAACTAATTTAACTCCCCCAAGACTCACTCCTAAAGTTAAGCCTCTCTGAATACTAAGAAGTTCCGCCTCATTGAATTCTTTGATCCCCACAGATTCTAAAAACATGACACGAATAGAACCCATATGATCCCTAAGAACTTCTCCAATGCCTGACGGACCCGACTTACCCTTTGAAGCCTCATCCACATTAAACTTGAGAGTTTCCAAAGGAGGAAGAGACCACTCAACCATCAACCTCCTTTCTTGCCTAGAGGTAATCATCATCCACATTAAATTGCATATGGTATTACATGTATGTAGAACTATAAAGCTCTTTTCTCGAAAGTACGGTGTGTTCAAAATATTTTTTATACATATATTATAGAAATTACACTTTTTTACTTCAACAAGTCCTAGTTTTATGACATTGACATAATATAAAAAATAGGAAAATTTTAACTTTTGAAATATATTACTGTTTGTATTACTAAAACGTCAACTTGATAAGCAGGTCTTATACACTTCCTCTATATATATATATATATATATATATATAAAGGTTTTTCTAATACACCTTGTAGAGACCACTGGCTCGAGTCGGTGTCGTATTGGGTCTGATTGAGACCCATCTAACGGTTCTGATTTTGGATCAGAGCTGCACCCCAGGCGCAAGTTAGTCCCAGTTGGAGATCAAAAGTTCATTTGGACGTTTCCCACATTTAAAATACGTGCTCTGTTAGTTTATGTGACATGCTAAAGTGAGCTGGGTGGCGTACGTTAGACCACCATAGTAGGTCCAATTCTTTCGTTGGTTGTTTGGCACCGATGGTACGTGCCAATCAGCAGGTTGCGTTCCAATTCCACTGCTTGGCTGGATTTGGAAGATAGTCTAAAATTTCAAAAAATTCAAAAGACTCACTCTACCGTGATTTGGCTTGATAAGATATAAAGTCAAATAACTCAATTGAGTTGGAGTGACGATCAAGAACGACTTACCTCTGAAAGTAAAATGTCTTGAGTTCAATTTTCATTTTTTCAAAGAGTCACTCTTTATAATTTTACTTGGTGTGCATGGATAGGAAAGTTTGTACATACCCTAAGTATTAGTCATATGCGACATGACTAGATTTAGACAATAGTCTAAAAATATGATACGAGTCAAAGTCAAACAATCACAAACTTTGCTGATTTTTTTCCAATTGAGTTGAAATAATGTGAATTTCTTGACTCAATTGGATTTTGAGTCTGGTAATGGAGTGTGAGTTTTGAGTTTTTAATCTTTGATTTGGACAATAGTGATGCTATTGTCGAATGATGGATAGATTTGGATGACACTCTAAAATTTTTGAAAAAAAATATTTAGTTGAGTCACTCTTAGTTCACTTGATTTGATAGGATTTAGAGTTAAGAGAGTCAACAACCTTTACCAAAATTCCCCCCCTATTGAGTTGAAAATTCAATTGAGTTACTTGATTCAATTGAATTTTGAGTTGAGTTTGAATTTCGAATTTAATCAATGCTATTGCAAACATGTTTTCAAAGTTTAGAAATGTTTTAGACTGAATTTAGATGGGAAGAAAATTGTTATATGAAAATAAATGAATGGTAATAAAAAGTTTTGATGGAGGCAATGGTAGTTTTCTTAATGAAGATGAGAGTGACTTGTGACAAAATGTTATTTTAAATGAATGAAACCCAAAATGAGTGAAAATATTGCATCTACTTTTTCAATTTAAATAGATGCTTTGAGTTAGGATTGCATATGTTTTGATTGACGGATTAGTCCATGCTTATTGAAGGAGGATGGATAGTGGTATCAAATCCATCTCCCTTTTTTTAACCTAATTACGAGGGCATTGGGTAAAACTTGATTTGATTTGATCACTAAGGTGAGCCGTTATAATTTCTTATGGAAGCGTAATTGGATTCTTGTTTTAGTTTTTTTAATGCTAATAAGCAGGGCAATGTAAACAGGAAATTGGCAATGGTGGTGCAGAAGAAAGGATTTTTTCAAGCTTGAGAAGGTATTTGAGTGGGCCTGGTTCATCGCCTCCCCGGTGCACGTCGAAGTGCGGTAGGTGCACCCCATGTAAGCCGGTTCACGTGCCGGTTCCTCCCGGGACTCCGGTGACAACAGAGTATTATCCAGAGGCTTGGAGATGCAAGTGTGGCAACAAGCTGTACATGCCATAGAATAGAAACAACTTAAGAAGAAGAAAAAAAATGTTTTAAGAGTTGATTGTCTAAGAGTAAGAGGTCCATTTTAAGCAGTCTTATAGAAATTAGCCTTCCTTTGTTAAGCTTTTGGATCCTGTGAATCGAAACCAACGAAAGTGAGAGAAGATGATATTTTTATGTTGATTGTGTATAAAGTAATTAATATTAATTATTTCTCTTTTACCTTATCTTGTTTGCCACAAGATGATGATCTATTTCTCTTAAAACACTAATTTACATGATTTACATTTTTTTTTTTTAATTTACGTGTGGACAGCAACAGGATGCCTTGTGTAAAACCCAAACGGGTGAGTTCACTACACTTAGGGCACACTAAGATTAGGCTATGAGGATTCGAACATACAGCCTCTCTCTTCTTGAGATGAGAGACAAGCAGTTGAACTACACCCATATAAGTATATGACTTACTGATCTAATAAAAATTAAATTTTAATACACAACTTATTAAAAAAATATTTTTTAAAAATAAAATCATTACCACTGTAAATGTATACCCAGCTTGAACCTTAGAGAAAGTGTTTTTGCAGTAAAAATGTAAAATGAGATGTTTGTGGCTTCTGCATGTCAGATTTTCGCTTCATTTGCATCTGTGGCTTTGTTTGGCTCTTTGCTGCTTTGGTAACTTGCATACAACAATCCAAATGTAACCTTAGGCTCCTAACCATGACTGGTCATAAACTGGCAATTTACTTTTGCATTCATTATAGTCACCTTTTGTACAACTGACACGTGCACACTTCTGGGCCATGACAGAAATTTGGCAGCAGTCAGGCATATGGAAAAAAAGGAAAAAAAATAAATTAAAAATTAAAAATTAGAAAATTAGAAAGTGACACATGGGACATAGAAATGACAGTGGAAATTAATTGACTGTTCATTTATTTTCCTATAAGGGGTACTGAGGTACTCAAGTGTAAGGGATATAATTTTCAGTCATGGTTACATTGCATGACTCAATTCAGGTATTATAAAAAATTGTTCAAATTATATATTGCATGTCTGACCCACACTCAGATATTTTGGTGGGCTATGTTAAAAGGACGAATGTCATGATCATAAAAGTTATATAGATGAATAAATTATCACAAGGTTTATTATACCATTAAAAATGACACCTATTGAATGGACCCTTATGTCCGGATGACGGAGGTAGAAAATAGTAAAATAATAATTCAAAAGTATTAGAGTGATGGCCGAAACTTAAATTAGGAAGCAGGAGTCTTGAATTCTATTCCCACTCCATTCCAAAAAGTTACTATCAAGTTACTCGATATGTGTGGATAGAGAGACTTATATATGTCTCAAAAATTAGTTGAGTGCTCTAAAAGACATGGATGCCTCAATCATAAAAAAAAAAAAAATAATAATTACATATAGAAAAAGAATATCACATCATGATTTTTTTCCCTTTGGGTGTCTTTAGGTGGGATGGCTATTCATTAAAGTGAGCCGTCATGTTGGTAGAGTTTGTTGTCGTGTCAATTATAGATTGTAATATAGACATTTTAAGAGGGAAGAATTGAGATTTGCCAATTAATTTTGTTTAGATGCAGTTGAAATAGTATAACCAAGAATGATAAGCACGGTAATTGAATTTAGATTATAAACTTTATTAACAAATCTCCCTTGTAGATGTGGGGCAACGTAGGGCTGCGACTCAGCCCATATGTGATTCATAATTTTAGGTTCGTGCTTGATTTTCAATATAAGGAACAAGCTTGGGTCTCAGCTTGAGTTTACCTAAATTATTGAAACTTGAGCATGGGCCGGGGTTTATTTTTAAGGCCTGATCCTGATTTCAAAATTCAAACTTAAAATGCATGTGAGAGCATACTTGGGCTCAATCTTTCTTTCTAGGTTCAAGTTAAGGTTTTTTTTATTATTATAAAATATTCGATCATATGTTATATTAAAAATTATATTTCTACACAATAAACTAGAGAAAATCACATTTTTATAAGTGTCGTCTCACATTTGGGCTTTTGGGTCTTAATTGGGGTTTCTTTAATAGTTGAATTAGACCCGAATTCATGTCACCTGAATTCAAACTTGGGCCTATATTTTGTGCCCAAAAAGAGTGCAGACCGAGCCCTAGTCAATCCAAACCTGGATTTTTTTTTTTCAGATTCCTCATGCAGGCTCAAGTTAGGCTGAACCCAAGTTATAGCCCTAGGGCAATGGATCACAATCATTTTATTATAGTGTCATGTATGCTAATTTAACACAGAATTTAATTACCGTATTTATAAAAAAATGGGTTACTTAACATTTCTTTATATTTTCAACTTTCAGATCAAAGTTAATTAAAATATTAAATCATTAAGAACATATGGTCTCTTAATCATATGAAAGTCCATAAATTAGAAAAATAAAATTTGTTCGGTGTCTCTTTATGCCTCAGGCTTCTTCTTTATTAAGCAATGCTGTGAACTCCGAGTTTTTCTCCTGAGCGTGACCTAGTAAAAAAATCCAAATTTTATTTTTCTAGAAAGGGGCCCAAAACCAATATACCTGAAATTTTAGAAGTAATAGTGATTAAGTATTTTCTAGGAAAAAATATGGGCCTCAAGGATTGAAATGGACCCAAATTTGAGCCCATTAAGTGCCCAAAATATCGAATTTCACTGAAATTTGAAACTCAGTGTGCACTTGATGCACTGGTTCTGAACCATTTGTTACAGGGGCCTTCACTTCCTAATAGAAATGGGTCAGATCTGTCCAACCTAATTTGGCAAACCTAATGATCTTTGAGGTTGTTTATCATTTTCGATTGGAGGAGCACAATTGCGAGTTGCGAGACTCTTTCTGCTTTTTGGTGCTTATTCATTTCCTACAAGGAGTTCAATAAATTGAATGAGAAAAATAGGGTATTTTTTGTGCTCAACAAGTTAAGGTATAATTCATTTTTGATAAAAATAAAGTTTTTTCACTCAAACAATATAATGTCGGGTTTCTACGGCCTAACACATCGACAAATTTTGGCAAATGATGCGAATGCAACTAAAATTGTGCCGGTGCACCATCTTAGAAAAGTATCAATGCACAAATCAATACCTTTTTGAAATTAGCAAATCATAGAAGCAAATAGCATCAGCCTTGCATTTACAGAACTGTTTTTTTTTTTTATATATCGAAGTGCCACGTAAATAGTTTGATGTATAAAATATGGTGCTGAATTAAGTGCCGATGAAGGATAAATTATCGAATGGTTAAAATGATTCAATTAGTGTTTACGCGACCTTTGCCTTTAATCCATAATTCAAAAACTCGAAAGCTAGATTCGGCTTGGGAACCTGTTGAGTTAGTAATTTGGACAAGTTTTTAAACTTAACTAAAAAAACTCTTGACTCAAAGTCTTACTGAGGTGAGTGAACTCAAAATGACTCAAATGTTTGCACCAATAAGGTAATATAGACGATCAATCAGCTAGATCAAGAAAACCACTTCAGTTTCTAGCCTTTAGTTTAGGTCTCAATCCAGCTCGCGAGCTTATAAAATGGGCCAGGAATGAGCCCATCAGTAAAATTTGAAACTTCTCATGTTACAATTTTTCAGCTCAGGATGGGCTGGGCCATCTAGATGGCCCTTTAAGCCGTAGTTGGTCCGAGCTCGGATGATTTAGATACTGTTTAAGAAGTTAGAGTCCAGGTCAATTCATGGCCCTAAATGAACACAAAAATCTGGCCCAAAGTGGGAAAACTACGCCCATTTGTACACTATTAAGGCCCTTCGAATGGGTAATCCTGTTTTCATTGTGGATTCCAATGTGGATGGGCAAAATGTTGAAGGCATCTTAATTCAAGTTTTAAATTTTGGCGAAATACAAAATATTGGGCCTTTAACGAGCCAAAGAAATCGATTCACTCTTGGGTCCAAATCCATTTTGACTCAAATACCGAAATTTAGGTCTCGTTGGAAATTGGAATATGGGTAATTTATGATTAAACACAAGATTTCATCAAATAAATTTACATCAACTCCTATCTTAAAAAGGTATAGTACCTTTAAGGGATAACAAACAAAAGATAATATTTCTTTTTTATTTTAAAGTAATGACAATATTGTCTATGGTCGAGTGCAGTCTAATAATCATAATCATCATTATTTTAAAAGTTATTTAGGATAAGTGTAATAAGACGATCGTATTTAGGGGGAGCAATATGCAAATATTGCGAAGTATTGAATTTTATAGAAGCATGACCAAGATGAAATATCTTAATTTTTTTATAATTTTGAAAAATTAATAAAAGTCTAGGGTCAAAATGCACCATAAGAAAATATTAAGTGGAAACACTTTTCTTACCATGCATAAACAACAATATTGAGATAAAAACAGAAAGGAGAAAATCAAACTCACGGAATCAAACCACAATTAATCTTGACCCCATCCATTAGTAACCCTTTCCTTAATTAATCTTGAAATCTATCAATGAAAAAGTGAGATGGCACACTTATTTAAGTTGAATTCCAAATTGAAAAAAAAAAATGATATACAGTATTAATGTCACAAATATTTGTGATATTTTTTAAATTTACTATATTTTTATTGTAAAATACCATTATCATATTAATAACATATATTTTGCGGCACTGTAGTAAATTCTCGATAAAATTACCTTCAAAATACGATAAATGGTAATATCACGATAAATTCTCGATAAATTCTTTATTAAGATTTTTATTATTTTTTAAATATTATATTTTCCACAACATTTTTCTATTTATTTCTCAATAAGAATTTAAAAATATCTCGATATTACAACTATTGTTAATATTTCAAAAACAATATTTATGAAAATGATATATACGTTCAAATTTGATATTGAAAATTTCAAAACTCTCTGCTTTCTAAGTTTCAATTTTCCATGGATTATATTTTTTAGAAAAAAATATTTTCCCCGTTTCATTCTCTCAAGCCCGAAACAAGGACTGAAGGACAGAGTGCTGTAAACAGGGACTACTTCTAAACTGTAGTTCGCAGGAGAAAGTCTCCTGAGAAGTTCTTAATTTCACGGATTTTTAACGTTTTCGGGTCTGTAACGCCCGTGATCAAAACCGGTACGTCACAACGGTATGCATTGCCTTCTTTCTCTTGAACGTTCCAACAAAACGTTTCATCGATTAGATTCTTTCATTCCTTAGTCATTTATTAGAGCATTCAATACGACAATTTAATGAAAGAGTAAATTTAAAAATTATATATATTTTTTAAAATCAAAATGTTCAGACCTCTTTAAGCACTACTGCATTTACAAATCTCATCATCTATACACACCGGATAATATTATAGAGAATAATTTTTTTATATTAAGATTAACTTGAATTCAATATCTCTCATATCTTAGACAGGTTCTTAGTTGCCGAATGAGTCGAGTTGTCTAAACAATTATTTTATCTAAAGTGGTTGATGTACACTAATAAATTTACAAACCTTTTTTTAATGATAATTTACAAACTTATCTACAAAGCATACCTACTCCTGTTAAGCTAATTTATAACAAGGGCAGGTGGTTAAAAACTTTAAATTATAGTTTAAGATTGGGTATTTGGAAACTAGACTTTGAGTACATGGCCCTACCATAATTATGATTGAAACCACCGTTTGTGCAGAACCAAATACCTAACCATTTATCTTTATTAGTAAGAGTGCATTATTTCTAAGAAAAATTCCTTATTTGGTAAAATATAATTTAATTTACTATTTGCAATTTATTTGATAAATAAGTTAAATTTAAGATAAAATTAACCCTTCATTCGACACACCTCTGTACATTACACCCTTAATTCAAGCAATTCAAACCTAATTATAGACAAATTCATTCAAAACTTTCATGTCCGAACTTCCATCTCTTGTATTTAAATATTAGTCGATCTAGTAGATGCCTACTCGATAATTAGGGTTGAAACTCGGGTTAGGTCAAGTCAGATTTTAATAAACTCAACTCAATCTATATAAAAAATTATTAAGCCCAACCTCACCTGACCCGAATTGCTGACCCAAATTTCTCAACTCAATCCGACCCGAATTTCTAATCCGAGTCAACCTGAATGGTATTTTATAACTTGGTGCACGCGGGTTAAGTCGAATTACGTCGGGTCGAGTCGAGCTGATTTTAAACTTCTCAATCCAATCGATCCAAATTTCATGCGGATTTTTATTTTTCTAACCCGACCTGATCCGAATATACCAATACATAACCCAAACCCACTAATTTCTCCCATTGGATCATGCGGGTCAGGTTAAAACTCAACTAAAGTTTCACCCCTACTTATAATGGATTCTGTATGATAATTATAAAATTTATATAGATAAATATATTTTTATAAAGACTATTGCATCATAAAAAATAAAATTTATTAAATAATACTAATAAAAAATAGATGTAAAATTGGAAAAAATTAACAGATTAAATAAAACATAAAATGATTCTCGTGGCATCGCGTTCTGTAGGTTCGCACTGCATAGTGATTTAAGATTTTGGGGGTGACAGGGTATCTATTATTTATGGAGTGTATCTCAGTGCAAAAGTGGGGCCCATTATGCTTGCGAATTACGATTTTTAAGTAGGCCGGCGGACTACGGAACGTACAATTGAATTTCTTTCTCAGAAAAGCTTGTCGCTCTCTCCGGAACTGGCACCAGACACGATCTCTTGCGCCGATTCTTGGAAAAGACGAAGTAGAGAGAGAAAAAGAGAGGGAAAATTCCAAATCCAATAGAAACACCAGCTTCTGAACCTTCTCAGAGTCTTCGAATTCCAACCTTCAGATTCCCCAAAACCTTCAACGAGCTCATCAGCAGCCCCTTTGGAGAAGAAAATCTACGCCAATCTGTCGTTGGAAGCTCGGACTTGTAGCGGTATTCTCTTTCCATTTTGAAATCTCGGACTCTTTTCTTTTTTCCATTTCCAACGTCTGGATGGTGCTTTATGTAGAAATGTTGGGTTTTCTGTATTGAAATAGGCGGTCTGTTGCATTTTTGGAGCTTCTTGAGCTCAGTGAGATGAAAAAGTAGCATTTTCCCACTGTTTATAGTTAGAGCAGAAATCATTAAATGGGTACTGTTTGATTTTGTCATTTGAGTGAAAACCTACATTTCCATTTTGGTTTAAAATCTTGATTTTCCCCTCTTTCTCACTTTCAGTTTGATTTTTGGAGGCTCTTGGGCTGAGAGAGATGAAAAAGTATGCTATTTTCCACTGTTTGGAGGCTTTTTGAGGAAAGTACGAACACTCATTTGGAGTTAGAGCAGAAATCTTAATGGGTTCTGTTTGATTTCTTCATCTGAGTGAAGGCCCAAAGCTTCATTTGGTTTGAAGTACTTCTTTTTCCCTCTTTTCTCACTTTTTTATTTTCTATCTTCTGATATTTTCTCGGAAAAAGAGAAATAAGGAACCGACTGTTTTCAGCCCAAAACATCCGAGCTTTGTTTGAAAACTCAAGAAATCTGAAATGGGTTTTTCAATAGAAATCTAATGACTATAAAGCAACAAAGGCCTTTACTTTCTTTGGTTTTAAGCATTTCTTGAGTAGAACTTTCCAGATTTCCCACTTCAATGACCAAGCACCTTGCTTGATTTCATAGTTTCATGGATTTTCTGGCAAAAACCATCTCTTTTTTTTAGCTAAAACTTCTCATATTGTTCCATTTGGTCCTCAAAATTTTCTTTCCAGAAAAGTTCTACATTTTCTGGCAAACAGCTCCGTTTTTTGCCTACAGTTTCTTCAAAAAATCGTTCAAGCCATGGATTTTTCTTCAAAAGCTGTGAAACCAGCTCCCAACATCTTCGAATTTGTTCACCGATTTGCCAAAGTCTGTAGGCTGAAATCGATTGGTCTTGTCTCTGGTGAAAATCCTGATGTTGTTCAGTCGATGGGAGATGGAAGTGAAGGCACTGAAGAAACTGAATGTGGAATTTATGAGCAGAAAATCTATCCCCAACCCATCGAAGAAACCCAATTCAAAGCCCATGAAGACATTTCCACAGCATCTGAGACACTTCGGAAACTTTTTGCGTCCATTTCATCTCTCAAAACAGCTTACATTCAGCTCCAAGAAGCTCACACTCCTTATGACCTCATAAAGATCCAATTAGCCGATCAGCTTGTGGTCTCTGAGCTCAAATCCCTCTCTGAAGTCAAGCATTCTTACAGAGAGAAGCAGAATACTAAACCAATGCCGGACTCAAATTTGAATTCTTCTTCTGCCTCTTCTTCTCTGCTGAGTGCTTCTGATGCTTCTGTAGAAATTCAACACTATCAGCGTTTATTAGAGGAATTACTCACTCAAATTGAATCAAAGGATGCCGAAATCCTCCAATTGCAGAACAAGCTTGACGAATTGAATGGGCAGAATGCTGAATTTGAGGAGAGGATTGAGCGAAGTGAGGAGCAGAGTATTCCACTCTCTAGAGATTCGAATCTTGATTCATTTCAAGAGGTCTTTCAGATGGCATCAAAATCAATCCATGATTTTGCGAAGCCATTGATTGCACTTATGAAAGCCTCCGATTGGGACCTTGATCAGGCTGCTTGTGCAATTGAGGATGCTGTCATGTACTTGAAGAGGTCTGATAAGAAGTATGCATTCGAAGCCTACATCTGCCGCAAGATGTTTGGCACTGGTGGCTGGCCTCAATTGAGCAACTTCAATGGGGTTACTAGGCTTCAAGACCCGTTTGATGCTTTGGTCGTACATCAAGATTCTGAATTTGCAAAATTCTGTCGAGAGAAGTATCTGCTGGTTGTGCATTCGGTGATGGAGCAATCATTCTTTGGAAATTTGGATCAGAGAGCGTTTGTGTTGAGTGGCCGACATCCGCGCACTCCGCTGTACCAAGCATTTGTAAAGATGGCAAAGTGGGTGTGGCTTCTGATGGGGATGGCAAGAAAGATGGATCCGGCAGCTGAGATCTTTCGAGTGCAGAAAGGGAGCAAATTTTCAGAGGCCTACATGGAGAATGTAGTGGAAGGTGTTCAAGGACGAGGCATGGAAGTCGGGTTGATGGTGATGCCGGGTTTTCGGATCGGAGAAAAGGTGATTAGGTGCAGAGTCTACCTCTCTCTGATAAATTAGATTTCCTACATGACACATGTGAGACATGGTTTTTGGACCGTGTTGTCACAGGATGAGACTCTGCAACATGGAGATTGGCTAAAGTGGCTAACTTTGATGTGAGTCATAAGCAGAAGGTGAACCCTACTCATTAAAAAGAGGTTTACTATGGTGTAGAGACCAGACACTTCTTTTGATACTTCTATAATCTTGAACTTTGAATGAATCTCTATGTTGCAAGAACCTCTTTTTGATAAGTTGGGCTTCATCAGTGTCTATGGCTCACTCCAAAGTTAGCCACCTTAGTTATTGATGTAAGTGTTACGGAGTCTGGTCGTGGGACATCAGACTTATGAGAGTTGAGAGAAGATAAGAAGCTATTTTTGTATGTATATTAGCCAATTGCCACCTTAGACACCGATGTTCTCTCTAATGCATGGATTTCGATCCTTGTTTTGGTTCATATACAAAGCTGCTCATGTTAGTGAAGTGATTTTACAATCACTTCTCTTTTTGTCACTTGTATATCATAGATATTAGAAGCAAGAAAGTAACTAAAGATATGTTACATTGTACTCTGCAAATCTCTGTTTTTAGTCATCATTCCATCTAGTAGTGAAATGAATATGAGAATCAGTGAATAGTAAATGTCTTTAGTATGGATTCAATGTCCGGGTATGGAATTTTACTACTCCCTCTGTTCCATTTTATTTGTCTCGTTTGAAAGATTTGTATTTTTTAAAGAACTCTGTATATAAGGTTAACACTCCATGCGATTTCATCCATTTTCAACACACTTTATACAACTCTTATATAAATGAGACAACTATTTTGAGACAATTTCAAAATCTATATAAGACAACTGATTTGGGACAAGGAATATTTTATTGGTTTCAAACATGACCAAAATAATCTTGTGGATGAAGACAATGTTGCGCAAATGTGAAAGGGGATCCATTGGTTTATGCAGCATTTGTTGACCACTGCATCCTATTCTTGTTTAGGCTAGGTGTACAAAGATTTCATACGGTTTCAATGGTATTTCTTCTTTTGAAAGAGAAGAGGAAAGGCAGGAGACTGTTCTAGCCTAAGAAGTTAAAAATCAGAAAAGAGAAAGTGATTCGGGTTGGGCCGAACCTGAGAGAAAGGTACCATGACCATATGAATTGATTCTTATTTTGTTATAACTGTCTCCACTTTTCTTTTTAAGGTATAATCTGTCAAAACATGATAGGATTAAAAGATACCTCAAACTAGTCCAACCTGCATAAAGTTTTTTTTGTTTGTTTGGGTAAAATGGGTATTGAGATTAATCTCGCGGATAAAAAAAAATCACCTGTAAGACTCGTGTATTAGGTAAGTTCGAGAGAAATTGAACTCAAGATCTTTAATCTAATTTTGAAAATTTAGATCTACTGAGTTATCCATGCAGATTGCAACCTCCGTAAAGTTGATCTCCACGTGGAGAAATACTGTCATGAACTTTTTAAATTCAATTGATGAGCTCTTTTCATTCAGATGTGATTTGTAATTCATCATGCAATTGATATTTTGATACAGTATAGGTCAATCATTGCAGAAAACATTACAATAGCACCACCACCAACTATTTCTTCCCTTTTAAGGCCCATGCAATGGATGATTTGGTAGCTTCCAACTTATTCTACTGTGAGAAAAATCACACTTGTCCTTGATATCGTCAAATTACAGCATGTATAAAGAAAAAAATACAAGAAGAAGCGAAAGCAAGTAAAAGCTGAAGAGTAACCCCTTATCTGGAGAACAGTCTAGTGAAGAAGTTTCCAGATTTTGACCTCTCAAGACATGCCACGTGGACATATCTTCCAAGTTTGTCCACTTGTCTTGCCTCCCCGCGAGTGTCCTTCCTGCAAACTTTACATGTCTTGTCAACCCAACCTTCTTCTACATATTGCCCATCAACTGAACACACCACGGGGAAAAAAATTTGTTTAGAATTGTAAGCAATTCAAATGCAAGAGGAAAAGTAAAAAAGAAAACATGAATTTTGATTCAACCACACATTTTCAATGGCAAGGTTTTCTAAGTGGTTAATAATGCCACAAATGTTGACTTGTTATTTGATCGGGTTAATCATTTCAGAAATATCATTTAACTTTCTAAATTGTGAATTAATAGTCCACTCGTAATCTCATCTATCTAAGATCGGTTTTATGAGTTTTTTTCCATTTAACCATATTATAAACCATAGCATCCGTTACTCCACAGTCTAATATATCATTTTTTAGTCTCTACTCTCCATGTCTTCAAAGGTTATTATCTCCTTTTAGTGCCTTTGAATTGTAGGTGAAGGAGGACTCTTTTATCATACCAGATCCCGCTAGCTTGTCTATATTTATCCACTTCGCTCTTATCGTATTTGTTATATCTAAGTCGAAATCTCCTTGAGATTTTACCATAGAGCTCAACTATCTAAATTTACCATAGAGTACCACTACATCATTTCCTATTCTTACCAAGTTACCTTCACTATCATCTAACCCACTAAAGTTATATTCCATGTATACTGTTTTAATTCTGCTAATTTTCAAACTATGTTTCTATAACATTCTCCTCATATCTAACTCAGTGTTAAGTTGTTGTTTCATTGAACTATTGGTGTTATGTCAACTGTTTCCAATCATCATAGGGGAATTGAGGGATATTAATATGAAAACAGAATAAGCAGTTTAGAAAACTAAGCTAACATTATCCTAGCGATTTAAGAATAGCTGAGATGTTTGTGATCAAGTGCAAACCATGGCAGCTTGCTTTCATTGATTGCATGAAGATGTAGAGGAAAAAAGCCCCATCAATTCGGTGTTGCAGTGTCTTTCGATAGAATTTCTTAGATGGAAAGAAAGTGAACAAGAATGAATGGTAAAATTTTTGATCGAATCGTATCGGACAAGTTATTGTGACTATGCGAGCAACGTCCTATTTGATCATTTGAATTGTGTCTTGCAGAAAGAGTGTTGTCCTGATGACACTGAAATCATAATTTCTGCATGGGATCATTCCTAGTTATAGTACAAAGTAGTAGAGTAGAAGGCAATTGTTTGACCAAGGCTCTGCTTGATTACCCAGAAAACAACATCACTGTTTCATTCTTAAAAATAAGAAATCAAAAGCTTCAACAATTTAGAACATGTCAAACTTTTCAACTTCGTATTTAATCATTATGATCATTAAATCGACTAATCTCATCTACATAGGTTGGCTTTCAGAGTTCTTCTCTTCTATTCTACCTCGCTGAGGTTTTCCTTCATTTCTCATCTGTTGAAACTATTCTAAGGAATGTCTTTAATCTACAATAATAGAGATTGTGACAATAGATAACCCTACATATGATAACCTTATCTCCATCTACAATAATTTAAAAAACCTAATAAAAGTTTCTTCTAGTACAATCAGATGTCTGCAGAATTTCATTACCATGTATTCTCAGCTATTCTTAAATCACACTCCTAATTAAAAAAATTGACCTATAATTCTCAATAGGACCCCACCCATTCATTACATTGCAGAGCAAATTCAAAACTCATAACCCTAACTTTTGAATATTCCAAGTTGGCAACCCTAATTATACAATCGATTCCTTTGAAGTGTCTGATTTCAATGAATTACTAAAAAGAAAATTAAAAGAAAATTTAAAATACGCATACAAACACATAATAATGCACAAATTAAATTATTAAAAAAAGTCCAACTAGGCTAAAGAGGACAATAAGTGGGTCCTAAGCCACATATAGTTGTAGTGTAAAGAGGACAATAATATGAGTAGTAGGTACAATAAGTTTCATCTCATCTAATAATTTTACCCCCTGATTTTTTGAATGGGTAAGATAACATGGCTAGGATGATCGGTTGATGTTGAAACTTTAAACGCTTTATATCTATACGATCTCATCTTTGGCATGAGAAATTATCTGTTGTAAACTGGTTTACAAAAATTTGTGTGGACTTTCAATCACAGCCCTTGAATGAGCAAAGAGTTGTTAGGTTTCATCAATATTAAAAATTAAGAAAAAGTGCCGAGAGGACTCTTTGAATGTTTCCTAGGCCCCATATTATTGGGCATTTGGGTGTAATGTAAAGAGAACGTATGAGTGGGAGAATGTATGAAGTCTTATCCTCTATCTAATTATCTTAATCTTTTGATTTAATTTTTTATTGATCAAAGGTTTATATTTGTCGAAAATTAAAAGAACAAAATTATTTAGTTGGAATGATCAATTGATAGTGAAAATTGGGTCCATGACCATTTGATGAGTAGTCTTGTTAAAGAGTCTAAAAGTGAAGGGATTTACCATCAATGTAGGATTTGAAGAAATCCTTGTATGTTCCTCCAATCTTCCTCCTAAGAGCACCATACTGCAAGAAAGAAAGAAAGAATGATAGCTACTTGGCATCAGTGGGCTGATACATG
This sequence comes from Chimonanthus salicifolius, assembly GCA_013350335.1. Classification (NCBI taxonomy): domain Eukaryota; kingdom Viridiplantae; phylum Streptophyta; class Magnoliopsida; order Laurales; family Calycanthaceae; genus Chimonanthus; species Chimonanthus salicifolius. The sequence continues at coordinate 1,381,396 of CM023537.1, read as the reverse complement.
ATGTAATAGCAAATAATGTGCCTGCGCATGCACTTATTTTGGGCATTAAGTAATGGAGTCTACCGTCTACACATTATCAATCCATATTAGTGTATAAATGATGTCTACTCCAGACATAATAAGTGCACATGGGCCAATCATAAAAATGCACCAAACCCATTTAATCCTTTTTCAATTTTCACAAAAAATAATAGGAGTTTGGGTGTTGGACAAGAATCATTGAAACCCATCAGCCAAACCGTGTGGTTTCTTCAAATTTGAACAATGGGTAAGGCTCAATCCAAAGCCCTCAGCCATGGTTAAGATTCAGAAAAAAAAATTTAGGATTGACATCCAAAATTCTGATAAAAACTGGTAGATCAGGCCGAAACCCTTAGTCATGATCAAGACAAAAAGAATTCAATCGAAATTCAAAGTCTCGAAATTTGGATTTTTTTTTTTTTTTAGAAATTTTGGGTTCTTTCGTGAGAATGATTTTTTTCTATTTTAATTGGGGCCTGAATTGGGCTGATATTTTTGGCCCAATAAGGGCCCATAAAAATGATTTCGGGTGACAGGGTAACTTAGGGTCAAGGTCCACTACATAAAAACGTGTTGAGTTAGCCAGTTAGGCCGCTTCTATAACAATTAACAAAGTAGGATGACTTTGAACCATTTCATAAGAGAAACGGGTTGGGCCGGTTTACTTGTTAGTGCCCAAATAAAGATAATTGGGTGAATTAGAGTCACTAATTGTATGGATTTGAGAGCTATTTGTAATGAAATATGGCATGTGACGTATATTATTAAAACAAAATACACGTGAATTGGGAGTATGAGACTAATGGTAAAAAATAAAAAGAATTGAGTGCTTTGTTAAATATATATTGGAATAAAATAAAGAGACTATATATTTTTAGTCAAGCGAGGTTTCTAGGATCTTTCAAACTTCTCTTCCCACACAAATTGAATAAAATTGAATAAAACTACGGGGGAGTAGCCCTTTTCGGATGGGATGAGATTGGAACTTATGAGTTCTTTTTTTGAAGCAAGTTCTTTACCATCACATTAATTTGTTGGGGTTGACATTAAACGTATATAAAAATGGTCCAAATTCAAAAGGTATATTAAAAGAGTTTAATAGTTTTACCTGTTCTTTTGTCATCCTTCCACCAGACCCTGTGGCTTCTCTTGCCTCCTCTAGAAGTTGAGCATCCTCGGCTGATCTCACTTGAGAGAAATCAAGGGCGTCTGTCAAACTTCCAAACAAGGATTGCTTACTCTTCTTGGCCTCTCCTTTGCTCCCCTCCTCATCCAATTTAGCCCAAACTCCAACTGAGCTAGCTGCCCTCTTGGGTGCAACACTAGAGCTTTTCTGGGGCACCACCCCTACAAATTGAGGGCAGCAGTAGCTCTGTGAAGAAGACAAGGGTAGAGTCCTCATCTCCACTTTCTCTTTTCTTCTTCTTCTTCTTCCTGCTGTTTAGGGTTTAGGTTCTATGTTACACTTCATTTCTTCTTATAGGGGGAGTGAAATTGCATGAATTTTGAGCTCTTGTGGCTGTTGTTTGCTGACGTGGATGGATGCCATGTTTCCAAGTGGCATTTGAAAATTACATGTGGGACTTTATGTAGATTTAGTGGCTTGGGAGTGAATACGTGGCCCTCTGGTTGGCCTTTTGAAAGGAGAGGGGGCTTTTGTATTTGGGTCATAGGCAAAAAGATCAGATTGGAAGCATCAAACCGTAGCCAGAAAAAAAAATAAAAAAAAGAAGCTAAGAGATCCATGATTGATGTGGTGCAAGTTGGGCCAGGTCGAACCCAACAAGCATAATTTTTTAATAACTTATTTTTCAGTCTAAAATATTAGATTTGAATTAAAATTTGAATTAGACTGTGTTTAGTATATGAAAGTTCGAGTTTAGTCGGAATGCCGAAAATTTAAGCACAATTTATAAAAATCTAATTTTTGTTAGTTAATATTATGGATAAATATAAATATGTCAAATATAATTTATTTTTTGAATCTAAACTATATCATTTGACATGTGATATTGTACAGACTCTTAACTATATCATTTAAAATAATTTGTTAAATCTATTGAAATAAAATGATTTTTGTTTAATGTGATATATAGCCATAAATAGGAAGGATAAGTCCAGAAATATGGATACAGATTAGAAGATCCTTTTTAAATCAAAGCTCTGTTTCAGATTCAGCCATTCATATAACATATATGATTCATAGCCCTGCAACATGCCTAATATATATTTTTAAAATATATTATGCATTTCAAATAATATAAATAAATATATATTTCAAATGCCATGGCAACACTGAATCTATTCCCATGTAAAATGGCATGGTATGATATTTCTAGAATGAGTTAACGTAAGTTGGAATAATAATGATAATAAATTTATATAGGTAAAGCTTTATAGGCTTAAATTCAGGTTGAGTTTATTGGTGTCAATCAATATGAAGAGAAATTGACATGGGCACGGGTGTTTTAATAACAAAGAACACTGAATTTGACCTTTTGTCTATTTGTCATTACTTAAATGTAAAACCAGTATCATTTATTATAAAAAGGGAGCACTTACACACACCCGAAAATCCTGCCTCTACACATCCGAAATCTGATTTTCAGGTGAAATTACGATTTTACCTCCGCGTTTCCATTCATTCGAATGAATGCCCAGTTCATTTTGGCATTCATTCGAATGAATCATTCATTCGAATGAATCCTCAAATGTATTTTCAATTCATTCGAATGAATGGGCTGAACAGTAACACGGAATACTGCTCAGCCCCATTCATTCGAATCAATGGATGATTCATTCGAATGAATAGTAATAAAATGACACAGTTTCCATCCATTCATTCTAATGAATGTTCAGAACGATCCGTTCATTCGTTCATTCGAATGAACACGAATGAACATTCTCATTCGAATGATTCATGACTCACAATATACAGTATACAGTTATTTAAATTCTTTTAAAATTTTAAACTTATTTTTTAAGCACTGTGTATTTCCAAAATTTTTCAAATTGAATATCTAAACTAATTAAAATAACCTGATCAAAATACTTTAAGACTTCAAGGTCTTTTGACACTCCTAAATATTTAAAACACAATATTTTACAAATAAGGGTATCCCTAAGCTGTGTCAAAAACACATTTAGGAGTGTCAAAAGACCTTGAAGTCTTAAAGTATTTTGATCAGATTATTTTAATTAGTTTAGATAATCAATTTGAAAAATTTTGGAAATACACAGTGCTTAAAAATAACTGTCTATATTTTAAAACATAGACTATTATTTAAAATATAGACCATTATTTTTTAAGCACTGTGTATCTCTAAAATTTCTCAAATTGAATATCCGGACTAATTATGATAATCTGATAAAAATACTTTAAGACTTCAAGGTCTTTTGACACTCCTAAATGTGTTTTTGACACAGCCTAGGGATACCCTTATTTGTAAAATATTGTGTTTTAAATATTTAGGAGTGTCAAAAGACCTTGAAGTCTTAAAGTATTTTGATCAAGTTATTTTAATTAGTTTAGATATTCAATTTGAGAAATTTTAGAAATATACAATACTTAAAAAATAAGTTTAAAGTTTTAAAAGAATTTAAATAACTGTATACTGTCAGTGACTGACATCATTAGAATGATTCGTGATGAATCATTTGAATGAGAACGTTCATTCGAATTCGAATGATTCGTGATGAATCATTCGAATGAGAACGTTCATTCGTATTCGTTCATTCGAACGAATGAACGGATCGTTCTAAACATTCATTCGAATGAACGGTCGGTTGATTCGAATAAATGGATGAAAACTGTGTCATTTTATTACTATTCATTCGAATGAATCATCCATTCATTCGAATGAATGGGGCTGAGCAGTATTCCATGTTACTGTTCAGCCCATTCATTTGAATAAATTGAAAATATATTTGAGGATTCATTCGAATGAATGCCAAAATGAACTAGGCATTCATTCAAATTAATGGAAACGCAAGGGTAAAATCGTAATTTCACCCGAAAATTCGATTTCGGGTGTGTAGAGGCAGGATTTCCGGGTGTGTGTAAGTACTCTCTTATAAAAAACACTAGTGTCTTCATTAATTCTCTTCACGAAACTCCTTAGTCTCGCATAAGTCTAAAGCATACAATAGAACTTTTGATGATTTTTTTTTTTAATTTGTTTAGTTATTAGTGTTAATGAGAAAGGTGTTTATCATATTTTATTAATTTATAAAGAAAAGAATAAACTTAAAATTCATCTTTAAATTAAACATGTAAAAATAATCTCACTCAAATGCATCATCGACTACCACAAGCTTCAGCAGTTGGAGACCAAGCTTTAGCATATAAAGCCCAACGAGTTTGCAATTGAAGTAAAAATATATAGAAGGCCATTTGCAAATTTATAGAATATAAATTTGAAGCAAGGTTTAGTTGAGATTTCCTAGGAATGTGATCCGCCTATGTAAGACTGGTACTAAACAAAACATAGTTGATATACCAAATTACATTGTTTTTATGAGAAATCTGACAAAAATCGAGCTATTTCGTATTGCTGATATTTGAATTAAAGATACAGATCAATAACTGATCAACATTTGGTGTGAAGTCCACCAAATAGGAATTCATATTATGGGTTCAAGTCTGTCTTGACCTTTTCAAGAACAAGAACAAAAACGAGCAAAACAATGAACAAGGATAGAGAGACTTTCATTGTATAAATATCCTCTGCTGTGTAACCAATAATAGCTGCAAATGTGCAATGGATGTCAAACTCTAAAATTGTTTCCATTTGCATAGAAACATTGTACTGGTTACTTCCAGACATCGTATGCATTTCGTATGTGCGGCAAGGTCGTATCTGGCATTACATCCAACTCTACATTTTCAATGGCAGAATGTAACTCCCTACAGATATGATACAATTCTCTTACACCCAAAATGGCAATCAGACAACGTAAACCATGCCGACTTCAAGAAGGGAAACAGGAGGTACCTTGAGTGCCACCACAGGTCCCCGACAGTTCCTATGCAAGAAATTGTACCCAAAATCAATTGCTAGACGCCTCAAGATAGATGAACCTTGCTTTGCCTTCACGTATGAGTGACCGAGGATGAAGGCAGTTCCAGCATTTTGGGCCTCCAATAGTTCCTCTAGCTCTTCCCGCACCTGTCTATCAGTTTCTAAATTATCATCATGCATAAACCTCACTTTTCGCTTGGTTTCCACCGCCTCCATCTCGATCATGTCCACACTCTCTACTGATTCGAATGTGAGGGACGCACTCGCAGGTTGTGTGCTTTCAATGTCATAAGCAGGCAGGCTTGAGAATGCCGAAGCCCCGATGACCATCAACCCTCCCTCATCCACCAACTCACCAGAATTGGACTCATCAACAGACAACTGACCATTTGCACCATGTCGTGACCCCTCAAGCAGGATAAAATCTGCCAACCGAGCAACTAGCTCAGATTCAAATGAATCTACATCTTGGTGCACATCACGATATCCATAGCGGACAATGCACCTGTAGGACCGGTGGGCTGAGGGGCCCACACGGCCCACAAGGTAGCGCTCGGCAGGGGGTACATATGGAACGGGGACAGATTTCACGCACACGAAAATGAGAATGCGGTGGAAAGCAGGGAGGTTGGTGACGAAGCGTGAGAAGTTTGCTGGTATGCCAGAGATAAGATTAGTGTAGACGAGGCCGATGCCAGGGACACGTGAGATACCAAGACTAGGACCAAGGGCCAAGAGCCAATCCAATGAGACCTTGTTGTGGAGGTCGAATTCGTACTTCTTGATAGTTCCATAGTGCCAGATGAACATGACAGTCATGAGGAAGAAGGCAAGGAGGATAGGTAGCCAAGCACCTTCACGGAACTTGACAAGGGATGCCGAGAAGTAGAGAGCTTCTATGGAACCGAAGAAGATGAAGAAAACAAGAGCAAGAAGTGGCGGTTTGTGCCAACAGAGGGTGATGACTAGGGATGTGAGACACGTAGTCACGAGCATTACTGTCATCAATGCCAAACCTGTAGTAGAAGAACACAAAAACAAATTAAAACAATATGACAATGGATTGATGCAAGTGTCAAATTAAAAATCTTTCAACTTGGGTTAAACTTAAAATAAATAAAAAATCATAAATTGTCAGTGACGAAATGGAGGAGTTTTATATAAGCTTAGGGCATAATTGGCTCAATGTTGAGAGTCTGTATTGGGTTTGCACAATTAGGGCCATTTAAATCAGTTGCCCTAGAGTTCTGTTGTACAAACTCTTCAAAATGTGTCAAGCACCTACATCCAACTCTTCATGAACTCTTCTAGTACTACCCTTTTAACATTGTTTTCCAAGATGAATAAACTATTACCACACCTTTCGCTTCTTGAAACTTAATTAAAATATTGAAAATTTGTCAAGTTCCATGAAGGCACGTGGCTACCTACCTAATGGATTAAACATCTTCCCTTATTTTCATATTTACCATTCCTTAATTCCAAATATATTCCTTGGAAGAAAATAAATTTCTTAAATATTTAAACTTTGAAGTATATCCCCACAAAAGGATTTTTCCAATTAAAAAGCCACCTAATCATTTGAATCATTGTTGCAAAGTCTATAAATTACACATGAACCATAACTTCTTCGATTTATCTACTGATGGTATCCTCATAAAACTAAATGAGGACATAAAAAATAACCTAGAATCAGATCTTGACCATCTAGATGAACCCAGAACATACTGTAGGGAAGTGGTTCAGTAATTGAACCTTCATGAATCAATTTTTGCTCTTTCATTCCAAGTAACCCCCTTAAGGTATCAACTAATGGAGGAGTGATATTAGATGATTTTTGTCTTTCCTCCTCCTCCTCCTCTCTCTCTCTCATTAGGACAATATAGAAAGTCACTGATCAAATTCAGATACTAGATGCCATTAATTTTTAGAAAGTTGATCCTCACTCCAAAAGGATGGTATTGATTTTTTATGAATCAGTAAAAGCTGAGATATCAGTCTACTCCAAGAGGTAATGAGAGCACAGCTTTGGGAATGAGGAAAACAATACCTGATGCATTCCCCATGTGTTTTGTGTCTCTGAATCCAACAGCCACAGCAATGCAGAGGATCATGAGCATCCAGTTGATTTCCGGGATGTATATTTGGCCATGTATTTTATCAGAGGTATGGATAACCTTGACCCTTGGAAAGCAACCAAGTGACTGGCTCTGGTTGATGATAGAGAACGTCCCACTGATAATTGCTTGGCTTCCCACGACCGAAGCAAGGATAGCCACCACAAGGACTGGCCATCTCACGCTTTCTGCAAACAAGTGGTTTGGACATACTTTCATCTCATCTCAAGAAAAGGAGTATTAATATTATAACAAAGACTTGCGGCTTTTATAGAATTTCACAAGAACCACCACCTTTGAATTGTTTGAATCATTAGAAAAGAAAGTACTGTAGCAGGAAGCATTAAAAACACAATTGACGGTGACAAATGCATACCAAGTCAACTCAAATTGATTCTACATCTGAGATTTTCACGAGTTCTTGGAAAAAATAAATTATGTCAAATATTATATTACATTCCTTTAGTCACAACTCTAAAATGTTGGAGAGCGAACGAGAGTCCCATATCGGTTGTGGGGGAAAAACTAAAGACTTATATGAGACTGGGTCACTCCACCTAACAGGCTAGTCTTTTGGGTTGGAAACCCAATCCTAACAGTGGTATCGGAGCTAGGTCCCCAAACCACAGCATGTGGACTCAAGGATCCCCGAGCCGACAGGATGGCCAGCGACGTTCTATCCGCCAGAGCCTCATTCGAGGGGGCAATTGTTGGGGTTGAATAAGAGTCTTACATTGGTTGTGAAGGGAAAAAACTAAGGACTCATATGAGACAGAGTCACTCTACCTATCAGGCTAGTCTTTTGGGCCGGAAGCCCAGTCTTAACATAAAAGCCCAAATGAATTCTCAATCAATTTTGGAGCAGGCACAAACTCTTTGAGTCTATTTAGGCTTTGACGTTTGAAATTGTACTTGCAATTGTTTGTTGTTTTGCAGATAGAATAGAAAATCAATGAAAATTAAAGCGAGAACCCTAACTAGGAACACCCACCAAAATTGGACCACATGGTTGGGTGTAATGTGTAGGGGACAACATGCATAGACATGGATGAAGTTTGAAACTTTCACCTCATCCAATCATCCCTAGCCCTTGATTTTGGTCATAGATGGGTGCCTGTAGAAGTCAAAATTCAAGGAAATAAATCATATAACAAGGATGATCAAATAGAGATATAACTTCACAAGCACCCAACCTATGTGGATGCTTGAATATGTCAACTTTTGACAGATTCTCTCAGCAAGGAGCTTTTGCTAGTGCAACGCAGATAAATTGGCTATACATCCATTGCTGAGTTCTTGTTGTGGCCAGGATTCTTGATGGGTCAAGTCTAAATGAGTCTAACCAAAATCAGAAAGATCTAGTACAGATTTGGTCATATTGGTCTTACCAAAGTCCTAGTATAGGTTCTGATTTCTGGATTTCTTAAGGCTTCAGATATGAACCGGGCACTTGAGCTTGTCAAGTTCTAATAAGCCTCTTTCGTATGCAAATGAGGGCAGGTTCTAATTCCTTAAACTGCCGCTAGTGCTCAGATTTTGTTATTATAATTGTTGATAAAAAAAATTGCAAAATGTTCTTAAAAAAGGAACTGCAAGTATTGAAACAAAAATTGAAGGAATGAAATAGAGAAGTATTTCAAAAAGAGGAGCCTTGAAAATAGACAACAATATCTGGGTAATAATGAGATAATTTGGTCAATGTTTGGGACATAGAGAAAATTACCAGGAACTGAGACATAAAAGCCAATCTGATAACTTGTGTCTATATGATGGTGCTTTGACAAGTAAGCAGCTTGACCCATGTAGGCGAGAATGAGGGCTGGATAAACAAGAACAGTGAAAGCAATCTGCAGTGCCATGAGAAGAATAAGAGATTGCTTATAGATCAAACAAATAAATAAATAGAAAATATGTTTGAACCTACCTGTATTGCGGTGTATGGAAAGTGGCCAAGATCTGCAAACATTGCTTCTGAGCCTGCAAATATAGTAAAACACACATTTGGTAATCCTTAATGGATGTCCTAAACCGATCTTCAAACACTAGCATGGAGATCACATTGCAGCCAAAATGAGTCATCTTAGATGAGCCAAATGATTACATTGTTGAGAGTAAAAGTTGATCTAAATTTAAAAAGAGAAATGAAGAATAGAGTTGGCAATGGATAAAGAAAATCAAATTTGAAGGCCTAGCATTACAAAGATAACACGGTTCTTATTGTTGTTCAGGAAATTTGCATATCATCAAAGCAACAGATTCTTCAGTACATTATAGGATCCAATTGACATAAATCATCAAACTTTCCGTTTCTACTGTTGTACTTCCAAAAAAAAATTCAATGCCAAGGCAACGGTCAACACATTCGGTTCAAGAAGATTGATAGAAATCACTTGCTTCCTAAAAGTTATGGTCATTTTGGGTAAATTCTGACTCAAATGAGCTGTTCTAAGTTAACTCAGTAAGTTTTAACCTTCAATCACTCATGAATGACAAAATATTCACTGGAGAGCGAGATGTAGCACCCCCCCCCCCCCCTTCTCTTGGATTCGACTTTGATCTCATTCAGAGTGATAAACTCACTAACATTTAAAAAATAGAAAACAACCAATCATATAGTTCGTTCGAGCAAGTCGTCATTTGATTCGCCCAATAGTTCAATGCTGATTCAGTTTAGTTCACAAATTAGATCAATCTAGTTCAACCTCATTTAAATAACTCTAATTTTAAACATATTAATAAGATGAATAATTATTACACTATATTTATGAAATGTTCATATTTCTTTTGTGAATCAAAATATCTTTAAATAACTTATCTTTAGAAAGTTTATCAACAAAGACCAATGCATATTTGACCAAACATAAATAAATAGACTTTAACAAAGTCATATATATATATATATATATATATATATATATATAATATTATAATGGTTGTGAGGAGTGCTAAATAAATTAGTTTAGGCAAAAAAAATAGGTAAAACGAATGAAATTGTATTTATTTAGATTTTTTTTTCATTTAAGTTAGCTACTCAAACTATGAACTTGACAAGCTGAAAAGAGAAAAATAAACCTACTCCAAGGAATTAGCAAATTATGACATACATTGAATTGCGAAGTCCGCATTCAAATACGAAATAATCGAATTGCAAACTAGGTAATTATGGATGGACTTTTGCATGTAGGACCCATTTTTCCATCAAAGAAAACCCTTCAACCTCAATGTCCCTCTATGGTTATTTTTGGGTCCCAAATTAGCCATCCATAAAGACAATTCACTATTAGATTGAGATACAACATGGTTCATGTTGAATTTAAGGCACCCCATAGCGAATGGGCCTTGTGGATTACTGATGTTGTAGCACATCATCTATTATGAAGAGGCATTGAGATCCAAAGGATTTCTTTGACGAAAAAGTGGGCCAACATACAGAACTAATTCAACTAATCAACTTTACCATAACTATATTGCTCTCAAATTTATCTATCATTTTCTCATTTTCTATATCCATTCTTTTCCAAAAACTAGTGCATAAAATGCTTTTGATTTTGGCATAGTATGATCGAACTTCATTAACTTTCAAAATGGAGAGCCAAATTCAACTAAGGACCCATGAGTTTGCGGGAGCAAGTGTTTTCCTCTAGGAACCCATCTTTATGCATCATCAACCAAAAGCAGCAGAAAGCAAAAACCAGTAACATATGAAAGAATTTCAAGTTTCAAGTGTCTTCTAATGTTACCTGTTATACATAATAAAATTCCACCCAGAGACATCCAACCACCTTTCCTTGTCTTCCTCAAGAATTTGTACATGTAATATGGAGAAAGTGCTTGATAAACATGTCGGTTCCAGCTAAAGATATTGTACAAGCCAAGGGCACTGATGCAGAGTAGCCAAATCAACACAACTGGTGCAAAAAGGAATCCAACCCGATGTGTGCCGTAGTGTTGTAGGGCAAACAAGCATACAAATATAAAGCAAGTGATAGGAACAACAGCATCTGCAGATGGAGATGAATGAAGAAGTTCAACATGGGTATGTTATAAAGAACTGGCAAAGCTGTCATGCAAACAAACTTGATAATAACATTTTGAAAAATAAAAACTTGCTACTTCAATTTTGAAGGGACTGGTAATGGATGGTTTGCCCTAAAGGAATCATGGTTTTGAACCATACATGCATATAATTTTTTAAAAAAAAATCTCCATGTCATATTATTTATTTTCAGTGCAATATAACTATTCGAAAGAGAAGATGAATGAATTATTTCTAACTGAATGCAAGTATTTAAAAGCAAATAGAGATAAAAGGCTAAACCCAAAAACCCAAGGACTCAAATTGGCCAGTCACTACAAATCAGTATTAACAAGATGAACTGCCTGAAAGTGGGTTCTTCAACAATTCTGCATCAGCCAAATTTTATTAGTAAATGGGTCAAGACTCAAGACATTGGCAGAAAGGTTGAAGCATGAAGAGAACTGCCCACTTCACAAGATGAATTGAAATACTTGACTGCAGTTCATATTCTTGCCTTTTCAGTTCAATCCGACACCCCAACTTAATTTTGTCTGAGTTGATTTCCTTGGAGAAATTGGCAAACAACCTCTAGAGACCTTAAAGCCCTTGAACTCATTTATCTTCATAAAAATACAGATAGTGAGTTTTCATGGTTTATCCCAACAACGTGTATGGCGGTAGTCCAAAGAATTATTTGCCTCTCTTGCTACATAAAGGGTTCTTAAACTGCTGGTTTGACCACGTCTAGTTCATACCATCTGACCTCTTTTGGTTGAAATCTTCGTTCGCTTGATTGAGATCTTTGTACATTTTCTTTGACTACCAATTTGAAAAATCACTTTCAAGGTTATGCAATTTTTTTGGCAGAATGTAAATACCTGATTATATGATTTGATCCATTTTTATCTCAAAGAAGAGATTTGTTTCTCCCAGATAAGGAAAAAAATAGAAAAGAATGGGCATTTTTCGAATGTCATAAATTTGCCATATTTTCTTACTTATCCCGAATGAAGTTTAATCTCAAGAATGAAGTTTATGTTTTCAATCAAGCCAGCACCATAAATCCCTCCACTCCATTTAAAGACAAGTGGGTAACAGAAAAACAAAGTATAAACAGATTGAAAATGAGGAAAAAAACACAATCCAAAGTCAGAGGATGAAAACTTACATTCATGGTGTTCTTTAGACATGGATAACTCAAGTCCTGAGACAGCGGAGAAAACTGGATAACAGACAGGCATACTCTCTATCAGTAAACACTAATGGAATCTGAATCAAGAGAAGCAAATGCATATAGAGGAAGATAAAATTACCAGAAATAGCTGGAGTGAGCACACCATCTCCAATCACCATACAAGTACCAACCAAAACAAGGAGTAACAAAGCAGTGTGCAAGGTCTTGTGCTTCTCAAGCAAAATTTTCAACTTTGAATTGTTTCTCGTCTCTGGAGGGCTTTCTAACTTGTATGTGGATACTTCTTCATCTGCAAGCTGCCAGTTAGGTAAAAGGCTTACTTTGGCATGCCTGCATATCAAAGAATACAGGGCAAAAGTCCCTCCTGCAAAATCACATATGGGAAGGTTCTATCATCATCACCAATAGTCATTTAACCATTTGGGAAGACTTAAACGTGCAAAAACCAAAATGGGTTACTTAATTCCTTTTACAGGTTTGTTTGGTAGAACCAGAATTTATAATTTCTTAAACTCTGGAATTAGCAAAGTTTGTGTATTCTAGAGAATTTTTAGAATGTTGATGATTTGGATACCAAAGATTTTGATAAAATGGGGCATTGACTTCGCTGTTTATTGCACTTTTTACATTTCAAATGATGAAAAGGAAAGGTTGCATCCCAATCAATAGCCTTTATAAAATTCCTCGCCTAGCAATATGTGTTCAGTAGGCTTATAATTACCAGTTGGAATCTAAGAATCCACAATCTAGAGTGATTCAGATTCGGGATTCCAAAAGAACTTTCATATGGGAAATTACAAAGTCACTAAGATTCAAATTTTGGGTAAATTCAAAATTCTTAATCTAGAATTCTAGTACCACCGAATATGGGTGTCTTTGAAGAATTTTGTAAATTACAGAAGATTCCAATTCTAAAAAAATCCAAGACTACCAAACAGAACCTATAAATCATCACAGCTGTTGACTTATTTACCTTCTCCATTGTCATCTGCTCTAAGAACTATGAAGACGTATTTCAAGAGAGGGAGCAGAGTTAATGTCCAGAAGACGAATGAAAGCACGCCAAAAATCTCTTCATTTGATTCTGAATGGGTGATGTCGTCTGCAAAAGTGCTTTTGTATACATACAACGGGGAAATGCTCAAGTCCCCATACACAACGCCAAGGCTCTGGTATGCTAAGAGAAAAAGTGTTCTCCAAGAATCCTTCTGCAATCCCATTCCATTATTCATTTTTCAGAGATTGAATTCAAGCCAAAAGTGTAAAAAATAACCAAAGGCAGAAACACACTTCAATCAATTAGTAGGGATCTACTTCCTGATTTGGAAAAAATGGTCAAATCTAGTACTATTTTTGGGTAGCAATTGGTTATTTCAAAGAATGTACTTTCTTTTCCATTGATCAAAGATCAAAAGGTGCTTAAATTCAGCCCAATTCAGGTATGCTAAGAGCAAGTGTGTTCTCCAAGAATCCTTCTGTAATCCAATCCATTATTCAATCTTCAGAGATTGATTTCAACCCAAAAGAGTAAACAATAACCAAAGCCACCGCAAAGCCACAAAAATGCTTGAACCAATTAGAAGGAATCTATTTTCATGGAAAATAACCCTTTTTTGTTTAAAATTGGCTGAACTGAGTTCTACTTTTATCTAAAAAATGGTTATTTTAAAAAAAAAAGTACTTTCATTCTATTCTATGCATCATATTTCAAAAGGGAGCTCAAATTCAGCCCAGTTCAGCAGAAATTTCCACAAAAGAAAACCACCCCATGTTACAATCTTATTAAAAGAAGAAAAACAGATGCAAGAATTTAGTAGAGGGGAAGAAAAGGCTGAAGTAGTAATTCATTCCATTATTCAATTTTCAGAGATTGGATGCAACCTAAAGGAGTAAACAATAACCAAAGCCACTAACACACTTCCACCAATTAGAAGAAATCTACTTTCCTGGAAAACAACCATTTTTTGTTGAAAAACGGCTAAACCCACTTCTGCTTTTTGCTATTATGGGTGATTTCAAATGAAGTGCTTTCTTTTATATTCCATGTATGAAATTTCAAAAGGAGCTTAAGTTCGATCCAATTCAGCAAAAATTTGCAGAAAAACCAAACCCATGTTGCAATCTCATTAAAAGAAGAAAAACAGATCTCAGCATTTAGTATGAAGAATTAAATAAATTTTTTTAAAAAAACCTGAAAGCAGTAATCCATTCGACAGACACGCTTCAACCCATTAGAAAAATCTACTTTCCTGGAAAACAACCAATTCAGCCCAGTTCTATTTTTATCTAAAAAATGGTTAATTCGAAGAAAGTAGTTTCATTTCTATGCCTCAAATCTAAAAGAGGAGCTTAAGTTAAGCCCGATGCAGCAGAAATTTTCAGAAAAGAAACCAAACTCATTTTACTATCTCAAAGAAGAGGAAAAAAAAAAATCTTAGCATTTGGTATACAGTAAAAATGCTAAAGTAGCAACCGTTGCTTCAACCAATTACAGGGAAACTAATTTCCTGGAAAACAACCGTTTTTTTTTTTTGGTTGAAAATGGCCAAACCCACTTCTATTTCAGCTAATAATTGGTGGTTTCATAGAAAGTACTTTTGTCTCTATTCCATGCATTAAATATCAGAAAAGTGTGTTTAAATTCAGCCCAAGTCAGCAGAAATTTCCAGAAAATAAGAAAAACAGATCTCAGAATTTTTTATGAAGAAAAAAAAACTGCAAGTAGTAAACCCATTCCATTATTCAATTTTCAGACATTGAATTCAATCAATTAGTAGGAATCTATTTTCTGGAAAATATCCATTTTTTGTTCAAAATGGTTAAACCCATTGTATTTTTAGCTAACAAATGGTGATTTCAAAGAAAATACTTTCCTTTCTATTCCTTGCATCAAATAAAAAAAAGAGGAGCTTAAATTCAGATCAATTAAGAAGAAATTTCCAGAAAATAAACCAAACCCACATCACAATCTCATTAAAAGAAGAAAAACAGATCTCAGCATTTAAAATGAAGAATTAAAAAAAAAATCTGAAAGTAGTGATCCATTCCATTGTTCAATTTTCAGAGGTTGAATTCAACCAATTGGTAAGCCTGGAAAATGACAATTTTTGGTTAAAATGGTTAAAGTCACTTTTATTTTTAGCTAAAAATTGGCCATTTCAATGAATGAGCTTTCCCTTCTATTCTATGCATCAAATATCAAAAGGGAGCTTAAACTCAGTCCAATTTAGCTGAAATTTCCACAAAAGAAACCAAACCCACGTTGCAATCTCATTAAAAAATAACCAAACCCACCACAAAGACACAAAGAAGCTTCATTCAATTAGAAGGAATATACTTTCCTGGAAAATACCCATTTGTTATTAAAAAAAGGGCTAAACCAGTTCTAATTTTAACTTAAGATTGATTATTGTAAAGAATGTACTTTCCTTTTCATTCTATTGATCCAATATCAAAAGATAGCTTAAATTCAGACAGCAGAATTCTGGAAAAGAAGCCAAAACCACGTTACAATCTCATTAAAAGAAGAAAACAGATCTCGGCATTTAGTATGAAGAATTACCAAAAAGAAAACTGAAACTAGTAATGCATTACACCAATTAGAAGGAATCTACTTTGCTGGAAATCAACCATCTGTTATAAAAGGAGCCTAAATTCAGCCCAGTTTGGCAGAAATTTCCAGAAAATAAACCAAAACCACGTTTACAATCACATTAAAAGAAGAAGAAAAAATCTCAGCAATTGGCATAAGAAGAAAATGAGATAGTGGTAACCTTCGAATAACCAAAGCCACAAAAACGATTCAATCAACTAGAAAGAATCTACTTTCCTTGAAAACAACTATTTTTCTGTTGAAAAATGGCTAAACCCAGTTCCATTTTTAGCTAATAATTGGTGATTTCAAAGCACGTACTTTCCTTTCTATTCCATGCATCAAATATCAAACGATGGAGCTGAAGTTCACGAGAAATTTCCACATAAGAAGAAAAACAGATCTCAGCATTTAGTATGAAAGATTAAAAAACAGAGGTGAAAGTAGTAAAACCTTTGAAGAACTCCAACACTTCCCCTTCTCAAGATCCATGTTTCATAGGAATTGGATCTTCACATCAATCTTATTTTTCTTGTTGCGATGCAGAGATCTGCACTAGAATTTGTTCATACGAACTTTCATGAAAACAAGAATAGAGAAAAGGCTTATATACAGAAAGAGAGAATTGGACGTATCTTCCATTCTTCTTCCCCACACTATTTTCATGTACTCAAGAAAGTCGCATTGCGTAATGAAACGGCGAAAAAGCAGAGCATGTGAGCTTGAGAAATGATTCTATATCTGAAATTGGATGAAGGCTTCGCCAAACCCAGACGATGGAAAGTGAAAAGAACAGGAAAACTTTTCCCCCATTTGTATTTTCACCTCCAGTTGGTGAAAATGGGAAAGGTGAATTTACATGCAGCTGAAATGCAGAGCTGACAAAATGGGATTAAATAAATGCAAGGACAATGCAGAGCTGAAGCAGTGTAGGGATTAAATGCATGCAGAGCCGAAAATTATAATTCTATAAAACAAAAACTTTGTTAATTTAAAAATGTAAAGAAACTACTCTAATTAATATATTTAGCTATGATTGAAACTAAGTAAAGTTTTAATAATTAATTAAATTAAATATATTAAAATAAATTTTACTTTAAAATTTAGATATATACAAGACCCAATGTTATTATAGCAAAATTTGATAAAATAATTACAACCTAAGGTTGAAATATCGGCCGATACATATCATGTCGGCCGATATGTATCGGTATTTTAATACCGAACGATATCGGCAGATACGATATGTATCGGCCGTACATACCGAATATCGGCCGATATGGCCGATATTCGGTCCGAAATATCGATCACAATATCGGCCGATACTCATAAATATCGGTATTTTAAATTTTTTTTTTTTAAAAAAAAAAACACTGATACGGTTTTTGACGGTTTTTACACGGTTTTTCGCTGTTATTGACAGTTTTTAACAGTTCAGGGTTTACCGCTTTCACGGGTTCTCACTGTTTTTTGCGGTTTTTAACGGTTTTTCGCGGTTCTTGACGGTTTTTAACGGTTCAGGGTTTACGGCTTTCACGGGTTCCACGATTTTTTGCGGTTTTTCACGGTCCCGATATTGGAGGAGAGAGAAATGTCGATATTGGAGGAGAGAGAAATGTCAATATAGGAGGAGAGAGAAAATTCTCGGCCGATATTTCAGCCGATATGCATATCGGCCGATATATCGGTTTAACCGGTTTTTAAACCCCTGATTACAACTAAAATTGAATCACAAAAATTTGTGTATTAATTATGGTAAATTAGAGTTTTCATAAAGATAAAGATAAAGACAGAACACATGTAGATTTTTTTATAACAAAATATTTTCTTATTTATGATGACATTGAAAAAGAGAATTAATTTAAAAAAAAATATATATTCCTCCTGATCTTTTTTTACCATTTCTTTCTTTCTTGTTAACTTACTATTTGCCTCCTTATAAACTAGAGGTCTTAGATAAAAGTTTTACGGTTTTTTTGAACAAAATTATTTATTAAAATTCTACTAAAAAAATATATAACCATATTAATATTTAAAGAATAACTTAATTTCAATGGATTGGCAAAAAAAGGACGTCTTGTTTAAGAATCGAGAGTCTTATGCTCAAGTCACAATTCAAGACAAAAGCATCATTCTCTATAATTTTCTCCAATGTGTGCATATAGATATATTTTTACATATTTAGAAAGATCAGTCAAGTGTAACACATGAACACTTTCTGTCATAAAAAGATATATATTTTGAATAAATTTTTTGAAAACCCTGATTTTTTTCATATATAAGAACTTTTTAACAAACAACTATGAGAGAATTTATAAGTAATATTTTAAATATTACTTTTAAAAATGCGTATTTCCATATTACACTGCTTGAGATGGAGAGAGAATTGCATGCGTGAAGAATCTTTTTACATTATTGTGAATAAATGTTCAAACAAGAAATGATTTCAAAAGGAGAAACTAAAGTTTTGTGACTTTGTCCATTAATCTTTATGATTGCATTTACTATGTGATTATAATATTGTCTTTTCCACTTGCACTTCATTGTCCAGGAATTTAAATTATATAAGGTAGATCTGCTGAATCTTATTTGTACTACTTGCATGGGTGGTTCATATGAGCTCTTGCATTAGTTTGAAAAGTTATTTTTGGATTAAAGTATCTATAAAAATTCATGTTAATAAAAAATAAAAATTAAGATTTTAATTTCAACTCTAGAGTGACTCTTATTATAAAAAAAAAATCATCATTTATAATAAAAAAAATAACTCTAACCAAACTTTAAACTCTAAATCCTAAAACCCAAATATAAATTTTAAAATGGTCAGTGATCCTTCCACGGGCATTTTATGTTTAGCGATACGGATTTTAGTGTATTTCTGATTTTACCCTTCGCATGAACAATACAATTTCAATGAGCTGATTTTTACTGTTTATGTGAATTTCGACAAGCCAATTTAAAATTTTGGAGAGCCGAATTGCACTATTCATGAATTTTGGCGAGCCGGCTTGCAATTTCGACGAGCCGATTTGCACTGTTCATGAATTTTGGCTAGCCGATTTGAAATTTCGGAGAGCCGAATTGCACAGTTCATGAATTTTGGCGAGCCAGTTTGTAATTTCATAGAGCCGATTTGCACTGTTCATAGATTTTGATGAGTCGACTTGTAATTTCGACGAGACCATTGCACTGTTCATAAATTTTAACATCTTTTTTTTTTGGTACAGTAGGTGTGTAATACCCTGCACCAGATTAGGTGTGTTTTACCTCGTTAATAGTGTTTAACCGGTTGATCTCGAGGTTTTCAGTCAGGGCTTTGAGGAAAGCCCAACCGAGGCCCAATCCGAGCTCGTGAGCTCAGAGATCCAGTCCATTCAGCTGGAGGGTTATTTTGGTAATTTACCACTTGTTGTGCATATTTCTGTAGATTGTGTGATTTGGTGATGGTTATTGGTGGATAATACTCTCCTTAATGAAGGATTTGCATTTATTATTTTAAAATAATTTAATTTTCAGAAAATAATATTTAATTATCGCCCGTCGGAACCCCGAAAGGGAGTCTTAATTATTTTAAATAATTTCGGGAAAGAGATAAATTTTGAAAATGGTATGTGATGGTAGATCATTTTAAGAATGATTTAGATATTTCATTTCATCTCAAAATAAGATTTACAAATTAGTTATTTTTACATTTGTTTAATTAAGTAATTATGGGTAAAATATGATTTTTGTTTAAATCACGGGTTTTTAGTAAGAGATAATTTCTGAAATTTTTATCGTGACCAAGGTTTTCAAAACCCAACCCATCTGTAAGGTTGGATCTGGTTTTTGAGTCTTTAATTTATCACTCTTAGTTCAAAAATCAAATTTTCTTAAACTGAGGACTTATCTGCAATATGAAAAATAGTGGAGGACTGATCTGCAACAGCAGAAAAATCATCAACGCCATACAGGCGTGAACTGCCGTTCGGCCGGATTTTCGGTCATCATAGATTTCCGACGTCAAGTCCCATCGCTGCATGCACAACGGATTTTCCGGCCAGTCTTTCCTACAAATGATGGTTTTTCCGTCTCGTCCCATCGCCGGCAGCAAAATTCAGCCCTTCCCCCGACGGTTTGAACTCCCAGCAGATTCCTGCATTTCTTCTCTTCTCTCTACTCTCCTACTTCTCTACTTAAATTCCGACCGACAGACCCTGTTAAACTGCTGTTTTTCCAGTAACAGTAAGCTTAAGGAAAGAATTTCAAAAATCCGAATTTCAAACCAGGAACCAAAACCAAGGTATCCATTGCATTCCTTTTTGAATTCTAACCGATTTAAAATCAAACAAAATTGATTTTGACCCTGTTTTGATTAAGAAAAACAAGTTTTAAGTTTTAAGAAAAACCATGGGTTTCATGTACCCGTGAGGATTTAACCTTAAAATCAGATGACCCTTTGAGCTTTTGAGCTCCAACCTCTCCCTGTGGAAAGAGAACTCCCAAAGGAGTCCATCAGACCAGACGGATGTGAAAACCAAATCCGAGAAGCCCTCCCTTTCTGGAATCGCATTTCACCGTTTTCCGTCATCACTGTCTGCTGTTACAAACAGTTGGAGAAGACGACTCTCGGAAGGTCCGAGAACCGATCTTCGGACGGTCCGAGCTGTGACCCTCGGACGTTCCGAGCTTCAACCCGAAGCCCAGTCCGCCCGAGGCGAACCAAGCCTCTTTCGGAAGGACCGAGCCAGCCCGGAAGGTCCGAACCTCTTCGGAAGGTCCGAACCCAGTCTTCGGACGTTCCAAGCCGTATAGACCCACCGAGACTTCTGTTTTCTGTTTTTCTTGTTTCGGATGGACTTCGGACGGTCCGAGACCCAGTCTTCGGACGATCCGAAGTCAGGCCCCAAGTTCCGAGGCCAGTAACTCAGTTTAGAGTGGTTCGGATGATCCGAAGCCACTGCACCTTGTTCCGAGGTGATGTTCTGAGGAACCCATTTTGAAAATGATAAAATATTGTTGGAATATTTTTTTTGTCTAATATTGATGATTAGTTAATGTGTTTGTTTATTTACGATGATTTACACCCCCTGTTAATTAAAATTGTACTAACCCATTTTCCTCTTATTATTTATAGTGTAAATACTATTGTATACGCTTTCAGTCCGACACTAGTCGGGAACTGAGTGATTCACTTTCAGGACGACACTATAGTCGGGCACTGAGTGACCTCGAGGCCTACTCAAAATGTCAGCTCTGGTCCTATCCAGAAGACAACCGAGAAGTGACCTGAGGATCTAGACCTTACTCAATAAGTCGATCTCGTCAATGCCCAGAAGACAATATGAGTTTGGACTAAGCCCCTTATGTTTATTTTATTATTATCTTGTGGATGATTTAAAAATGATAGAAACCAAGTAGGAGACTCATTTCCATTAACCCTGGATATTTTGTGGGAAAATATATGATTTTCAAATACTACGTATATGTACGTATTTGTTATGTATATTGATTGAGCACTTGTATGTTGTTTGAACAGAGACCGCGAAACCACACGATCATGGTGAGGGAACTTAACTCTGCAAATTTTGTAAACAGGTGTTATATCTAGCAATGAGTGGTTTCGGTTTTGATGAACCCACTCATGTGCCTATACATGATGCACTATGGTAAGAGTGCTGTGATGATTTGATATTACGGTGTTGACCGTATGTGTATGTAAGACTGCTTCCACGTACCTGGGCTATTGAACCAATATCGGCCATATGAGAGATGGTTTATGTCTACTGGACCATGGGCGGACCATGCTGTCGTCAGTTGCTGACTTGAGGGTGTCAATATCAGCTAAGTTTAAGAGCCGGAGATATACTTGCAAGGATGTATTTTGACCGTGTCGGGACTTAATACTGGTCTCAGTGTAGTCAGCAGGCGTTACGGTGGATGATGGCAGTGATTGATAGTTTGATGATGTTATTATCTTATTTGAGATTATGCTTACTGTTATCAAGCATGTGATATTGAACTGTTGTTAACCTGTTTTACTATTTACTTAATGTGCATTGTTAATTATCCTTCACTGGGCTAGTTAGCTCATACCACTCACCTTTCAGGAGATGAACCCGAGGAGGAGGACCCTCTCTTTCAGACTTAGGACGTTTGAGCTAAAACAGTGTTTTGGGATTCCCCCGGAGGGGAATGCCCTGATCTTTTCTGTTGGTTCTTGGAACCATTGATTTTCATTAAGTACTGGATGTGGTACTTAATTTATGTTGAAATGTTGTATTAGGCTATGTTGCCTTTTGAGACAATATTATGAATGATTAATCAATGTTTTGTAATGATGAATTAATGGTTGATTTTGTTTACACTATGTGTCGTTATTGCTTTGTCTATGGGGCAGGCATATGGTACATGTTTGAGTCCACTTGACGGGCTAATGTGTAACCGCTGGGCCTAACTGTTGATTCGGCCCAATAAGAATGCTTATGGTTCTGTTTTTTTTTTTAAAAAAAAAAAAATTCAGTCGCATTCCGGGCCCACCGGTCGGGTCGGGGCGTGACAAGGTGAAGGGCAAATTGGGTATCACGGTAAAACCCGTGTCTGTATACGTAAATTTAAAATTTATCTTTCATTTGATACAATTAATACACCTCAAGAACTATGTTAGATATATTTATTATTTAAAAAAAAAATAGAATCTAGATTTCTAATCAGTTGGTCTCTCTTGTCAAAGGGGCATTGGTAGAAAAGATGTATCCACTGAATTTTCTATGAAAGGGGCAAAGAAAGAAACTGGTATTATCACATGTGCTCTCCCATCATTTTCATCTCATTATTTCCATTACCAAGAAAAAATTCAAGTTGGAAGAATGAAAATGGTCCATCAACTCCCTATTTATACAAAGTAAACTTACAAGGGACCACTCATTTTTTAGGTCTGGGACTCAACTTATGAAGTCTATATTATTAAAATTATTAACTTTAAAAAAATTACATATAATATTTTATAATGCTCATTTGATGCATTCTCACTATTATAATATTCATGATAGGTCAAAATATATATTCAATAATTTATTTTTAATTTAAAAAAATCAAGGACCATCTCCTTCTACTCGCCATCAGGGGTTTAAAAATCGTTTTCGGCTGATATATCGGCCGATATTTTTCTCTCTTCAGTCGATATCGGCCGATATTTTGATATCGGCCGATATGATACAGCCGATATTGTGAATATCAGCCGATAACGATATATATCGGCCAATATTTACAACCTCCAAACCGATACATATCGGCCGATACGATTTGTTTCGGCCGATATTTGTACCCCTGCTTGCCATATTCCATTGCTTCACACCGGAGTCATTTCTAATCTATTCCTCTTACACCAAAACTACCTTAATAAATTTCTCTAGTTTTTTTTATAACCGAGTGGAACAGCGAGACAAGGGCCCTCATAAACCCCTGGAGGGAACGGATCACACACACAAGACACCCCCAGTTTATACTCCTAGGATCAAATTGGCTACCTATCACTTCATGAGGCAGGAAGTAACCCATTGAATTATCCAACATTAGGTCTCTAGTTTTTTAATCTATTTAAACTATTTTCAAATTTTTTTTCTAAATTACATATTCTCAGTTCTACTTTTTAACTATGTTTCACTCATTCATTATAAATTTCACATTTTGTCATCATTAACATATGTATTCTATCTTTTATCAATAATCCAGTTGATAAAATGTTATTAATATAAAAATAATTTAAAAATTACTCTTCCATTTAAAATTGACAAGAACTTTTACTTCTACAAAGAAACATACCACGAAAATACAATGTGTTTGATTTAAAATTTTGTAAAAATGAGTGTGGATAAGGAGCAGGACATGTTCTTTGAAGCAGCAAAGGCACATGGTGGGGACCGGGGACATTTTCCAACCATTGGATGGATCTGAATTCTGAACAAACAGTTCAAGGCCTTTATCCTCACGGGCCAACCGTCTTTTCCTAATAAACCAAAACAATACACGTTCCATATATACTTTGATCTCCTTCTAACTTACAATAAATGTGATCTCAACATTCTGAATTGCAAAATCAGTTACTCGTAAGGTCTGATTAGATCAAGATATATTATTATTATTATTATTATTATTATTATTATTATTATTATTATTATTACGATCAAAAGTGCTTTGGTGTCTTACCGACTAGTCTTTTGAGATATGTGTACACTTTCTTACACATATATGTTGAGTTCAAATGATAAAACTTTACTTTGTACATATTTCACGGAGAGTGACTCTTCATTGGAGTTACTTTGGATTTATCCAGTTTCAACAAACATCATACATCATACATCATTTTGTATCTCAATCCAATGATAATTTTTTATCATGGACGGTTGATAATGGGGTCCAGTAACAATCATCGGGAGATGTTGAGATTGAATTGTTTCTTTGATTGAAATGGATCTCACTTGTAAAACTAGCTCACCCTTATCATAACTTACCATATGATCAAATCTTGTTTCATCATTTTTCTATGCACGAATAGCAAAGATAACTTATATGGGTAAGTCAGTTGGTCTAAACTTTTAATATTACACTAGAGGTCTTGAGTTGACTTATCTAATACACAATGCTTGCAGATGATTTCGCGTATTCGTGAGACTAATCTCACCTTCAATATAGGATAGGGATACTCATGTTATAACAAAACTCGATATGTATCGACCAATATTTCATTTCCTGAGTTGACTTAACCTGACTCAACTTAATCTTAAATAAATATAGACTAGATTAAATTAAGGGATTTTGAACATGAACCCAATTTGAAAGAAAAAATATTTAAATGCTCAATTTTTTTACCCATTAAAATTAAAGAAATTAGTCAACTACTATGCATGAAACCGAGTCTTTTTTTCTCTTTTACTTTCTATTAATAATTATGTTTTAAATAATAAAACTTGGGTCAAATCAGTAAGTTAATTGAGTTGGGTGAGCAGAGAAACTGCAAACATCAAATGCCAACCCGACCCCACCGATTTCCACCACCATTGGCTAATAGGGTCGTTGATACGGGAAGAATTGGTGCTCCTGCGGTCTGACTTGCCTTTTTCAAGTTCATGAATCTTTGTGGCATGGTACACTGGTGGGCCAGCAAATATTTGACCATCAGATTTTAGCCACGTATGTACATATAAAGAGGTCGTCACTCGTCACATGAAACCGATTCTGATTCCATTTTATTTTCGTTCATTATTTCCTACAATGACTTTTTGGTCATCCCAAGTCCCAACCACTGACTCAAATTTGAATCTAATCACATGTTGTGGGCCCACGTATCGAATTCCTTTCATAAGTTTTCTTAAATTAAAATAAAAACTCTAATTACACTTACTCTACCCAACCTAATATCGATTGCTTTTTAAACGAGTCTATAAATAAGATAATATAATATGAGAAAATTTTTCAATATTTTTTTATAGTAAATCATGACGTGATAATATTTCTTAACTAAAAATCACTTTTGAAAGGTAGTTATTAAGAGAAGGGTGTCTCGTAAGACTCTCTTTCCACTTATTCATCCTCTCTCATATGCAACAATTTTACGTAAAATTTTCTCTGATACCATTTTAAAAAATCATGATTTAATAATATTTTTGAGATAAAAATTACTCTTAAAAGCCAACTATTGAGAAGAGGGTACCATAAATATTATATAAAGTAATTGATTTCTCAAGTTAATTGATGTCGGACTCCATTACCACTTCA
Source organism: Chimonanthus salicifolius (assembly GCA_013350335.1). NCBI lineage: Eukaryota > Viridiplantae > Streptophyta > Magnoliopsida > Laurales > Calycanthaceae > Chimonanthus > Chimonanthus salicifolius. The sequence continues at coordinate 1,355,676 of CM023537.1, read as the reverse complement.
CAATATTAAATATGGGCGAGACTGACCCTAAAATTCCCATGAAGAAACAATAGTGTCTAAAATTAGACTCTCTTTCTTCTACACCTATCTAAGTATATGGTGTCAAATTAGACTCTCTTGATTTTTAATTTTTAAAACATGAATGACTCACATTTGTCTAAATTTAAAAGGTCAAGATGGTTTGGATGGTTAATTAATAATACATTTTTATATATTCTATATTTATACACTAACTATTAAATTCCAAATAGTCAAATACATCAATGCTCTATTTGATGAAAGGCCTTTTTAACAAGTCTTTCTAACCTAACTATTTAAAATTAGATTGAAATGTCATATAAAAGTATTGAACGGAAATAGGTATGATTTGGTTTTGATTTAAAGATATAATAAAATATTTAATCATAAAACTAGATACAATAAAAAAGTTGGAAATAAATACATGCGGGTGTGATATGGCTTTTTGGAAGATTTGTAACAAAATATTTGACTACAGTATTACAAAAATTTAATAATACGTGGTTTTGTACATATTTTTTAAATATTTCAAAAGAAGTACAAACTTAAAAAAAAAAACAAAATAATCAATCGTTATCTTTATTTTTTGGCTTTTAAGGGATGTACTTTCCTTTTGTCTTTATATGATTTTTTTAAAATAATGAGTTAGTTTTTCATTAAAAAATACAAGAAGAAGAACGCATCATAGTCCAAAAAAAGACAAAGACCACAGGACCAAGCAGTCACGCACAAAACAGAAGGCCCAAGAAAAGAGCCCAGAAAATATACAAAGCCCTGCCCAAATGCAGCTCAAAGGCCCAAACCAAGCCCAGAAGGAGACAACAAAAGATTAAATAAAAGGCCCAATTAGGCCCAACAATCCAGGCACAGGAGGAAAGCCCATCCCAAGGCCAGCAGGAGCAGAGGTCTAACTCTCGGCCAATACATGTTGCATTGGCCAGAGAAAAAAAATTCGGCCGAATATTGGTTGTGGGGCCAGGCCGATATCTTGGCCTATATTTGCCCATATTAGACGAATATCGGTCTAGATATCTGCTAATATTTATATTTTTTAATTTTTTTTTTAAAAAAATGCCATTGAGATTTTCAAAAAAAAAAAATTAAGAGAAAAAGAATTTGCTCAAGATCTCGGCCGATACGAAGATTCGGTCGAAATCTCGGTTCAGCCGAATTTTCGACCCCTGATCAGGAGCGACCAGTTAAAACTTAGAACTACCCAGGGATGTGGCAGAAGATCCCACTAGACCTGTGATGGGAACGCTCTCATCAGCGATCCATTTTTTGTAATTAATTTTTTTATTATTTCATTCCATTCTTGTATTTTCTTCCTTTTTCTTCTCTTCTATATTTTTCTCCATAAATGCAATAGAGATCAGGTCTCTCAATGATTAAGAGTGCACAAACAAATCCCATAACCACATTACAATGACCTTACAAACTATATCAATCACATTGAGATATCTCCATTCAATTCCATAAGCACTCAATATTATTTCATTTATAGTTTCATAAAAAAATTAAAAATTGAGATTATCTTAGAATAAAAAATAAAAAAATTGATGAAAATAATTTAAAATAAATAAATTTGAAGAGAAAAAGTTTTGAAATGGACAAATACCTTTACACTTGAAGAACTTGTTTTCAAATCTTCTTAAAATCATATTAAATGTAAGATTCAAATCGAAAAACGGTCAAAACAACAAATTTATTTTAATTTTTTTTTGAATGAGGCCAATACTTTGTACGATAAATAATAGTCGAAGGAATAAAATGTTAATGTTAGGTAGGTCAAAATATAAAAGAATAGCCAAAAAAATTAGATTTTCGCTGTAATTTTGCCTTAGCTGCTAATTGCAATGGGTTGGGCACAACAAATGACTTAAATTTAAGCCGAGTTAGTGTGGCTTGGGCTGGGCCAGGGGTATAAATCTCGGTCGATACTGTACGTATCGACTGAGATATCTCGGATTTTCGAGGACCTAATATGGCCTGGAGCATTAATGGCCCGAAAGCTACACTTATATGGGTCAGAATCAGATCATTTTAGACAAGACCCTGACCCAACATAAGAAATATTTGGGCTAGTTTATTTCCTGCCACCCAACGATTATTGAATTAATATTGCCTAGAGGTGCAACTTGGGTGAGTGGGTTGGGTTGAGACCCTAAACTTAGATCACTCATATTAAATTTGATTACTACTTTTTGACCCAATTCGCCCATAACCCAATCCATTTTTAAAACTCCAAGTCCATATTTAATTCAAGTCGGGTTGGGTTAAATCGGATAACAAGTCAATCAGTGTAGTTAATTAATTAGGTCTATTACATTGTATAAATATGTTATGAGTAAAGAGAAATCGGTAAAGGCAAAGCAAGTCTCCATAATTAAAATGTAATCACCGTAAAGAGTTGAGTCTAAAAAGTCATTAAATAAAGATATAAAAAATGACGAGTGTGTGTTTTTATGTATAAAATTTTGATAATTTAAGCAAGTCGAGTTATACAAAGCATGACTTTAATCAGACCCAGATTAAAATTGGGTCAAGTGTTCTTAGAATGGATTGAATCTTTATTTTAAACGGGTTGCCTGCCCATATTTCAAGTTGGGTCAGTTGGGTTTACGTTGACTCGAACCCAAGTTGCACTCCTAATCTTGACTTGAACTTGGATTATGGACTTGGGTGTGCATGGATTATTTCCTTATTTCTAATTTTATCACTTTAATTTTTCTAATTTTAATGAATGATTATTTTCCAAAATTTATCCATTAAGAGATAAGGTTTCTAGTACTTGTGATCAGGGATTTAAATCTCAGATATCAGCCGATATCTCAGTCGAGAAATTTCCCTCTCTTATTTTTTTATTTGTACTGTGCTTAACCTACTACTTGAACATGTAGGATATGTTGTTATTGTAAGGCCTAAGGCCCATGTCGGCTAGATTTGGTGAACTTTAAGCCCAATTCAAATATGGATACGCAAGATTTAGGTTAGATTTTAAACCTAAATTGCAAAGTCAGGCCTATCTTGCTTGGGGTAGAATAATCAATGAGCTAGGTTTGGTTGGATTTGAGTCAGGATTGGTTGACCTATTTATCTACACCCTCCGACTCATCCAAGACCCATTCCCCACCTATTCATTAACAGGCCCATTCTCGCTACACTTGATCCTAAATTGTAATAAATGGGTTCACCCAGTCCAATCCATTCACCTATTTGTTAAATAATTTAATCTATTTCCTAAATGGATGATGGCCTACCCAAATCCATTTGGACCCATACAATGGGCCTCCCATCCAAAGCTCGAAATATATCGAATTTAAGATGGAGCAACTAAGCAGTAAACTTCAATCAAAATGAACCCGTGTCCCTGATTAGGTTTAGAGCAACCCGCAAGACCCGTCCCGTCGAGTTCCACCATGAGAAGACCCCAAAGCCCGAATTTAAGATGGAACCCATTAAGGGAATAGCTAAGTGTTTGTTACTTTTGTCTATAAAGCTTAGCTAAACTTTAGCTAAGATTTTAATGAAAATTTCAAAATTTTAAAAATATTATTCTCTCAAGAAGATAAATTAAATGAGATTATACTTATTCACTGGATATATGAAAGCCTCTATGAAAATATAGACAAATAATTTTAACGATGATAAAGATGATGAAAATTATGAATAAACTCCTTTGTTCACTAAAAAAAAAGCTTAATACAGCAACCAAAAATAAAACTCTAATGACCAACACCAGGGCTTGGGACAGCTTCATGGCTAGAATTCAGATCAAAACCTTCTTCTTCTTCTTCCATACCTTTGTCTTCTTCCATCTTTCTTTCAAAAACAAGAAGATTTTGAGTACCCATTTCTCTAAAATGGTGGAGAAGATGAGAGATATCTCCATCAAGCCTAGCTCCTTCTCCCCATGAAGAAGAAGATGAAGGTAATAGAATCACTGCTGCAACAAGTAGAAGACGAACACTGAGGTTCCTGACCTTGTTTGCCATGAGAAAGAAATTCTATTCACAAGGTGGAAGCGTAAATGAGAAAGGCTAGTTGTTGGGTTTATATATGATTTGAAGGGGACCATGATGTCATCATTGAATGTAATTTTTTATGCTATTATATGAGATATCATTTTTGTAGGATATAGGCTTTGGAGGTATCATCTTTAGTCAAATATGTGGATTATTTAAATAGGAAATTGTTTATCCAAAACTATGCACCGGTGCATAAACCTATATTTTGTGTGATTGGAGTTTGAAATTTCACAATATTGGACTCTAAATGAGTTTGATAAAATTTTGTTGATGTTTTTAATGTCTAAATTTTTAAAGAATTTTTTTTTATATAAAATAGAAAAGTATTGTATATATAAATGAAATTTTGGGTTATCATTTCTTTCTCATTCCTAAAAATCTTAATATCTTACAATATTCATATGTTGTTCTCCCAAAGGGATTGGAGTGATGGCTAGAAATTTGTCTTAGGAAGTGAGAGTTCTGAATTCAATTTTCACTCCATTCTAAAAGGACTACTCTTCGTAGAATTATTCAGTGTGTATGAGTACAGAGACTTGAACACACCCTGAGAATTAGTAAAGTGTACATCTTGGTCATAAAAAAACTTGATAAATATTAGACAAAATTTTGAGTTCCAACCAATATATGAAACTTAGAAATGGTGTCGTGCCTACTAACTTTGGATGTTACGATTGATTAGGACACTTAGAGATTGATAGTCTGGCTATTGGATTAGTTTAACTTTGGATATATAAATTTGATAAGAAATAGTTTGTCATGTGATACTATAGTATATTTAAATATTGTTATCATCGGAGTCATAACCATATTTATTTCGATAAACTCGTAGGATTCTAATTTTATCCTCAACTTTAGAAGAAGTTATGTTTTTCTTTCGCTTCACAACTTATCATTATCGTTGTCATCATTAACAAATATCTCACTTATATAAAGTCAGTTTTATGAGTTCTTCTTTAATAAACTCTATTATAAATTATACCATCAATTACTTTACATTTTAATATATTATTTTTTATCCTTTTTCCTTATATTTAGACCACTTTCTCTTTCTAATGCCTTCGTTTGCATAGACTCTCTACTTTAATGCATTAAGATATGCTTGATCTTGATTTGCTTCATAACTTTTCAAATTACAACATAATCAAATAGGCCATATGGAGATTATTTATAGACTAAAATCAGGTGTATAGCTTATTCACATGTCACGGGGATCATTTCTTCTGATCCTTTCCTTAATCTCTTTGCATTTGATTTGAGGCAATTGAGGAAATATAAATAAATAATCAAATGAAAAGTACTTTTTATTATAAAATTCAAGTCGTTGTCCATTCCCATGCCTCGTGTTCTGTTTCCTCGTGCATTCCTTGGAGAGTACTCAATAGTCAAGTCACTCAAAACCTATGAACACCTAACCTATAATGCCCTCTAAAATAATTTAAGATTTGTCGTTTGAACTTTGAAGCTTGTGGTTGATTGAAAGACATGTCTAGAACCCCTAAATTAGGGGTGTCAGACCCATTTTCTTGGGTTGGGTTAAGAATGATAATAGATTTTTTAAATAAAAAAAAATTATATGAGATTTTCAATTGAAAATGTGGATTAATACTTGTGCACTTCAAAAAGCCTTTCAATTTTATTTTTTACGTGTGAGAAATCGTATAATACTAAGTGTAAAATTTCAACGAATAAGTCTACTACTCTTCGAACACATCAACATTAGATCATGGGAATTCGAACCCACATAGGTATAGCTAAACAAATTAGTCTAAAAAATATATTTTTAGATAATAACAATGGCATATATAAAAGAGAATATCATCATTGTACTTAAATTTAACAAAGTTTTCTCTCTAAGACTAACTTACAATCTTAAATTGATAAATTGTATTATTATTTTTTTTGTTAATATTTAAATTATCTGAATGTCTTTTGAAGTTGAAATCAAATTGGGGTAATGGGCTTTTAATTTTAGATGACCCATAAAGCAAAAGGAACATAAAGAGAAATAATAAATTTTTGAAAGTGATTATTTCTAAGTATGAAATCAGAATAAGAGGTGGGGGTATCTAAGGAACTTAGCACTTTTAAATATTTTTTTAATAAAAAAAGTCAATCACAAGTAGGAGGTGGGAGTGGCTAAAAAAAAATAAGCATTTTGCCGCCCACACGGCTAAGATTAAGAGACAATGGTCCTTAGATGAGAGGGATAACCATGTTCCTTTGTCCCCTTAAGTGTCAACTTCTAGGGACTCAACTTTCCCTACTAAAAATAAAAAGATGTTGCCTTGTTGGTGAGATACAACTGTCACAAGGTTTCCTATTGAGGTGGACAAAATTTTAATTTTAATATCTGATCATATAATTGGACATGTGGTATTCAATACATGTATTGGAGACTATAGACAAGGGTTCAAATATGCCCTTGCAGTATTGAATTTTTTCTTAAAAAAAAAAAAATGTAATTATCTCTGTTGTAAAATTTTAATCTGATTTCGTATATTCGTGTGATTAGCTTCACTTCTAATCTGGAGTAGATCAGTAAAGGTACTTATGCTATCTATTTTTTTTTCTAATTATCGGATCAAATATTTCTTGGCTCAAGTACCCAAGTGAGACGCCGAGATCTCGGACCCAGCGATATTTCTACTCCTAAAGTAAACGGATTGCCCAATTCATGGATAGACAATTGAAGTATCATTCTTTGATTTTATGTAATTATCAATTAATATAAACTCATAGCAAAGCTGAATAGTAATGAGATTTAGGTTAATTTTTTTAAAGAATTATTTATAAGTGTTGAGCATATGGTAAGTACCAAGGTCATAATCGCAAAAAGTATAAGTTCTAATCATATGAGCATTAGAAAGATAATATAATTTTAAACATTTTTTTATGATCAAAGTGTCCATTCTCCAGGCCTCTTACTCAATTAATTCTCTAAGCATGTGCAGACCTCCCTACTCACACATATCGTGTAATTCTACAATGAGTGATCTTTTAGAGGAGAATAAGAATCGAACTCAGGACTTTATTTTTCTGAGGCAGGTTCTTGACCATCACTTTAAATTGTTTGAGAAATTATTAATCATTTCAAAACAAAATTTATTAAAAAAAAAACTTTGAATAGAACAGATGATTTATTGTTGAGCATGGATTTTGGTGAAGTTTTCTATTTCCAAGACCTTCATATGTCAAATTCCAAGAAGATCTTATATAAGCAATTTTGATGGATCTTAAGTTTTGTGATCATTAAAAATTAATGTGCATGTCAAGACTTCTTTGGATCCAGATCACAGTTTTCTGACCAAGCTGGTCCATCCCAATAAATATCTTATTGAGTAGGACCAAATTGGCTCAACGTAGTTTTGAATTATCTAAGCCGAGTCCTTTGTTGACTCACTGAGTTGACTAAACCCGATCATTGTCTCTGACCATTGGATAGATTAAACCAAGTAGAAACTAATGATGATAATGATAATATGAATCAAAGAAAAAATAATTAAAAACTGTAGAAAAAAATTTAAGAATAGTTAATAGGTTGGACCAAATTGATTAAATAGGCCCAAATTGATTACAGGTACTTTTTGACTGGATTTAGGATTCAATTAAAGGATCGTGGCCTCAATTTGGGCCCTTTTTAGGCATATTAGGCCCGAAAAGAGATGCTTGAGCCCATGTTTTGGAGACACCCATAATTTTATTTGTGAAGGAATAGGTTGTTCATTCGGATCTAAAGCATACCCATTTTACCCATTTTGTTTGATCCGAGCCACGAAGCATTCCAATGTCAAAGTTGTGGGCCCATTCATGGATCAGATGTAACTACCCGACCTGAAAACAGGGCTTAGGGTCTAACTCAGTGTGATATTGTCCGCTTTGAGCCTCGCACACAAGCGAGCCCCAACGGTTTTGTTCTTGCGCTCGGTCGACATGGTCAGGCCCAAAAGGCCTCACACAAGAGTAGAGGTAGGTGGCCTCAAATAAACTGTGATACCATCACACCTTGCCCAAATTGATGTGGGAAGAGTCCCACATCAGTTTGGAAGAGAGGAAGGTGAGGGGTTATATGAAGCCACCCCATGTGTACTCTTGTGTGAGGCCTTTTGGGATGGGCCATGTAGGCCCGGGTCCAGGAACAAAATCATGTAGGTTCGAGCTACATGTGAGGCCCAAAGAGGACAATATCACACTGAGTGATGTCCTAAGTCCTATATTCAGGTCGGGTCGTTATATAAACCCACCAATTTCTTTCTCCTAAACCGATGTGGGACTTCCCACATCAGTTTTTTAGTGTGTTCACATACATACAAAGGGGCAGAGTATCACACCAGACGTGAAAGGTTCAAGGCCCATCTGCTAGAAGCCATGATATATGGAGTTTGGACCGAATGGATCATATAACAAGAATGCGAATCATTTCATCAAGATGTTGCTATCTACCATGTACTAGGCCTAAGTCCAAAATGCCTCGGGTCCAACAAGCTCACATGTGTCCACCCAAAGAAAAAGAAGAAAGAGAGAGAAAAGAGAAGAAGAGAGAGAAAAAAAAAGAGTGAGGTCCCAACCCCGGCCCTCAGGGGTGCATTTTGTGTGGGCCCTTACTTGATTCCACATGAAAAACTTTGAGAAAATTTGGATTTGGTTTCACCCAGGCTGTATTTGGGCTAATACATGAAACCAGAGTTTGAACCAAAATCTTGAATTTGAATCACATATTATAAAATCTATTTCTTTTAATTGATATCATGTATAATATTAAAGGAGTTCCAATTAAGCCCAAAGAAGCCTGAAACCGAATAAACTTTCATATACATTTGTGTACCAAAATAGACTCAGGTCCTACAATACCGTTTGGGTCGGACTTAAGTTTGACTTATTTGGGCTAACCCAAGCCCAGATTTGAAGATTAATGTCAAAAACAATAGTCAATTGCTAATTTTTAGTTTAGCTTGGTGATAATTTATGAAATAGAACTGATATTACGCAACTGCTAATAGAATTTTTGAAACCCAACATTTGGTATCTCAACTGATTGGGCTCCCATCTCTTGTAGTCGGAGGTTTTCAGTTCAATCCCTGACGGTGTTAACCGAGGGCGTACTGTGTGAGTGTGGGGCATTCCCCCTGGGGGTTTTGGAGTGGCTTAAAGGGGCCGAATACGTTGGTTGGTCAGAAATTTCCCTCAGATCTAAAAAAAATAGTTTATTTAAGGGTGTTTCAATTGAAGAAAAACCCTCAACCACTCTTACATCTACATTATATTAAGATGAGAGATCTAATCTTGTGATACCCTGCCCATTGTGAGCACCAGTAACCGATGTGGAGAGTCCCACATTGGTAGTAGAGGGAAATGAAATGGGGTATATTTGAGGCCACCCTTGTACTCTAAGTGTGACGCGATGGGGCCCGGGCCCAAAAGCAAAACTGTGTAGGATCACTTGTGTGCGAGGCCGAAGGCGGATAATTTCACACTAAGTCAAGTCCTAAATCCTATATTCGAGTCGGGTCGTTACAAATCCACTTAAATATATTTTTTTCAAAAATATATTTTAAATAGAATCGTACTATGTAAATCATGAAACTTTAGTCTATATATTAGATGCCTCTCTCATACTGAAAAAAATAAAGGAAATAGTTATAGTCCTATAATCATCCATCCATATATTTTTGGCTCATAAGCCCACAAATTTGTGTCAAACAGTAGGGCTTGTTAAGGGCTTTGTTCAGGTTTGGCTCAAATTTAGTCCTATAATCATCCATCCATATATTTTTGGCTCATGAACCCACAAATTTGTGTCAAACAGTAGGGCTTGTTAAGGGCTTTGTTCAGGTTTGGCTCAAATTTGCTGAGCTCAAGCCTGACCCAGCCTGAAAAGTCCGACTACCCTTCTATTTTGTGGCCCAAGCCCAACCATTTATCTTCGTCGGTGATAGTCTCTAAATTTAACTTTTACATCTTAAAAAGTTAATTATTGTCAATTCTTTTTAAGTATCACACATACCATAGATATCTGTACAATCCAATGTATAAGAAACACTAAAATTAAGCTCAAATATGCTCCATAAGTTATATAAAGATTAAGTGGTGAGTATGTATAAATGAATTTTATATTAAGGAATATAATAAATTGAAGTTCATTTTTTTATAATTAAGATGTTTAGGTTTCTTAGAGCACTCGAATAATCTTTGAGAGCTCTTAGAGCACTTGACTAATTCTCAAGACATGTGTAAGTCTTCTTACCTACCGGCATCGAGTAACTCCATAGATGTGATATCCTGACCCTTGAACCTGAGGCCAGGCCATAGAGAGGCTGATTCAAGTGAAATTGGGCCTTGTCGGTCTGACCACCAGTGTGGGTAGTTCGGATCCGACAAGCCCAGCAAGTGGGAATTTTTTGGAGAGTCCCACATCGGAAGTTGAAGACTTCTGGATGGGGTTCATAAGTAGTTGTCCCTTCTTAACTCATGAGACGCGTTTTGTGCCTACTGGGTTGGGCCAGGCCTAAAGGCAAAACCATGAGGGCTCATTTTTGAGGCCAAAGCGGACAATTTCTTATTGAGTTGGACCCTAAGCCTTGTTTATGGGTCGAGTCATTACAATAGAGAGATTGACTCTTTAGAGTACAGTGAAAATCAAACTCAAAACTCTCACATTTTGAAGTAGGTTCCTAATGTTCATATTTAAATTTAAATAAAGATTGTTTTTAGGCTAGGGATCCTTCCACGGACATTTTATTTTTAGTGTATTCTCGATTTTACCATTTGCATGAACAGTAAAATTTCAACGGGCTGATTTTTACTGTTCATGTGCATTTTGGCGAATCCATTTGCAATTTCGGTGAGCTGATTTGTACTGTTCATGAATTTTAGTGAACATATTTGCACTGTTCATAAATTTTGACGAGTTAATTTATACTGTTTATGAATTTTTGGCATTCTTTTTCTTTGGTACGATAGATGAAGAGTAAATTGAACATCACGATAAAATCTTATACTCAAAATGCATGTAGAAAAATCGCTCACCTTATTTTTTAATGTTCTCTTATTGGATTCTTCCGTGGAATCTTGTTTGTCTAAATGTGTAGAAGTAATTGGTGGAATTTATTATATTTGAGATCTGGAGTAACATCTCATCCACCAGTATCAAAGTGGACCCCCATTTGATACTGGACCCCAGGGGTTTAAAAATCGGTATCGGCCGATATATCGGCCGATACGATATGTCAACCGATATATCGTTATCGACCGATATATCGGCCGATATTTTTCTCTTTCTTCCTTGTTTTTTTAAATATCGGCCGATATCGGCCGATATTTTGATATCGGGCCGATATAATACGGCCGATATCAAGGCCGATATTGTGAATATCGGCCGATACGATACATATCGGCCGATATTCACATATCCAAAACCGATATATATCGGCCGATACGATATGTATCGGCCGATATTTCAACCCCTGCTGGACCCCATCAAATGGAAAGACTTTTCAAGTTCCCGTGCAGTGATAGCGACATTTCATTCCCTTCTCCTTGTACATTGTACAATCTTACACTAAATTTGCCGAACAAAATGCTCTGATCAAGCTCCAAACCCTAAATAGAAATTCTAAAGCATGTAACATTTAAGCCAATCAATACAATTAGGGTGAAATGATCATTTGCATATTAGTGTATTTAGTGTTACTGTTCTCACTCACGTGTACACCTTATCAATTAAAGTGGGATGAGATTATAAAAATCTTTTTTTAGAAATATTAAAAATTACTAATTTTTAATCGAATCAATGAAGTCCTGATTTTTAAACACTTTAAGTTTAATCAGTTTATATTATTATTTAATCTTTGAACTTTATTGTGTTAAAAAAAATATGATCTGATTGACCCAATTAAGAAAAAATTTAGTGACCCAGATCTTTTTAATATACCGATCATCATCCTATTTGGTAAATTAATATCTAATTACTTAGAGTACTGCAGTGCACTGACGGATCAACTACTTTGTACCAAAGTTGAATTTGGACATGGACCCACTACTTTGTACCGACATAGACCCACCACTTTGTACCATAGTTGAATTCGGACATGGACCCACTACTTTGTAGTTTGTGCGATAGTTGAAAATATCAGTTGATACATATATTGAATTTTTAGCCATCGATACATATTGGTGGGCCCACGTCATGTCAGCTGATATTTGACTTTTTATATTTCTAGAAAATAAAAAATCAGCCTGATACTATATCTTTTAATTTCCATTTTTTTTTTTAAAAGGTCAATATCGTCCTGATATTGTATTTTTTAATTTCCAGATTTTTTTAAAAAAAGTGTTGATATCGGCCCAGTATTGAATTTATTAATTTCCAAAAACATTTTTTGAATGATATCATATTTTTAGAGACAATTATATTGAAAAATAGAGTTTATCATATAAAATCAAAATGAAAATCATATTGAAATTCTCGAGTCTGTAACTTAAAAAATTCATTTGAAGATGTAAATGACAAATATTTAATAAAAAAATTGCATATCTATGAAGCCCATAATTTTCTTCATTTTCCTATTTTTTAAAAAATAAAAATAAAAATAAAATAAAAAAAGAGAAATATATCAACAATATATTAGCTGATATATGGGTATTGTCAATATTAATATATGGATTGATATATCATATATATATATAGCCAGGGCAATATTTCCATCCAAGTTTGTACCACTCAGCCCTTGCACTTATTCTTGAAAATGTAAAACATGAGAGACATGGATCAATTAGTATCTCGGATCTCGGCCGATATCTTTTTCTTTTAAATTTTTTTAGACAAATATCGGTCGTATAATGAGTATTGGCAGATATCTCACTAGTATAGCTGATATTGTATGTATCGACTGAGATTTTTCGATCGTCGAAAATCTGACACATCTCAGCTGTCAAAAACCTAAGATATCCTGCCGAGATTTATACCATGGTGTGAACATTGTTGAATATTGTTGAATTGTATGGCATCCGTTGTAAGGCAGGACTCTTGAATGTGATCCAATCCATTCTATCTACGTGGTTCCGAACCAATTACGTGTCATCCCGATCTATCATTCAATACTTACAGTCCCGATCTAGTACATGACAATTATTGACCGTATATCTTCATCCCGACAGTTGTGCATTGTACTATGTCAGATCAACATCATCAACAGGCTTCTATGTTTCAACATCCATCAAATCATCTTAATTTCTATTTTTTAAGATAAAAAAAAATTATTGAATATATAAATTTTTACCTGGACGTAAATCAAAGTTGAATCTAATTTTTTCTTTTTTCTTTTAAAAAGACGTTTTAAATGGTTTGAATTTATTATGTAATAGCCCCATTTAGGGTCTACATACTCAAGTGGACCGCTTGCCAAGGTTGATTATGGTGTCATCTAGTGTTTTAACAGGAACTCAATCGTACGATTTGATCCAATTTTTGACTTGAGCCGGTCTTACAATTATTTAAAATGTGATTTATTTTTTCATAAAGTTTGGTTATTTAATTTTAAAGTATTAATACTATATCATGATTTAAGTGGTTTGCTTCAACAGTTACACCTAATAATACTGACCAATAATAAAAAACAATGTGATGTATTATATAATCCTAATAAATCGGATTTCATAGTTTATATTTGTATGAAGACATAATACATAGAGTGAAAAAAGGCAAAATGCTGAAATTCAAAGAAGATAGCATCAAGAGAGTCTACGTGAAAGTCATCTTCTTCGTCAATAAAGAAAAATTGAAATACGATATGTATCGGCCAACATTTTCAACTGAAATATTCGTTCAGATAGATTCAATATCAATTTTAAGCAGAAGGGTGGAATAGTAATTTTACACTATCAATCCTCCATTTCTCACAACAAGGTGTTCTGTCATCCATCCAATGTATCACATTCTCATGATGGGCCACCCCACAACATTTCACTTCCATATCAAGTTCTCCAATTAAGTTGATAGACAATCTTGCTTGTACTTCTAAATATCGAATTATCTATGGTGTGCAATGAAAAAAGAAGAAGAAATAGACAAGTTTGTGTGATATATCATATTATATTGAATGAGTGATTTAAATTAAATGACTCAATTAGAAATGATTAGCAAGAGACAATTTAAAGATAGATAGCGATCATTCCACAGATATTTTGTGTAATCCGACATATATTTTACTGTAATGCCCATTTTGTCATTCGAATCGACTTGCTGAAAACTTTGAATCACTTAAAGTAAAGATTTCAGCGAGCCAATTTGAAGGATAAAATGGACAAAAAATATAACTTAAAAATCCGATCCCACATAGATTGAGTTTTGACTTTTTAATGATAATAATGATGATCTAGTGTGCTCTAAATAAGTAATACAAAATTTAACAATTATAAATAAATAAAAATTGGAAATATTTATTTTAATAAGTGACTAATATATGACCAATAACTTTCATTACCGACCATATAATATTATAACAAAAATCTTACAAACTTTTAAAGCCCGGCAACTTGAGATACCCAAGTGCACGTGCACACGCCAATAATCCTCATCTATTTTTGTGAAGAAAAAGATCACATTAGTACAATTCTGTTGGCATGTTGATAACCATAATCTAATGCGAATTGCCGGTACATGCAACGGAAGGCCCACATGATTGATATATGCCAACAACCTGAGATTAATTTTTAGATCACACGTGTGTGATTGAATTTGATGAATAATTAAAGAAAATTAAAATTTGTTCTCATGATAAATTATCATCTACGCTGTAATACCCTGACCTAAAATAGACTTAAATAATATAATTTAACCTATAGATTATAGTGAGGGATTTGTGAAAAATCCAGTTTTGGCCAATCAGAGCTCAATAGCTCACTGATCCAACCCTTTTATGTAAAAAAAAAAAAAAAGGGGGGGACAAAATGGTAATTTACCATTAACAATATAATTATTGTTTGAATAATTATTGTTATCTGAGTAATATTGATTTCTTTATTAAGAATATAGATTTTAAATTTTATAAATATCTTTATTTCATTAAAATGTCATTAAAAAATTACCCGAAAAAGGCCCGAAAACTAGAAAATGATTATTTTAAATAATTCTATAAGTTAGAAAATTTTAAAAAAATAACTAGTGTCTAGTTTATGTTTAAATCTATCATTTTATTTCTCTAGAGCTAAAAATGAAGATTTTAAACCCTTTAAGTAAGTACAACTTAGTTTAAGGGAATAGTGTCAAAAAGTGATTTTTATTTAAATCAATTAAGTTTAATGGGTTATAACTTTCCAAAATTTTATGGTATTTAAACATTTTAAAAACTCAACATTTTGGATCAGATAGATCAAATTAAATAATTTTTATAAATAAAAAATTAATAAGAAAATGAAATAAAGATTATAACTATAATAAACTAATGTTGTGAACAGTAAATTTTAGGTAGCTACAGTCATATGATAACCATTGTAACCGACTGAAAAAAAAAAAAAAAAAAAATTATGCAGTGAGTTGTCTTTCACCTGTGCCTTTGTCTTGCCAAATGTTTCTTTTTTAACCTACGTGGCTGCAAGAGCAGCCACATAACCCATTTTTCTTTCCTATTTAAGGGGTAGATGAGATGAGATTTTACAGCCGTCTCATTTCACCTACCTTTTAACCTCTCTCTCTCCACTACTTGCTTTCTGTTACTTCTCTTTCTCTCCCTCAAGCACCGTACCAGCCTTGTCAAACTTTCTTATTAAGGTATACCTTCTTTATAGCTTTAGAATTAACTAGAATATCTTAGAGAAATAAATGTCATTTTTATTATTATTTAAAAAAAAAAAAACTTAAAGATGAGTTGTCCTATTGAATTAATTATGAATTATTATTATAAATTGATTTATTTTAATTTGTTTATTTAACTTAAAATAAATTTATAATTGTTTAAAGATGTAGTTAAGTTGTTTTTTTCTATATCTTAGTTTTATCTAAAGTCAGTAATTTAATAAATTTTAATTTAAATCTTGTTAATAAATTAGAGACTTAAAATTACTTAAATTAAATACTTTTATAAGTAATTTGTCTAAAATAAATAATCTGAGATTTGTAATTTTGATTATGTTAAGCATTGTTTAAAGACCCCTATTCTCAATTAAAAATGATACTAACCCTTGTTTATTATATTATACTATATATATGTATATATACATATGTATTCACTTCCAGGCCGATACTCTCTATCTGTGGCTGACTCAGCCCGATAGCTATCAGTAGCTGAGCAATTAATTTTGCCGCTCGGTAGAAAAAAAAAGGGATCGGGCACTGAGTGTATCTCTAGGCCTAACTCACTATATGAGTAGTGGCCTGAGCACCCTATATTTGTATCTCTAGGCCTAACTCGCTATACGAGTAGTGGCCTGAGCATTCTATTATATTACTATTATAATATAAAAATGAATAGTAACCCATTTTAGAGACTCATATCCATTACCCTTAAAGTTTTGCCGGAAAATAAATAAAAGAATTTGCAACACTATGATTATGTGTATTATGTTGATTAATGATTGCATAATTTGTGTATTCTTGTTTTCATGTTTTGACAGATATCTCTATACACCACACATACGGTGAGGAGACTTAACATTGCAGTAGAAGTAAATCAGGTTTAAAGGAACTAGTGCAATGAGTGGTTTCAATGATCAGATTTGATGAACCCACTTATATGCCTAGACTTTGTGCACTATTATGAAAAATGCTTATTGATATTTATGATATTTATCATATATTGTGATTATGGTGATAAAATGCTTATGAATTAGACTGCTTCCACGTACCCTTAACTACTGAACTATTATCGGCCCAGGTGTGTCGATTACCGGCCCAGGTGTGTCGGTTTACGTCTACTAGCCCAGGTGTGTTAGTTGCTGGCCCAGGTGTGTCAGTACCGGCCCAAGTGTGTCGGAGATGTACTTGCAAGATTCTGCATTTTGACCGTGTCGGGACTTAATGCTTATAGTCAGTGTAGTGTCTAGGTGTTGCGTTGGATATCAGCAGTAAATTGATAATGATTTGATATTTAGCATGACAATTATATTATGATGAAAATGTTGATTTTGGCTAACCTGATAATTATTACACTGCATTGTTATGTTCTTTTCACTGGGCTGGTTAGCTCACACCACTCACATTTCAGGAGATGTACCCGAGGAGGAGGAATCTCCATTTCAAACTTAAAGATAGATAAGCTGTTGCAGTTCCTTGGAGTCCCATGGATGGGATTTTCACCTATTTTGTTTATTGGTTCTTGGAACCATGTTTCGTAGAGTACTTTATGTGGTACCCGTTTTTTTTTGTAATCATGTATGAACTACTACGTTACTGCTAGTAACTCTGTTAAAAATGATATTATCCTTTTTATATTTATTTGTATGATATATGTTTGTAAAAGGATAGACATATGGTACATGTTTGAGTCCACATGTAAAGAGCATGTGTGACATTTAAAAAAAAAAAAAAAAAATTAGTAACGTTCTGGGCCCACCTTCGGGTCAGGGCGTTACATACGCACTTTTATGTTTTGTGTACATCGAGGACTCGAGGCTGATTTTCTATGACCATTGATTTATCTTATCTTATTTGTTAATTACAGTGAAAAATATATAAAAGGAAGAAACTTATTCAAAGGGAGAGTGAAAATGTTTCAAATTACGCAGGGAAGAAAAACTTAAGATTTTCTCGCTCATTTCCTTTATCATTAAATAAGAGTAAAGGAGGATTATCCTCATTTTTACTTCTCCACCCCTGTTCCAAACGCAGCCTATTTAGTACTCTTGAATTATGGGATTTGTTGGAAAGGACCTTTCTTAATAGAACTTTAAAAAAAAGGGTAAAACCTATTCTGACAAGATTTGTGATGCCGACTATTGAAACATTTTTAATCTTTAAAGTTTTGGTCTTTAAAAATATAAAAGTAATTGATTTGTTCGGTGGACATTAAATTCAAAGAAGAATCTTCAAACATATCTATTGATTAAGACATAAATGGACCTCACAGAAATTGTGTGGCATAATGCAGTATGCACCAGGGGTCAAAATATCGGCCGATACTGTGCGTATCGGCCGATATAATTCGGTTTTTCAACCACCGACTTATATCGGCCGATACGTATAGTATCGGCCGTACAAAAAAAAATTCGGCCGATATGTCCGAATTTTTGACCGAATTATCGGTCATCATATCGGCCGAATTTTAAAAATTCGGTTTTTTGTTTTTTTTTTTTTTTAAAAAAAACTTTTTTTTCATAATAAATATCGGCCGAGATGACCGATATATCGGTCCAAATCTCGGCCGAATCTGGGCCGAATCGGCCGTTTTTTCCCCTGAAAACAGTAAATCTCGGGCCTGGGCCCAACTCAAGTTCGGCGATATTTTGCCGATATATCGGACGATATCTCATGTCCGATATATCGGGCGAGATCTCGGACGAGATCTCACCTGTCAACCAATTTCTCCCCATCACATCTCTGTGTACAGCGGACTGCAGGATTCGGCTGGTCCGGCATGCCTGAATATTTTATTATTTTTTTTAAATCCAAAAAATCGAACCGGTCCAATTTTTTTCTATGAATACCATTCACCTACATCTCAAATTTCACACCTTATTTTCAAAGATAAAATCAGATTTTACTATTTATCTTTCAAAAAAATTGCACTCTTCATTACTTGATTTAATTAAGTTCTAAACGACCTGGATTTGTTTGAAACCGAACGATCCAGACCGTTCAAAGGTTTCTTCATTTACAGATCTACTGTTCTTGTAAGTTTTGTAATTTATTTCGATTTATCTGTATTTTATTTTAATTTTTTTAGCCAAAAATAACATAAAAGAAGTTAAAAAAATGCTTGAAGTTAAATAAGATATGTAGTAATAAAAGCTTTATATAGGTATTATAATTTTTTTTCCATCTTAATGTATCTGTAGTTAGTTTTTGTGTACTTTGTTAGTTACTATTATTTTTCATTTATTTATTCATTTTTGTTAACTATTTCAACATAAAATAGCATAAATGAAAAAAAAAGTTAGAAAATGATAATACCTATAAAATAATAGATGAACATTTTTCATTTGCTCTTAGTTACTGTTACTAACATGTTAAAATTTACAGCAACATTTTTTACATTCACTTACTCCTTATTTTAATTATTTCATTATTATCTATGGACTATGATATATAAATGTTAGTAAATGGTAAAACCTATAAAATAATACATGAAATTTTTTTATTTGTTGTTATTTAATGTATACTAACTTCTTTTACAGGGATGAAATTTTTTCCTTTTATTTTATTTCTTTTTGTAATTATTTCATTATTATCTATGGACTATGACATATAAATGTTAGAAAAATGGTAAAACCTATAAAATAATACATGAAATTTTTTTATTTGCTGTTATTTAATGTATACTAACTTCTTTTACAGGGATGAGATTTTTTCCTTTTATTTTCTTTATTTTTGTAATTATTTCATTATTATCTATGGTCTATGATATATAAATGTTAGAAAATGGTAAAACCTATAAAATAATACATGAAATTTTTTTATTTGCTGTTATATAATGTATACTAACTTCTTTTACAAGGATGAAATTTTTTCCTTTTATTTTATTTCTTTTTGTAATTATTTCATTATTATCTATGGACTATGATATATAAATGTTAGAAAATGGTAAAACCTATAAAATAATACATGAACTTTTTTTATTTGCTGTTATTTAATGTATAATAACTTCTTTTAAAGGGATGCAATTTTTTCCTTTTATTTTATTTCTTTTTGTAATTTTCACCATTTTATTACTATTTATATAATTTCCCACTATCGTAACTTCAAAAATATATTAGAAGATGTAAATGTCCGATATTTTATGAAAAAATTACATATTCAATAAGCTCATAATTTTCTGCATTTGCTGTAATTTTTTTGGATTTTTTTTTTTAAAAAAAAAAAAAAAAAAAAAACGGGGAGGAGAGAGAAAAAGTTCGGCCGATATATCGGCCGAACCGATATATCGGCCGATATGAAAAATCGGCCGGGATAACGGCCCGGCCGATTTTTTTACCCCTGCTATGCACACGAGTGAGGGAAATTCTTTTGTGGTATCCATGCAAGTCTAAAGTGCTTGATTGGTATGGGCCTGGTGGAGCTGGTCTTCATGGGCCCATTTGAGGATGGAATGAGTATGTAAGTTCAATGACTTGGTTGTAAAGGCTAGGCCTTTACAGATTAAATCTCTACCAACAAACATCAATGATTAATAAATGGGATCTCATAATTAAGCAAGATAGAAATGTGTTAAAATAAGAAAAAAGGAAATGAGCCCACTTGGTGGTGGTGGGGGCCCAAAATCCCTTTTGGAGTTTGAGGTCCATTTTGCTGCGGATAAAAAATTAAAAATGTGATTATCAAATTGGCCCTTACTTTGAAATTAAAACCGTAATAAGAAAAACCCAAGTCTCAACTACATATTTATACAATGAATCATTTTCAAATATATCATATTGTGGACAATCTTGCAGAAAGGAGGGTATTTTCTTAACACGTTGTCCTACCAAAAGCGTAGTAGGAATAATTATCACTATGTGAGTAATGATCACTTACATTTCCAACTAAAAAAAAAAGGAGAATACATTAACTAAATGACACTTATAGTTAATATTTGGTTGTACCTCAACTGATTGTATGATTTAGGATTTAGTTCAACCGGTTAACCTCTCATCTCAAGAAGTGGGAGGTGTTAAGTTCGAGCCCTCATGTCTAATCTGATGTATCCTAAAGGCAGTGGATATCACTCATGGGAGTTTTACTCTGGGTTTTCTGCTGTTTCCCACACGTAAATTTAAAAAAAAATATTTAGATAATCATTGACGTTAAATAAGAGGTCTTCAAATGGGCAAATATAAATGATACTGATCAAGTTGTAGGGCAGCCACTCTTTAAATGGGGTCAGGGACCCAAAATGTGACTTACAAGTTTTAGTTGAGAATAAATCTTTAAAAAAATTAAGATATTAGTTAGGCTAATATGTAAAAAAGTTTAACCAAAATCTACTAGGTATGTGGGCCATTTTTGGCTGATATTTCTAGCATTAGTAAAAAGGTATTCAAAAACTTCGAAAAGAATAAAAGATAGAATAGTCTAAATATTATATTTTACATTCATCATTAATCATTATTATTAAAAGTTAAAATTTCATCTATTTTGAAGCCAATTTTTTTAAGTTCTTGTTCTTTATTTAATTATATTATAAACCATATACTTAGTCACTCTATCCATATATATATATATATATATATATATTTTTTTTTTTTAAATATTAGCTCCCATTAGTTCAAATGTAAACCCTATATCGACATTTATTTTCCATACTCTTATCCATCCACGCCTTTCATACACCAAACCCTTCTACCCTTCGGTTGTCATATGCTTCAACTTTACACTGAGTTAATCACTAATTTTGAGAGAAATGGTCTATGGGGGAAACCTAATTATAATAAGGTGAGTTCAGCATCTTCGTTGAAACTGAAAAATTTTAAATGGATTTTTTTAAGTGAATGATAAAAATACAAGAGTCTTACGAACTCCATCAATTTCTCTTAATTTTTAACGAAAGTATTACTTAAAGATCGGTTGAAAAGTCTATATTACGGTTTGATAAGATAGAGTTAGAGCCCTCAACAAAACTTGATAAGTCTAATATTTTATTTTTCAAATATGGAAATAGAAGGATATCAAAATAAAAAATCTTAACCAAAATTTAAATTTGATTTCTGAACTCTTTGTATTTAAATATATAACCACATGGCAAGTCAATCTTAACCCTTCAAATGTGTGCCCACTATTGATGTGGAGTCAGCAACAGAACAAAAAATTTAAATAAATCTGATTAGGTCGTGCTAGCAAGATTTTGGCAAATGACATAATAAAAGAAAATGATTGATGGAAAAAAAAAAAACGTGGGCAAGTAATTGTCCATTTTACTATCTTACTTCCCTCTTTTGTTAAATATTGCTATTGGTATGTATTTAAAAAAAAAAGAAAAAAAAAAGGAAAAGAAGTTAGCCTTAGACTGTGAATTATCAGGAAAATGGATGTAAAATACTTGGTATTCTCTCTTGATATTGTATTTGCTTTTAGTGAATAGTCTGCATTCTTACCCGCTTGAAGTTTGGCAGCCATGAATATCATTTAATAAGAGTTTTTAAATTATGGATTTCATATTTATGATTCACCTATAAAATATAAAATAAAAGAATGTACCATCCAAATCTTAAATATTTGAATTTCTCTACCAAATTCAATTTTGTATAATTTTCTATTAAGATTCATAAATGAAGTGGTTTCAATTTATGTTATGGTTATAGCTTTTTTTAATGTTGCCTATATATATATATATATATATATATATATATATATATATTGTGAAAAATCCACTTTAATTTGTGTAATCCATTTACAAATTATCCATCATAGCTTCTTTTAAAAAAATATTATTAGTAAAGATTGTATGATTTCAAAATTTTACCTTGAAATATAAGAGTTTATTTTTTGGCCAAAATTCTTTTTTCTTTTTTTTATATATTTTGGGTTTTTTCAGAATTACAAAAGAGGGGCTAGGCTGAAATTTTGGCCACAAGTTTTTTTTTTTTCTAATAAAAAAGGTTGGGTCTGAAATAGTCCAAAATATTAGGTAAAAATGTTTGGCCCATTAAGGGCCCAATATTTTATGTTTTCTGAATTTGGAAATTTAAATCTTAGTAGCGGACACCGGACAGGGATAATACTGTTCTGAGTTTGCTTCCATTCTTTGACATTTTCAAATTTCCTACCTCTTTTCGTTGGGATCCATTTTAGATGAAAGACTGCCCCTGCTATTTATCTTCCTCTCTCCCTCCTCTCATCTTCCATTTATCAACACACAGAGAAAGAGAGAGAGAAAGAGAGATCTTACTTTCAATTCAATTGCATTCATGGGGAATTACAGATTCAGGCTATCAGATATGATGCCAAATGCCTGGTTTTACAAGCTTAAAGACATGGGCAAGCCAAGAAATCCAAACATCTCCAACTCTCTCAACAAAAAACACCTTACAATCACTTCTCCAATCCCACCATCTCATCATCAAAATCACCAAAATCTCTCCCTCCCCAGAAACTCTTCTAATCTTTCTCATAAAGCCACCCAATTCCTTGACTCACCTTCAAAGACAAGAACAAAGAGAAGAAGAAGAAGAAAAACCAGCAGTAAAACCACCACCTGCACTTGCCACGCTGCCCTCCACTCTGTCCCTAAACTTGATTCCCCGCCTTCTCACAAACCCGTCTTCTCCGTCTCCTCCTACCCGACAAACCCGTCCGACGGCATTTCGTCTTGGTCTAGCTCTAGCAGTCCTACCACTGACATTATCATTGACCTCAAAAGGCAGAACTCTTGTAGTACTACTACTAAGAGGTATGAGAAGTCAAGTACCTATATTGATGCTAAAAGTACTTTTAGTAATGTGAGGTGTGAGAAGTTCAGTAGTTACATTGACACCAAGAGCTCTGTTAGCAATCATAAATATGAGAAATTCGACGAATTTTCCGATAGCAAGAGCGATTGTGGCCATCAGAAGCTTGAGAAGTTCAATGGGTTTGAATCAATTTCGGAGCTGAAGCTTCCCCCCATATTGACAAAGCCTCCGAAGCACGACGATCTAGTCCTTGAATTTGCAGAGAAAGGAAGAGAACCCCAAAGGGGCATCAGAAGTTCGACCAGGAATGCTTACACATCCATTTCTGTCAAGGATGACGGTAGCCCAGTTCGAAGATTGTCGTCTTTGACCACTCAAGGGCTGAAAATCCGCGCGAATTCTCCCCGGCTGGCGAGCAAGAAGATCCAGGCCTACCACCGGAAGTCGAGTTCCACATCGCCTGTATCTAGTATCAAGACAAGGAAGAAGAGAGTGACGGAGAGCCTCGTCGTCGTGAAGTCGTCGTTCGATCCACAGAGAGACTTCAGAGATTCAATGATGGAGATGATCATTGAGAACAACATCCGGACGTCGAAGGACTTGGAGGAATTACTCGCTTGCTATCTTTCGCTGAATTCAGATGAGTATCACGGCATGATTGTGAAGGTATTTGAGCAGATATGGTTTGATCTGACTGAAATTTGATTACAAAAACTGCATAAAGACAGAAACTTTGTCTTGAAAGATATGGTTTTCCACCCAAAGATTGATGGGATGAAAAAAAAATCTTTGAAGATGAAATTCTAAGGTTCTGTAAATGAATAAATTCTGTCTATTTGAGTTGATTTTTCCTTCATTTTCCTGGTTTTATCTATAAATATTTTTTTTTTGACATTCATGATTTCTTTCCCTTTGAGACGAATTGTTTGATATATATATATATTGAATGATGGGATTAGATTCATTCAAAAGAGGGGGAAAATCTCCCTAAAGAGAAGAATTGTTTGATCTTTGAACTGATTTGCCTGCAGGATTTTGTAGGTTGTATTTAGAAATTGAGGCATAAGGAGGAATCTAATTTCAGTTTACCGATTATTTATTATTTAAATATGAATTTGATATTACTTTTTTCTAAAATTAGAGCTTCTATCCACCTTTCTATGTTTACGAAGATCGGATCCAATCTTAGATCGGTTTTTTTAGCAAAACGTCAAGTTGATATGATGCTCCCAAAAAGGTATACAACTTTTTTATTCATATGTATTCTTATATTCTAAACAAACAATTTGAATATGTTCTTAAAAAAAAAAAAAACCATAGAAGGAGATACCATTGTAGGAATTCTCCTTCACATCCTTTGATTTAGAGATGATAATCTTGTTAGAATTGTACGGCCAAAAATTTTGATCAATAGCTGTAAAGAGACGAAGATGATTTTATTCAAAATTGAATTATTTAAAGTTGAATTTTTTTTATGATCGAGGTGTCAAAGGTCTCTTAAAGCACTCGACTAGTCTTCAGAGCATGTGCAAGCCTTACTATCTACACACGTTTGGTAAAACTATAGAGGAGTAGCCCTTTAGGGTGAGATGGGCTTTTTTAAGTGAGTTCGTGACCAACACACCAATTCCTTTTTATAGAATCAACAAAATTTCTCGTGCTCAAAACATTCTAAAAAATTAAAAATTCAATGTCATACATAAACTTGGCAAACTAAAGAAAATTGGTATTGAGGACTGAACACCATATTTAAATAAATGTAAATTAAACTTCTTACAAATGAAAATAATGTAAATACTTATAGAAATAATTTACTAGTACTATGACCAATGAAATGGCAAGAATATCAATATCTTAATTTGATTTATAAAGGAAATAAGTGAAATAATATTTTTGTTATCTCAAAAATTAATATTAAAGTAACATTAAAAGAAGTTATAAAGGATTAGAAAATAATATTTACATGAGATAACATTAAACCAACTGAATTTAGGGTGCATCCAATTGCAGGCTAAATTTTATGATAATTAAATCTTAAAATATTGCTTAGCTTAGATCTGACAACTCTAAAGAGAAAGAAATTGCAAGAAATTTAACTGACCATATAAATCATAATATAATAATGTCACTTGCTTAAACTCCTTAATTTTAATTAGTAGCAGAGAGAAGCTGCAAATCCTCTGTTTTTGTCTATTTCTTAAAGATCTTAAGCAAGATAGATTTCCTCATAATTTTTTTTTCTTTGAAGTATGAAACACTTAAAGATCAAAGAATATTTCTTACCAATAATTTCATTCCTTGTTTCAATGGAATATGATACTTTATTTCCCATCATTTGGAAGAAAACAAAAGAGCAGACGTTATGGTTTTGAAAAAAAATATAATTTTATTTTAATCAAAACTCTCTTGGTAAGTTCGTGAACATCACTTCACCTCTTTGGATTTAAGATTTTACAATTTAGAGATATGAAAAGGAAAATAAAATAAAATTTTCTTGTTAAATGATAAAAAAAATTGCATAAATGGTAGCTTTAGCCTCACCTAGAGGTGGGTGGAGGTTAAAAATAAATAAATAAAATGATGAATTTATTATTGGATTTTCTTGTCGAAATAAGGTAAGCTAATCATGTTTGGATCATGTCACAATCTGATTGGTTCAAACATCAAAAGAAAAATGGTGAAGCAAGATTTATCCCATTTGGAAATTAAATAATGATTGTTGTATCTATCTTGATTTAGATAGATCAGAATTGACAACTCTAGTGTGACATGAAGAAAGCACAAAAAGGAGATGAAGATGCTTGTAGAGTATCCCCAAAAGATTTACAAATTCTATCATGGAGGGACCAATATAAAATTTATCTATTTACTAAGAGGCCCACACATAGATTTTATGTTTTCCAAATGTGTTTATTTACAATTTTTTGCATGTCCTTCTTATGGGCCTTCAAGAAGCCATGATGCATGGACACTTCTTTTCAATTGATGCCCGAATTCTCATTTTATTCAAATTTAAAGGTTAAAACATATAATATATAGGCACACCAGGTCCATTTCAATTTTTTTTTTTCAAATTTTCTTCATACACGTTAAGATTAAACCATATGAATTGAAAGTATAATCCATGAACTACGATTAGAACAGATTTCAGCTCTGAAATTCAATTTCTAGCCGCTTGATCTTAATTGTCAAAGTCACAATGCCGTGTAAATTTTGATCACTAAGATCAAGTTGTTGCATATTTCATTTTAGATAGGCTAATTTTTTTTTTCCAATTGTATCTTATGAAGCGTATTTGTTAATTGTACAGTTGGATTTTATATGTATATCAAAAAACTCTAAAAGAAAATTGAAATATGTAGAGCGGAAGGGGTAGGGCCAGAACGGGCCATTCTGGCCCATTTCACCTAGATCAGGCTCATTCTACTTTGAATAGGCAGGAACATAACTTGGAACCAAAGCTCGACCTGTTTCGTTCGGTCGGGACAAAATTGACATCTAATATTTCGCTAAAAATCTACAAAGTTTATCCGATCTCTCTCATTTAATCCATCCAATGATGGATCTAATAGTTTCATAAAATCTAAAAATATACATCTATATATCTCTGCATTTAAAAAATAATGAACAGGATAGATATTCAAGAGATTGACCCAATATGTCCCATATGACATCTTTTGGATTCATCCTTAGCATTAGGATAATAGTGTAGAATTCTTTCTCTTATTTAAAATGAAATGTTTGTCCATGCATCAAGGTGTATCGTATTACTTTGCACACTTGGACATGGGGCTTAGAATATGATGCGTAAATGAGTTCATTTGGAAAATTTGTCTTTCAGCAGGTGACCCCTAAAAATCAATTTAATTAAATGAAACAAGTCATATTTTTAATGTTCATAAAATTTAAAGATTATAAAATAATTTAAAATGTTCAAATTTATAAGATCTAGATTGATTTAATAAGCTGATTTTTAGTAGGCTATATTTAAAAAAAAAAAAAAAAAAACGGGAGACAGTTCCAATAAAACAACTACCACCTTCAATCATGAGGCCCTATCAGCTGGTACACCGTACACTTGATAATAATGTATACCGTAATTGGTGGGCAATTATTATTCTTCTTTAAAATTAGACATTCATGTGAAAAACCCTAAACAAAAAAATTAAAAGGAACTACAAGAGAATTACTACTTGATGCCAATCATATAAAGAAGGACAATAAATTCTGATAGAGACAATCCCTTGAGTCTTGTCCCTTTCTGAATTTTGGTCCCCATAACATGCTTTTCAACTTAAGTCAATTTTTTTTTTAATACCGAGAGTATTTCTGAAATTTTCATCTAACAAAATTAATCTTTTCGAGTTTGCACCACCATTACTCGTACGAACGACTTGTATAAGTTTAGTGCCAGCACTAGAATTTGATCCGAGGACATGAGGGATCAACCTTAAGTCAATCTTACCAAGAGAAATATTCCATACTTCACTTTTTTTTTTTTTTTTTCAGTTCCTGATTGTTAGTTCTCACAGTAATTCTCGTTTAGAAATAACAAATGAATAAATATATAAAACACTCAATCAATCAAAGAGAGAAATTAATTTTTTTAATTAGTGGTCCTCATCAAACTTATAGAGAGTTAAAAAAAAATAAGGAATTACAATTTTTGTTGTTCATTTTCTAATCATTTTTAATTCACATCAGATTCTTAAATGTGTAATCAAAACCCATATCCACTTCATATCGTTGGGTTTGAATTCTAATTCAGATATTTTCAAAGCTAAAAATATTGGCCTTCCTCTATTAAAAAAAATTACTTTCATATAAAAAGGAATTCAAATCATATCTCATACATTATATGGTTAATAAAGATTATAAGGAAAAACCTACAAAATAATCCCAAGAAATGTATAGAAAAATAGTACAATTGTATAGAAACTAAATGTATTACTCATATTACTTGTCATACAGATTAGTGAATTATCAGAAATTAGAGTCATCTTTTTCTTTCTAAACTTAGAGTGAGAGTACACCCCGAATTCCAATTTTCAAATTTTTGAAATCTTTTACTCAAATTCAAGGATTTTTAATCTAAATTTGTTACTTTCTTTCTACCAACCTCTATTATTATTTGATTATGATTCACGATCATTCATAATAAAAAATAATTTCTTTCCATCAATCATCATCACAAAATTAACCAAGATATGATAAGAGTGAAAAAGAGTTAGTCAAATGAAAAAACAACTGAGTACTTTTCACTCGTACTACGATTGCAACTAATGTGAAAATGATCTTCTCAATGATGTACAATGATTTCTGCTGCAATTAGAATCTCTTTGAGCTGTGTTGCAGCTGTACA
Organism: Chimonanthus salicifolius; assembly: GCA_013350335.1. Classification (NCBI taxonomy): domain Eukaryota; kingdom Viridiplantae; phylum Streptophyta; class Magnoliopsida; order Laurales; family Calycanthaceae; genus Chimonanthus; species Chimonanthus salicifolius. The sequence goes on along the minus strand of CM023537.1, from coordinate 1,326,753 downwards.
AATGACTTTTTTTTCTTTTGCCCATCAATGATAGATCAGAACCCACAACCACATGATGGCCCACTATCTAGAAAAGAAAGTAGATAACTTAAATGATTAATATACTATCATTTTTGTAAGTTAGACTTTACTCTATTTAAATTTAGGGTAGCAATCTTCCCACGAGAGTTTTGTATAATTCGATACGAGTTTTACTGTATTGTTCATTTTACCCTTCGAATCGGCTCTCCGAACCCTTCGAATCAACTCGCAGATCACTGATCATTCCACTGCCATTATAAATCGGGCTTACTGACGGGTCGTCGGATCACTGGCCGGCTTACTGAAATTTATTTAAGTGAAACTGTTTTTTCATACAGAACAATAAACTGAATCATAACCGGATCACTGACCAGATCACTGGATTTTTTTAAAATGCTTTCGTACGGCAGTAGAAGGATAAAATGGACAATACTTTAA